>JAIFGZ020000802.1:0-1200000 GCA_019925245.2 Oryza australiensis
GTGTTCCTATGCACGTGTGCGGTTGTTTATGCTAACAATGAGTCAAGTTTGGATATCTTATGCTCGGATATGGTATTCTTTATTTAATTGTGTGCGAGGTATTCTTTCTGCCTTGGGAAAGTGTTGCTGGTGATCGTAGTCGGAGTCAACTTGGAATGCGGTGACGTCCGAGATGGGGATCATGCGGGATGCTGAAGGAGGTAGAGAGATTAGTGCACATAATTGGAAAGTTTCCATATGGCATACAATGGAGATATTGTTGCGTATGGAAAGCGGAATTTCAAGGTTTAGGAAGGCGAGATTGTGATGGTTGGTTTATATTATAGTTGTTCTTGTACGGACAAGGTTTCCTAGTGGATTATGAGTAGGATTCAGTGGCTCTTGGCTACTGGATCTTAGGTACAATAGTGAGGAGGCGTGGCCTCTCGGTATACGCTTTTGAGTTCAAGTTTTAGAGTTTCTCAAGTTAGGGTTTAAAGATTGGCTTGAGATTTTGTGAGAAGTGCTTTGCACGCAATTTGTAAACACAGAGAGTTTCAATAAAGATCAATTTTCTTGATAATTTTTGTGTCTACTTCTTCCTCGGTGCGGCGGCGTAATTGTCTGGTTCAACCAGGATCGGCTAAGGTCGGACAGCTCCTTCTTCCCGATTAGACCGCAAGCACATCGGCCTGGGTCGAGACCTGCTAGCATCGGACTTCATCGGCCATCGGCTACATCAAGCAATGAAACCGAGGCGATCGGCTACGGCGGTCAAACGAGAAGGTCATCGGGTGGTTAGGCCGACAAGGCTACTTCTGGTCATCGGGCGCGTGCGACACTGTGATCTGGGCCAGAAATCTAAAACCAGGTAAAGTTTTTATTTCCGCTAAAACTTTGTTTTGGGGTAATCAACCATTCACCCCCTACCAGGTTGGCTTTTCTTTGGGCGTTCGATCCTACAAGTGGTATCGAGCCACATTTTTCTCACTTTGGATTTTCTTTGATCTAAAGTTTTTTTCATCATGTCGGATAAATTTTCAACAAAACCGCATGTTTTTGATGGCGATTTTACGTATTGGTGTAGTAAGATGCAATCTACATCATGGCTCAAGACTATGATGTGTGGCAAAAGGTTGCTCTTCCCACACCAGAATTAGCCATATTATCTGTGAAAGCTTTGAACTGAGTTTAATAATAATTGCAAAGCTCGAAACATTTTTGTTGAATGGAATTTCACGTTCTGATTTTGACCGTGTTTCTCATCTTCAAACCGCTAATGAAATTTGGAGCACTTTGAAAAACTTTCATCAAGGAACTACAAACATAAAAGAACTTCGTCGAGATCTTTTAAAAAGGAATATATATAAAATTCAAGATGAAACACGCTAAAGCTTTGGATGACTATCTTGGTAGGTTTAATAAAATCTTGAGCAATCTTAGATCATGATTCTTCTTATGACACTAATTATCCACAAAGTCAAGAGATTTCTCGCCACTTTTAAATGGTCTTGACATGTGCTAAGTTTGAGAGATGAAAGTAACTTCTATTCAAATGTCTGTTAACATGGCAAATTTGACTTTGATTCCACTTTTTATAGTAAAACTCAAAACTCATGAGGATAATATTTTTTACTCGAAAACGGATTCTAAGTCAAGTGCTTTGATTTCTCTTCGACTTCTTCGAATGTTGCTTCTTCATCATCTCCAAATGCTCTTGCTTTAATTAATGCCATGTCCAGATGAACAACTCGAGCAATTAGGAGGAGGATTTGGCTCTTGCTACTAACAAACTTTCCGGTGAGCTATGAACGAGTTAGGTTCGGGAAGAAAGGAGGACCAACGCGTTGCTTCTCGCGCGCGGCGCCTTGGATCACATCCGCTCCAATTGCTCCCAAGCTCCGGGAGGAGCAAGGAGGACAAGAGCGCCGAGAAAAGACAAAAGATGACAAGCCCAAGGTAGGCGCTCCAAGGAGATGATCAAAAAGTGCTAAGTCAAGCTCCATGCCGGCTTTGAGCCACTCAGCAACATAGACTCCTCGACAGTGAGAGAAGGCAAGGACATCTCCGACGTTTGTCTCATGACGCGTGGAGATGAAGATTCTTCGGATGAAGAAAACGAGGTAAGCTCACTTGAGGATGCAATTCTTGTTTTAAGCGCTAAGAATAAGAAATGTGGAGAAGATATTTAAAACAGGAATTTGTGATTGAATCTTTAAATGCTAAAATTGCTAGATTGAAATCTCGATTCCCAATGATGATAATTGCAAAAATTATGAGGTTTTAATGCTAGAAATTTCCAAAGATTAGAGATGTCAATAGTTCTCAAGTTTTTTGCTAAATCTTGTTTAACTTGTGATGCTAATGAATTGAAACTAAAAGATGATTTAGCTCGTGTTATGGAAGAAATAGTTAAACAAGGTGAGGTAGCTTCTTGTTCTAGATGTCGAAAAGGCAAAGATGTCATAATTGATTGTGAAAATTGTGTTAATCTTGGAAAAGAAGTTTCTTACTTGAAAAGTTCTTTGCAAAAATTTGATGGTAAGAAACAACTTAACATGATTTTGGACAAATCAAAAGTATGTAGCGACCAACAAAAAAATAGGTTTTGATCCTCATGACTATTTCACCAAAAATCCTCCAAATGTTTTAGGAATGATCAAAGTGATGAAATCTTGACAAAACCTAATACCATGAAAAATAGTTTTTAAGTCTGCATTCGGAAATTTGCCATCTCTTTCGTTTATCTAAAAGAAACTAAACCTAATTCTTCAAAACCATCACGTACTAAAAAAGTTTTCTTGCTCTTTTGTGGTAAAGATGGTCATCTTGTTGGTTTTTTTTTCAGATTAGCACGAAAATAGAAAAATAGAAAAAAGGAAAGAAAATAATTTTGCAAAATCAAAGTGACAAAATCTGGTTTCCCTCGGGAGGCTGGTCGTGACCGCAGTTGGTCCACCTGTCGGACCAGTCTGACCTCCCAGTCCAGGACCGGCAGCCCGCCTTGGTCGAGCCGGTGATACCAGCGCCGAGATTGAGGCCAAGCTTGTTGCCCAGTCAGAGCAGGCCCGAAGGAATTTTTTTTTGAAAATTCCCAAAACTGTTTCTCTCGTGGTTTTGTGCCTATGGATCTACGGTCTTGTGTCTCAGTCTGTGGATTCCTAAATTTCTATTAACTAACCCCAATACCAGGCCTCGACATCTCCCATTTTTGTAGGCTTTCGTGGCGAGGAAGGAGAACGTGTGGATCATGGACTCGGTTGTTCGCGGCACATGACCGGAGATAAGAAGTGGTTCTCCTGCCTCAAGATGGCATCCAAGACGGAATCGATAATCTTTGGGGATGCTTCTACAAGTGCCGTTCACGCTACTGGATCCATCAAGGTAAGTGACAAGTTTGAACCGAAAGAGGTAGCTTTGGTAGAGGATTTAAAATACAATTTACTTTCTAGCTTTCACAAATTGTTGATGAAAACTTTGAAGTTCATTTCAAGAAAACTGAAGTAAAATATTTGATTCTTACAGTGATTCATTTTGAACATTTCTTTATGGGAGAGTTCTTAAAGCGGATTTTGAAAACCTGTTTCTCCTATTGTTACATGTTTAGTTGCAAAATTCAACAAAGATTTGATGTTCGCTGGGCATCGTACTTGGTCATGTTGGATTTGATCATTTGACTCGTTTAAGTGGTTTGGATCTTGTTCGTGGTTTGCCAAAACTCAAAAAGGATCTTGATTTGGTTTGTGCACCATGTCATCATGGTAAAATGGTTGCTTCTTCTCACACACCAATTCTTTTCGTGATAACGGATGCACCGGGACAAACTTTTACACATGGACACTTGTTGGTCCAGCTAAGAGTGCAACTGCGTTGGAGGAAAATGGTATGTGTTAGTTATTGCTGACGACTTTTCGATACACTTGGGTTTTCTTCATGGCAACTAAGGACGAGGCCTTTGGACACTTTCGAAGTCTTTTTCTTCGCTTAAATTGTGAAATTCCCAACTCTTTGAAAACAATTAGAAGTGATAATGGTGGTGAATTTAAAAATGCATCTTTTGAACATTTTTGTGTTGAAAAAGGAATTGAACATCAATTTTCTTCTCCTCGTGTTCCTCAACAAAATGGTGTTGTCGAAAGAAAAATTATTCTTTGATTGAAATGGCTAGGACAATGCTAGATGAATATCACACACCCTAGAAAATTTTGGGCCGAAGCTATTAACACTTTGCTTGCTATGTTTCTATGTCGTATTTTCTTGCGTTCTAAACTTGGCAAAAACTCCTTATGAGCTTCGTTTTGGTCGTCGACCTAAAGTTTCACATTTGCGTGTTTTTGGTTGTAAGTGCTTTGTGTTAAAATCTGGAATTTGGACAAGTTTGAATCACGTTTAATTGATGGTTTATTTCTTGGTTACCCACGCACACACTCGTGGCTATCGTGTACTTGTTTTAGAAACTAACAAAATTGTCAAGACTTGTGAAGTCACTTTTGATGAGGCTAGTCCCATGCTAGACCAGATCTTTCGGGTACAATGCCACTGAGGCTCGGGGGAGTATGGTCGAATCTTTGAAGAAAGCGACGATGACAACGATGAGTCGACTCCGCGGTCAGACCGGCCAAATGCCGCTCCGCGGTCTGCCCGACCAGGAGGAGTGCCGAAATGGCGTCAGATCGATGCGATGGCGACCGGCGCCAGACTCCGTCGATTCCAATCAAGAGGATTCTCTCGGGGACCACGATCGATCTTGAACTTGAACGTGAATCAACTTCCCAGATCACCGCACCCTTGCACATTCGCGGCGACGACATCCGCCGGTACAAATAATAAGTAATTTAAAATGAGCTGACAACGAGATCTAAGGTAGCTATGACTCTACGAGTACTTTTTTTTTGCTTCTTTAAAACCCAAAGGTGTTACTCATGCATTAACTAATGAATCGTGGATTAACGCCATGAATGAAGAACTTGAAAATTTTGAAAGAAATAAAGTTTGGTCTTTAGTTGAACCTCCTTGGACATAATGTTATTGGAACCAAGTGGGTTTTCTAAAAATAAACAAAATGAGGATGGTTTGATTGCTCGCAATAAGGCTAGACTAGTTGCTCGAGGTTATACTGGAGTGGAGGGTTTGGATTTTGATGAAACTTTTCTCCTGTTGCTAGGATTGAGGCAATTAGGTTTTTGTTAGCTTTCTTTGCTTCTAAAGGTTTTAAATTGTTTCAAATGGATGTTAAAAGTGCTTTTCTAAATGGCTTTATTCCGGAGGAAGTTTATGTTAAACAACCACCGGGTTTGAAAATCTGATTTTCCCAACCATGTTTTTAAACTTTCAAAAGCTTTATATGGTTTGAAACAAGCACCTAGAGCATGGTATGATAGACTTAAGAACTTTTTGCTTAAAAAAGGTTTTCAAATGGGAAAAATTGACAAAACGCTTTTTGTTCTTAAGCATGGTGAAAATCAACTTTTCGTTCAGATATATGTTGATGATATCATCTTTGGTTGTAGAATTTGCTTGAGACTATGCGTAGGGAGTTTGAGATGAGTATGATGGGTGGTGGTCGTACTTTTTGGGATTGCAAATCAAGCAAACACCTCAAGGTACGTTTATCCATCAAACAATGTACACCAAAGATCTTTTGCGCAGGTTCAAGATGGAAAGTTGCAAGCCAATATCAACACCCATTGGATCTACTGCTTTTCTTGATCCTGATGAAGATGGTGAAGCTGTGGATCAAAAGGAGTATAGAAGCATGATTTGATCCTTCTTTGTATCTAATCGCTAGGCCGACATACAATTTCTTTGTGTGTGTTTGTGTGCGCGCTTTCAAGCTTCTCCACGTGCTTCTCATCGTCAAGTGGTCAAGCACATCATGAGGTATTTGAGTCATACACTTGAGTTTGGCATTTGGTATTCAACTTCATCTTCTCTTTTAAGTGGTTATTCGGATGCTGATTTTGCGGGTTGTAGAATTGATAGAAAAAGTACTAGTGGAACATGTCATTTTCTTGGAACTTCATTAATTGCATGGTTTTCTAGGAAGCAGTCTAATGTAGCTCAATCCACTTCTTGAATCTGAATATGTTGCTCTTGTTGCTAGTTGTTGTTCTGATTCTTTGGGTGATTTCTACTTTGAAAGATTATGGACTTGTTTTTGAAAATGTGCCTCTTTATTATGATAATACAAGTGCCATTAACATTGCTAAGAATCCTTCAATATTCACGCACCAAACACATTGATATTCGTTTTCACTTCTTGCGAGATCATGTTGAGAAGAAAGATGTTGAATTGAAATTTTTGGATACAAAATTGTAACTTGCTGATATTTTGACGTAAAACCATTGGATTCTTCTCGCTTTGCTTTTCTTCGAGGGGAATTGGGAATCATTCATCCTTTTGGCATGTTTTGAGGGGGAGTTTTTGTGCTCTTTGTTTTATCAAGCTACATGATTAAAATAAATTGAAAAAAAGAGAGCTTTATCCATATATATTGCTATTCATGTGCATGCACCGGCAATATTATGAAGGTTTATTTGTCACTATCATAGCTTATATGTATTCTAGTATTTTTATGTGATCTAGATTTTATTTTTAAGAGAAATAATGCATGACACTTTAATTTTACACTTGAATTAAAGAAATATGCAATATTGATACTCGTACTTGTGTTGGATTTTAAATGCTTATATATATATTATATTTGCTTTAATATTCCTCAAATTACTTTAAAATTGCTCTTTGTGAAAAAAATAATAAAAGATTATTTATGAGAGAAAAATGAATACCGAATCCTTGGAAGCAAATCTTGACGACAAGGACGTATTCGATGTGAGAGCAAAATAATGAGTACCGAATCCTTGGAAAGCTTGATCTTGATGACAAGGTCGTACTCGGGAATAATTGAGAGAAAAAAAGGAGCAAACAAATATGGCTCAAATCAATATGAAAAAGTTCTCTTGAATTATATGTGCAAAAAGGTATATTTGAGAAAGAATAAAGATTGCAATAGGTATATATATTTGGGTTTATCTTTCAACCTATGTGCTTATAAAGATGTTGCATTATAAATCATTGAAATCCATGAAATTTTATTGTGTTATTGCTCTTAATTATAAAATATTTGATTCATGATTATACTTTAATGCATATTTGCTATCTAATTGATAAATTTATCTTCTTATTATTGCAACACATGACTTGACTTGCTTTATGTATGGTGCTAAGCTCTTAAATATTCATAAACATAATTCCTATGCTTGATGAATTCATTGTCAAAAGGGGAGAAAATAATGTTGTTTGGGAGAAAACATTTTGCATGGGAGAATATTTGCAAGTTTTTAAAAGAACAAAGTTTTTTTGGGGTCAACGGATTTCCTTTCTTTTCAAAAAGGTGAGAAATTTTCTTTGATTTTTGAGCTCTCAAATGCTTTTTACCATTTTTGTTTTTAACTTTTCAAACACAAAAACAACTCTTTTATTTTGTTTGCCAATGTGTTCATCAAGGGGGAGATTGTAAAATCAAAGTGTGTTTGATTCTTTATTTAATGATGAACAATTGGCGTTTGGGATTTATTGGGTTTGAAGTGTTTTGATTTTGGAAGAGTTGAATTTTTGGACGATGAACAGCGTTCGATCGGCTGCCCTGTTACACAGTCTGACGGCCAGGGCGTGTTACGCCGGTCAGACCGGAGTGTAGAGGCGATCAGAACCCGGGCGGTTGCACTGCGGTCCAGCCGGCCGAGCTTGATTCAGCGGTTGCTTAGATTTCATTTCGATTTTGGTTTGGTTTGATTCCCTATACATACATGGAAGTTTCGTGTTCCTATGCACGTGTGCAGTTGTTTATGCTAACAATGAGTCAAGTTTGGATAGCTTGTGCTCGGATATGGTATTCTTTATTTAATTGTGTGCAGGTATTCTTTACGCCTTGGGAAAGTGTTGCCGATGATCGAGTCGAGAGTCAACTTGGAGATAAGGTAATGTCCGAGATGGGGATCATGCTTGGGGATCTTTGAAGGGTAGAGATTAGTGCACATGATTGGAAAGTTTCCATATGGTATACAATGGAGATATTGTTGCGTATGGAAAGTGGAATTTCGGTTTTAGGAAGACCCAGTTGTGATGGTTGGTTTATGTATAGTTTGTTTCTTGTACGGGAAGGTTTCCTAGTGGATTAGGGCTTCTTGTATGAGTAGGATTCGTGGCTCTTGGCTGCGGATCTTGGGTATAAATAGTGAGGGGAGGCGTGGCCTCTCGGTATCGCTTTTGAGTTTAAGTTTTAGAGTTTGTCAAGTTAGGGTTTAAAGATTGGCTTGAGATTTTGTGAGGAGTGCTTTGCACACTTTGTAAACACAGAGAGTTTCAATAAAGATCAATTTTCTTGATAATTCTTTGTGTCTACTTCTTCCTCGGTGCGGCGGCGTAATTGTCGGTTCAGCCGGATCACGCTAACCGTCGGACCGCTCCTTCCGGTTAGACCGCAAGCACATCATCGGCGGTGGGCCAGACCGCTGGCATCGGACTTCATCGGCATCGGCTACATCAAGCAATGGGCGAGGCGATCGGCTACGGGCGGTCGGGCCGACAAGGCTACTCGGTCGGGCGGCGCGACACTGCGGTCGAGACCAGCGTCGAGAAAACATAGGTAAAGTTTTATTTCCGCTAAAACTTTGTTTTTGAGTTAATCAACCATTCACCCCACTACGGTTGGCTTTTCTTTGGGCGTTCGATCCTACCCGGATGTTTCTGATGACATATACAAGATGGCTTTTCTGCACTCATGATGGCTTGTACGAATTCTTGGTGAGCCCTTCGGCCTCTCCAATGCGTCGGCCACTTTTCAAGCTCTCATGAACAAGGTTCTACGTCCTTATCTCTGTCACTTTGTGTTGGTTTTAGACGATTTTTTGATTTTCAGACTCTTGGGCCGATCACCTTCATCATGTCCGCACTATTCTAACTACCTTTGCACCAACACTTGTTATTCGTCAAATGCTCCAAGTGCACCTTTGGGGTGCCCTCCACTTCGTACACAGGCCATGTCATTTCGGCCTAACGGAGTAGTCATGGATCTTGCAAAGTACAAAATTTGTCTTCGACCGGCCACGACCTTATTCGGTGTGCGCACCCGGGGGTTCCTTGCACTTGCGGATATTACCGTAAATTTATACAAGACTACGACATCATCACCACGCCTCATAGCTTTCCTCATAAGGATAGCTTTGGATAGTCTTCCCAAGGCTGATGCAACATTTACAACTTTGAACACAACCCTAACATCAACCCTGTTGCAGCGTTGCTCTATTCGACCTGACCTTCATCGTGGAATGGCGACGCCTCGTCGGTTTGGAGTTTGGGCGGTCTTGCTCTAGGATGACCGGCCCCTAGCATTCTTCACCGACCAGCGGCACCATGGCACAAATCGTTGGCGGCATATGGCGAGAACTTATTGGTCTTGTGCGGGTTGTTCGCCATTGGCGGCCATATCTTTGGGGTCGTCCATTCGTCGTCCGTGCCGACCATTACGACTGAAGTATCTCCTTGATCAGCAGTGGCTACAATCCCACAACATCATTGGCTCAGCAAACTCCTCGGGTTTGATTTCACCATCGAATACAAGCCGTGGTCCATGAACACCGTCGCCGACACGCTCTCACGCGGGATGTCAACGGGCTGATGCCTTCATGCTTGCCGCACCGCACTTCTCCTTTGTCGATCGGCTTCGCTAACACGGGTGTGTTAGTGATATGTCCTAGAGGCAACATGGAGATGTTGGATATCACGTCAATGTTTATGTATTTATGAATAAAGTGTTATTCAGTTCCATGAAATAGACATCTTGTATTGATCAATAAGTACGTGACTTATTTATGAGACTCGATATGTATGAATCTAGTTCTAAATGATCCACGATCATATGTCATATTGTTGGAACAAATATGATTCTAAGATCGGCATGTTTATTGATTGATGATCATGTCTCATAGATCATGGGTATGGAGATACCAAATCAATAAACATGGACATATGTGTTAGAGAACACATTGTTGGATAGACCCACCATGAGACACTAGGGAATTAATGTGCCATTAGTTGGTCTCGGGTAGTGTTGGTACAAAGTCCTTAGACCAGAGATCACCATGGATTCCAACATGTATAGTAGCCTACTTTGGGACTACCAAACGCTATTAAATGCTTGGGTAGTTATAAAGGTAGTTTTTGGGTTTGCTATGAAACATGGAGTGAGATGTGAGTGATCAAGATGGAATTTGCCCCTCCTTTGGAGAGATATCTCTGGGCCCCTCGAGATAATGGATTATGGAAATGCATGGCCATGCTATGTTGATTGAGAGTCAATCAACGGACGAGATAATCAATACGGTTCGAGTGAATGGTTAAGCTATTGAAGGGATGGCACACATCTTGCCTATAGCTTAACGGTATCGTGAGGCAAAGGGATTTGTGTACACATTACGAGTTCGAGCCGATATTATATTCTTGTATACTATGGTGTCAATATGTGCTTGCTAGGCGTCGCTATTTGGAGGTGGCTGAGTTGCACTTGAGCCGACGATCGGCTAAGTTAGACTATAGCCGAAGCCGAGTATACACGAAGCTACGGTCGCACGCTTAAGGGGATAAGAACGGGCATTCGAGTTGGACTCGAATACGGCTCGATCGGATAGGGATTCGATCGGATAGAGTCCTATGGTCTTACGACGTATGGGCGGCCAACTCTGTGAGATTCAGATAGAATCCGATTCAAAATAGAGTCGGATCGGCCACTAGTCCCAGTCGGCAAACTCTATATAAAGGAGGGAGGGGTGGAGAGCTGCGACACGTCAATTGCATCGCATTGAACCGAATCCGCAATAAAAGTCGCCGAGGTCAATCTCCTCGGAAACCCCCCCCACTTTCGAGCCAAACCCTAGCCTTGCATCGCGTGCTAGCACACGGATGTTCGGCGTTCTGTCCCCGGACGTGTGGATACCGGTAGGCGCGCTCGTTGCACGCTTTGTTAATCGGCTTCGGATCGGGCGCGGCGGCGCATGGAGCAAGGCGCAAGAATGTGGCCAGGACGACTCCGCGAATCGGGCCGGTGCGATCGGCATCCCGGCTTGCGGGAATCGGATACACGGTTCCGGATCGGATTGCCACACAGCTATTCCGTTGCACTCCCTCCAATCGATGCGATCTATCGGCCCTTACTTGCAAGTGTTTCGGTTTGCGCGGTAAGTTTTGTTTCGGCTAGCGTAGCCTCCGCGTAACCCTTCGGTGGTATCGTAGCCTCCGCGTAACCCTTGGTGGTATCGAGCTAATCTTGCTTATTTCGGGTTTTAGGTGGATGCGGAACAAGTTTTGTGCACGGGTTGATTAGATCAATCGGTTTACGGGATTTGTTGAGGAGAGTAGATGGTAATTGCGTTCCTTGATAGTGTATCGGAATGGCGTAATGTGATTACGTCGAAGCAATTTCCAAATAACTCGGTTTGAGTTGGGTTCGAGATAGCGTTCCTTGATAGTGTATCGAAACGGTATAATGTGATTATACCAAAGCTATCTCGTAGTCCGACTTTGTTGCTGCCTCGCGCCTACGCAAACCATCTCCCTTGATAGTGTATCGGGACGGCATAATATGATTATGCCGTGTGCACTCCCCTTATAGGTTGTCTCGATGCCGTTTCTCTGTGGTAGGTAGAAAACGTTTCTACGTCTAACTTGTTTTTGCAGAGAATGCTTTGAGATGGTATGACCCTATTGTATGTATGAGATGCATGTGATGCATGTAATATTCTTTCATATGTGCAATCTCTGTAATATTCTTTCATACGTGCAATGCTTGTAATATTCTTTCACGACCTGCGAGTCGATGTAATCTTCAATTAGAGCTTCTATAGTAGCAGCTTAGTTTGAAGAAATCAAGCATTCGGCACTTGGAAGAACGGTGTTGAAGATGGAGATCCTCTACACCGGCATGGAGATGGAGATCACCATATGAAGGGGGCCATACTATTTCATGCTATTCTACCTGCTTTCATATATGTGATATGTTTATTTGATAGGATAGCATCCCTCACAATATTAAGTAGTAATGATGCCCTTCCAAATGTTGCACCCGTCACCGTTATGCTCGTCAATGGTGGGTCTGCCAAAGCAGAGTGTCATTCTCTATCATAACACGAGGGGGTATATGTCGGACATATACAGCGAGGAGCATTTGGTTTACTTAACAAGGCTATCAAAACAGTTTTGGGCCTTGGGGCATAGGTTGGGGCCGGGGCATGGAGATGCCACACTAACAACAAGAGTCACATAGAGATGTGATTAGCAAGGAGTTGCTTACCGATGTTACTAATTTTCTAACAGTGATGCCAAAGCTCACTAGAAAGTTAACTAACATGTGGATCTTGACCCAATACGTAACCTAGAGGGAAGGTGGAAAATACGTAATGGGAGTCTTATGTTAAATTGTTTAACAAAAGACATAGCATAAACATTGTGCTAAACTTTGCTTTTTCTGTTGTAGAATAAATGGCGGCTAATACTACACCTAGTACCTTTAATTTGTGATGTATTCTCGAAAAGGAAAAATTAAATGGAACAAACTTTATGGATTGGTATCGCAACTTGAGAATTGTTCTCAAGCAAGAGCGTAAGGAGTACGTTCTTGAAGTACCTATCGAGGATTTGCCTAATAATGCCACTTTGCACCGCACGGAGAGCTTACGAGAAGCACACTAATGATGCCCAAGATATAAGCTATCTCATGCTTGCTACAATGTCCCCTGAGCTTTAGAAGCAATATGAGAGCAGCGATACTCACACTATTATTCAGGGACTGCGTGGCATGTTTGAGAACCAAGCTCGGGCCGAGAGGTTCAACACCTCAAAGTCCTTGTTTGCATGCAGGCTCGTTGAGGGGAATCCCGTCAGTCCGCATGTGATAAAAATGATTGGCTACATTGAGAGTCTGGAAAAACTAGGTTTTCCCCTTAGCCAAGAGTTGGCTACTGATGTGATTCTCCAGTCGCTTCCTCCGAGCTTCGAGCCATTCATATTGAATTATCACATGAACAATATGGATAGAACCTTGGCTGAATTGCATGGGATGCTAAAGACAGCTGAGGAGAGTATCCAGAAGAATGGTCATCATGTGATGATGATGCAGAAGGCTAAGCGCAAACCACCTATCAAGAAACTTTGCACCAAGAGGAAGTTAACTCCCGATGAGATCGCGAGTGCCTCCAATGCAAACAAGGGCAAGAAGGGTCGGCGGCATAAGATGCCGTTTGCTTCTATTGCAAGGAGACATGCCACTGGAAAAGGAAGCTGCAAGAAGTACATGGAGGATCTCAAAAAGAAGCAAAGTACGACTTCTACTTCAGGTATCAATGTTATAGACATTAATCTGCTACTTCACCTACTGACTCTTGGGTATTTGATACCGGATCAGTAGCTCATATTTGCAAGTCGTTGCAGGGAATGAGAAGAAGTAGAGGGGATTAAGAAGGGGCGAGTGAACCGTGCGTCGGCAATGGAGCAAGCGTTGCTACGTTCTTTGTCGGCACGATACCACTTCATTTACCTTCGGGATTAGTTTTGGAATTAAATAATTGTTATATTGTTCCAACACTATGTCAAAACGTTATTTTGCTTCATGTTTGCAAGCGGAAGGATATGATTTTAGATCAATGAACAATGGTTGTTCAATATATCTCAGAGATATGTTCTATTTTCATGCTCCATTGGTGAATGGATTATACGTTTTGAATCTTGAATCGTCTCCCATCTATAACATTAATACAGAAAGGCAACTCTCTAATGATATAAACCCCACATTTATCTGGCATTGTCGCTTAGGCCATATAAATCAGAAACGCATGGAGAAGCTCCATAAGGATGGATTGCTTCACTCTTTTGATTTTGAATCATTTGAGACATGTGAGTCTTGTTTACTTGGTAAGATGACAAAGGCACCTTTCACGGGACACGGTGAAAGAGCAAGTGACTTGTTGGCACTCGTACATGCGATGTATGTGGACCAATGAGCTCAACGGCCGAGGTGGTTATCGGTACTTCATTACCTTTAGATGACTTTAGTAGATATGGTTATATCTACTTAATGAGGCATAAGTCCGAATCCTTTGAAAAGTTCAAAGAATTTCAGAATGAAGTACAGAATCATTTAGGGAAAACAATCAAGTTTCTACGATCGGATCGTGGAGGAGAATACTTGAGCCAAGAGTTTGGTAATCTTCTGAAAGATTGTGGAATTGTTCCACAGTTGACTCCGCTAGGAACTCCACAATGGAACGGAGTGTCCGAACGAAGAAATCGCACCTTGTTGGACATGGTGCGGTCGATGATGAGCCAAAGTGATCTTCCGTTATCCTTCTGGGGATATGCTCTTGAAACAGCTGCGCTCACACTAAATAGAGTTCCATCTAAGTCAGTTGAAAAGACACCATATGAGATATGGACAGGGCAACCCCCTAGTTTGTCTTTTCTCAAAATTTGGGGATGCGAAGCTTATGTAAAACGTTCTGATCGACAAGCTCACACCCAAATCGACAAGTGCTTCTTTGTGGGATATCCTAAGGAAACTAAGGGATATTACTTTTATAATCGGGAACAAGGCAAAGTGTTTGTCGCCCGACACGGTGTCTTCTTGGAGAAAGAGTTTCTTTCAAGAAGGGTTAGTGAGAGTAGGGTGCATCTTGAAGAAGTTCAAGAAACACCAGAAAACGTTTCAGCGACCACAGAACCACAACAGGAGGAGCAAAGTGTTGCGTCACCAGTTGTAGATACACCAGCCCCACGGAGGTCTAAAAGATCACGTCGTGCGCCTGACAGGTACACAGGTGCGGAACAACGTGATATATTATTGTTGGACAACGATGAACCTAAGACCTATGAGGAAGCGATGGTGGGACCCAATTCCAACAAATGGCTTGGAGCCATAAAATTCGAAATAGAATCCATGTATGACAATCAAGTTTGGAACTTGGTTGATCCACCTAATGGTGTCAAAACCATTGAGTGTAAATGGGTTTTTAAGAAAAAGGCCGATATGGATGGAAATGTTCACATCTATAAGGCGCGATTGGTGGCGAAAGGTTTTAAACAGATTCAAGGAGTTGATTATTATGAAACCTTCTCGCCCGTCGCAATGCTTAAATCTATTCGGATTATCCTAGCGATTGCTGCATATTTCGATTATGAGATATGGCAGATGGATGTCAAAACGGCTTTCCTAAATGGAAACCTAAGCGAGGATGTATACATGATACAACCTACGGGTTTTGTCGATCCAGAATCGCGTGGAAAGATATGCAAGCTACAGAAATCCATTTATGGATTGAAGCAAGCATCTCGGAGTTGGAATATTCGTTTTGATGAAGTAAACAAAGGGTTTGGTTTCATCAAAAATGAAGAAGAGGCTTGTGTTTACAAAAAGGTCAGTGGGAGCGCAATTGTATTTCTAATCTTGTATGTGGATGACATATTATTGATTGGAAATGATATCCCTATGCTAGAATCCGTCAAGTCTTCATTGAAAAATAGTTTTCCATGAAAGACTTAGGGAGGCAACATACATATTGAGCATTCGGATCTATAGAGATAGATCCAAGAGGCTAATTGGATTAAGCCAAAGTACATACATTGACAAGGTGTTAAAAGGTTCAACATGCATGATTCCAAGAAAGGTTTCTTGCCCATGTCACATGGCATTAATCTTAGCAAGAATCGGTGTCCTCGGACACATGATGAGCGGAATAAGATGGGTATGGTTCCATATGCTTCGGCAATTGGATCCATCATGTATGCCATGCTTTGTACACGCCCGGAATGTCTCGTACGCTTTGAGTGCTACGGCGAGATACCGGTCGAGATCCGAGTGAAGGTCACTGATTGCCGTAAAGAATATCCTTAAGTACTTGAGAAGAACTAAGGATATGTTCCTAGTCTATGGAGGTGAAGAAGAGCTCGTTGTAAGTGGTTACACCGATGCTAGCTTCCAAACGGACAAGGATGATTATAGATCGCAATCTGAGTTCGTGTTCACCGAACGGAGGCGCGAGTCAGTGAAAGAGTTCCAAGCAGGATACTGTTGCCGATTCTACAACGGAGGCCGAGTACATTGCTGCTTTGGAAGCTGCAAAGGAGGCTGTTTGGATCAAGAAATTTGTTTCTGAGCTTGGTGTGATGACCAGTGCGACTGGTCCAATGTCTCTCTATTGTGATAATAGTGGAGCCATTGCGCAAGCCAAGGAGCCGAGGTCACATCAAAAGTCCAAACACATACTTCGGCGATATCATCTCATCCGCGAGATAGTGGACAGAGGTGATGTCAAGATATGCAAAGTGCACAGGGATCTCAACATAGCCGATCCGCTGACAAAACCTCTCCCTCAGCCGAAGCATGAGGCGCACACAAGAGCAATGGGTATTAGATACTTACATGATTGACTCTAGTGCAAGTGGGAGATTGTTAGTGATATGATCTAGAGGCAACATGGAGATGTTGGATATCACGTCAATGTTTATGTATTTATGAATAAAGTGTTATTCAGTTCCATGAAATAGACATCTTGTATTGATCAATAAGTACGTGACTTATTTATGAGACTCAATATGTATGAATCTATTTCTAAATGATCCACGATCATATGTCATATTGTTGGAACAAATATGATTCTAAGATCGGCATGTTTATTGATTGATGATCATGTCTCATAGATCATGGGTATGGAGATACCAAATCAATAAACATGGACATATGTGTTAGAGAACACATTGTTGGATAGACCCACCATGAGACACTACAGGAATTAATGTGCCATTAGTTGGTCTCAGGTAGTGTTGGTACAAAGTCCTTAGACCTGAGATCACTATGGATTCCAACATGTGTAGTAGCCTAATTTGGGACTACCAAACGCTATTCCGTAACTGGGTAGTTATAAAGGTAGTTTTCGGGTTTGCTATGAAACATGGAGTAGGATGTGAGTGATCAAGATGGAATTTGCCCCTCATTTGGAGAGATATCTCTGGGCCCCTCGAGGTAATGGATTATGGAAATGCATGGCCATGCTATGTTGATTGAGGAGTCAATCAACGGGCAGGATAATCCAATACGGTTCGAGTGAATGGTTAAGCTATTGAAGGGATGGCACACATCTTGCCTATAGCTTAACTGGTATCGTGAGGCAAAGGGATTTGTGTACACATTACAGGTTCAGAGCCGATATTATATTCTTGTATACTATGGTGTCAATATGTGCTGCTAGGCGCCGCTATTGACAGGTCGGCTGAGTTGGACTCGAGCCGACGATCGGCTAAGTTAGACTATAGCAGAAACCAGAGTATACTGAACCTACGGGGTCGCACGCTTAAGGGATAAGAACGGGCATTCGAGTTGGACTCGAATACGGCTCGATCGGATAGGGATCCGATCGGATAGAGTCCTATGGTCTTACGACGTATGGGCGGCCAACTCTGTGAGATTCGGATAGAATCCGATTCAAAATAGAGTCCGGATCGGTCACTAGTCCCAGTCGGCCAACTCTATATAAAGGAGGGAGGGGTGGAGAGCTGCGACACGTCAATTGCATCGCATTGAACCGAATCCGCAACAGAAGTCGCCGAGATCAATCTCCACGGAAACCCTCCCCACTTTCGAGCCAAACCCTAGCCTTGCATCGCGTGCTAGCACACGGGTGTTCGGCGTTCTGTCCCCGGACGTGTGGATACCAGTAGAGGCGCTGCTACGTTGCACGCTGTTGATCGGCTTCAGATCGGCTGCGGTCGGGCGCATCGGAGCAAGGTGCAAGAACGTGACCAGACGACTCCGTGAATCGGCTGATTGGCGAATCGGCTGTCCCCGGCTTACGGGAATCGGATACACGCCTTCAGATCGGATTGCCACTGACTGGCTATTCCGCTGCACTCCACTCTAATCGGTAACGATCTATCGGCCCTTACTTGCAAGTGTTCCTGGTTTGCACGGTAAAAGTTTTTTTTTCGGCTAGCGTAGCCTCCGCGTAACCCTTCAAGGTGGACGATCCCGCCCTTGTTTCGCTCTAGGAGGATATTCAAGCAGGAAGTTGCCTGGCGCCTTGGGCTATCACCGACAGGATGGTCATGTTTGACTCCAAGCTTTACGTGCCCCCTCATCGCCTCTTCTTTCCGAGCTGATCGCCGATGTTCACAATGATGGCCATGAAGGTATCAGCGGACTCCATCGTCTTTGGTGGGATTTTCACGCTCCTCAACTCCATGCCGTGGTTCAGACCTTCATTCAAGGCTGCTTCACGTGCCAACGATACATGACGGATCATCTGCTGTTGGCTGGCCTGCTCCTTCCCCTCCCGGTGCCGACCTCCGTATGGTTGGATATCGCCCTCAATTTCATTGAAGGACTGCCAAACGTTAGAGGCAAATCCATAATTCTGATAATGATTGACCGGTTCTCAAAATACTGCCACTTCATTCCGTTGGGCCATCCATACACCGCGGAATCCATTGCTAAGGTTTTCTTTGTCGAAATTGTCAAGCTGCACGGCATTCCCAGTCCATGGTCTCGGATCGTGACTCGGTGTTCACCTCCATCTACGGCTTGAAGTATCTCCTCGATCAACGGTGGCTACAATCCGCAACATCATTGGGTGGCAAACACCGTCACCGAGCGTGCTCTCACGTAGGGATGTCGATCGGCCGAAGCCTTCATGCTGGCCGCACCATACTTCTCCTTCATCGATTGGCTTCACCAAGCACGGGTGGGCGATCCGGCCCTTGTTTCGCTCAGGAGGATATTCAAGCGGGAAGTCGCTTGGCGCCTTGGGCTATCACCGATAGGATGGTCACGTTCGACTCTAAGCTTTACGTGCCCCCCTCATGGACTCTTCTTTCCGAGCTAATCACCGATGTTCACAATGATGGCCTTGAAGGCATTCGGCGGAGACTCTCCAACATCTTCGGTGGGATTTTCCACGACCCTCAACTCCGAGCCATGGTTGAGACCTTCATTCGAGATTGCTCCACGTGCCAACGATACAAGATGGATCATCTGCTTTGCGGCTGCTGCTCCTTCCCTCCCGGTGCCGACCTCGGTATGGTACGATATCACCCTCGATTTCATTGAAGGACATCCAAAAGTTGGCGGCAAATCTGTAATTCGACGGTGATTGATCGGTTCTCAAAATACTACCACTTCATTACGTTGGGCCATCGCCACACCACGGAATCTGTTGCTAAGGTTTTCTTTGCCGAAATTGTCGGGCTGCACGGCATTCCCAGTCTATGGTCTCGGATCATGACCCGATGTTCACCTCCATCTTTTGAAAGGAGCTTCTCACCACGTCGGGCACCAAGCTGCATATGACAATAGCATTTCACCCTCGGGCCGATGGACAAGCCAAAGTTGCAAACAAGATCATTGCGATGTACCTTCTTGCTTTACGCGATCGGCCCCGCCAATGGTTGCACTGGCTACCTTGGGTGGAATTTGTGTACAACACAACTTTCCAAACATCTCTCCGTGACACTCCTTTTAAGTTGGTCTATGGCCGGGATCCGCCATCTATTAGGTCTTATGAGCAAGAGGAATCCGGGGTGGCGGCCGTCGCCGGACAATGGAAGAACAACATGAACTGCGGCCAACGTCCGTTACCGTCTTGAGCGAGGCCCGGGTCGTGTATAAGAAGAGTTATGATCATCATCATCGTCCCGCTCGCTTTGTGGCTGGCGATTGGGTGTGGCTTGGGTTTGTCATCGCACTCCATTGTCCTAAATGCGCTTCAAAAGGCAAATTATGGCCCGTTACTATGGTCCATATCGAGGTCAAGGAAGAAATTAATTCCATGGTAGTGCGGTTGGATCTGTTGGGGGCTCGTATTCACGATGCTTTTCACATTGGTCTTCTCAAACCGTTCATTGGTCAGCGGCCTGCAAACCCTCCACCATTGCCGGCCATGCACCATGGCGCGATCGTTCCAATGCCGACCGATGCTGTCAAGCCCCGACTTGCTCGAAGTGTGCGCCAGATTTTAGTCCGGTGGCAGGGCAAATCTCCTTCAGCCACAACATGGGAGAATGTGGATGATTTGATCGCTAAATATCCGGCTTTTAGCTCGAGGACGAGATGCTTGTTGAGGGGGAGTGATGTTATGTGGGGAAAGAAGTATAGTCATAGGAAGAAATGAAGTAATTTGGGAATAGGAAATCAATCCAAGACTGATTAGGATATGAAGTATTCAGAATTAGGGAAGTTATTTACTTGCTATTTTCATATATACTAGTCCAAATCAGAGTAGGAAAGGGATTTCCTATTCAGAATTAAAGAAGTTATTTACTTGCTATTTTCATAGATATTAGTCCAAATAAGAGTAGGAAAGGGATAAATCCTTGTAACACTATATATATGCCGGTTGTGGCACAGATCAAGGAAAGAAGGAACTTATCTATCAACTTCCTCCTCTCCTATAACAAAATAGGGACCGGGGGGCAAAACCTCGTTCCTTCTCTACCCACAATTACGCACTCCGCAGTTTAGGATCTCCACCCTAGAAATACTAATCCAAGCCGTAACAAAAAGGTATTGGTTTCTCTAAAAAAATGAAAGGTATTGGTGATCACAGAAGGCTAGTATGGTTGGAACGTATAGACCTCACTGTTTGTGTGTGGAAACATATCTACTGCATGATCAACAAAAACTGCCACCCATCAGTCTTGAAAAAGAAATCAAGGGCATTCTTTCAGAAAAGAGAAGAGAAAAAGCCTATTGTAAGTGAATCTACCTTTGATGAAGCAAATCATTACAATCGTACTGTTCTACCCAAAAGATTAAAACTTACAAAACTATCCTTGGTTGAAATCTACTGCTAATAGCAAAATAGCAGTCATCTAAGATGGATTTTACTTCTTCAATAGAGAAGAATTCAAACAAAAAAGGCATACCAGGCAAAGCAGAGAAGAAAACATAAATAATGAGCAAGATGTTTACCAACAAGTTATGATGCTACATCCTTCAGTCCACTCAATCAATATGCTACAGTTAGGGCATGGCCTCCAACCTCTTGCAATAGCCAGCCTATGCAGCACATCTAGGCGTTCATCCCCAACATCCACCATCCCCTCCGTACTCATCCCTTCCAAAAATTTCCCACAACTGCCACACCTTAATATTGAGGCATCCCTTAACACTGTGGCTGTCCATGCATTGCACACATCACCCACAACATGCTTGGACCAGAAGTCATAGGTAAGCTCTCCAATGGTACACCCGGGCTCGGGGCCGCGAACAGGCATACCACCCCAATATACACGATAACCGATATGATTGACAATACAATTGAAGCAAAAGAAGTGGGGCAACCTTGGCAATAGGAGCGCCTATGCATCGCTTTGTATTCCATGCATATCGCGCGAGAGGAATGTTTTAGTATCGAGTCATCGATCTCAACCAAAGCTTTCTCCTCTTTGATCGCCATGTTGCTAATGTGTTATGTTGCTTTGGTCACCTTATCCCTCTACACAACACTGGTTTTATAGTTGTGACTCTAAAACAACTTTCTTATCGTACATATCCTTTTGCAAATCCTGCACATATTAACAAATGGTTGGATGGCTCAAATTCATTGGTATGATGTGTCATAGATGGTCGTAGTGATCACTATAATTTATCTTTGTTGTGCATTTTTTAAAAGATTTTCATTGTTTACTCTTTAGGGTACAATCTGGTACGCTAGCGACAATGTAAGAGTGAAAAACCATGCTAAGATACACTCCGACACGCATATACGATGGCTGGATTGCCACATGGAGTCCATTAATGTTTATGTTTTATCACCTGTTGCTTGCTACTTTCCTCCAAAACCTAGCTAGCTAGCATATTCCAAGATAAGCTTTTCGTAATGAAGAATTCCAGGTACGTTTTCACATGTGTACCATATTAGAAAATCAAAAACATGCCATTTCAACTTGAATTAAAATATCCGATTCCATAAGTAAAATCAAGCACTCTAGTCTAAGGAACCCTCATTAAATTCTTTCCGGCCAAAATGTTCCATGGATTCAAAACCCAGAATTAATTAGAACATCAACGAGCAGTCACCAAGGAGACTACAAAGATGGAAGCGGAAGAAATTCAAATAAGGAGAGGGTATCACTGAAGAACCAACGTTTACGTGGTTCTGAAAACTCTATATGTAGTTCCCAACTTAGGACCACTCAAAAAATCTGAGATGATATTAAAAATGGCAGACCCTAATTATGCCAAATCAGCTCACCTCGACGGCCGTCCGGTGATGGGCTGAAGTGCTCATCACGAATGGCCCGTAGCAGGTGAGGCCACCAGCCATGGCTCGTCATAGGCATTAGGTCACCTCTAACGGGCTAGAATTAGCACCCGACAGAAGGCTACCTCTGTCAGATGCAAGTGCCATCCCATCACAGGTGACCAAATATATATGACAGGCCATACAGTTTCGGCCCGTCAGAGGTGAGGTTTACTCATCTCTAATGTGCTCTAGCCCAAACCCGTTCGAAGTGTCTTGTGGCATATAAATACCCCCCGACTGCCAACTATTTCCATCCCATCACACTTCGGGTGGGAGAGCAAAGAGGACGATTTTTTTGCTAAAAATTGGAGGTAAAAGTATTGTCTATTATACTTCTATTAACGGTGAAATTTGGTAATTTTTGTTGGTCAATGATCGGGTCAAAACTGAAATTTACGTCGTGATTATAGAAGTTTTGATTGGCAAGTTTATCCAAGCTTGCATCAAACTTTCGTGATAAGGAAAGTGTATTTTAGTTTCTATTTATGGTAATAGAGTCCAGTCGATGGAGTTGTGTTGGAACTAGACTCGGATAGTTTATTTCCTTATGTTAATTGATCAAGGTGGTATGCAGTCGGAGTGCATGCGGTAGTTTCCATAATCGAGAGATAGAGTCACGAGGTTATCCGATCGTAATAGAATCGGACTTAGTATAGCCTATGGGTATAAATATATGTGCATCGAGGGCCTTTGTGAAAAAACAACAGTTCAATGCATTTTTCAGCGCATCGACCCTAGTTTTAGTTTTTGACGAGTTCTTGTTTTCGAGTTTGGGCTGCATCCGTTAAGTTCGATCTCAGAGCAAGAAAATAAGTTCTATCAACTCGCTTGTATCGGCCAAGTTAGTAATTCCTCGGTTAAGTCCGATATACTAATTAAGTTTTTACTCACGTTGCCTACGATGTATCGGCTCTTTCTTTGATTAGTTTTGTTTTCTTAGTTAGATCCAATATATCAATCACTTTGAAGAGCATTAATTAGTTTAATTATATCCAGCTTATTATTAATCTGAACTATCTTGGTTAAGTCCAATCTTCTAGGTCACAATATCTTGGTTAGATTTACTCAAACTAATAAAGTATTTTTTGTTGTTTTATTAGAGTTTTAGTCGTAAGTTATTATCTTATATTAATTTAACTTGCTATATCGGTTTGCTTACAAAATCGATATAATCGGCTAATTCTTGTCTTTATTAGCTTTAATTTTATGTTGTCTCGGTTAGATCGATCTATCAAGATTATGGTTTGTAATTACAAATTGCTAAGTGATTATATTTTATTTTGTTGTGATCAATATTAGTTTATCTACTTTCATATGGAATATTGATAACCTTTAGTTTCAAACACATCGGCCCATATCCAAAGATAGATATATTTGCCTAAGATTATATTTTATTACCCTCAATCTTTTACAGTCTATAAGTCCGATCTATCAAGATTGATCGCAATAAAATAGAAGATTTGCAAATATATTACATCTAAGTTTAGGCCAATGTTGTCTTGATTTTACATTTCTAAACTCCATCGGTATAGCCAATCGATCCAATTTTGCATCGACATCGGCTAGGCACACGGTACTATATCGGCCCTAAGGCCGATTGGCTAACGATCTAACCTTCGCATTTCTATTTTGTTAGTTGCGGTATCAAACTAACTAGCCCGCCTAAACCTGATTTGATAGAACTTGCACTAGAGATAAGCAGAACTCCCAGGCCTTCATGTGAAATGGTGAATTTATCATCAACAACTTCTCATCTTATTGACGGACCGAAGTTGGATGTATAACATTGACCATTGGACCCTAGATTATACGGATAGGGTCGCTGAATTTCTAAATATTGCGGATAATGACGGAGAATGAGAAAGAGCGAATATATAATGTGTCCATGTGCTGGATTGTAAAAATGAGAGAATGTTCTTTGATAGCTCATGGGAGCATTCTCATCTGATCTGTAGAGGATTCATGAAGCACTATAGTTGTTAGAGCAAGCATGGAGAGCAAGAGCCATCGGATGTTGCAGCTAATGAAGTGTCGGATGTAGTGAATGATCCAGCATGTCGAGATGACATTTTTGTCCCTTCTCCATTAGGCGGAGATATCATAGATTTCAACCCTCAAACTCGCATGAAATGTTGCGTTATGTTGAAGACCCAAATCACAACGAGAGGATTTTGAGAAGTTCGAGTAAGTTGGTGGCAAATACTAAGATACCCTTTGTATCTCGGGTGTAAGCCAAAGCACACCAAGTTATCCTGTCTTTGGAACCCATGAAGCTTAAGGCAAGTAATGGCTGAGTCGGACAAGAGTTTCAGAACTTCTCGAGTTGTTGAAGGACTTCTTGCCAAAGGACAAATGAAGCAAAACAAGTCTTATGCCCGTTGGGTTTGGAGGTCGAGTAGAATTCATGTTTGTCAAAATGAGTTTGTATTACAAACAGTATTCCGACTTGGACACTTGCCTTGTTTGTAGGGCTTCTAGATACATGCGAGACATAAAGTGAAGATGAAGGTCGTAAGTCAAAGAGGGTGTCTGACAAAGGTGGTGTGGTATCTCTCAATTGCCGACCGCATGAAGAGAATGTTTGTGAATCATAAGCAAGCTATGTTAGTACGCTGCCATGTTTAAGAACGAAAGGACAATGGTAAGCTAAGGCACCCAGCGGACTCAATGTAGTGGAGGACAATCGATAGAGTTTATCCCGAATTTGCAAAGGACCCAAGAAACATATGTTTTCCATGCACGTACGGATGGCATTAATCCATTTGGTGGTTTGAGCGGTCGTCATAGCACGTGGCCAATTCTTCTTGTGAACTACAACCTTCCTCCTTGGTTATGCTTCAAGAGGAAGTACATAATGCTTTCTTTGCTCGTTCAAGGATCGAGGCAGCCTGGCAATGATGGTTTACATGGGTCACAAGAGATTTCTCCCAAGGTTTCACCCTTACAGAAGAATGAGAAAGAAGTTTAGTGAACACAGAGATCTAGTCAGTCCCCCGCTGGAGCTAACAGGGCTACAGGTGCATGACTTAGTGAGGGGAATCACCAATTATTTCAGAAAGAGGAAGAAAGCTGGTAACACAAAAGACAAGAGCATGTGGAAGAAGAAGCCAATATTACAGTGACTACCGTCTTGGGAGCATTTGGAGGTCCACCATTGCATAGATTTATGTTGAGAAGTATGTCGGTAAGATTCTTATAGGGTTACTTCTTTACCCAATTAGTACAAGATTCTTATAGGGTTACTTCTTTACCCAATTAGTACAAAAGGATGGGCTCAACACACAATGGTATTCATGCCGCTCTACAGCCCAAAACAACGGAGTCGGAGGTGCGTACCTTCCTCGAGCCTGCTACACTCTATGAGGGATGAGAATAGGGATATGCTGACATGCCTAAATGGAATTAAGGTTCCATCTGGTAACTCATCAAGAATTAGTAAGTTTGTTTCATTGGACGACCTTAAATTGACTGGAATGATGTCGCATGGCTGCCATGTCCTTACCAAACAGCTTTTACCTGTTGCCATCAGGAATATTTTGCCTCCGAAAGTTTGACAAATGATAATGCAATTGTGCTCCTTCTTCCATTCAATTGGCCAGAAGATAATTGATCGGAAGGTCTAGATGAACTACATGCTGAAATTGTGAAAACCCTATGTCATCTTGAGATGTACTTTTCGCCAACTTTCTTTGATATAATGGAACATCACCCTGTGCACCTAGTGAAGTAGACAAAAATATGTGGTCCTGCACTCCTAAGGGAGATGTATCCGTGTGAAAAGTACATGGGGATATTGAAGGGCTTTGTACGGAACCGAACCCTCCCTGAGGGGAACATCGTTGAAAGGTAAACGACTGAGGAGGTCATCGAGTTCTGTGTTGACTACATGTCGGAGACCTCTTTAATTTGTTTACAACGATCTCATCATGAAGGTAGGCTTGAAGGGATGGGCATCATTGGGAAGAAAATTGTCAAGCTATATCACAAGGTGTATGAGAAAGTTCATTTCACGGTCCTCTAGCATATGACTGAAGTAGTATCGTACTTGGAAGAACATGAGGCACTAATGAAATAGGACAATCTTGGGCAACCGAGAGGGTTGGGTTCGAAGAAATTGTTGGTATTTCTTAAATTTATAGATAAATCCGCAAGTGCAAAGATATCTTTGTTGTAGCATTTCACCTGAACTATTTCGGGGTATCATATTTATTTTATCCACAAGGAAGATGACAGTTAAGAAGAGAATATTAAGTTACTACGAATATTCAAATGTTACGATTGAGTTGCCAAAGTCTAAGCGAGGGTAAGGTATATATGGATAAATTGGTAGTGTGACACACACAAAAGAGTCTAACAAATGGTACACTAATGCTAAGTGAAGAGTTTAGTGTTAGAGCTAGGTTCCTAATGTACTTCTAGTATAGTTGTATAGGTTACACAATAATTATATTCATGGTTAGTTACTCGGTTCTATGCTCCCATGACTACGGGGTACCACCTCTAGTGGCCGGCACGCCACCTAGAGTCGATTTCTTACCGTTCGCCCTACGCCATACCCGAACGTGGAGGATTATAAAGGAAGGACAGGGCTGTCACCACTGCCGCCTACCTCTACAACCTATGGGATATAACCATAACAATGTCTATGAAACAATCTAAGCACCGCGCTTACATTGCCATGGACACCCTTGCCTCCCAGGACGTCAATGACTAAGGCAAGGGCACACTTACATCCTAAATGCACATTGGACCGTGACCGTGGAAACAGAGTTACTCGTCTAACCATGTTATAATTACCATATAAACTAAAGATGGGACATATATCTAAGAAAGTAGAATGTGAACCATACTCAAATATACGAGAAGATAAATATAGTATATTGATCAAAGTCGTACACAGAAAGAAAGATACAAGAAACATACCCGACTTTTCGAAGATGACTCGAAACCGAGAAGATGCTCTAAACTAAACTCTTAACTCAACTAACCTAGAGATTAAGTATGAAATGTAGGAACTACTTCTTGTGGTGTGTGTTGAAAGTGAAACGAAGCTCCCCATTTATAACCTTCATATGACGGTTGTGAAGTCGATTCTAGCAGCCAAACTACCACAAGCGTCATGGGGTCTTCATCTGGACCGTCCACGTGGAAGGTGGGGAGTGATTGGAGCTAAGGGTGGTTCGGTAGAACCCCTAAGCTGCTCCAACCTCCATCAACTTTCTTCGGTGGCTTACAGGTGGGCCCTTATGGTGGTTCCCAGGTGTTTGGCCCCCATTAAGTTGGTTTCACCTGACTTGTGGGCCCTCCAATCCGTGGGGTGCTGACGTGGCGATCGTCGATTGGTTAGAGTTGTGTTTCTTTGCCACGCGAGCATGCTTTCACTTCATTTATTCATATATGTTCTGCATTCATATAGTCTCCAAGGACATATGAAACTTTATTAATTTTAAACCTATATGCAGGTAAAAGATGCTAACCCCCTTCTATTCTCGAGGTTTGCGATAGTCAGAATTGGTACTTAACAACCGTCAACAGAAATCACATTAATGGTTTCAACGAATGGTTCATGAACCGAATTGCCAACATGTACAGCTTGGGTCAGCTCAAGGAGGAGGTCATTCAAGAGCTGAAGCAGGACATGGACACTAGGGTCGAAGAAAGGGTGGAAAAGGTCCTTGCCAATATGAGCATAGCTCGAGGGCACGACCATGAGACACAACCAGTTGCTCATCTACACATTGACGAGAGCCCGTCACAACGAAGGAGTAGTTGTGCATCCACAGAGTTGCATCATCTCCCTGTTCAAGTCCAACTGCGGTGGACCACATGGAGGTAACTCATACTATACGCTCCATCTCTTTTCAAATGCCTCACCCTTCACATATTTCAGTACTAAAATGTTTCATTACAGTGCAAGATGTAGCATGGTATACCCTAGTGGTTAGGGTCACACCAACCTTTGCATCTGAAGTCGCAAAGGGCATGGCTTACAAACCCTCTATAACAAAAAGTGTACACAATACAAACCTCATGGATGGGTATGCGAAGGTGTCAATAGATTCGGTCAGGGACAACTTGCCTTCATATCCAATACATGTGCCACCAAATGATGAAATTCTTACTTTGGGCGATGCGCGTAATATGTACATACAATGGCCCAAGGTACGTATTATTATAAAGGTGATTCCTCGTCCAAATCGCCCAATGGAACCTACACCTCCTCAGCCCCAACTATCAATTGAGGCTCCTCATGGACTGGCTATGATGGAACCACATTTACCCGGGGAACCTTGCATGGATTTAGCTCATGTAGCAACCACCTTGACTCCAATTAAGACCACATGCAAGGCCGACCGTTCCCCACCACTTGTTAAGAGACCCAAAGGTGAATGTGGACATGGTAAGGACAAGGGGAAGGTCCGGAGTTGGAGCCCGTGGCCCAAAGCGGCGTGTGCCAGCACAATTGTATTAGGCATGTCCTTGGTTTAAGACAATGTGTTATCCCTTAATAGGTATGACGTGTCGAGAGTTGCACAAACAGTACATGGAGTTGAGCAATGCCAAGCGGAAAAATGGATAGTCTAGTATAGTTGGACACCACGATCACCAACTGTTCCTATCGAGCCTGGCCTATATTTCTACGGGCTTCAATGATCTCTTCAATCTATTCGGGCTCATAAGTGGACACGGGCCTTCTTAAATGTTACTCATTGTAAGTGCACTGTATCGTAATGAGTTATGCTAGTTTTTCGCCCTAAAATTCTGCTAATATCTATTACATGTCTTAAGGTTGTGTTGGCTAGATGCTCGTCGAATTTGTAACCATGTTGGATTCCTTGATCCATCGATGACCAATGAACTCAACCCAAGCCAAAGTAGATGATGTCGTTGAGTATGTGAACCGATGCCTATGGGTCCACCAAGATAAGGAGTACATATTGTGTGCACACAATCAAGAGTAAGGACACAAAATCTGTCATGTACATTCTTATTATTGACGCTAAATTACCACCATGCAACCACAACTGGATTCTGTTGGTCATGGTATCGAAATAAATTAGGTTTACTACCTTAACTCCAATAAAGGTAGAGACTATGATTTCAGTGTACTCACCAAAGCATTAAATAGGGCTTGGGCACCATATGTTGAAAAAGGAGATAGGCATAGAGAGGGCAAAGACGACCTCTGTCATGACACCGAATTCAAGTGCACGCAACAGATCGGAGACCAGTGAGGTTTCCACGTGTGCCACCACATGTCAACATAACTAAAATAGGTGAACAATTCAGACCTTGAGGTTTGTGCTCATAATCACGTCTCTTGTATCAAAACCGACATTATTCCTCAATACGTACTAGCTGGAAAATTGGCTCCATAAATCCCCTTCCCCTGCTATTAGAGGAGAAATTTCGCCTTCATTCTTAGCGAAATGTGAACAAGAAAGTAGCATTTCGGAAGTAGACAATTGAATTGTCGGATGTGGTGTTGTTAACTAAACAAATTTTGTTATTTTCTATCTTGTAACATACAAGTATGATTACGTGATGTGGAAAACAATGTTATTTATTTTCATATATGCAATTGCGTTATTTAGCTAGAGTATTTGTAGTTAGTTCCTTGGTTATCAAATAATCGAGAGAATGTGAGGTGCTCGGCAATCCAAGTTGGTTTGGTTGGATTAGTGCATACACTAACCATGTAAGATAGCTTGGAACACTGAGCACCTTGTATTGTCATTTTTGATAATTCAAGGTAGTGTACTAGAATATCTATTATGCGAGTATATTTAGTTAGTTCCTTCATTATCAAATAATCACGGAATATGAGGTCTTTAGGCGATCCGGTTGGTTTGGTCGGATTTGTGCATAAGCTAACCGACTAAGACATTCAGGATCACTCAGCACCTCATATTCTGTCATTGATAATATGAGGTAGTTTAATTGAATATGTATTTATTAAGTCATTTGTACATAGGTCCTTGGTTATCAAATAATCACGAATACGAGGTGCTCGCGATCCTAGTTGGTTTGGTCGGCTAGGTGTTTTTATAATTTGAGTTAGTTTAATAGAATATGTGCTTAGTAAGTTATTTGTAGATAGTTACTTGGTTATCAAATCATCATAGAATAGGAGGTGCTCAGGGTCCCAAGTTTGTTTGGTCAAATTAGTGCTTTCACAAAACCGACCAAGACACATTGGGACCCCGAGGATCTCATATCCTGCATTTTTTTATAATTTAAGGTAGTTTGCTAAAGTATCATCAAACTTTGAACAACATATCATCAAAAATGATTACTATGCCTTGCATCTACTCATTATTTACTACATTGTATCATTCAATTGTTTTCTCCCTTTTTGAAATGACTGGTCGTCATTTTTCTTCAAAAGGCATAGGCTAGAAGTAACTTGGGTAAGTTTGCGGCTTCATGTGCTCATAAGAAATTGGGTAAGTTTGTGGCTTTACAAGCTCAAAAGAAGTGTGAGGTAGGCATGTGCATTGGGAATATGTGACTGTCAATGTAATGTTTGTGGGCTTTTTGAATGCATGTGTATGGTGTTAATTTTGTGATGTATCTGTGCTAAATTGGGGGAAACTATGATATTAGGGGTTGGCTGGGATGTCTGTGATATACCTCTTTTTAGAGGGCATGGCTAGTAATTCTGAAGCTAGCCAATTTCTAGAAATTATTTATTTGGAAAGTACCTCATCACTGATGGGTCATAAACAAACACCGTCACAGATGACCTCAGTTGTGATGGCGTTGGTATATCAGGCCGTCGAGGTGAATCACTGTGACGTGTGCTGAAGTAGATTCGTCGAGATCGGTATACCTCTAATGGGCCGTAAGCTTTGAACTGTCACGGGTGACTCACCTCGACGGATTGCAACCACACATTGGTGATGATAAGCCTCACCTCTAACGGGCTACAAAAGCACAACCCGTCGAGGTGACTATCACCTCTGATGAGCCTTGGCCCGTCAAAGATGAGTGGAGTCATCACTGATCACTCATCTCTCACCAGGGTCAAACCAATCAAAGGTGAGGGTTTGGGCTTATCAAAGATGACCTGATCTGACGTAGTGTCTATACATCATAAGGCCATATTTAGTATCATGTCAATCTGATTCTCCAATTTAGGTATTGATTTATTTATGTTGATCATATCGTGGCACATATGCCAGATGACAATGAAATCTCAGTTTTATCAGGGCGCCATTCTTGTGACAGCAAATGCAGCGTCAACATGGAGGAAAATTATGGTAAGCTTTTATGAACTCTTGTGTTAAACAGAGATTGCCGCAAATGTTGTTTTATCATTCTATGTATGGTTTGTAGTTTGCAATGAAGTAATGGATTAAGTGCTAAACTGTTTTTGTTGTCCCGTCTCCAGTTTTTAGTTTTACCCTTTCAAATGATGCATCCACTAAGCTTACTGGAGTCTTGAATCAAGTTAACCTCCATCATATTACTCTTTGCATGCCTAGAATGTCCCAGTGGAGGCTAGTCATGAGTGATATCTTGGGAAAAGATTATGAGATATCTGGGTCTGTGTGAAAGATTGGAGCTCGCCTATTCGGAGCGGAGAACAATTACCACGAAAAGAGCATCTATGGACTTCATGCCATGAAAGGGAGGAAAACTCTTGTGCATGACTACTGGACCTCATGAAAAACTCGAAGTATCAATTTGTTTGATCTATAGAATATTTTTATTTATTGCATTAGGTTTAATTTGTGGGCCTTGGTCTTAGAAACCAAGAGTTATATCTTACAATATTAAAAAATACAACATGATCATTGGGACTAACCATGTTTGCTAAGTATTAATTAGTAGATTCTTGGTGACTGAATGCGCTGCAATGATTCATATATATATATATATATAAAATATATATGGGGGAAACAATGCAGTCTTGGATGAGCAAAGCAAAGATTAAGGACCCATGATTGTTAGTTTATCACATGAAAGGAGTTAGCGATGCGGAGATACAATAGGGTGTTCTTTATGTTTACCATGGAGGGTATGAAGAAAGTAACTTAATTTGTACACTAGGTCTTTGCTAGCCTGAAAAATATGCTACCCCCTTAAAAATGAAGTGGAGTTGAGCCGAGACTGTTAAAATTGACCATCAACAACTTGTCTTGAAGGCTCAATGGACCGATAACAGTTTGGCATTGTGTTAATGAATGCAGTTGACTCATTGAATTTTGAGGTATCATATGTAAATATGATGGCCATTTAAAGTTTGCGCAATCAAGTGGCCAAATCGGATTCTAAAGCATATCTGATGGAAACTTGTTATTTTTTAGTCGATGATGATGTGTAGCTCTGAGAAAGGCTTATGGTAGGACTTGACCGGTTCCCCGGTCATTGGTCCTCTTGTACATTGAATGCACATCTCGCTTCCTTTACCTGAATTTTAAAAACCGCCTCCAAAAATAAGAATATGCAAAACTCATGGCGTAATACCGTTTGCTCAAATACATAAAAAACTAAATCTAATTAGAAAGAATGTCCTTTTGTTAATTGTTGTATAACTTAGTTATGATCATATATGAGTTGGATATGAGTTGGTGATGTTCTCACCTAGTTTCCATCAATCGATAGTGGTACACACCGATATGGCAAATCCATGCGACCACCACAGAGTTCTAGAGTTATCTTTACATTAGAAGTGAAGGCTCTAGAGCTGATATAGAAAGTTGTGCATGTGAAATAACATGAAATTCTTCACTATGGAAGGCCTATCATGGAAGGTGTTAAATGGGTAGTCCCTAAGGAAAATATAAGATTGGCAACAATAAGTGATAAAATGTAAATAGTATTTCAGTGGCAGTCCAACCGTTGTAAATGTTATTTGAGTTTGACTGTATCATCACATGATGATGTGCTCTTCCATTGTCCTAAGTGTATCAGATTGTATTAGAAAAATAAACAATGAGAATATTTATATTAATCACTATAGCAAAGTATGACAACCAATACTAACAATTTTGAGTTGTCAAAGGCATTTGTCAGTACCTTCCAGGTTCATAAAAAGAGATACGTCACATGAAAAGAGTTCATATTTACACATATATCAGGGATATTAAAGGTTGGGAGTCTGGGGATGGCGTGTCCATTTCTGGCGCTGTCCACGTCGCCGGTGCGCACCGTCGTGGTGTTTCGGCCTATGAAGAACGACTGGTATGCTGCACTGTGGTGGTTGATGGTTGCGTCGTTCGGTCATGCCACTCTTGCTTCTGTTCTTCCTGCCGTGCGCTTGGTCTATGGTGTGTTCTTGTGCCGTTGCTATGTGTGTGGTGTGTGGTGCATGTGGACGGGTACCATGTGGGTGGGGTTATATCGCCCGTGACACGACCGGCGAAGCAGCGCGCTCTGCACTCTTGTGCTCTCGGTGGTTCTGTCCGCTCTGCCTACGTACTCCGTGTTTGTGTTGCTGTTGTGTGTGTGTGTGTGTGTGTGTGTGTGTGTGTGTGAGTGTGGTCAATGTGGACGTGTACGATGTGAGCGGTGGAGCAGCACCCTCTGCGCGCCCTGTGTTGCGGGTGTTGTATGACAGTTTTACGGTGCGCTCGCTACCCACGGAGTGCGGCTGGAGTTTGGGGGTAGGGACGGGCCCGCACGTCAGCGGTGGATGGGTTTTGTTTTGGGTGACGGCTGGCGATGTGCGCTAGATGCAGGGTGGTGTTTGTGCACGGTGGGTGGTGGGGGCAGCCTTTGCTGTTGCTTCTGATATGTGTGCTCGGACATCTCTGCGGCCCCGCATGTCAGCCGCTGTGTGTACTGGGAGGGATGTGTGTTTCTGTTTCTCGCTTGGTGTCGTGTTAGTCGCCAAGCTTTGATGGCGCGCTGCTGAGCCGGCAGTGTGTTGGAACTCGCTCCTCCTTCGTCTTCGTTTCTTCTTCGGTGTTCCTTCCCACGAGAGCGCTCTGTGTTTTGCTTGGTCGCGCTCTTTGCTGCTGGCGGACGTTGCCAGGGTTTCCTTCGTGCTCTTTTCGACGTCGCCCCAACCACTGCCGTTGTGCACGAGGTTCGTTGCTGTTCTACTCTGCTGCCCATCTCTGCGCTGCTCGCTTCTCCTCACCTCTTTCCGCCTGTGTAGGGAGTGTGAGCGACCTCGCCGGTGCCATTGTCTGTTGCTGCCTGCCATTTCGGTGTTCGGGGTTGTGCCCTTGCCTCGCTGCATCCCGGATCGGAGTCTACAAGGTAATGCTGGCTTCCTGATGTTCCTTTTCTTGTGGTGTGTTTGGCTTTGCCGTTTTCTTGCACATGTTTTGTGCGCTCCATGCTGCTCAGAGTGGCTCGCCGATATACTGCAAATGGTTTCTTTTTTGTTGTCCGCTTTACCTATGGGCTTGCTTACATTGCTCCCTTCGACAGTGTCAGGACATGGTGTTGAGGGTTTTTATATGCTTCTGGTTCAGCATTTGGCCGTGGCTATCACTTGCGCCTGTGAGTCCGTTCTGAATGCCGTGTTATGTGTTGCTCTTGTTTCCTTTGTATTGGCGTGCGAAAAAAAGGTTTTGGACACGTATAGGCCGCCTCTTGTGGGCGGGAGTGCTGTTTTTTATCTTGAACGATGTCATTGATGTGTCCAGTGGAGACGTGAGCGGTGACAGTTCCTATTGGTTCAACTACGATGCGTTTGAGGTTGTTAGCGCATGATGCTATATGCGATGCCGAGCCCAAATTTTCACAGGGAACACCTTTTGCCTATCCGGTTTAGGGTGCCGTTGATGCATGGTACCGCCGATGCATTTGTCTCCTGTGAGGTAGGATCTCCACGTCATTCATACCCTCTTTCGGCGGTATGTGCGTGCGTTCTTGTTGCTATATATGAGCGGAGTGCGGTGAGCGTGGTAGTGCATCTCCTTTGTGTTAGTTTTCCCTTCCTCATATCTTTCTTATACATATCTTACCTACCCTCGACCGAATAGTGCCTTGCCTTTTTTGCCCTTCTTTGATATGTATCTGAAAAAAACTCTCTCTGCGATTTGCAGTGCATGCGAGCGGCATGGCTACAGTTGTCGTTTCATACATTTCTTTGTTGAATGCTGCTGCTTGCCATTGCCAGCTACCTTTGGTCTCATATCTTTGGGAGATCGATGGGGATGGAGCGCTATTAGCAGGCATCGAGCTTTGTCTTCCTGATGAGCAGTTACCCTGTGGTGTTTTTGGGTGACTGCACTGGACACCTCTGCCATTCCGCGTGAAATGGTCGCGCAATAGGCTGTTAGGTTCTTACAGGCCAAGTATGGTTTTGTTGTCCATGATTATTACTTCCAGATGCTTCTGTTGTACAGAAAGATAGCTGCGTGAGTAGTGGACACAGCTATAACAGCGGTTGTGTACCTCACTAGGTTGCAGTCAAGCTATGGTCCAACAGATATCCACTGCGACAGTGTTCTCAGGCAATGCAGCTCTGTAAGGTTCCGCTTTGTTAGGGAGGACCACTTCTTCTGCAGCGCTCATAGACCATAGAGTTGTTTTCCTCTAGGCTCCTTTGATTCCTGTCGGCTAAGTTATGTGTTGTTTATGGCTATCTATGTAATACCTGACTCTGTCCTGTGTTTCGTGCTTCGTGGTAATAATAATTTATGCGTTTCGCCTGCTTATTGTATGTGTGCTATGCTGTATGTTTTTCATGCATTCACTGCAATGGATATATGGTTTTATCTATCCATTATAGTGTTGTGCAGAGCGCCATCATCCACTTGCTCCTTTTCCCGGGAAATGTTGCCCCGGCCTAGCTTACGGGTCCAGCGGGTGCGAGAAAGCCGTCTAAGGCGGCATTCTTTGGTACGACAGGGCCTCTTACGCGGTTCAGTGCATTCCGATGCCTCGATCCGATCCGTCAGCCCAGGGACTAGTGATCTTAGCCAACTGCCTTCGTCAGGTGTTTTACACCGCCAATATTTGTTTCCCCGATTCCTTCCTCCATGTGTTCCGTGCAGATGTTGTGCAGACTGGCCCAGGGTATCCTCCTCTGCCCGATGCGTCATGAATGGTGCCATCATTCTGTTCGTAGTGATCCATCCTTTATTCTACCGGTCCTGGGGTGCAGTTATGAAGGGTTACGTGGAAGCTACGATAGCTAAAAACAAAACTTTTCTACCGCGCAAACCAGGAACACTTGCAAGTAAGGGTCGATAGATCGTTACCGATTAGAGTATGCAGCGAAAATAGCCAATCAGGAGCTATCCGATCCAGAACGATCTTTGGCGAGGCAGTAGGTTGTCGGCAACCGATTCACCTGGGCGACGGCCGATTCTGAGAAGCATGCCGATTCACCAATCGGTGATTCACCGAGTGGCCGATTCGCCGAGTCGTCCGACCGCGATCCCGCGCCTCGTTCCGATGCGCCTGACCGCAGCCGATTCCACCACAGCCGATTCGTAGCCGCCGAACAGCACCGCAACGTAGCAGCGCCTCTACCGGTATCCACACGTTCGGGGATAGAACGCCTAACACCCGTGTGTTAGCACAAGATCCAAGGCTGGGGTTGGCTCGAAGGTGGGGAGGGTTTCCATGGAGATTGATCTCGTCGACTTCTGTTGCGCCAAATCAGATTGATTCGGTTCAATTGACTGCAGCAACTCTTCACCCCTCACCCCTTTATATAGAGTTGCCGGTTGGGCTTAGAGGCCCATCGGGACTCTATTTTGAATTGGATCCTATCCGAATCTCATAGAGTTGGCCGGCCGGACTTCGTAAGCCCATAGGACTCTATCCGATCGGATCCCTATCCGATCGAGCCGTATCCGAGTCCAACTCGAATGCCTGTTCTTATCCCCTTAAGCGTGCGACCCTGTAGGTTCAGGTATACTCGGTTTCGGCCCGAGTTGAACTCAACCGATCGTCGGTCGAGTCCAACTCAGTCGACCGTCGGCTCGAGTCCAACTTAGCCGACCGTCGGCTCGAGTCCAACTCAGTCGACCGTCAATAGCGACGTCTAGCAACACATATTGACACCATAGTATACAAGAATATAATATCGGCTCCGAACCTGTAATGTGTACACAAATTGCTTTGTCTCATGATACCAATTAAGCCATAGGCAAGATATGTGCCATCCCTTTAATAGCTGAACCATTCACTCGAACCGTATTGGATTATCTCTCTGTTGATTGACTCCTCAATCAATTTGGCATGGCCATGCACTTCCATAATCCATTACCTCGAGGGGCCGAAATATCTCTCCAAAGGAGGGCGATTCCATCTTGATCATTCACATCCCACTACATGTTTCATAGCAAATCCGATAGTCCCAAAGTAGGCTACTACACATGTTGGAATCTATGATGATCTCGGTCTAAGGACTTTTTACAAACACTACTTGAGATCAACTAATGGCACGTTAAATCTGTAGTGTCTCATGGTGGGTCTATCCAACAATGTGTTCTCTAACACATGTCCATGTATATTGATTTGGTATCTCCATACCATGATCTATGAGACATGATCATTAATCAATAAACATGCCGATCTTAGAATCATATTTGTTCCAATAATATGACATATGATCGAGGATCATTTAGAAATAGATTCATACATAAAGAGTCTCATAAATAAGTCACATACTTATTGATCAATATAAGTTGTCTATTTCGTGGAACGAATAACACTTTGTTCATAAATACATAAATATTGACTATGATATATAACATCTCCATGTTGCCTATAGGGCATATCACTAACAAGTTGCCGGACGGCATTTGGCCAAACACTGAGAATCGGTTGCCCGATAGAAAGAGTAAGGCCGTTACTCCTCCCCTTTATAGACTAACCACCCACCCCTTCCCCTCCCTACACACACGCACGCACGCACACACACACATAGACACACACACCGCCACCACACACACACCGCCATGCGAGCACGGACAAGGCCGAGCGATGTTTTTATCCCCAATCTGTATTTCCGTTCATTTACGTAGGGAGGAGGACATTGTTGGATGTGCCAAGAGATATTGCTGCTGTTGATAGGCGTGCATGGCGTGTGAAATGATCTGTGCGTAACCGATCAATTCGCTGATCGATGTTGTCAATGGTATGTTACGGAGCGTGTGACTACATAGTTAGGGCTTTTGCTTTTCCCTTCTTTTGAAACCGTATCTTTTCCCCTTTGATAGGCTCCGTTCGTGCCATTGAGTCCATCTTGTCGTTGCCTAAGGACTATGTTGAATCGTTGAAAGGTCTGTTCCCTAGTGATTCTTTGGTACTTACCTCTAGCCGCCATTCGAAGCCTAGCTTATACTTCCGTTTGTCGCGTCGTGCCCTGAACGATCATATTATGGTGGGTCATCCCACCAATGCCCGTACCATGGATCTGTTTTTTGGTTCCAAGAGAGGGTTAGAAAAGGCACTGTGCTCTCGCAGTGGAAGATCGTCTACAACCTGTGCTGCAGAGGTGGTAAGATTAGCCTTCCAAGAAGCCTTCATAATTTCTATCCACCCTTCTAAATTTTGATGGCGATGCATGATCGAAGCGATTTATGTGGCACATCCAATTGTACAACTCTATGTTTGCTTTCACTTCGCTGGGAGCTAACATTGACAGAGCGATCAATAATGGGTCTGTGCCCCCCGTGTTTAAAATCAACGGTGTTGTGCACCACCGGATTGGAAGCCTCTTGCCTCAGCCTGGTGGTCAGCCTAAATTTGCACAGCTCTATATATAAGACACTAAGAACAAAACATCTAATAGAATCAGTATATATGAAAGGGAGGGTACTGCTGCTGACGATCCAGACCAAGAAATTGTTGATGGCCTAACCTCTATGCTTGACAACCATAATGCCCTGGTTAAAGCATTTCGCTTTGCTAGAGATCGTTTGAGAGCCCATGGCGACTAGAGGATTACGCTGCGATTAGTCGGCTATGATGCGAGGGACGACGTCCAATACAACCTCCCAACGAGTGGTGAGATCGCAACGATAGTAGTAGGTGACTACTCAAGTGGTGAGTATACGTACGATGTGATGGTTCAGTCTACTGATGCTAGGTTACATCGTGTTTCTGCTTTGCATCCATCGTACATGGCTCTTCAGTACCCTCTGCACTTTCCGTATAGAGAGCCCGGATTCCATTTAGGGATAAAGTACACTGACTTTTCCTCCCTTTCTGGTCGCTCGCGACGATATGTCACGATGCTCGAATACTAATGTTACCTACTGCATTATCAGTTAGATCAGCCAAATCCATTCACTTCCTGCGGCCGCCTCAGCGACTCCATTTGTGTCGATCTCTACTCAACTGTAGAAGGGTCCAAATTGAAATACATAGAAGACAACTAGCCTGAACTACGGGTAGAATCCATGCAAGGGATATCTGATGCCATTGACTATGGCCTTTTGACTAGAGATTCTGTGGGTAAAAAGTGTATCTTGCCTTCCAGTTTTATTGTGGTAGATGATACATGGTGCAGAATTACAAAGATGCAATGGTGATATGTCGTGTGTTTGGAGCGCCTGACCTATTTGTGACCTTTACTTGCAATCCCAAGTGGCCAGAGATATCCGATGCGTTGGTATTTGAACCAGGCCAGCTTCCAAGCGACCGGTGCGATATAGTTGTCAGAGTTTTTAACATGAAAGTAGCTGAGTTCATCTCTGACATTAAGGAGGGCAGGACATTTGGCCCCATCCTTAGCGGTGCGCTGTTTTGCCCCTTTGTTTCCTTTCCTCTTCGTCTATTTCATAACGCCTGATATTCCCTTGCTGTGCTATAGTCCTCTACACGGTGGAGTTCCAGAAGCACGGCCTCCTCCACATACATTGCCTCACTTGGCTCGCTTCATCCCTCTCTGATTTTAGCGCTTCTGTTATTGATAAATTCATTTGCTCTGAAATTCCTGATGTTCTCACTGATCCACTGGGCTATGCTTTGGTCGAGGAGTTTATGATCCATGGCCCTTGTGGAGACCTGAATAGATCATCGCCCGTATGAAGAAAGGGAAGTGCTCTAAGCACTTCCCTAAGTCTTTCGGGATGAGACAATGCTGGATTAGTTTGGGTTTACTATGTATAGGCATAGGGACAATGGTCGATACGTTGTAAGGAGTAAAGCTTGATAATCGATGGGTTGTGCCTTACAATATGAAACTGCTTAAAAAGTACTAGGCTCAGATAAACGTTGAAGTGTGCAATAAATCTAACATGGTCAAGTGCCTCTTAAAGTATGTGACCAAAGGAGCAGATAGATCTAGAGGATACTTCGAGCTGAATAGGAATGCGTAGGGCGACGTACCTAATAGTGGTGATGTTGCGAGAGCACAAACAACCGTTTCAAGCAGCAACGTGAACAACGATGTGATCGAACGCAACAAAATAGAAGAGTACATTAATGCATGTTTCCTATCAACTTGTGAGTCTCTTTGGCGGGCTCTAGAATTCGATATTCACTACGGGGTCCCTGCGGTGGAACGGCTTACTATCCACCTTCCAAACCAGAACTTTGTTCGATATAAAAAGGGTGTTGACCTAGGCTCACTGCTAACAAGCCCTGTAGCCCAACGAACAATGCTCACTGAGTAGTTCAAGGCCAATAAAAAACAATCGAGCACGGTCTCTCACATACTGTGATTTCCCCAGGGAATGGACATGGGATAATAGTGCACGTACATGGCATTGTAGAACACAGTGCAAAAAGATAGGCAGGATATATTGTGAGCCTAGTGAGCGGTGAGTTGTACTACCTACGTATGCTTTTAATGGTTGTAAAGGGTGCGATGTCATACGTTGATGTTAGAACTCATGGAGGCACTGTTTACCCCACATTTAGAAATTCGTGCGAAGCAAGGGGTTGCTTGATAGTGATAATGAGTGGTCGTTGCTGTTTAATAAGGCTATACTAAGTACGTCGTCTTTCCAGCTTAGACAGATTTTTGTAACTATTATCATGTTTTGCTCTGTTGTGAATGTTAGGCGCTCTTTGATAAGTATTGGCTCTACTTCACCGATGACATCCAGCGGTGCCTTAGAATAGCTTTATCGAACCCTTCCTATGTGATCCTTCATGACCATTTGCTATCTCTTTTGATGAAAGAAATGCAGCTATTATCTTCGAGCAGTGATGGGACTATAGACGACTACGATTTGCCGTGTGCGTCGATCTATTCGATGAGATACTAGGCAATAGAATGGTCGGTGAAGAGCTAGCTGCTAACGGTGCGTTTGAGGCTGTTAGTGCGTTTGAGGCCTGTTAGTGATATGCCCTAGAGGCAACATGGAGATGTTGTATATCATGGTCAATGTTTATGTATTTATGAATAAAGTGTTATTCGGTTCCATGAAATAGACATCTTGTATTGATCAATAAGTACGTGACTTATTTATGAGACTCGATATGTATGAATCTATTTCTAAATGATCCCGATCATATATCATATTATTTGGAACTAATATGATTCTAAGATTGGCATGTCTATTGATTGATGATCATGTCTCATAGATCATGGGTATGGAGATACCAAATCAATAAACATGGACACATGTGTTGGAGAACACATTGTTGTATAGACCCATCATGAGACACTACGGAATTAATGTGCCATTAGTTGGTCTCGAGGTAGTGTTGGTACAAAGTCCTTAGACCGAGATCACCATAGATTTCAACATGTGTAGTAGCCTACTTTGGGACTACCAAACGCTATTAAAGCGGGTAGTTATAAATGTAGTTTTCGGGTTTGCTATGAAACATGGAGTGGGAGTGAGTGATCAATATGGAATTTGCCCTCTTTTGGAGAGATATCTCGGGCCCTCGAGGTAATGGATTATGGAAATGCATGGCCATGCTAAGTTGATTGAGGAGTCAATCAACGGACGGATAATCCAATACGGTTCGAGTGAATGGTTAAGCTATTGAAGGGATGGTACATATCTTGCCTATAGCTTAAGCGGTATCGTGAGGCAAAGGGATTTGTGTACACATTACGAGGTTCGAGTCGATATTATATTCTTGTATACTATGGTGTTAATATATGCTTGCTATGCGCCGTTGTTGATGGTCTGGCCTGAGTTGGACTCGAGCCGATGGTCGGCTAAGTTAGACTATAGCCGAAACCGAGTATACCGAACCTACGGGTCGCACGCTTAAGGGGATAAGAACAGGCATTCGAGTTGGACTCGAATACGGCTCGATCGGATAGGGATCCGATCGGATAGAGTTATATAGGCTTACGACGTATGGGCGGCCAACCCTGTGAGATTCGGATAAGATCCAATTCAAAATAGAGTCCGGATCGACCACGAGTCCCAGTCGGCCAACTCTATATAAAGGAGTGAGGGGTGGAGAGCTGTGACACGTCAATTGCATCGCTTTGAATGAATCCGCAACAGAAGTCGCCGAGATCAATCTCCACGGAAACCCTCCCCACTTTCGAGCCAAACCCTAGCCTTGCATCGCGTGCTAGCACACGGGTGTTCGACGTTACGTCCCCGGACGTGTGGATACCGGTAGAGGCGCGCTATGTTGCACCTCGTTGATCGGCTTCGGATCGGGCTGCGGTCGAGCGTATCGGAGCGAGGCGTGAGAACACAGTCGGACGACTCGGATTGGCTACGGCATCTGCGAATCGGCTGATTGGCGAATCGGCTGTCCCCGGGTGTCGGCTGTCGGCTTGCGGGAATCGGCTACACTGTTCTGGATCGGATTGCCCTGATTCGCTATTCCGCTGCAGTCTACTCCAATCGGTAACGATCTATCGGCCCTTACTTGCAAGTGTTCCTGGTTTGCGCAGTAAAAGTTTTTGTTTTCGGCTAGCGTAGCCTCCGCGTAACCCTTCAGTGGTATCAGAGCTAATCTTGCTTAGTTCGGGTTTTAGATTGGATCTGGAACAAGTTTTGCGCACGGGTTGATTAGATCAATCGGTTTTACGGGATTTGTTGAGGAGAGTTCATGGTAATTGCGTTCCTTGATAGTGTATCGGAACGGCGTAATGTGATTACGTCGAAACAATATCCATAGATCTCGGTTTGAGTCGGCTTCGAGATAGCGTTCCTTGATAGTGTATCGGAACGGTACAATGTGATTATGCCGAAGCTATCTCGTAGTCCGATCTTGTTAGCTGCCTCGCGCCTACGCAAACCATCTCCCATGATAGTGTATCGGGACGGCATAATATGATTACGCCGACATGGTTTTCGTAAGCGATTTCATAGATTGGATCTATGAATTTCGTGTGCGTACCCCTTATAGGTTATCTTGATGCCGACTCTCTGCGATAGGTAGAAAGTGTTTCTATGCCTAACTTGTTTTTTCAGAGAATGCTTTGAGATGGTATGCCCGATTGTATGTATGAGATGTATGAGATGCATGTGATGCATGTAATATTCTTTCATATGTGCAATCCCTGTAATATTCTTTCATACGTGCAATGCTTGTAATATTCTTTCACGACCTGCGAATCGATGTAATCTTCAATTAGAGCTTCTATAGTAGTAGCTTAGTTTGAAGAAATCAAGCATTCGGCACTCGGAAGAACGGTGTTGAAGATGGAGATCCTCTACACCGGCATGGAAATAAAGATCACCATGTGAAAGGGGCCATACTATTTCATGCTATTCTACCTGATTTCATATATGTAATATGTTTGTTTGATAGGATAGCATCCCTCACAAAATTAAGTAGTAATGATGCCCTTCCAAATGTTGCACCCGTCACCATTATGCTCGTCAATGGTGGGTCTGCCAAAGTAGAGTGCCATTCTCTATCATAACACGAGGGGGTATATGTCGGACATATACAGCAAGAGCATTTGGTTTACTTAACAAGGCTATCAAAACAGTTTTGGGACTTGGGGCATAGGTTGGCGCCGGGGCATGGAGATGTCACACCAACAACAAGAGTCACATAGAGATGTGATTAGCAAGGTGTTGCTTATCGATGTTACTAATTTTCTAGCAGTGATGCCAAAGCTCACTAGAAAATTAATTAACATGTGGATCTTGACCCAATACGTAACCTAGAGGGAAGGTGTAAAATACGTAATGGGAGTCTAATGTTAAATTGTTTAACAAAAGACATAGCATAAATATTGTGCTAAACTTTGTTTTTCTGTTATAGAATAAATGGCGGCTAATACTACACCCAGTACCTTTAATTTGCGATCTATTCTCGAAAAGAAAAATTAAACGGAACAAACTTTATGGATTGGTATCGCAACTTGAGAATTGTTCTCAAGCAAGAGCGTAAGGAGTACGTTCTTGAAGTACCTTATCCGGAGGATTGCCTAAAAATGCCACTGCAACTGCACGAAGAGCTTACGAGAAGCACACTAATGATGCCCTAGATATAAGCTGTCTCTTGCTTGCTACAATGTCCCCTGAGCTTCAGAAGCAATATGAGAGCGCGATGCTCACACTATTATTCGGGACTGCGTGGCATGTTTGAGAACCAAGCTCGGCGAGAGGTTCAACACCTCAAAATCCTTGTTTACGTGTAGGCTTGTTGAGGGGAATCCCGTCAGTCCGCATGTGATAAAAATGATTGGCTACATTGAGAGTCTGGAAAAACTAGGTTTTCCCCTTAGCTAAGAGTTGGCTCGATGTGATTCTCCGTCGCTCCCTCCGAGCTTCGAGCCATTCATATTAAATTATCACATAAACAATATGGATAGGACCTTGGCTGAATTGGATGGGATGCTAAAGACAGCTGAGGAGAGTATCCAGAAAAAAGGTCATCATGTGATGATGATGCAGAAGGCCAAGCACAAACCACCTGTCAAGAAACTTTGCACCAAGAGGAAGTTAACTCCCGATGAGATCGCGAGTGCCTCCAATGCAAAGAAGGGCAAGAAGGGGTCGGCGGCATCAGATGCCGTTTGCTTTTACTGCAAGGAGACATGCCACTGAAAAAGGAACTGCAAGAAGTCATGGAGGATCTCAAAAAGAAGCAAAGTACGACTTCTGCTTCAGGTATTAATGTTATAGACATTAATCTTGCTACTTCACCTACTGACTCTTGGGTATTTGATACCGGATCAGTAGCTCATATTTGCAAATCGTTGCAGGGAATGAGAAGAAATAGAGGCTTGAGAAGGGGAGAGGTGAACCTGCACGTCGGCAATGGAGCAAGCATTGCTACAGTTGCTGTCGGCACCGTACCACTTTATCTATCTTCAGGATTAGTTTTGGAATTAAATAATTATTATTGTGTTCCAACACTATGTCAAAACGTTATTTTCGCTTCATGTTTGCAAGCGAAAGGATATGATTTTAGATCAATGAACAATGGTTGTTCAATATATCTCAGAGATATGTTCTATTTTCATGCTCTATTGGTGAATGGATTATACGTTTTGAATCTTGAAGCATCTTCCATCTATAACATTAATACAGAAAGGCAACTCTCTAATGATATAAACCCCACGTTTATCTGGCATTGTCGCTTAGTCCATATAAATCAGAAACGTATGGAGAAGCTCCATAAGGATGGATTGCTTCACTCTTTTGATTTTGAATCATTTGAGACATGCGAGTCTTGTTTACTTGGTAAGATGACAAAGGCACATTTCACAGGACACAGTGAAAGACCAAGTGACTTGTTGGCACTCGTACATACTGATGTATGTGGACCAATGAGCTCAACGGCCAGAGGTGGTTATCAGTACTTCATTACCTTTACTGATGACTTTAGTAGATATGGTTATATCTATTTAATGAGGCATAAGTCCGAATCCTTTGAAAAGTTCAAAGAATTCCAGAATGAAGTACCGAATCATTTAGGGAAAACAATCAAGTTTCTACGATCAGATCGTGGAGGAGAATACTTGAGCCAAGAATTTGGTAATCATCTGAAAGATTGTGGAATTGTTCCACAGTTGACTCCGCCAGGAACTCCACGATGGAACGGAGTGTCCGAACGGAGAAATCGCACCTTATTGGACATGGTGCGGTCGATGATGAGCCAAAGTGATCTTCCGTTATCCTTCTGGGGATATGCTCTTGAAACAGCTGCGCTCACACTAAATAGAGTTCCATCTAAGTCAGTTGAAAAGACACCATATGAGATATGGACAGGGCAACCCCTAGTTTGTCTTTTCTCAAAATTTGGGGATGCGAGGCTTATGTAAAGCGTTTACAGTCTGACAAGCTCACACCCAAATCTAACAAATGCTTCTTTGTGGGATATCCTAAGAAAACTAAGGGATATTACTTTTATAATCGGGAACAAGGCAAAGTGTTTGTCACCCGACATGGTGTCTTCTTGGAGAAAGAGTTTCTTTCAAGAAGGGTTAGTGGGAGCAGGGTGTATCTTGAAGAAGTTCAAGAAACACCAGAAAATGTTTCAGCGACCACAGAACCACAACAGGAGGAGCAAAGTGTTGCGCCATCAGTTGTAGATACACCAGCCCCACGGAGGTCTGAAAGATCACGTCGTGCGACTGACAGGTACACAGGTACGGAACAACGTGATATATTGTTGTTGGACAACGATGAGCCTAAGATCTATGAGGAAGCGATGGTGAGACCCTATTTCAACAAGTGGCTTGGAGCCATGAAATCCGAAATAGAATCCATGTACGACAATCAAGTTTGGAACTTGGTTGATCCACCTGATGGTGTCAAAACCATTGAGTGTAAATGAGTTTTTAAGAAAAAGACCGATATGGATGGAAATGTTCACATCTATAAGGCGCGATTGGTGGCGAAAGGTTTTAAATAGATTTAAGGAGTTGATTATGATGAAACCTTCTCGCCCGTCGCAATGCTTAAATCTATTCGGATTATCCTAGCGATTGCTGCATATTTCGATTATGAGATATGGCAGATGGATGTCAAAACGGCTTTCCTAAATGGAAACCTAAGCGAGGATGTATACATGATACAACCTCGGGGTTTTGTCGATCCAGAATTGCTCGGAAAGATATGCAAGCTACGAAATCCATTTATGGATTGAAGCAAGCATCTCGAAGTTGGAATATACGTTTTGATAAAGTAATCAAAGGGTTTGGTTTCATCAAAAACAAAGAAGAGGCCTGTGTTTACAGTGGGAGTGCAATTTGTATGTGGATGACATATTACTGATTGGAAATGATATCCCTATGCTAGAATCCGTCAAGTCTTCATTGAAAAATAGTTTTTCCATGAAAGACTTAGGGGAGGCAGCATACATATTGGGCATTCGGATCTATAGAGATAGATCCAAGAGGCTAATTGGATTAAGCCAAAGTACATACATTGCCAAGGTGTTGAAAAGGTTCAACATGCATGATTCCAAGAAAGGTTTCTTGCCCATGTCACATGGCATTAGTCTTAGCAAGAATCAGTGCCCTCAGACACATGATGAGCGGAATAAGATGGGTATGGTTCCATATGCTTCAGCAATTGGATCCATCATGTATGCCATGCTTTGTACACGCTCAGATGTCTCGTACGCTTTGAGTGCTACGAGTAGATACCAGTCAGATCCAGGTGAAGGTCACTGGACTGCCGTAAAGAATATCCTTAAGTACTTGAGAAGAACTAAGGATATGTTCTGGTCGATGGAGGTGAAGAAGAGCTCGTTGTAAGTGGTTACACCGATGCTAGCTTCCAAACAGACAAGGATGATTATAGATCGCAATTGGGTTCATGTTACGCCTAAACGGAGGCGCGTCAGGTGGAAGAGTTCCAAGCGGGATACGTTGCGATTCTACAACGGAGGCCGAGTATATTGCTGCTTCGGAAGCTGCAAAGGAGGCTGTTTGGATCAAGAAATTTGTTTCTGAGCTTGGTGTGATGACTAGTACGACTGGTCCAATGTCTCTCTATTGTGATAATAGTGGAGCCATTGCGTAAGCCAAGGAGCCGAGATCACATCAGAAGTCCAAACACATACTTCGGCGATATTATCTCATCCGCGAGATAGTGGACAGAGGTGATGTCAAGATATGAAAAGTGCACACGGATCTCAACATATCCGATCCGCTGACAAAACCTCTCCCTCAGCCGAAGCATGAGGCGCACACAAGAGCGATGGGTATTAGATACTTACATGATTGACTCTAGTGCAAGTGGGAGATTGTTAGTGATATTCCCTAGAGGCAACATGGAGATGTTGTATATCATGGTCAATGTTTATGTATTTATGAATAAAGTGTTATTCAGTTCCATGAAATAGACATCTTGTATTGATCAATAAGTACGTGACTTACTTATGAGACTCGATATGTATGAATCTATTTCTAAATGTGATTCTAAGATCGGCATGTCTATTGATTGATGATCATGTCTCATAGATCATGGGTATGGAGATACCAAATCAATAAACATGGACACATGTGTTGGAGAACACATTGTTGTATAGACCCACCATGAGACACTACAGGAATTAATGTGCCATTAGTTGGTCTTAGGTAGTGTTGGTACAAAGTCCTTAGACCTGAGATCACTATGGATTCCAACATGTGTAGTAGCCTAATTTGGGACTACCAAACGCTATTCCGTAATGGGTAGTTATAAAGGTAGTTTTCGGGTTTGCTATGAAACATGGAGTGGGATGTGAGTGATCAAGATGGAATTTGCCCCTCCTTTGGAGAGATATCTCTGGGCCCCTCGAGGTAATGGATTATGGAAATGCATGGCCATGCTAAGTTGATTGAGGAGTCAATCAACAGACAGATAATCCAATACAGTTTGAGTGAATGGTTAAGCTATTGAAGGGATGGCACACATCTTGCCTATAGCTTAACTGGTATCGTGAGGCAAAGGGATTTGTGTACACATTACGGGTTCGAGCCGATATTATATTCTTGTATACTATGGTGTCAATATGTCTTGCTAGGCGCTGCTTGTTGAGTCGGCTGAGTTGGACTCGAGCCGACGGTTGGCTAAGTTAGACTATAGCCGAAACTGAGTATACCTGAACCTACAGGGTCGCACTCTTAAGGGTATAAGAACATGCATTCGAGTTGGACTTGAATACGGCTCGATCGGATAGGGATCCGATCGGATAGAGTTATATAGGCTTACGACGTATGGGCGGCCAACTCTGTGAGATTCGGATAGGATCTGATTCAAAATAGAGTCCGGATCGGCCACTAGTCCTAGTCGGCCAACTCTATATAAAGGAGGGAGGGATGGAGAGCTGCGACACGTCAATTGCATCGCTTTGAACGAATCCGCAACAGAAGTCGCCGAAATCAATCTCCACGGAAACCCTCCCCACTTTCGAGCCAAACCCTAGCCTTGCATCGCGTGCTAGCACACGGGTGTTCGGCGTTCTGTCCCCGGACGTGTGGATACCGGTAGAGGCACTGCTACGTTGCACGCTGTTGATCTGCTGTGGAGGAATAGGCTGCGGTCGAGTGCATCGGAGCGAGGCGCGAGAACACGGTCGGACGACTCGGATCGGCTACGGCATCTGCGAATCGGGCGATTGGCGAATCGGCTGTCCCGGGTGTCGAGTGTCGGCTTGCGGGAATCGGCTACCTGTTCCCGATCGGATTGCCACGATTGGCTATTCCGCAGTCTACTCAAATCGGTAACGATCTATCGGCCCTTACTTGCAAGTGTTCCTGGTTTGCACAGTAAAAGTTTTTGTTTTCGGCTAGCGTAGCCTCCGCGTAACCCTTCATGGCCACCATAGCTGACTCAATGATTCCATGCCTAAACAGTGACCAAAAATGGATTTTTGACACAATTATGGCCCATGTTAACCACTCAAAGCCAGGTTTTTTTCTTTGTCTATGGCCATGATGGCACAGGCAAAACATTTTTGTGGACCGCGCTGATTACAAAAATATGATCCGAGAAGAATATTGTCCTTGCTATTGCTTCCTCAGGGGTCGCTTCCCTCCTTCCTTGAGGGCGCACTGCTCATTCGAGGTTTAAGATTCCCATCGAGATTGACGAGAATAGAATATGCAGTATTAAGAGGGCACTATGCTTGCTGAGTTAATTCAGAAAACATCGTTGATTATATGGGATGAAGCTCCACTGACTCATAGAAAATGTTTTGAGGCCTTAGACCAAACTTTACGCTATCTGTTATCGGAGCATACCCCTTCTAATGCTAGCCTACCATTTGGTGGGAAGGTTGTTGTCCTTGGCGGCGATTTTTGCCAAATACTGCCGGTCATTAGAAAAGGATCGCGCGCTTCCATCGTTGATGCATCTATAACAAACTCGCCGCTATGGCACCATGTGACTCTTCTAACACTTAGGATTAATATGAGACTTCTCAAAAGTGACCTTGATGAAAGCTGCTGGTGAAACCTTGAGGAATTTGCTGGATGGATCCTAGATCTCGGTGATGGAAGGTTACCTGTGATAGCAAAAACTGATGAGCTTGAACCGATGAGGATAGATATTCCTAATAATTTGCTGATATAGACCACTGGCGACCCAATAAACAAAATGATTGATGAGGTATTCCCTGATTTCCTAGCCAACTACACAGATCGCTGCTACCTAGCATCCTGAGCTATTGTCTATCCTAATAATTCAACCGTTCATGAAATAAATGACCGTGTTGTGACCATGCTCCCTACTGAGCCACAAGAATACCTTAGCACCTTAGCTGTGACATGATTTCAAAATCCTGTGACCATATGCCGGACTTTGACAGCCTCTACCCAACTGAGTTCTTGAATTCTATTACTGTGAACAATTTCCCTCCACATAGGCTTATTCTAAAAAACAGGTGTCGCAATTATGCTGCTGCGTAATCTAAATCAGTCTATGGGCCTTTGCTATGGCACAAGGCTCTTAGCTCTTTCTCTAGGCAACCGACTTTTAGAATGTGTCATCTTAACTGGATCAAACATAGGCGACAAAGCTTTCATACCTCGCATTGCGCTCACAACTACAAACCCTAAATGGCCTTTTATGCTTCAGAGAAGGCAATTCCTTGTGCGTATATCTTATGCAATGACAATTAATAAGAGCCACGGACAAACTCTTTCAAAAGTTGGCGTTTACCTAAAGAAGCCTATTTACGCAAGGCTATGTTGCTGCTTCTAGATCGACGTCAAGAGCAGGGCTCAAATTCCTAATAGAGGATGATGACAATCGCTGTTCTGCTAGAACAAAAAATGTTGTTTACCGAGAAGTGCTCGACGCTGTGGCATCAATGGTACCTTCTACCTAATTCGGCTGTAGAGGCATCATTATACAGAAAACGCTGCTCATCAAGCCACCTTAACATGTTGCTGTTTCTAACCTGCAGGATGTTGACAGCTAGCCAACACATGTGCTTCCCTTCCTCCCTCTCAATCCTGCTCAGGCCTTAGATAGATGCCCTTTCTCTCTTTGCCCCTAACATGTTCTCTCTGTGTAATGTTGCTCCAGTTTGCCTCGCCTTTATATACAGTTTTACACTTCTACCTGTTCGCTTGTGCCAGAGACCCATGGCATATGCTGAACATTTCTATTTACCTCAACAGATGGACACAATTCTGATCAGCAACCTCGAGCCTGGCATTGGGAACCCAACAATCCGCGTCCGTGTATCCAGGAGTGGGCGTTCTGGGACCAGAATGATGACACCGTCGTCCACCATGGTGGACTGGTTTTGGTCGATAGCACGGTTGGTTATCCTACATCTTTTGCTATAGTTTTTATGACACACTGATTTTCTTACTTCCTGCTATTTCAATAGGGAGACAGTATCGCGGTTCAGATTTTCCCGCCTTTGCACGAGACCTTCGTCCCTGCCATCACTGAAGAGATGGTTTATGACCTCTCATTCTTCCGTGTCAGACAAAGCCCATCCCAATACAGGCCAGTCAGCAATATGCTGTCTATTTCTCTCACAAAGTGGTCTACATTGGAAGAATGTACTAATGTGCCAGATAGCTTCCATACCTATGTTTACTCTTTAACGCCTTACGATGAGCTCAAAGCGCATGTGAACAGGATGACTCCTTCACAGGTATGATAACTGCCCTAAATTTTTCATCCATTATGCTTTTTTTGAAGCCATTAATAATACATGGCCTGTTGTTATTTTGCTCCAAACAGTTGTCATCGGAATCATTACTGAAGTAACCTCGGTAAGTGCTATCCAGACACGTATCAGTGATGCTGAAAGCCTCAAGAGGAACGTCTACATCCACGAGAGCAAGTCAGTTTTTCTCCTCGATCTTAAGTGGTTTAAGAAATATATTTACCTTTCCTCAGCTAAAATGTGGTTCATGCTGTGCTAGCAACACATGCTAACAAACGCTGCATACTCGCCTTCCTTTAAATATTCGTTTCTTTAGGTTCATTTTCTTTCCCTAGCATTATCCACCAGACTTACGATCCATTCCCTTTCCGTGCTATCATACTGTATATTATACATAGCTATGTTACAATAAATGTTGTGCTCTGGGAGGAACGAGCTACCAACTTCCCTGCTGATGAAGTGGTCGAGGCTGGTGAAACTAAACCTCAGATAGTCATCTTCGGTGGTACGCTCGTGAGAGACTACGGCAGTGAGCTCACTACACTCCTTTCCTCTTTTTGTTATCTTAGGTCGCTGCCTAGGCTAATTGTGCTGCGTTCGTAGAAAATGTGTCTTTATCGAGAAACGTTGAATGCAAGTGGTACATAAACCTTGACAACCCAGATGTTGCTGCGTTAAAAAACAGGTATGCTATTCATTCTTGCTCAACTTTTAGTACCTTCTTCAGTTTGCTATATTGAACAAATCCAAAGAGGCACATTTCGTTTCTATGCAGCATCAGAGGAGACCATGAACCGATAAAATATGTTGAGCTAGGAGCTCCATCTGATGCTCTGCAGACCGCAGAGCCAAAGACAGTGATGGAGATCAGAGACCTACATCCTTTCAAGTTCAAGGTAGTTGCTTCTTCCTTCGTATGTTTATCTGCTCTCTGGATACCATGCAGGAAGATACGATGTTTTGTCTATGCTGCTGTTATCAACAGAAACATCAGTTCTTGGTCACTGTCGTTATTCAAAAAATCAATATGGATAGCTCCTGGTGGTATACTGGCTATGACACATGCAGCAAAACAACGAAATAGTTTGGATCTGGGTACAAATGCGGAGATCCGACATGCCCCCCGGTTGTCTCGGCATCACCACGGTGAGTTAATGTGCACCTTTCCATGTAGAATATCCGATATATTAAACTCTCCTAATGCTGCCACCACTCTCTTTCCACACAGGCACAAGCTAAGCGTTATAGCAAGTGATGCCTCAGGCGACACCTCCTTCATTATATTTGGCTGCCTGGCGCAGCGCCTCATTGGCCATTCAGTTGAGACGCTTCTGCAGCAAGATCCACCCACACCTGATTTCATCCCTAGGGAAATCACTGATCTCCTTGAGAAAGAATTCTCATGGAATGTCAGCATCACAGAGAACACTGTCTCCACCGGCACTATTACCTTCCAGGTTAATAGGATCCTTCCGAGCGCCCCTATGCATGCGCTCCCCTTGCTACAGTCCCCATCCGCGTCCCAAGCATCTTCGCTCCCACCTTCCATCGCTCTATCGCCAACTCCATCCATTGACCTTAGCGATGCCCAAACCACTCCAGTTAGCTCCTTAGCTGTCGTATCAAAGAACAAGAAATCAGAAGCAGAATGCGCATCAAAGACCCCTGGAGATGTTCGCAATGAAGATAGCATACAGGACGAGGCAAGTACACTGTACGTTTCTTTGCTCATTACACATCTTTGAGATTAAAATTCACACCCCTATTTTCGTCTACACTAGGGTGATGAGAGTATCGTCCTACGACCAAAATCTCCTCCATCAGGCAATAAGCAAAGTGCTTCTAAAGGCCACCAAAAGAGGTATGTCCTCACATTTCCTTTCCACCATTCCATGAGTACGAACTTCTGCATGTGGCTGATCACACACCTGGGGTAAAAGGGCTAGGCCATCTCCTGTCACATGCGCTTCTAGGAAGCTATTTAAAGATGGTGATGCCGACGCTGCTGGAGGCAGGTAAAACATCTACGCCCCTTTGCCTCCTATCGTTATGTCCTTGTTTCAGTCACACCCTGCGTCACTCCTATGCTCTTGATATGCACTCTTCTCATTCGTGCAGTGGAAACGCCCAGCGTTGATATGTTCATGGAGAAAGGATTCATGATTTTGGCCTAGGACGTTGCTGGCGAACTGAACTATCCTCGATCCTAGCGCAACACTATGTGCCATTGTCTCATTTTTAGCACAGCCATGCTGCCATTAACTTACTCGCCTCTCTATGATGCCCTTCCTTTTGGGAACAAACTACCCATGAAATACTTTTAATTTATAGAACCATGAACCTGTATTGCCATGACTTCCGTTCTTATCATTCTGTACGATGATGCTTTATTCGCTCTGCTTTATCTCACTAATCATTCCCAGTCCTCCAAGACCACATGGCTCAAAAAACACCTACTAACCAACGTTGGTTATGTGCTATACATCTTTCTTATTGCCCATTATGTTTTTGTTCTATCTGTTCTTGTTTACCTTGCATTACATCTATGCTGGAAATACCAGGACCAATAAGCTTTCTCTTCCTATGCTGGAATCGCCGCCGTGGTGGCGGAAATTGGTTGGCAAGCTACTGGTCTTCATGGCTAGAGGCTCAGCTCTAGACACTGCTGCTACATTCACATTTATAGAATTCCCTTTTCAAGGTACCTTCTCTACTATTCTTATCTGATAAAGTGTTCCCCCAGTATAAACAGACAGTCACTGCTCGACTCAAGTAATGCCTATTGGCTCTTCTCCTGATATTTGGTTCTGCTATTGTGTTCGATGAAAGCGCATTGTTACACTGAGCTAAGGTGAGTTACATAGCAGCTATTACCTATGAGTAATTCAGCACATATATCATGCTTCGTTCACCACCAAATTGAGCATGTTGAAATATTTCATATTTACGCGGTATGGTCCGATTCACCCTTAGCAACATATCTCAGCTCATGGACAAAACATACATCTCCCCTTGACTGGCTGGAGAACTCCATCAAACAGCTCTGCTTCTTCTTCCATCCTTCATCCTTGCAAGAATACAGAGAGCAAAAGGGAACAAAAGAAACAAGAACAAATAAAGCAGATCAGGCTACAACACTGCCAAAGCTTTACTCCAATGTACACAAACTCACATCATAAACGATACAATAGCAACCTGAGATCTCTTTTGTAAACATGTTTCTACACCTGCCAACGCTGTCTTTGACTAAATGAGTATACTATGAATAGTATAGCACGCATATCTTTTGCCTTGGACTAAATATATTCACTCAAACATGTTTTAAGATCATTTTGGGGAATCCTCTGTTAGTACTTAAAAAGAGCTTTACAACCGTTTTTAGAGAACATCATCTGCGCCATATAATCTAACAAAGCCCATAGGCTGTCGCAGCACACACAGACATACATTCCAACGTTTCTCAAACGGCACGTTATATTGCACGCTACCATCATAAACTACCAAGACAAGTACTACAACAAAACTGCATCAACGCAGCATACATCAGAAGAAGTATTCACTCATCTACCCCCTCTGCACGTATGTATGCCACCCGTCCTGCTCCTGCAACACTCTTTTAAAGAGACAAGATAGATACAGAGAAACATCCCAGACTTATTCCCTCCTCTACCACAGTGATTTTGTCCCGCTCATCATTTTCCCAGCACCTCACCGCTTTCTTTCTTCCTTGCCCTCGCAGTGAACACCTCTTCTTCCTCATCTTCTTCTCCCTCCATCCACCGAGAAGAAGCCTTGGAGCCCCTTTCTGGTTCTTCTTCAGGGAACAGCTCGCTCTCCTTCTCTCCATCGTTTTTAGTTCCTCTATTGGCCGCATTGCGCACCTACACATAAGCAGTTTCCTGCAACAAGTTAGTACCAGAATGAATCATGCACTTATTATATCAAACTTCTATCCAACTCTTTGCTTTCAATAATAGACATAAACCAACAGAGATATTTCATATCTATTTTGTAGCTATCATATGGAGAGTTCTTCACAAAAGCATCCTACCCAAAAACAGCCATCATCATCACCCTACGGGACCAACCGTCCACTGCTAGCAACAAAGTTTTCAAGCCAAGGGGAAATATCTCAGCTACTAGCCAATTCCATTTACCATGATGCCATCATCGTCAAGGTGCTAGGGGCCGGCAATCCAAACACAACAAAGATTTCGGCTATGATAGGCTTCGTCTGCAACTGCCAAATCGATGATTTTGCTTTGCTGCCATTTGGACACAAAATGTACATAGTCATATTCATGGACTCAGATACACAATACGAATTATCTAAGAGAGCATTGAGAAAAAAAACTTCACATTCCAAACAATCCAACTACAATTTGAACCTTTCAAAATGAATTTTGAGAGTATTCCGAATCCATTGTGCCAAAGAGTAATACTTGCACTCAAAGGACTGCCGCCAGAGTCATGGAATAAAGAGGCAATAAAAACCTCCTAGACAGCAGCTGTATGGTTGAAGAGATATATGAAGAGCACCATATACATAACCTATCAGTTTTCAGATTGGCGGCATGTACAACCGAATCCAATCTTATTCCCAAGGTCATAGAATGGAATATTGAAGCAGATGAACAAGGCAAAGAATCATGTCAACAAGGCTGGAAACACAATGCCAATCTATCCACCGATCTTGGTACACATTGAGAAGCTTTTTGACTATACCGATGTAGGTGGTGGAGATGAAGCTAATAAGAATATTTCAATAGAAGATACCAAAAACAAGCCCAGATTGCCAATCGTAAAGACCTTCTAATGGATTCCTAGGCAAATAGACACGGATAACGGCCCTCTTGAAGATGGACCCTAGCAGGCGTGGCACAACATCAACAAACTTGAAATGTCATGATGCTACAATGCTTTACCCCTATATATGTGATGTAATTAACTATATAGAACAGCTTCTTATGCCATGTACCTCTAATGTTGGTGCTGCTGTTGATGAGAAAATTTCCCACGCACCGTCCTAAGAGATTTGCTTAACTCTAGTGCAGGTCCAAATTATTACTTGAGGTTCGTAGGCGTGCTAGTTGGTTTGTTCCGCAACCAACAAAAAACTAACAAAAGAAAATTGGCACCTAGGAATCAAAATAGGAAAGATTGCCAATATTTGGAAATTTGCGGTTTCTTCGGAGAGGCCGATCTGACCGCCGTGTATAGGCCGGTCAAACCGGGCAGTGGGGCCGGTCAGACCGAAAGCATATGGTCGGTCTGACCTGCAGAGTCCGAAACCTAGACGACTTCGTCGGTATTCGGATTTCCTTTCTCCATACGGTATATCTCGGGTTTCCAAACATGTTTATCCTGAATTGAACGTGGAGAAGGGCTTGTGGAGGGCAAGACCAACCCCTATATAAGGGCCAAGGCCGGTTCAATTGTAATATCGAATCATACAACCTACACTCAATCTATTTAAATCGTTTCCTTTATTTTCAGCCTTATTTTCTACTTTGCCCTAGTTTAGTCCATCTTTGTCGATTTGCGCCGTAAATCGTCCGCCGCCGCTGCGAGAGTGCGACACTTCTATGTAACTTTGTCTTGAAAACTTTCTGTTTACTCACGAGACGAGTAGTTATCAATCTATCCATCTAATCGGTTCCGCTAGCCGATTTGATCTACAAAACCCACTTTGTTCTAGTTTTTGCTAGATTGGAGTGGTTGGCGACTCGTACCAAGAACCACCGCAAGGCTTTAGGTGATTCGATCGTGTTTGTGCCTTTTGCCAAAAAAGGTGCCAACACGATTTTTGGCGACTCCGTCGGGAAGACACGACGCCAACTCGGATTTGACGCCGCCATGTCCAAGCAAGCGGCGCAGGACGTGGAGCCATCCAACGTTGTCCACATCTCGTTGGACGACTTGGATGGGGAGGCTCGCCAAATAATGGAGGAGCGCATTCGAGCGATCACTCAAGAGGTGCTAGATCAATCTTGCCTGCTCAAGGTAACTCGCGGCGAGGTAAGTGCTGATCACATCTCTATGCCTATTCAAAAACCCGTTGCTAGTACGGTGGACGAGTCCGTTACCGCCGCCGTGAACAATAAGGTTGAATCTGCTATGGAGGCTTGTTTTAATAGGTTATTTAAAGCGCACATGAGCGGTAAATCCGGTCTTCCTGCGACCGATTCGCCACCTACCTCGATTGCAGGGGGGCCAGCCCCCTGTGAACCACATATTTAGTAAAACCGACGGGGCGATTGCCCAAGGCCCCGGCGAAAGTAGTTCTGCCGCCTGCTCGGTCGGCCCGGCCCTACGGCCGGTCCGACCGGCCCTCACTACGTAAGTCCGACCAGCCCTATGGCCGGTCCGCGGCCCATCATATCTCGGTGGCCTCGGCCCGACGGTCGGTCCGACCGAAACACAATACGGCGGTCTGACCGGCCCTATGACCCGTCTGACCGGGTCGCCTTACATCGGTCAGACCGACCGTCAGGCCGGCCCGCACCCATACTACGCAGTCGGCCAGAGCGGTTATCCGCCGGTCAGACCGCGCTTATCTAGCCGGTCGGACCCGGCCCTTGGCCGTCGGACCGGCGCCTGGTGCCGTACGGGGTAGATCCCATCACGGGTAACTCGTTCTATACCATGTTCCCGCACACGACTCCCCTGTGGCTACTATCCATGCACCAATTCCCCCGCATGTCCCCAATCAATACAATGATCCTAATAGGGGATATCCGCACGACACGAGAGATGGCCAATATGACAATATTGCACCGCAACAGCCGTCCTTTAGGCTGCCGGTCATGCCCGACCCGCCTAGGCCTGAAAATATGGAGGAACAAATCCGGAATATCATTAGAGAGTCATTCGGAATTGAGCCTAGGAATTGCGCTAAGGTGTACCAAAAGTCGTATCCTGACTATTTCGATAACATCCCATATCCTCGTGGTTATAGGGTCCCTGAATTCACCAAATTCAGTGGAGATGATAATAGGACCACATGGGAGCATATCGGCCAATTCTTAGCGCAATGTGGGGAGGCTAGCACTTTGGATGCTTTTAAATTGCGCTTATTTTCTTTATCTCTATCCGGTATTACTTTTACTTGGTTTACATCTTTAACGGCTAACTCTATTCATACTTGGGCTCAGCTAGAACAAAAATTTCATGATTATTTTTTTACTGGTGAGACTGAGCTTAGACTTTGTGATTTGACATCGGTTAGGCAAAAGTATAATGAATCTGTTGCAAATTACATTAAGAGATTTAGGGACGCTAGAAACTGGTGTTTTAGCTTGAGCATAACCGTGAGAGATTTGGCCGACCTCGCCTTTAATGGATTGCTTGCTCCCATTAAAGAAAGGTTAGATGGCCAACAATTTCTGGATGTTAGCCAAGTGATGCAGAAGGCTCTGGCTCAGGAAAGCCGAGTCAGAGATGCTAAAAAGTTTGTTAGGCCCAGCGATAAGAAACCTCATGTTAGCATGATCGACTGTCCTACTAGTGATTCTGAGTCTGATGAAGCCGATCATGATATGTATGTCGCTGAGTGGTCTTGGACAAACAAGAACAAACCCTTTGTTTGTTCTAGCTTGACACCGACTCCTCGCAAGGATCGGCAAAGCGAGATCAAATAAAGTTTTTATGTGGCCAAATGTGATAGGATTTTTGACTATCTTCTGCAGGAAAAACAGATCAAATTACCTAAAGGCCACATCATACCCTCGTTAGAAGAATTGAAGCGCCGTTCTTATTGTAAATGTCATGATTCTTATTCGCATTCTACTAACGAGTGTAATGTTTTTCGTCGACAGGTTCAATCGGCCATAGATGAAGGACGATTGAAATTCATCGAATTCCCGAAAATGAAGCTTGACAGCGATCCTTTCCCGGTGAATACTATCGATCTTGATGGCAAGAAGGTGTTGATTCAGCCGGAGCAAGCCGAATCGGCTAAAGGGAAGGAAGTTGTCATTGGGGAGCCGAGGCCCAAGATGCTTGTGCCAAAGTGTTAGTGATATGCCCTAGAGGCAACATGGAGATGTTGGATATCACGTCAATGTTTATGAATAAATGAATAAAGTGTTATTCAGTTCCAGAAATAGACATCTTGTATTGATCAATAAGTACGTGACTTATTTATGAGACTCTTTATGTATGAATCTATTTCTAAACGATCCCGATCATATGTCATATTGTTGGAACAAATATGATTCTAAGATCGGCATGTTTATTGATTGATGATCATGTCTCATAGATCATGGGTATGGAGATACCAAATCAATAAACATGGACATATGTGTTGGAGAACACATTGTTGGATAGACCCACCATGAGACACTACAGAATTAATGTGCCATTAGTTGGTCTCGAGGTAGTGTTGGTACAAAGTCCTTAGACCGAGATCACCATGGATTCCAACATGTGTAGTAGCCTACTTTGGGACTACCAAACGCTATTCCGTAACGGGTAGTTATAAAGGTAGTTTTCGGGTTTGCTATGAAACATGGAGTGGGATGTGAGTGATCAAGATGGGATTTGCCCCTCCTTTGGAGAGATATCTCTGGGCCCTCGCGGTAATGGATTATGGAAATGCATGGCCATGCTAAGTTGATTGAGGAGTCAATCAAATGAGATAATCCAATACGGTTCGAGTGAATGGTTAAGCTATTGAAGGGATGGCACACATCTTGCCTATAGCTTAACGGTATCGTGAGGCAAAGGGATTTGTGTACACATTACAGGTTCGAGCCGATATTATATTCTTGTATACTATGGTGTCAATATGTGCCGCTAGGCGCCGTGTTGATGTGTCGCTGAGTTGGACTCGAGCCGACGGTCGGCTAAGTTAGACTATAGCCGAAACCAAGTATACCTGAACCTGCTGTGGTCGCACGCTTAAGGGAATAGAATAGATATTCGAGTTGGACTCGGATACGGCTCGATCGGATAGGATCCGATCGGATAGAGTCCTATGGGCTTACGACGTATGGGCGGCCAACTCTATGAGATACGGATGAGATCCGATTCAAAATAGAGTCCTAATCGGCCACTAGTCCCGTCGGCCAACTCTATATAAAGGAGGGAGGGGTGGAGAGCTGGGTACGTCAATTGCATCGCGTGCAACGAAGTCGCCGAGATCAATCTCCACGGAAACCCTCCCCACTTTCAAGCCAAACCCTAGCCTTGCATGACGTGCTAGCACACGGGTGTTCGGCGTTCGTCCCCGGACGTGTGGATACCAGAGGCGCCGCTACGTTGCGCGCCGTTGATCGGCGGATCGCCGCAATCGGAGCGATCGGCGTGGTGGAATTGGCGTGGTCGGGCGCATCGGAGCGAGGCGTGAGAACGCGGCCGGACGACTCGAATCGGCTGATTGGTGAATCGGCCGTCTCCGGGAATCGCTACACCGTTCGGATCGGATTGCCCCGATTGGCTATTCCGCCGCACTCTACTCCAATCGGTAACGATCTATCGGCCCTTACTTGCAAGTGTTCCTGGTTTGCGCGGTTAAAAGTTTTTGTTTTCGGCTAGCGTAGCCTCCGCGTAACCCTTCGTGGTATCGAGCTAATCTTGCTTAGTTCGGGTTTTAGATTGGATCGGAACAAGTTTTGCACACGGGTTGATTAGATCAATCGGTTTTACGGGATTTGTTGAGGAGAGTTGATGGTAATTGCGTTCCTTGATAGTGTATCGGAACGGCGTAATGTGATTACGTCGAAGCAATTTCCATAGAACTCGGTTTGAGTCGGCTTCGAGATAGCGTTCCTTGATAGTGTATCGGAACGGTATAATGTGATTATGCCGAAGCTATCTCGTAGTCCGATCTTGTTAGGCCTCGCGCCTACGCAAACCATCTCCCTTGATAGTGTATCGGGACGGCATAATATGATTATGCCGACATGGTTTCCGTAAGCGAATTCATAGATTGGATCTATGAATTTCGTGTGGTGTTCGGGACCGCCGTGTGCGTACCCCTTATAGGTTGTCTCGATGCCGTAGCTCGCGATAAGTAGAAAACGTTTCTACGCCTAACTTGTTTTTGCAGAGAATGCTTTGAGATGGTATGGCCCTATTGTATGTATGAGATGCATGTGATGCATGTAATATTCTTTCATATGTGCAATCCCTGTAATATTCTTTCATACGTGCAATGCTTGTAATATTCTTTCACGACCTGCGAGTCGATGTAATCTTCAATTAGAGCTTCTATAGTAGTAGCTTAGTTTGAAGAAATCAAGCATTCGGCACTCGAAAGAACGGTGATGAAGATGGAGATCCTGACACCGGCATGGAGATGGAGATCACCATGTGAAGGGGGCCATACTATTTCACTATATGCTATTCTTCTTGCTTTCATATGTGATATGTTTGTTTGATAGGATAGCATCCCTCGCAAAATTAAGTTGTAATGATGCCTTTCCAAATGTTGCACCCGTCACCGTTATGCTCGTCAATGGTAGGTCCGCCAAAGCAGAGTGCCATTCTCTATCATAACACGAGGGGGTATATGTCGGACATATACAGCAGGAGCATTTGGTTTACTTAACAAGGCTATCAAAACAGTTTTGGGCCTTGGGGCATAGGTTGGCGCCGGGGCATGGAGATGCCACACCAACAACAAGAGTCACATAGAGATGTGATTAGCAAGGAGTTGCTTACCGATGTTATTAATTTTCTAGCAAGTGATGCCAAAGCTCACTAGAAAATTAATTAACATGTGGATCTTGACCCAATACGTAACCTAGAGGGAAGGTGGAAAATACGTAATGGGAGTCTAATGTTAAATTGTTTAACAATAGACATAGCATAAACATTGTGCTAAACTTTGCTTTTTCTTGTAGAATAAATGGCGGCTAATACTACACCCAAGTACCTTTAATTTGCGATCTATTCTCGAAAAGGAAAAATTAAATGGAACAAACTTTATGGATTGGTATCGCAACTTGAGAATTGTTCTCAAGCAAGAGCGTAAGGAGTACGTTCTTGAAGTACCCTATCCCGAGGATTTGCCAAATAATGCCACCGCAACCGCACCGAAAGCTTACGAGAAGCACACTAATGATGCCCTAGATATAAGCTGTTTCATGCTTGCTACAATGTCCCCCGAGCTTCGAAGCAATATGAGAGCAGCGATGCTCACACTATTATTCGGGGACTGCGTGGCATGTTTGAGAACCAAGCTCGGGCCGAGAGGTTCAACACCTCAAAGTCCTTGTTTGCGTGCGAGCTTGTTGAGGGAATCCCGTCGTCCGCATGTGATAAAAATGATTGGCTACATTGAGAGTCCGGAAAACGGTTTTCCCCTTAGCCAAGAGTTGGCTCGATATGATTCTCCGTCGCTCCCTCCGAGCTTCGAGCCATTCATATTGAATTATCACATGAACAATATGGATAGAACCTTGGCTGAATTGCATGGGATGCTAAAGACAGTGAGGAGAGTATCCAGAAGAATGGTCATCATGTGATGATGATGCGAAGGCTAAGCGCAAACCACTGTCAAGAAACTTTGCACCAAGAGGAAGTTAACTCCCGATGAGATCGCGAGTGCCTCCAATGCAAAGAAGGGAAAGAAGGGGTCGGCGGCATCAAATGCCGTTTGCTTCTATTGCAAGGAGACAGCCACTGGAAGAGGAACGCAAGAAGTACATGGAGGATCTAAAAAGAAGCAAAGTACGACTTCGCTTCGGTATTAATGTTATAGACATTAATCTTGCTACTTCACCTACTCGACTCTTGGGTATTTGATACCGGATCGTAGCTCATATTTGCAAATCGTTGCGGGGAATGAGAAGAAGTAGAGGATTGAGAAGGGGCGAGGTGAACTGCGCGTCGGCAATGGAGCAAGCGTTGCTACGGTTGATGTCGGCACAAGTACCACTTCATCTACCTTCGGGATTAGTTTTGGAATTAAATAATTGTTATTGTGTTCCAACACTATGTCAAAACGTTATTTCCGCTTCGTGTTTGCAAGCGGAAGGATATGATTTTAGATCAATGAACAATGGTTGTTCAATATATCTCGAGATATGTTCTATTTTCATGCTCCATTGGTGAATGAATTATACGTTTTGAATCTTGAAGCGTCTCCCATCTATAACATTAATATAGAAAGGCAACTCTCTAATGATATAAACCCCACGTTTATCCGGCATTGTCGCTTAGGCCATATAAATAAGAAACGCATGGAGAAGCTCCATAAGGATGGATTGCTTCACTCTTTTAATTTTGAATCATTTGAGACATGTGAGTCTTGTTTACTTGGTAAGATGACAAAGGCACCTTTCACAGACATAGTGAGAGAGCAAGTGACTTATTGGCACTCGTACATACCGATGTATGTGGACCAATGAGCTCAACGGTCGAGGTGGTTATCGTACTTCATTACCTTTATCGATGACTTTAGTAGATATGGTTATATCTACTTAATGAGGCATAAGTCCGAATCCTTTGAAAAGTTCAAAGAATTCCGAATGAAGTACGAATCATGTAGGGAAAACAATCAAGTTTCTACGATCGATCGTGGAGGGAATACTTGAGCCAAGAGTTTGGTAATCATCCGAAAGATTGTGGAATTGTTCCACGTTGACTCCGCCAGAACTCCACAATGGAACGGAGTGTCCGAACGGAGAAATCGCACCTTGTTGGACATGGTGCGGTCGATGATGAGCCAAAGTGATCTTCCGTTATCCTTCGGGGATATGCTCTTGAAACAAATGCGCTCACACTAAATAGAGTTCCATCTAAGTCGGTTGAAAAGACACCATATGAGATATGGACAGGGCAACTCCCTAGTTTGTCTTTTCTCAAAATTTGAGGATGTGAGGCTTATGTAAAACATTTACAATCCGACAAGCTCACACCCAAATCGGACAAGTGCTTCTTTGTGGGATATCCTAAGGAAACTAAGGGATATTACTTTTATAATCGGGAACAAGGCAAAATGTTTGTCGCCCGACACGGTGTCTTCTTGGAGAAAGAGTTTCTTTCAAGAAGGGTTAGTGGGAGCAGGGTGCATCTTGAAGAAGTTCAAGAAACACCGAAAATGTTTCGCGACCACGTAACCACAACAGAGGAGCAAAGAGTTGCGCCACCGGTTGTAGATACACCGCGCCACTGAGGTCCGAAAGATCACGTCGTGCGCCCGACGAGTTCACGGTGTGGAACAACGTGATATATTGTTGTTGGACAACGATGAACCTAAGACCTATGAGGAAGCGATGGTGGGACCCGATTCCAACAAGTGGCTTGGAGCCATGAAATCGAAATAGAATCCATGTACGACAATCAAGTTTGGAACTTGGTTGATCCACCCGATGGTGTCAAAACCATTGAGTGCAAATGGGTTTTTAAGAAAAGGCCGATATGGATGGAAATGTTCCCATCTATATGGCGCGATCGGTGGCGAAAGGTTTTAAACAGATTCAAGGAGTTGATTATGATGAAACCTTCTCGCCCGTCGCAATGCTTAAATCTATTCGGATTATCCTAGCGATTGCTGCATATTTCGATTATGAGATATGGCAGATGGATGTCAAAACGGCTTTCCTAAATGGAAACCTAAGCGAGGATGTATACATGATACAACCTCAGGGTTTTGTCGATCCAGAATCGCTCGGGAAGATATGCAAGCTACGAAATCCATTTATGGATTGAAGCAAGCATCTCGGAGTTGGAATATTCGTTTTGATGAAGTAATCAAAGGGTTTGGTTTCATCAAAAACGAAGAAGAGGCCTGTGTTTACAAAAAGGTCAGTGGGAGCGCAATTGTATTTCTAATCTTATATGTGGATGACATATTACTGATTGGAAATGATATCCCTATGCTTGAATCTGTCAAGTCTTCATTGAAAAATAGTTTTTCCATGAAAGACTTAGGGGAGGCAGCATATATATTAGCATTCGGATCTATAGAGATAGATCCAAGAGGCTAATTGGATTAAGCCAAAGTACATACATTGACAAGGTGTTGAAAAGGTTCAACATGCATGATTCCAAGAAAGGTTTCTTGCCCATGTCACATGGCATTAATCTTAGCAAGAATCGGTGTCCTCGGACACATGATGAGCGGAATAAGATGGGTATGGTTCCATATGCTTCGGCAATTGGATCCATCATGTATGCCATGCTTTGTACACGCCGCATGTCTCGTACGCTTTGAGTGCTACGAGCAGATACCGTCCGATCCAGTGAAGGTCACTGGATGCCGTAAAGAATATCCTTAAGTACTTGAGAAGAACTAAGGATATGTTCCTAGTCTATGGAGGTGAAGAAGAGCTCGTTGTAAGTGGTTACACCGATGCTAGCTTCCAAACAAAGGATGATTATAGATCGCACTGGGTTCGTGTTCTCGCCCGAACGGAGGGCGCGATCACTGGAAGAGTTCCAAGCGGGATACCGTTGCCGATTCTACAACGGAGGCCGAGTACATTGCGCTTCGGAAACCGCAAAGGAGGCCGTTTGGATCAAGAAATTCGTTTCGAGCTTGGTGTGATGACTAGTACGACTGGTCCAATGTCTCTCTATTGTGACAATAGTGGAGCCATTGCGCAAGCCAAGGAGCCGAGATCACATCGAAGTCCAAACACATACTTCGGCGATATCATCTCATCCGCGAGATTGTGGACAGAGGTGATGTCAAGATATGCAAAGTGCACACGGATCTCAACATAGCCGATCCGCGACAAAACCTCTCCTCTACCGAAGCATGAGGCGCACACAAGAGCAATGGGTATTAGATACTTACATGATTGACTCTAGTGCAAGTGGGAGATTGTTAGTGATATGCCCTAGAGGCAACATGGAGATGTTGGATATCACGTCAATGTTTATGAATAAATGAATAAAGTGTTATTCAGCCCATGAAATAGACATCTTGTATTGATCAATAAGTACGTGACTTATTTATGAGACTCTTTATGTATGAATCTATTTCTAAACGATCTCTGGTCATATGTCATATTATTGGAACAAATATGATTCTAAGATCGGCATGTTTATTGATTGATGATCATGTCTCATAGATCATGGGTATGGAGATACCAAATCAATAAACATGGACATATGTGTTGGAGAACACATTGTTGGATAGACCCACCATGAGACACTACAGAATTAATGTGTCATTAGTTGGTCTCGGTAGTGTTGGTACAAAGTCCTTAGACCTGAGATCACCATGGATTCCAACATGTGTAGTAGCCTACTTTGGGACTACCAAACGCTATTCCGTAATCGGGTAGTTATAAAGGTAGTTTTCGGGTTTGCTATGAAACATGGAGTGGGATGTGAGTGATCAAGATGGGATTTGCCCCTCCTTTGGAGAGATATCTTTGGGCCCTCGCGGTAATGGATTATGGAAATGCATGGCCATGCTAAGTTGATTGAGGAGTCAATCAACGGATAGATAATCCAATACGGTTCGAGTGAATGGTTAAGCTATTGAAGGGATGTCACACATCTTTCCTATAGCTTAACCGGTATCGTGAGGCAAAGGGATTTGTGTACACATTACAGGTTCAGAGCCGATATTATATTCTTGTATACTATGGTGTCAATATGTGCTGCTAGGCGCGCTTGATGGCCGGCTGAGTTGGACTCGAGCCGACGATCGGCTAAGTTAGACTATAGCCGAAACCAAGTATACCTGAACCTACTGTGGTCGCACGCTTAAGGGGATAGAATAGATATTCGAGTTGGACTCGGATACGGCTCGATCGGATAGGATCCGATCGGATAGAGTCCTATGGGCTTACGACGTGTGGGCGGCCAACTCTATGAGATACGGATGAGATCCGATTCAAAATAGAGTCCTAATCGGCCACTAGTCCCGTCGCCAACTCTATATAAAGGAGGGAGGGGTGGAGAGTGGGGTACGTCAATTGCATCACGTGCAAGAAGTCGCCGAGATCAATCTCCACGGAAACCCTCCCCACTTTCGAGCCAAACCCTAGCCTTGCATCGCGTGCTAGCACACGGGTGTTCGGCGTTCGTCCCGGACGTGTGGATACCGGTAGAGGCGCCGCTACGTTGCGCGCCGTTGATCGCGGATCGGCCGCAATCGGAGCGATCGGCCGTGGTGGAATTGGCGTGGTCGGGCGCATCGGAGCGAGGCGTGAGAACGCGGCCGAACGACTCGAATCGGCTGATTGGCGAATCGGCTGTCTCCGGGAATCGGCTACACTGTTCCGGATCGGATTGCCCTGATTGGCTATTCCGCTGCACTCTACTCCAATCGGTAACGATCTATCGGCCCTTACTTGCAAGTGTTCCTGGTTTGCACGGTTAAAAGTTTTTGTTTTCGGCTAGCGTAGCCTCCGCGTAACCCTTCACAAAGAGCCCAGAGGTTGGGACATGGAAAGAGAACAAGGCCAAGGCATCCACATTGAAGAAGCCCTACAAGCCCAAGGTGACCTTTGAGATGCTCCTTGACAAGTACAAGAAGAAGAGTGCCGAGAAGGAGCGTGCCAAAGGAAAGAGACCAAGATCGCCCCCTAGGGAGCGATTTGGTCCCTCTTCAAAGGTTTTGGAGCCGTAGTTTCCCCATTGCCCTCAAGTCATGCCATGGGGACCGTGCCCGATACCGCCTCCAGGTTATCCGTTCCCTTACTTTATGCCTTGGGGGGCACCCCCGCCTATGTACAACATGCCTCCAACGCAGGATCACCAAGGATGGAGAGGGGAGAGGAGATCGCCGCGAGGGCAGGTGTCTACTTCTAGTGGAAGCCGGTTCCCCACAAAGGACCGGCTCGATGGCGAGAAAAGGGCATACAAGCACGCCAAGCCCGAGGAGAGGACTTCGAAGGCGATCATTATCAAGATAGGATCGTATGATGTGCCGGTACCATCTGGCAAGGGGGCTAGGTTGATATTTGGCCCCCGAACCGAAGCCGCGAAGGATGCCGCGCAGGAGGATAGTCGGACCGAACGTTCTAGCCAATCTGACCGCAGTTCAGTAGCCGGTCAGACCGAGCCTTCTGGTCGGTCTGACCGCGCGTCTGTAGCCGGTCTGACCGCACCATCTGGCCGGTCTGATGTTCGCTCCGGTCGACCAGGCCTGGTCATCGGCTACGACAGGTACGGTACGGTCTGCTTAGTCGGCCGGCCACCGGGGGCTGGTCGATTTGTCGTTCCGATAATGAAGGGTACCGGGCGGTACCCTCCTCGAGTAAAGGTAACGGGGGACATTATTTGCCTCCTGGAACAGAGCCGAATCCTAGGTGGATGCCTGAGGATTTGACGGCTACTCAGAAGAGGAGGTTGCAGCGTCTTCGTGCTTCTGAGTTGAAGGAAAAGGAAGCCGAAGAGAGGAGAGACAGGGGGTTTGATGAGTTGCGACCACCGCCTGCAAAGGAGTGGAAGCGTAAGTCATCAATTGCTGAAAAGCCGGTAGTTGTTCAAAAGGATGAACAACCGACTGTGGAGGCATCGTCCGACGAGAACATGGAGATCAACATGGTTTGCATGTTGCCCATGGAGTTTTGTGCCATGGACGAGGCCGAGGTCGCTCAAATGTCACTAGGTCCGAAGGATGCGGTCTTCGAGAAGCCCGACGAGTCGAACCGTCACATGAAGCCTCTCTATTTGAAGGGCCACATTGATGGGAAGCCGGTCTCGAGGATGCTAGTGGACAGAGGCGCAGCGGTGAACCTGATGCCTTACTCTCTCTTCAAGAAGTTGGGTCGCGAAGAGGCGGAGCTAAAGAAGACCAACATGCTTCTCAACGGCTTCAACGATGAGTCAATGGAGGCGAAGGGGATCTTGTCCGTGGAGCTTACGGTGGGGAACAAGACGTTGCCTACCGCCTTCTTCATCGTCGATGTGCAAGGTAACTATAGTATTATCTTGGGGCGGTGTTGGATTCATGCCAATTGTTGTGTCTCATCTACTTTACATCAGTGCCTAGTACAATGGGATGGCGATGAGGTAGTTCGGGTGGGTACATCGGCTGAATGGCCGATGTTTCTGTGGGATGGAAACATGGAGACATGCAGTGCTTATCAGGGCTAGATCTTTCTAGTTTTGATTTTATTAGTGTTTCCAAAGAAGGCTTTGTACCCATTTTTGTAAAGCCGGCTAGTTTAGCACGGCTTGGTGACATTACTTTGTATGATGAATAAAACAGCCAATTTGGAATGGTTACAAAAAAGAGTTGAAGAATATCGGTCAACAAAGAACGATTTTGGAGAAACTATAGAGGATTTTGACGAGATAGAGAAGCTCGGTCAAGGGTTCACATCAGCCGACCCATCAGAACAAATAGACATAGGAGATGGGAGCATACCAAGACCGACCTTCATAAATAAAAACATGAGAGCCGATCATAGGGTTAAGATGATCGGGTTGCTTAGAGAATATAGTGATTGCTTTGCATGGGAGTACCATGAAATGTCTGGACTTAGCCGTGATCTTGTTGAGCATCGGCTTCCGATAAAATCAGGATTTAGGCCTTATAAACAACCTCCTCGTTGGTTTAACCCACTTATATATGATCGTGTCAAAGAAGAGATAGACCGATTATTGAAAGCGGGGTTTATTAGGCCATGCCGGTATGCGGAGTGGGTGTCTAATATAGTACTGGTAGAAAAGAAGGGGAGCGGCAAAATCAGGGTTGGCATAGATTTTAGAGACTTAAATAAAGCCACTCCTAAAGATGAATATCCTATGCCTATAGCCGACATGCTAATAAATGATGCCTCAGGTCATAGAGTAATTAGTTTTTTAGATGGCAATGCCAGCTACAACCAAATTTTCATGGCAGAGGAGGATATGCATAAGACAGCCTTTAGATGTCCAGGATTTGTAGGGCTGTTTGAGTGGGTAGCCATGACATTCGGGTTAAAGAATGCCGGCGCAACATATCAAAGGGCGATGAACCTAATTTTCCATGATTTGTTAGGTTTTATCCTAGAAATCTACATTGATGATATTATAGTCAAATCGAATGATATGGATGGACATATGGCCGATATGAGGTTAGCTTTTGAGAGGATGCGTCGGTATGGTTTAAAGATGAACCCACTCAAGTGTGCCTTCGGTGTGTCGGCGGGAAAATTCTTAGGATTCATGGTGCATGAGAGAGGGATTGAGATCGATCCTAAGAAGGTTGAGAAGATTCAAGACTTGCTAGGTAACCTAGCAGGTAAAATCGATGCTTTTGTGCCTATTCTACCCTTGAAGAAAGAAGCCAATTTTACTTGGGGGGCAGCACAGCAGGAGGCGTTTGAAGGTTTGAAAAAATATTTATCTACTCCACCCGTGGTGCGAGCTCCTAAAGCCGAAATTCTGTTTCGGCTGTATATTGCTGCTGAAGACAAAGTTATTGGAGCTGTTTTGACACAAGAAGAAGATGACAAGGAGTACATAATTACGTATTTAAGTCACCGTCTTCTGGATGCCAAAACGAGGTATGTGCTTATAGAGAGGCTTTGTCTTTGCTTATACTATGCTTGTACCAAGTTGCGTCATTACTTGTTATCTAGTACATGCATAGTTACTTGTCAGACCGATGTTGTTAAGCACATGTTGCAAAGGCCAATTCTAAGTGGTAGAATTGGCAAATGGGCGTCTACGTTAATTGAATATGATTTGGCCTATGAGTCATTGAAATCTATGAAGGGCCAGATTGTAGCGGACTTTATAGTAGATCATCATGTAGACGTTGATTGTGGAGATGAAGTTCATTTAGTTAGTGTTACACCTTGGAATGTTTATTTTGATGGCTCTTCATGTAAGGAAGGTCAAGGCATAGGTGTAGTTTTAGTTTCGCCCAATGGTCAATGCTTTGAAGCATTGGTTCGTTTAGAATATTATTGTACAAATAATCAAGCCGAATACAATGCTTTGTTATTCGGTTTACAAGTGATGGAGATCGTTGGAGCTACACATGTAGAAGCGTTCGGTGATTCGGAATTGGTGGTACAACAAGTTGCCGGGATCTACAAGTGCTTCGATGGATCATTGAACATGTATTTAGATCAATGTCTGGATATTATTGCCAGTTTCGATGAATTTACTATTAAGCATATTGCTAGGAATGAAAATTCTAGGGCCAATGACTTAGCTCAACAAGCATCTGGTTATAGCATCAAAAGGGGTTTATTTTTCATATTGGATCAACCGGTGCTTGAGTATAGTTTTTTGGGCGAAATTGGCAAAGAGGCAGACCGTAGGCGGTCTGACCAGCGCACTACCGCCGGTCTGACCGTGGATGGCATCCGGTCGACCGGCGTTCGTGGCCGGTCCGATTGCGGGTGGTTGTCGGTCGACCGGAGTTGTTTGGCCGGTCGACCGACTTCACGAAGGTGCCTGGGGGCATAATCTTCTAAATACAGGGGCCGAGTTAAGTGAAAATTCGGACATGTGTGCCCTGGAAGCAGTAAATGATTGGGGAATTCCTTTGATTAGCTATTTGAAGGATCCTAGCCTTAGGGTTGATTGAAAAATTCGGCGGCAAGCGTATAAATATGCTTTGCTTGATGAAAAGCTATATCGCCGAAATATAGATGGTGTTCTATTAAAATGTTTAGATACCGATCAATCTAATGTTGCTATGGGTGAAGTTCACGAGGGAATTTGCGGGACTCATCAATCGGCCCATAAAATAAACTGGCTGCTTAGGAGAGCGGGGTTCTATTGGCCGAAAATGATTGATGATTGCTTCAGATACTATAAGGGATGTGAGGCTTGTCAACGGTTCGGCAATGTTCAATTGGCACCAGCTTCGGTGTTGAATCCTATAATTAAACCATGACCATTCCGGGGGTGGGCTTTAGATTTTGTTTATCAGATTTATCCTCCGTCTTCAAAGGGGCATCTGTTCGTGCTAGTTGCGACGGATTACTCACTAAGTGGGCCGAAGCCGTGCCGCTCAGGAATATGATGCATAAGGAGGTAATTGATTTTATTCTGAAGCATATTATCCATAGATTCGACATTCCTCAAACATTAACTACAGATCAAGGAGCTTCTTTTATGTCTAAAGAAGTGAAAAGTGTTGTGGAATCTTATGGAATTAAGCTGTTGAGTTCGTCTCCTTACTACGCTCAAGCTAATGGACAAGCCGAGTCTAGTAATAAGACATTGTTGAAGCTAATCAAGAAAAAGGTCGAGGAACATCCGAGAAGGTGGCATGAGGTGCTCTCTGAAGCGTTATGGGCACACAGGATATCCAAGCATGGTGCCACCAAGGTGACCCCTTTTGAGCTGGTTTATGGACACGAAGCCGATGTACCGGTTGAGGTAAATCTTGGCTCTCTTCGATATATAAAGCAAGACGATTTGTCAGCTGAAGACTACAAGTTCTTGATGGGCGATAACCTTGATGAAGTGGTCGACAAACGTTTGAAGGCTTTGGAAGAAATAGAAAAAGAAAAGTAGAGAATGGTTAAAGCGTACAACAAAAGGGTGAAGGCAAAGACGTTCCAAGTGGGAGATCTAGTATGGAAGACTATCTTGCCTTTAGGTTTCCGATCTAAAGAATTCGGTAAGTGGTCACCAAGTTGGGAGGGTCCTTATCGGATATATGGAATCGTTCGGGGCAATGCATATTTCTTGGAGACACTTCAAGGAGAACGGTTTCAGCGGGCTATCATCGGTAAATATCTAAAGAAGTACTTCCCGAGTATTTGGCAAGATGCTTAAGGGGTGTTGTGGCAAGTAATTAGGTTATCGTCCCAAGTTAAATCATGTCTTATGCTTTTAGATTCACGATGTTCATCATAAAAGGCAGGGGGCATGTGTTTACACCCAAAATTGGCACCTAGGAATCAAAATAGGAAAGATTGCCAATATTTGGAAATTTGCCGGTTTCTTCAAAGAGGCCGGTCTGACCGCCGTGTATAGGCCGGTCAGACCGGGCAGTGGGGCCGGTCAGACCGAAGGCATATGGCCGGTCTGACCGGCAGAGTCCGAAACCTAGACGACTTCATCGGTATTCGTGTTTCCTTTCTTCATACGGTATATCTCGGGTTTCCAAACATGTTTATCCCGAATTGGACATGGAGAAGGGCCTGTGGAGGGCAAGACCAACCCCTATATAAGGGCCAAGGCTGCTTCCATTGTAATATTGAATCATACAACCTACAATCAATCTATTTGAATCGTTTCCTTTATTTTCAGCCTTATTTTCTACTTTGCCCTAGTTTAGTCCATCTTTGTCGATTTGCGCCGTAAATCGTCCGCCGCTGCTGCGAGTGTGCGACACTTCTTTGTAAGTTTGTCTTGAAAACTTTCCGTTTACTCACGAGACGAGTAGTTATCAATCTATCCATCTAAATCGGTTCCGCTAGCCGATTTGATCTACAAAACCCACTTTGTTCTAGTTTTTTGCTAGATTGGAGTGGTTGGCGACTCTATACCAAGAACCACCGCAAGGCTTTAGGTGATTCGATCATGTTCCTGCCTTTTCCCAAAAAAGGTGCCACCAAAAACAATGTTAGATCGATAGCCGATCGGCTGACGGCCGATGACGTATCGCTTGGTATTGTGCCGATGCAAGATGTATTGAATCGGCAACAATTAGATTCGTCCGATCGGCAGCAGATGTTAACAGAATGCAATTCAAGACTTAAAACATATTTAAACCAAGTGACTGGATAGATCGGTAGTGTACCGAGACAGTATAAATCACTTAGATCTAAAAATACTGTAAGGCAAGGATTATACTTGTTCACAGCATAGCCGAAGAGATTAATCTAACATGTATCGGCTAGTACTCCGATACCGCTTTATACTAAGATATCATAATAAACTAAATGTATTAAACAAGCAGCAATCAAATGTTAAAGTTCTTTAACAGATTGATAACAGGCTTAACATATTTAGTATGATGAGATCTAAATATAAAGGGAATATTTAACACATCAAGTAAGAATAAAACGAACAAGATAGATTAATTCAAGTAAGATCGGCTGAAACTCCGATACTATCTCTAATAGCAATCATGAAGCAAATTAGATCTTTATGATTCTAATGGCGACTTAATAGATCGAACCTAACCGATGCAGCATTAAGTACCAAAAGAAGCATAGGATCTAAAATAGCTTAATGGCAGCCTTTCAAGATGGTAGATATACTATATAATCTAGATTCACATTGAAATCTAAACTTATCGGCTATCATCTAGCGATTGATGCTAGCCGATTAGGGTTTAGACCATAATATCGATCTAAATTATATAGCATATATGATAACTCTGTAGATTACGAAGACAGGATTAGAGTATCATGATGATGGAAGCACTAATCCCGATAACGCAAACCGCTATGACAAGAATTACCTTTTTGCTGGAGATCAAACGATTTAGCCCAACTAGAAGCAAAAACTCGTCAAAACTATTAAAGGAAAAGGTGGCGATGCGCCAAGATTGTATTGATTGTATGTTGATTGATTCCGATTACAAGGTCTTGGGTTGTATTTATACCCAATTACAAAACACAGTCCTTGTGGGACATGACTCTTATCCTAACACTATTTAAAATACGACAATTATCTGGGACAAGGTCCCCTGCCATGATTCTCAAGGAAACTATACAAAATGTCCTAAATTAAAGAACAATTGTCTTTTCAGTACTTTATCCGTAGATGGCAATATCTCTGAAGCACTTGGAAACTGAATATAATGATGATCTTCACACCTTCCCACTAGAATCGGTCACATATGTTATCCCAATCGGAATCGGCTATACCAGATGTCCTGCCCGACTCGGTCTCAGGCGATTGATCCCTTAGCAGATTCAGACATCAACCGATGCGCACTCTGTCTTCGAGAACCTCACATTTCTTCAATTCCGCTTCAATTGTTGCTTCAAACCCGAGATTTTCTTGCCTAATTTGGTCGTTAAGACATGACCCCATGTTCGCGATATTGATAATGTTGTGGATTTTGTGTGATCCTATCTCCGGAGAAAACCTAGGTCGTATCTGTTTCGGCCGTTAGCACACCTCTTTAAATAACGCCCCAAGCGCATTGAAGGACTCACGCCGTTACTTACACATCCATGGCTCTTAGCCAAAAAATCCAAAAATCTCTCCGGCAATCTCCTCGGAGCTCTCAACAAACCTGCAGCAATCTCCCCTTCCGGCGACGAACTAATTTTCACCAATGCCATCTTCATCTGCTCCCTCCTACGCCCCATCGGCCAAGTTCACCGAGGTAAGTTCTATTGGCTGAATCCCTTTCCTTTTCTGCTCATAGCCGTAAATCTGTGTTCTTGGCTTCTGAAACTCGTTTTTCTTCCCCCTTCTCATTGTAGCATCTTGCTCACCAAATCGATGTCCCCAGTTTTCTTAACAACGAGCGGTACTTTCTAGGGCCTATCGACAACACAGATCCCACAGAAATCATAAATGCCGAAACAAATAGGATGCCTTATAGGATTTCAAACCCTAGTCTGGTACCCTGGAATGAAACCTTCAAATACTGGCCCTCAATAGACAAATCTTGGCTTGTCTGGTATAAGAGGATGGTAGCCAACAAACAAGCTGACTAGGAATAAGTAGGCATAGCTCAGTGCTTGGCTCTCACAATAGCCGGCCAGCCCAAGGATGAACCCCTCATGTCGGCTACAGCTTATTTCTGGAATAATACATTCAATGCCTTCCTTTTCTAGCAAGTACCCATGACCCTCACCTTGATTGATGTATTCAAGATAACTGGCCTAGATATAATGTCATCGGCTAATCCAACCGATTCGACGGCAAGTGCCAATACTCCTTAAAGACCAAGTCCATTGGGGGTTGGAATGGCTATATCAATCTGAACATGGGCATTGGATCTGTCAGCCCTAGAGAACATGCTGCCTTTCTCATGATGTGGTTAGAAAAGTTCATATTTTGTGGATCTAGCTGTGGCCCTACAGCCAACTGGCAGCTTATAGCCGAAGCTCTAGTGTCAAAGACTAAAGTTCCCTTGGGCAAATTTCTGCTAGGCTATCTGTACCAAGCCCTCAACCAGGCAACGACTAAAATTGCAGCCAATTTGGTCATAGGAACTGGGGGTCCCTAGTGGTTTCTGCAGTTATGGCTGGTTTTGCTTACCCAAAAGATCACTGGCAGACCCAATCTAGCTTATGACGAATTCCCAAGAGCAGAGCCAATTGATGATGATTAAGGAGAAGAAGTGACTACACGTAGGTGTATGTCCTTTGGAGAGGCTGTTGGTGTCCACCCTGGCTCCAAGCTGTCCAGCGAACTCCTAGCCGATTGGTTCACTTCGTTTTATGATGGATTTGCAAAGAACAATCAGACATGGTTCTTCTATTCAGGATGCCTAGAGTTCAAACTCCCCACAGATTTCAACTTCGATGAGCTCAACTCAGAAGAATTACTAAGGCCAAGGGAAATTTTCACCACAGCCATCACTCCTTGCATCTTGTCAATCGGCGTTCATCAAGGCAGAAGTATTTCCAAGTCCTATGAATTCTACTATCTAGCATCGGCTGCCAAACAGATTGGGCTAGGACAACTGCCGATTGGGCTATACTTCTTGGATAAAATCCAAACAAGGGGCGAGATTACCTCCAGACTTATGATGGACAGGCTGATGAACATGGAGGGGCCCCCTCTTGGCAGTATAGGGGTTTTGGAGCTAGCACACAAAAGAGGCTCAACATTTGATAAATGGTGGGTTGAAATCAAAAGACACATCTTCCATCAGCCATCTTCGATGTATCTGACCACAATCCTTTCGGACTTGATCCCTGATGTAAGTATCTTCTCTTGTTCAAATTTATCTTTAAGCAATCAGCTAACATTATCTAACACTTAACTGCTGTCTTTCTCTTTTTTGCAAACAACCGATTCTTCTCCCCCTGCTGTGAGCAACTCAAGGGTTGCGATCCATTATGCTTCAGGGTTGATCCCAAGCGGTGGACTTGCTCCATTCATCATCGGCTTCAATGCGCCGATGGTGGGTACTTTACTTCATGGCCAAACCTGTGAAGTGCTATCGAGGAAGAGGAGGCCAAAACCATCGGCTGCAGATCCATTTGCTGCACCCAAGAAGAAACCAAAGAAGCAGAAGACTACTCCACCAGCCGATGATTTGCCTTGCTTAGATCCAAGCTTGGAGGAGGCCCTCAATCAAGAGGTGATGGACGAGGAAATTGAACAATTTGTCGAAGAGGCGGCAGCCGAATCAAGTGAGTCGAGCAAGTATGCAACAACGCCATCGGCCGACGACCAGCCTCAAAGAACACCTTCACCTCCGAGATGTCCTCCTCACCCTCAACCGGTAAGCATCTTTCATCTTTCTAAAGTTTGATCACTTTAAATTATCTTCATTTTGTCTTTAACCAAACTCTCTTGTTTGTAGCATAAAAGATTGGCTCATCGGCAACCACGCCCAGCTTCACCAGTAACCTCAAAACTTAACTCTTTTCTTTCTTGTTAGCCTATCGATTTCAACTAACACTTGTCCTTTCACGCAGCCCCCTCCATCACCATCGACTGCCCCCCATGCATCAAGCGAGCACACTCTGTCGGCTAGGGGTAGCCATCATGTCGAAGAGGAAGAACAAGCGCCAGCTCCCACTGCTAAGGTAAGAAACTCTCTCAAGAGCAAAATCAGCCACTAAAACTTTTTCACACTATAACACTCTTAGACTTGTGTCTTCCAGGCTTTAGCCAATATGTTCTCCTTCGACATAAGGGAGTTCATTGGTGAAGAGGAAGAGATTACAAGCCAAGCTCAAGCCCCAATAGCTGAAGAATTAAAAGAGAAGCTTTTGGATATTGCTCGTCGGCTGGACAGCTCCTTGGATCATCTGGTCACTGACTGCAGCTCGATCAAAGCCAGGTTTGAAGAAATAGAGAGCCAACTCCTAGATGACATTGCTGGTGCGATCTCCCAAGCTGCCTATCTTGACCTGCATCGGCACAAGCTGGAAAGGGCAAGGCAAAGGATGGCCGCTAGGCAGGAGAATGTTGGCCTTGAAGTCATGATTGAGACCAATCGGTAGGGTGTTATTGCCGAAAAAGCCAAGTTAGATGAACTAACTACTGGGCCATCGGCCATCCAATCCAACATCGATCGGCTGAATCAACGTCAGGCTGAACTCACTGCCGAGTTGGAGAAATGCAATGCTGAGCTGGCTTCCAAAGGGCAGAAACTAGCCAACCTCCTAAAGGCCACTGAAGAACAGAAGGCAAAGCTAACATCTTCAATACAATACTTGGGAGATTTGAGGAAATCATTGAAGTCGGTTCCAGGCACTGATGCAGCCGACACCGAGACAATAGAGAAAATTGAGCAAATTAAGCAAAGGGCGATATCGGCCATCAATGACCTAATCAGCAACTAAGCCGATTTCTGTAGGGCTAGCTCTTCTATGACTTCACAACACTTGTAATATATTCTTTTGTATCAGAAAACTCCAGCCAACATGTTTTGTAAACAACCTCTGCAGATTCTAAAATCTCTCTTGTCTTAAAAAATTTCAAAGTCCGCAAAAATTTTGAAGTGTATTCTACTTCTGACTTCATGTATGTATAAATGCCCCCCTAATTTTACAATGTCAGCCAATCATTTATAAAATTATAGCTCGAGGACAACACACAAAATCGGCCATCATATATACGTTAAATATTAACCGACTATGATAAGAATAAAATGACTAAGGGCGATATAACTTTTATCGGCCATCACACATCAGCAGCGCACAACCGATTACGATAATAATAAAATGACTAAGGGCGATATGAGTCATATCGGCCATCTAAAGGCGATGTAAACACATTGGCTACCATATATCGGTGCAAAACAACTGAATCATGAGTTGATCATATACTGGGATAATATTTCTTCAAATATTTTCCATTCAGAGCCCTTCCAAACACCTCTCCATCCAATCCTTCTAGCATGTAGGCTCCCTTGGAAACGCATTTGTGGATCTTAAAGGGTCCTTCCTAGTTAGCCGACCACTTGGTGAATTTATTATCTCTAGTACCAATCGGCAATATAAATTTCCAAACTAGCTCACCTTCTAAAAATGATTTAGGTATAACTTTTTTGTTATAATGACGAGCAACCCTTCTTTATCCCTAGTCACCTTTTCCAAAGCACGCATTCTGGATAAAACCAAGTCTTCTGATTCATCCACCATAAGGTTGTGATAATCATCGGTTGTCAACTCGTCTTGCAATTGAATCCTTCTTGAGCCGATGACATGTTCCCATGGCAGTACAGCTTCATGCCCATAGACCAATTTGTATGGAGGTACTTTGATTGATCCATGACAAGCCATCCGATAAGACCACAATGATTCGGCCAATCGGTTGTGCCACTTCTTTGTATATTCAGAGATCTTCCTCTTTATCAGTTTGATCAAACTTCTATTGGATGCTTCTGCCTATCCATTACTTGTGCATAATATGGTGAATAATTTAACAACTTAATCCCCATGCTTTCGCAAACTGGACAAACTCATCTGAGACAAAGATATATCCCTGATCGATTGTAATTGTCTGAGGGACTCCAAATTGGTAAATGATGTGTTCTTTGACAAACTCGATTGCGTCTCCAGAATCAACTTTTTTCAAGGGAATTGCTTCCACCCACTTTGTGAAATAATCGGTTACCACCAATATGAATTTGTTGCCTTTACTTGAAGGTGGATTAATCAGGCCGATCATATCAATTCCCCATCCTCTGAACGACCAAGGCTTGATAATAGGGTCCATAGCCGACCCTGGTGCTCGTTGGATCGCTCTAAATTTCTGACAATCTTGGCATCCCTTGTAATATTTGAAACAATCTTCTAGCATCGTCAGCCAAAAATACCCTGCTCTCTAGAGTAACCTCTTCATCTTGTGAGCCGATTGATGAGTACCACAGATACCTTCGTGCACTTCCCCCATTGTAACTTTTGCTTGATCGACACTCAAACATTTGAGTAGCACCCCATCAATCGTCCGATAGTAGAGATCGTCGTCGAGCAAAACATATCTCAAAGCCTTGTAACGCAATTTCCTCGAAGCCGATTGGAAGGATTCTGCAAATAATCAAAAACATCATACCTCCAATCATCGGCTGTGATCGTTGCAATTTTAACTTCAATATCTTTAGTCATCGGCTTGTAGCCTGATGCCCCTTGAGCCAAATCGTTTGCTTCAACATTCTGCTCTCGAGGGATATGTTTGAAAGTTACTAGCCGAAAACCACCCATCAATTCTCGGCGCTTTTGATTGTAGATCATCAACGTGTCGTTCTTGCATTCATATTCTCCTGCTAATTGGCTTATGACCAACAAGGAATCACCCATGGTCTCCATAGCATCGGCTTCAACCTCTTTCAAAAGTTGTAAACCCTTGAGGACTGCTTCGTAGTCAGCTTGATTGTTTGTAGCGTAAGACGCGATAGTATAAGCGAATTCAAAACTTGCCCCCCTGGGTGATATGATAACCAAGCCGATGCCACAGCCACGAGTGCAGACTAATCCATCAAAAAACAATGTCCAAGGCACCATGTTGATTGAGCCAATTGAATCATCCCGGTGTTAAACAATGAAATCGGCTATCACTTGACCCTTAACGGCCTTGGGTGCTTGATATCTTAGGTCAAATTCTGTCAAAGCAAAAATCCACTTCCCAACTCGCCCTTTCGAAACTGGAACCGATAGCATGTATTTGACTACGTCGGCTTTGCAAATAATGATACACTCGTTGGATAATAAATAATGCCTCAACTTTGTACAAGAAAAATATAAGCACAAGCACAACTTTTCCACTGGAGAGTACCTTGTTTCTGTATCCAAAAGTCTTCTGCTAAGATAAAATATTACTCTTTCCTTGCCTTGAAACTCCTGGATTAAAACTGAGCTGATTGACTTTTCATCGACTGACAAATATAACTTAAAAGGTACTCCCTTCTGTGGAGGGATCAAGACTGGAGGGGAGCTTAAATAATCCTTGATGTTGTACAAAGCTTTCTCCTGCTCTGCCCCCCAAGTAAACTCTTGATCGGCTTTTAGCCTTAGCAAAGGCGTGAACAACTCCATCTTCTGAGATAAATTAGCAATGAAATGCCTGATGAAATTTATCTTGCCGATCAGAGATTGGAGCTGCTTCTTGTCCTGTGGAGGTTGAATACTCTTGATTGCGTTAACACTCCTTTGTGTCACCTCAATCCCCCATTCATGAACAAGAAAACCTAGAAACTGCTCAGCTGATACGTCAAAAGCACATCATCAATGTAGGGTTCATCTTCAAGCTATATTTCCTAGTCCTTTCCAAAACTCTCCTTAAATCAGCTATATGATATTCAACCTCCTTGGATTTGACAACCACATCATCAATGTAGATCTCAACCAGGAAGCTGATTAAGCCGTGAAAAATATAATTCATGGCTCTCTCATAAGTAGCCCTAGCATTTTTTAAACCGAATGTCATGACAACCCATTCATATAAGTCGATTGCACCAGGACACCTAAAGGCAGTCTTATGAACGTCTTCCTCAGCAATAAAAATTTGATTATATCCAGCATTTCCATCCATAAAACTTATGATTTTATGCCCTGAAGTAGCATCGACCAATAAATCGGCAGTCGGCATGGGGTACTCATCCTTAGGGTAGCCTTATTTAAGTCTCGAAAATCGATACACACCCTAAGTTTGCCGTTCTTCTTGATTACTGGAACTATACTTGAAACCCACTCAACGTATCGGCACGATCGAGTAAAACAAGCATCATACAGTCGAGTAATTTTGGCCTTAATCGCATCATACATATCGGCTTTAAATCTCCTGGGAGGCTGTTTGTATTGTCGATATCCTGGCTTAATAGGGGGCCGATGTTCCACAATCGATCGGCTAAGACCTGGCATCTCAAAATACTCCCAAGCAAAACAATCTTTATATTCCTTTAATAAATCAATTAGCTTGATCCTAAAATGAGAAGACAAATTTTTACTAATGTATGTCGGCCTAGGCCTATCTCCTGGACCTATATCAACTTCTTCGAGCTCGTCGTTCGACATAAAACCTTGTCCTAGCTTGCCATCGACATCGTCCACGATGTCCTTGGTGTAGACGCTTGAGCCCTCCATGACACCCTCAAAGTAATAATTGAGGCTCTTCATCTCCAATTGGTTGTATAGTAGAATCGGACACCTTTAGAAAATCAGCCTCCCAAACTTTGCCGGACAAGCAATCGATGTCATCGATCTCCCAAAGTGTTATATTGACATTGGCTATGTTTACTGACCTACCGGCTGGAAGGATTTCAATCTTGTCGCCTTGCCATTGGATCAAGCTCTAGTGCATGGTAGAAGGGATGCAACAATTGGCGTGGATCCAATCCCTCCCTAGCAACAGGCTGTATGACCCGTTCCCGTCGATGAGAAAAAAGGTGGTAGACACTGTCTTACTGCCGACGGTCAACTCAACGTTAAGAACCCCTTTGGTCTCAGATGGGTTCCCGCCAAAATCCTTGAGGACCATGTTTGTCTTTATGGGATCGTCGGCACCCTTGCCCAGCTTTCTAAAAGTAGCATAGGGCATCAGATTGACGGCAGCTCCCCTGTCAACTAGCATTTTTGACATCGGCCTCCCATTGACAAATCCTTTGACATAAAGAGGCTTGAGATGCCGATGTCCTGTTCCTTCTGGTTTTTGAAAGATTGCTTGCTCCAGGGACAACACGAGTTTGGCCAGTGATTCCTCTACGACGTCTGCATCGGCTTGGGCAGCTTCAAATTTGGCTGGTAACACGAAAACCATGTTAACGGATGCAGAGGCAATGACTTTTCCCTTGGCCAACCTTTTTGTGATGTCAGCTTGAGCTTCATCGGCTGGCACAGTCTTGTTCTTCACGTGACACTGCTTCCTTGGGCGCTCTTGTTCCTTCTTCTTTTTTAGCCAATAGTCAATTTCAGCTTGAACCTCTTGCAGCCGACCCTCACTCTTCAGCCGTTGCACCTTCCGCTTCTGGGTCTTCGTAAAAGTGTCAGAGGGGCACCATTGTGGGTTGGGAGCTTGTTCTCCATCATCCTCGAAGTCCTCCTGAATGAAATCTTCATGGATTGGGCCTAGCCTTTGGTGAACAGGGCGTTTCTTTTGTCTCGCCCGATTCTCTCTGGGTTGAAATCAGCTAGAGCTCTCGGGTTGCTCATCTCCATATCCTCTGCACGCTGGGAAGTTTTGTAATGAAGGCAGCCTCATCCCCTGATCCCAGCAAAACCTGAAGAATTTGCAGCTCCAATGGGGATCGAAGCCATCACGTTCCCGATAGTAGACCTCTTCCTGCCGATCATGTTTTCTTGGATGTATTCTGTAGACTCTACCCGTCTCCCTTTCTTCATGTCCCTTCATGAATTTGACCAAGCTATCCATCTCTCGAGGGTGATGATCGACTGATTGACGACTGGTGTAAACCATGTTAACGGGAAAAGGATTCCTATCAACCTTCATCGGCTTCTTTGGATCTTCAAATTTAATTTTCCCAACCTCTATAGCCGATTGAATCTACTGGCGGAACACCTTGCAGTCGTTCGTGCTATGGGACCCAGCGTTGTGCCACTTGCAGTATTTTCTCTTTTTCAACTCCTCAGCCGTTGGGATGATGTGATTGGCCGGGAGTTGGATCTGTTTCTCCCAAAGAAGCAGATCAAAGATTTTATCGGCTTTGGTTATGTCAAAATCGTATTTCTCCTCCTTAGCCAAATTCTTCACCCATTGAAAAGTTATTACCTTCTTGTTTCTGGCCCAATCGGCTACTGCCACTTCGGTTTCACTATCCGTTGAATCAGAGTCGAAGGTGTAGACAACATGGCTAACCTTCTTAAAGGCTTTCTTGGCCTCCTGAAAACGTTGCTCATGGGCAGTGATCTTCTGCGCCAAGTGTGCCGAGCTTTCAAAAAATTGGGCCGAGAATCTCTCCCTAATGGGTGTCAACAACCCTTGGAAGGCCAGGTCCGCTAACTGCGAGTGGGACAATACCAGGGTATAGCACCGATTTCTCATGTCTCTGAATCTTTGGATATAATCCTAGACTAATTCATCGTGCTTCTGCCTGATGGCTGTTAAATCGGACAGCTTCATCTCATGGATGCCGGTGTAGAAGTACCGATGAAACTGCTTCTCCAAATCGGCCCAACTCTATACAGTATTGTATGGGAGCAAAGAAAACCAAGTAAAAGCCAATCCAGAGAGTGAGAAGGGAAAATTCCTAACCCTCAGGGCGTCTGTAGCCGATGCCTCCCTGCACTGGGCTAAAAATCGGCTAACGTGCTCATAGGTAGAAACGTTGTCCTGCCCTGAGAATTTGGAAAAATCTAGCACCTTGTATTGGTTAGTCAATGGAACCCTTTCAAAGTACTCAGGATAAGGATACCGATACATGTTGCTTGTGTCCTTGGGTTTGAGGCCAAATTGCTCTCTCATCACGTCGTCTATCAAGTCCACCCAAGGCTTGTTTTTTTTGGGCACCTCCTGTTCTTGTTGCTGCATCGGCTCGTATTGATCAAACTGGAGTGGTCCTTGCCGATACTGCATCCGAGGCGAATGAGGATGATAGTGCTGATTAAAGTTGCCTCCTGGATAATGCTGGGGAGATTTGTGCACCATGGGAGGCTGTCGATCATGAAGAGGCTGAGAATTTTGGTATGAATTTTGTTGGGTAAGAGCCTATCAGCACTTCTGGAATCGGCTACAGAGGTGACCGATTCGTGTTGAACATGGCGGTAACCTGCTCTTGAGTGATCTGAGGGATCTCAGGTCCAACCTGTTGAGATTGCTGCCTGGATATCAATATGGGGCTAAATTCTGGTTGCTTTTGTGCTGACGGCGGGATGACTGGCTTCAAAGGGGTTAATGCAGGAACTGTCAGCTGAGGTGGAGGAAGGCTTGAGGCAGTCGGCAGTCCATCTGTTGCCAAGGCCCTGTACTAAGGAAATTTCCCATTAGGGAGGAAGATTGGGCCCCTGGCTTGATGCTCGGCAATCTTGGAATCGACAACTATGCTAATTATGTTATTAAGGGTATTGACAAGTATTCTAGATTGGTTGATCAAAGCATGATGGACAGCATAATCAATCCTATCTTGCAATTGTTGAGCTTTGGGGCCTCCTCCTGCTTGACTTCCTAAGGCTTTTTGCCCTTGTCAGAGCTAGTTTTGGGTTCGTCATCAGCTGGCAATTTGACTTTGTACCTCTGTACGACCGTGTCGGACCGAGTTTGGGTAAAGGAGTGCAGATACTAACTCTGTAGTTTGTTCATTATCTCCTCAAGCTCGGCCTTATGCTCTAGCGTCAAATTATCCACGGTGATCAGAATAACATTGTCTTGGTCAACCTCGGAAGTCTTAATGTCAACCATTGCGCTTGGTTCGTGTCTTGTGGTCCCACTAGGCGTGCCAAAAGTGTGTTGATGAGAAAATTTCCCACACACTGGCCTGAGAGATCTGCTTAACTCTAGTGCAGGTCCAAATTATTACTTGAGGTTCGTAGGAGTGCCAGTTGGTTTGTTCCTGCAACCAACAAGAAACTAACAAAAGAAAACAATGTTAGATCGACAGCCGATCGGCTGACAGCCGATGACGTATCGCTTGGTATTGTGTCGATGCAAGATGCATTGAATCGACATCAATTAAATTCATCCGATCGGCTGCAGATGTTAACAGAATGCAATCCAAGTCTTAAAGCATATTTAAACCAAGTGACTGGATAGATCGGTAGTGTACCGAGATAGTATAAATCACTTAGATCTAAAAATACTGTAAGGCAAGGATTATACTTGTTCACAGCATAGCCGAAGAGATTAATCTAACATGTATCGGCTAGTACTCCAATACCGCTTTATACTAAGATATCATAATAAACTAAATGTATTAAACAAGTAGCAATCAAATGTTAAAGTTCTTTAACAGATTGATAACAGGCATAACATATTTATTATGATGAGATCTAAATATAAAGGGCAGATTTAACACATCAAGTAAGAATAAAACAAACGAGATAGATTAAATTAGGTAAGATCGGCTGAAACTGTGATACTATCTCTAATAGCAATCATGAAACAAATTAGATCTTTATGATTCTGTGGAAGGTGTCACCTCGGGGTGCCTCAAAAACCCGGGTTGAACCTCAACAGAAGTCAGAACGAGTGTCCTGGGGATGTGACCGAGTGCCTGACCCCTCGGGGGTCGGGCATGCCGGCCTTCCCCCGAGTCCGACCTCGGACCCTTCTCTCGACTCTGACTTGTCGCCCGACCTCGAGCGTCCTCGAGAGAAAACTTGGCAGGCAAGGAGGAAGAGAGAGGAGACAACCCGGTAGCATCTGACACCACTGGCAGCATAGTAGGGTCCCAGGGCTGGCAGGAGCACAAGACACCCATGGTGCATAGGACCTAGCAGACCGACATGTACTTTATCAGATATTCTTTGTACCCCACTGTTGGTCTCTCTTAGTCTTAGCTTTCTTGGCCCCCAAGTTCATCTGTTCCTGCCCCACTTGAGGTATAAAAGGGAGGGCAGGGAAGGGGCTGAGGAGGAGGCTCTCCAGATTCCCTCTGAAACTTGTAACTCTTGTTCATCATCCACCCCAGAGAAAGAACACCACACACTGGACGTAGGCCTATTATCCTTCGGGAGGGCTGAACCAGTATAAACCCTCGCGTCTCATTTCTTAGCTCATCGTCGGATTCGAGTCGACCATCGGATCTACTGGAGGACAGCCTCCCTACCAAACTCTCTTCTACCTCCTCGGGGACCGCCCTTGGAGGACTGTCGACCCGCCCGTCGACAGTTGGCACGCCAGGTAGGGGTGCTGTTCTTCATCTGAGGTGGTCCGATGGCTGTTTCCTTCGCCACCGACTTTGTGGCTCCCGCCAGGACAACCTTCGTCTTCGGCACCCTGGTGTTCCACGCGGACGACTTCCGTCGCCTCACTCTCTCTCAGGCGGCCTCCGGCGAGCTGGAGCATGCGGTCGCGCCTCCACGTGTAGCGGCGAGGCCAAGGCACGTGGTCTCACATCCTGGGGCCTCCGACATCCATGCGACCGTCAGGGTTTGGCAGCCCAAACCCCCGACTGCTCGCTCGGCAGTTTTTAGGGCAGACAATGCTTGGACCCAAATCGAGCATCCAGCCTGACTCTGTGCCATGCATCCTGCTCCACCATTCCGAGGGACATCTTCCTCGCCTTCGTGTGTTGCTGGGAGTACTCTGCGCCTCTTGGCGCAGAGGACCCTAGCAGGATCGCTCGCCACGCCACTCTCCCATGCATGGCATCGAGTGGACGGCTCAGCAGACCAATGTTCATCCCTGGTAACCGCTAGCCCGCGAACTTCGTCATGATGGCAGAGGCGGTGTCCGACGATGAGGTCACGGGCTCTCAGGAGTCCGACGCCCACCGCAACATGCGTCGTTCCCGTAACGCGAGAAGGATTGCACGGCACAAGTAGACCCGTCGCCCTCACGTTCAGCCCCGACGCCTGGAGTCCAACTTCACAATGGAGTTTGAGGGGCACCAGGTGTTCCGGACATCGGCCGCCAACTTGGTCGCCATCGAGCGTGCCCTCAATGGTCTTCCCAACTCCCCGGAGATCCGGAAGGCCATGGCCATGACCCAAGCCACTGCCACACAGCTTAATGTCCCTGTCCTGTCTGAGCGCCCCCTAGGAGCGCTCGACGCTCGAGGTCGCGACGGCAGCAGAGTGTCGGTCAATTCGGCCTCCCCGCTCCCTGTGACGGGTGCAGCCACGAGAACCGTGGTTCCCCTCGCGGGCACGACACGACACTCCCAGAGTGCTCGCACGACCGAGCATCAAGGGAGCTCCCACACGGGGCATCTGCGCGAGGTGATCGTGCAGAGGATGGATGCACGCAGCACCATCGAGGATGGGCGCCAGGAGATACGACGACAACATGAGTACACCTGTTGCACGAACCTCCTGACACCGTGCGTGATCCCGCACCCCGCCATGATGGCTTTGTGGCTTTCACCGCCAAGCTCCGGCAGGTCACATGGCCCAAGGGTTTTTGCCTGACGGGGATAGAGCCATACGTCGGCAAGACCGACCCTACCCTGTGGCTCCAGCTATATTGCACGGCTGTTCGAGCCGCAAATGGAGACGATCGCGTCATGGCCAACTGTCTCCCGGTCATGCTGGCGCCCACGGCCATCAACTGGCTTGCTGGTCTGCCCAAGGACTCCATCGACTCGTGGGATGAGCTTTCCAATGCCTTCATCGTCAACTATCATGGCACGTGGCAACGACAGTGATGTCATGCGGATCTTCTCCGAGGGCCTTCGGAAACCCTTTGAGCTGTTCCTCTTCCTCGCTCGGACGAACCCAGCCACTATGGCCTAGGTGTTTACCATCGCCCAGGGCTTCGCCGATGCTGAGGATGCCGAGAACTAGCTCATGACACTAGACGGTTCCTGCCTCCCGAGGGAGTCGAAGGGAAAGGAGCGGTCTGTTCCCGAGCGCAGCTCACCGAGGAGGTCAGATCACCGCCCGTATCTGCAGGGTCGGCGAGATGATGCGAAACGCCCGCCGACCACGGAAGTAGCGGCCCTCGAAGGGCTGAGCTCGAGGAGGGAACCCTCGGGTGAAACACTAGACAGGAACCACACCTAGACAGGAACCACACCATCCGGCAGTGCTACTCCTTCCAAGACCAAATGGTCCGGGAGGCACGAAACCCCAACCTCCAAGGCCGCGGAAGGGGAGGAGTGCAAAACCGAAGCACCGTAAAGGGGACCAGCGATGGGAGGATGGCTTCCAGGAGCCGACCCACAGCGTCAATATGATCCTTGGCGGGGAGGCAACCTCGGAGAGTCAACACCGGCAAGAACTACTTTCTCGTTTTGTGAACGCCATCTTGTTTGACTCGCCTGAGCGCCTTCGATGGTCAGAGGTTCCGATCTCTTTCTCTCGAGCAGACCAGTGGACTGACGTCCCAAAGCCGGGTCGGTTCCCATTGGTGGTTGACCCAGTGGTGCTCAAGGTGCGTCTAAAGCATGTTCTAGTCAACGGGGGGAGTGGCATCAACGTCCTCTTCAGAGGTACCCTTTGCAAGCTTGGAGTCTCCCTCTCCACCCTTGAGCCAGTGAACTCGCCATTTTACGGCATCGTCCCGGGTCGAGGAAGCCTGCCCCTCGACATGATTTCCCTCCCCGTGACGCTTGGAACGCAGGAGAACTTCCACACCGAGTTCGTCAGGTTCTATTTTGCCGACTTCGAGACGGCCTACCATGCGGTACTCGACCGTCCGACCCTCGCCAAGTTCATGGCGATTCCCCACTACAACTACCTGGTTCTCTAGGTTTCGGGTCCCCATGGGGAGTTCACCATGCGAGGTGACGTCGCCACGTCTTATGCCTGCGAGTCTGAGAGCCTCGCCCTCGGCGAGGCCGCCGGTCCATTGGCCCTGGCGAACGGGCTTCCTTCCTCGAGTACCGACCCAAAGGGGAAGGCACCAATGGTCGAGGATGAGCCAAGTCCAGTGCCACCAGCGTCGAGGCCCTCCGCTGGCTCTGCTGAGTACAAGGCCGTCTCCCTCTCCGACACTGATCCCTCCAAGATGGCGCTGATCGGCTCACACCTTGGGGAGAAATAGGAAAGCGCGCTCATCGACTTCCTGCGGGCGAACATTGATATGTTTGTTTGGAAACTGGCAGACATGCCAGGAGTACCCAGGGAGTTGGTCGAGCATGAGCTTCATGTTCCCCCTGATGCCAAGTCGGTTAGGCAACGTCTGTGACGGTTGGCCTCGGAGTGCAAGGACGAGATCCGGAAGGAGTTGACTCGACTTCTAGATGCGGGTTTCATTCAGGAAGTGCATCACCCGGATTGGTTAGCCATCCGGTCCTTGTAAAGAAGAAAAATGGCAAACGGAGAATGTGTGTTGACTACATTGATCTTAACAGGCATTATCCTAAAGTCTCGTTTACTCTTCCCCGCATCAATCAAGTCATCGGCTCTACCACGGGCTATTCCCTCATGTGTTTCTTGGATTGCTCAGGCTATGATCAAATAGGCCTCAAAGCATCCTACCAGGAGAAGACATCTTTCATTACGCCATTTGGGGCCTTCTATTACACCACGATGGCTTTTGGTCTAAAGAACGACGGCTCGACCTATCAGTGAGCCGTTAAGCATTGTTTAGCCAGCCAGATCGGTCATAGCGTTGAAGCCTATGTGGATGACTAGTGATCAAGACGCGGATCCCCGACAATCTCTTGCCCGACATAGCAAAGAGCTTCATGAACCTACGCAAATACCGATGGAAGCTTAATCCCGAGAAGTGCATCTTCGCGTGCCCTCCGGGAAGCTTCTTGGTTTCGTTGTCTCTGAGCGAGGAATCGAGCCCAACCCCGAGAAGATCTCTGCAATCCTGAACATGCGGAAGCGGTCCTGTGTCAAGGACGTGCAGAAGCTCATGGGTAGCATGACTTCTCTCGGGAGATTCATTTCCTGACTTGGCGAGCGCGGAGCACCGTTCTTCAAGATGGTCGGGAAGGGCAAAGATTTCAAGTGGACGGTAGACGCTGACAATGTGTTTGCCGACTTCAAGCACCTTTTGACTATGTCGCCAATTCTCACAGCTCCGAACCGCGAGGAACAGCTACTTCTATACGTCGCCGCAACCACCATTGTTGTTAGCACGGTGTTGGTCATCGAGCGCACAGAGGAAGGGCGCACCTATCCAGCCCAGAGGCCCGTGTATTTTGTGTTCGAGGTCCTCGGGCCATCGAAGACGCGCTACCCCAAGTGCAGAAGCTGCTGTACGCTGTCCTCATCACCACTCGGAAGCTGCGACATTATTTCCAAGCCCACAGAGTGGTGGTGGTGACTGGGTTTACCCTCGGGGACATCACTCAAAATCGCGGGGCTACTGGACGGATAGTCAAGTGGGCCTTGGAAATGGGCAAATTCTCCATCGATTACAAGCTGCGCAACGCCATCAAGTCATAGGTCTTAGTCGACTTCATGGCTGAGTGGACAGAGATCCAGCTCTCGCCGACTTCCAAGTCGTGCCCAACCTGGACCATGTATTTCGATGGCTCCCTTAGCATTGACGGAGCTGGAGCTAGTGTACTTTTGGTCTTCCCGAAGGGTGAGCGCATCAAGTACGTCCTCCAATTACTGTTCAAGGCTTCCAATAATGCCGCTTGTCGACGGGTGGGTCGGCAATCCTCCAAGGGGGTCCCCGAGGAGGTAGAAGAGAGTTTGGTGGAGAAGCTGTCCTCCGATGGATCCGATGGTCGACTCAAATCCTAAGATGAGCCAAGAAACATGACGCAAGGGTTTATACTGGTTCAGCCCTCCCGAAGGATAATAGGCCTACGTCCAGTGTGAGGTGTTCTTTCTTTGGGGTGGATGATGAAACAAGAGTTACAAGCGCGAGAAGGAATCTAGAGAAGCCTCTCTCCTAGCCACCCTTCCTTCCCTTTTATACCTCAAGGAGGGCAGGAACAGATGAACTTGGGGGCGAAGAAAGCTAAGACTAAGAGAGATAAATAGTGGGGTACAAAGAATATCTGATAAAGTACATGCTGGTTTGCTAGGTCCTGCACACCGTGGGTGTCTTGTGCTCCTGCCAGCCCTGGGTCCCTGCTCCTGTGCCGCCAGGAGGTGTCATACAATGCCAGGTTGTCTCCTCCCTCCTCCTCCTTGGCTGCCAAGTTTCCTTCCGAGGATGCTCGAGGTCAAGCATCGAGTCGGAGTCGAGACAAGGGGACGAGGTCTGACTCGGGGAAAGGCCGGCATGCCCGACCCCTAGGGGGAGTCGGGCTCTTGGTCACGTCCCGAGGACACTCGGTCTGACTTTTGTTGAGGTTCAATCTGGGTTTTAGAGACACCCTGGGGTGACACCTCCCACAGCAGCCCCCGAGCCTAAGGAGGGACGAAGCATCCATCCTTAGGGTCAGAGTTCCTTCGGAGCGATGTCTTCTTGTAATCCTTGGAGCTTCGAGCCAGGATTTTGGTAGGTGCACCACCTACGTGCACCTGCCAGGTGTAGAACCCGAGCCTAAGGGCGAATGGAGAATCCGGCCTTAGGGTCAAGTACTCTTCGAAGAACCAGGTCGCTAACCTTGAAGGATCTCCCCTGGACATTGCAGTCATGGTATCGGCGTAACGCCTGTTGGTACCGGTCCATCTGGATTGCAGCGGCCATATGCTCTTCTTCAATGCTGTCGACGTCCTCGGCCCATGTCTGCTCAGCCATCCCTTCATCGTACAATCGAACCCTTGGAGATTCATGAAGCATGTCGACCGGGAAGACTACTCCGAGTCGTAGACCAGGAAGAACGAGGACCGTCCCGTCGCTCGGCTTGGCTGAGTGCAGAGCTCCCAGAGCACGGTCGGGAGCTCCCGCTACTAGTGGCCTTCATGCTTCCAAAGCGAGTCAAAGACCCGGGCCTTCAAGCCTTGCAGGATCATGCCATTCGCACACTCGCACTGCCCATTCGCTCGAGGGTGCGCACCGAGGCATACTTGACCTCGATGCACCTCTCTTCACAGAAGTCCCAATAAACATTCCCGGTGAACTGTGTCCTGAGGTCGGTGATGATCTCCCTCGGGAAGCTGAAGCGGAAGGTGATGCCTTCGATGAACTCGACCACTTTCTGGGCGGTGCAAGCTCTCAATGGCTGCACTTCAATCCACTTCATGAATTTATCAATCATGCCAAAAACATGAGTGTAGCCCCCTAGTGCCTTGGCGAACAGGCCGACCATGTCGAGCCCCCAGCACGCAAAGGGCGATGATGACGGGATCGTTTGAAGGGCTTGTGCCCAGAGGTGGTGCTGTTTGGCGAAGAACTGATATCCCAAACAGCGCCAGACTAATTCCTTGGCGTCTTCGTTGGCCGTTGGCCAGTAGTATCCCTCCCGGAAAGCCTTGCCGACCAGCATCCTTGTGCCCGTGTGGTTACTGCAGATGCCCGAATGAATCTCATCGAGGATCTAGATGCCACGGTCCCGAGGGACGCACAACAAGAGTACTCGGGTGGATGCCTCATGTTTGAACAGCTCGCGGCGCACTACGACGTACTGCTTACTGCGTCGGGCAACACGCTCGGCTTTCACCTTGTCGGGAGGGAGCGCCTTGGTGGTGATGTAATTTATTAATTCTTGATGCCAGTTGTCAGGGGTGTCAGTAATGGCGAGCACTGACTCAGCTAGTTGCGCTGGGGCCAGTTCCGGGAGATCCGGCTCCTTGATCGATGGCTTGTGCAGCTCGTGGATGAAGACCCCCTGCGGCACCGTCGCCCGGGAGGACCCAAATTTGGCCAGCTGGTCAGCCGTCGAGTTGGCGTCCCGAGGGATGTAATGGAACTCAAGGCCGGTGAACTTGCCCTCGAGCTTGTGGACCTCGGCGCAATAGGCATCCATCTTCTCGCTCGAACAGGACTAGTCCTTGTTGACCTGGCTAATGAATAGCTTCGAATCCCCATAAACCATAAAGCGCTCAATGCCAATGGATTTGGCGATCCAGAGACCATGGAGGAGAGCCTCGTATTCAGCGACATTATTGGACTCCTTGAACAATAACTTGAGGACGTACTTGACGTGCGCAATCTTCGGAGAGACCAAGAGCATGCCAGCCCCAGCTCCGTCAATGCTAAGGAAGCCGTCGAAATACATGGTCCAGGTCAGGCACAACTCGGAAGTCGGCGGGAGCTGGATCTCTGTCCATTTGGCCACGAAGTCGGCTAAGACCTGCGACTTGATGGTGTTGCGCGGCTTGTAATCGATGGAGAATTCGCCCATTTTCAAGTCCCACTTGACTATCCGTCCAGTAGCCTCGCAGTTTCGAATGATGTTCCCGAGGGGAAACCCAGTCACCACCGCCACTTTGTGGGCATGGAAATAATGTTGTAGGACAATGTACAACAGCTTTTGCACTTGGGGATAGCGCGTCTTCGATGGCCCAAGGACCTCGGATACAAAATATACGAGCCTCTAGACTGGATAGGCGCGCCCTCCCTCTGTGCGCTCGACGACCAACACCGTGCTAACAACAGTAGTGGTCACGGCGATGTACAGAATTAGCTATTCCTCAGGATTCGGAGCCGTGAGGATTGGCGGCGTAGTCAAAAGGTGCTTGAAGTCGGCAAACGCCTTGTCGGCATCTGCCATCCACTGGAAATCTTTACCCTTCCCGACCAGCTTGAAAAATGGTGCTCCGCGCTCGCCAACCGGGAAATGAATCTCCCAAGAGATGTCATGCTTCCCATGAGCTTCTGCACGTCCTTGATATATCGGGCAAAAGATCGTCGGGGATCCGCGTCTTGATCACTACGTCATCCACGTAAGCTTCAACATTATGACCAATCTGGATGGCTAAACAACGCTGGATGGCTCGCTGATAGATTGAACCGGCGCTCTTTAGACCGAAAGCCATCGTGGTGTACCAGAAGGCCCTGAATGGCTTAATGAAAGACATCTTCTCCTGGTCAGACGCTTTGAGGCCTATCTGATGATAGCCTGAGTAGCAGTCCAAGAAACACAGGAGGGAACACCATGTGGTAGAGTCGAGGACTTGATCGATGCGGGGAAGAGTAAATGGGTCTTTGGGACAATGCCTGTTAAGATCAGTGTAGTCAACACACATTCTCCATTTCCCATTTTTCTTCCTTACAATGACCGGATTAGCTAACCAATTCGGGTGATGCACTTCTCGAATGAAACCCGCATCTAGAAGTCGAGTCAACTCCTTCCGGATCTCGTCCTTGCGCTCCTGGGCGAACCAACACAGACGTTGCCTAACCGGCTTGGCATTAGGGGGAACATGAAGCTCATGCTCGACCAACTCCCTGGGTACTCCCGGCATGTCTGCCGGTTTCCAAGCAAACATATCAATGTTCACCCGTAGGAAGTCGACGAGCACACTTTCCTATTTCTCCCCAAGGTGCGAGCCGATCAGCGCCATCTTGGAGGGATCGGTGTCGGAGAGAGAGATAGCCTTGTACTCGGCGGAGCCAGCGGAAGGCCGCGACACTAGCGGCACCGGACTTGGGTCATCCTCAACCATTGGTGCCTTCCCTTTCGGGTCGGTGCTCGAGGGAGAAAGCCCGTCTGCCCGGGCCAACAGGCTAGTGGCCTCATCATGGGCAAGGCTCTCAGACTCACAGGCGTGAGACGTGGCGACATCACCGCGCACGGAGAACTCCCCCTAAGGGCCTGGCACCTTGAGGACCAAGTACGTGTAGTGGGGGATCGCCAGGAACTTGGCGAGGGTCAGTTGGCCGAGTATCGCGTGGTAGGCCGTCTCGAAGTCAGTCACGTAGAACCTGATGAACTTGGTGCAGAAGTTCTCCCGCATCCCAAGCGTCACAGGAGGGAAATCATGCCGAGGGGCAGGCTTCCTCGACCCAGGACGATGCCGTAAAACGGCGAGTCTGTAGGCTCAAGGGTGGAGAGAGAGGCCCCGAGCTCACGAAGGGTACCTCTGAAGAGGATGTTGATGCCACTCCCCCCGTCGACTAGAACGCGCTTGAGACGCACCTTGAGCACCACTGGGTCTACCACCAATGGGAACCGACCCCGGCTTTGGGACATCGGTCCACTGGTCTGCTCAAGAGAAAGATATTGGAACCTCAAACCATCGAAGGCGCTCAGGCGAGTCAATCGAGACGGTATTCACATGACGAGAAAGGAACTTTTGTTGGCGTAAACTCTCCGAGGTCGCCTCGCCGCCGAGGATCATGTTGATAGTATGGGTCGGCTCCTGGAAGTCGCCCTCCCGTTGCAAGTCCCCTTTTCGGCGCTTCGGCTCTGCGCTTCTCCCCTTCCGCGGCCTTGGTGGTCAGGGATTTCGCGCCTCCCGGACCATTTGATCCTAGAGGGAGTAGTACTGTCGGATGTTGTGATTCCCCTCGGGATGGAGGAAGCACGGCTTGTCCAGTGCTTCCCAGCGTGTTTCACCCGAGGGTTCTCCCCTCGAGCTTGGTCAATCGAGGACCGCAACTTCTGTGATCGGCTGGAGTTTTGAATCCTCCCGTCGACCCTACAGATGTGGGCGGCGGTCTGGCCTCCTCGGCGAGCGGCACTCGGGGGTGGACTGCTCCTTTCCCTTCAACTCCCTCGGGAGGTGAGAACCGGCAGGCGCCATGAGCTGGTTCTCGGCGTCCTCAGCATCCGCGAAGCCCTCGGCGATGGTAAACACCTGAGTTAGGGTGGTGGGCTTCGTCCGAGCAAGGAAGCGGAAAAGCTCAGAGGGTCTTGGGCCCTCTGAGAAGATATGCATGACGTCACTGTCAGAGATGCTTGCAACAGAGTTGCGGCGCTCTGAGAAACATCGGATGTAATGAAGGATGGACTCCGTAGGGCCTTGTCGGACTTGGCCGAGGTCGTAGCAAGTAGCCGGGCATTGCCACGTCCCATGATAATTGGCGACGAAGGCATCACACAGCTCAGCCATGAGTCGATGGAGTCCTTGGGAAGTCCAGCAAGCCAGTTGATGGCCGTATTTGCGAGCATGACCGGGGGATAGTTTGTCATGAGGTGATCGTCACCTTTTGAGGCTCGAACAGCTGTGCAATATAGCTGGAGCCACAGGGTGGGATCTGTCTTGCCATCATACGGCTCTATCCCCGTCGGGCGAAAACCTTTGGGCCACGTGACCTACCGGAGCTTGCCAGTGAAGGCCACAAAGCCATCATGGCAGGGTGCCATGTTGGGCACTGCGTAAGGAGGTCCATGCAATAGGTCGTACTCATCCCGTCGCCGTATCTCCTGGCGCCTCCGATCGATGGCGCGCCGCTCGATGGTGTTGCGGGCATCCATCCTCTGCGCGATCACCTCGCGCAGATCCTCCCTGTGGGAGCTCCCTTGATGCTCGGCCGTGGGAGAACTCTGGGAGTGTCGGGCCGTGCCCGCGGGGGAACCACGGTCCTCATGGCTGCACCCGCCGCAGGGCACGGGGAGGCCGACTGACCGGCACTCAGACAGGGTCAGGACATTAAGCTGTGCGACAGTAGCTTGGGTCATGGCCATGGCCTTCCGAATCTTCGGGGAGTCGGGAAGACCATTGAGGGCACGCTCAATGGCGACCAAGTTGGTCGCCGGTGTCCGGAACACCTCGTGCTCCTCGAACTCCATCGTGAAGTCGGACTCCAGGTGCCGGGGCTAGGCGTGAGGACGATGAGTCTGCTCACGCCACGCAACCCTCCCCGCGCTACGGGAACGGCGTGCGTTGCGGTGAGCGTCAGACCCCTGAGAGCCCGTGACCTCGTCGTCGGACACCGCCTCCGCCATCATGATGAAGTTGATGGGCCAGCGGTTGCCAGGGATGAACACTGGTCCGTTGGGCCGTCCACTCAATGACACGCATGGGCGAGAGGCGCAGCGAACGATCCTGCTAGGGTTCCCCACACCAAGAGGTGTGGGAGCACCCCCAGCAACACGTGGAGGCGAGGAAGACATGCCTCACGATGGTGGAGAAGGACGCATGGTGCAGAGTCCAACTGGTCGCTCGATCCAGGTCAGAGCATCGTCTGCCCTTAGGACTGCCGAGCAAGCAGTCGGGGGTTTGGGCTGCCAAACCCTGACGGCCGCACGGAGCTTGGGGGCCGAGGCCCCAGGACGTGAGACCATGCGCCTTGGCCTCACCGCCACGCGTGGAGGCACGACCACATGCTCCAGCTCACCGGAGGCCGCCTGAGAGAGAGTGAGGCGACGGAAGTTGTCCGTGTGGAATACCACGGTGCCGAAGACAAAGGTCGTCCCGGCGGGAGCCACAAAGTCGGTGGCAAAGGAAACAACCATCGGATCACCTTAGATGAAGAACAGTGCCCCCTACCTTGCGCGCCAACTGTCGATGGGTGGGTCGGCAATCCTCCAAGGGGGTCCCCGAGGAGGTAGAAGAGAGTTTGGTGGAGAAGTTGTCCTCCGATGGATCCGATGGTCGACTCGAATCCTAAGATGAGCCAAAGAACAAGACGCAAGGGTTTATACTAGTTCAGCCCTCCCAAAGGATAATAGGCCTACGTCCAGTGTGAGGTGTTCTTTCTCTGGGGTGGATGATGAACAAGAGTTACAAGCGCGAGAACGAATCTGGAGAAGCCTCTCTCCCAGCCCCATGCCCTCCCTTTTATACCTCAAGGGGGGCAAGAACAGATGAACTTGGCGGCCAAGAAAGCTATGACTAAGCGAGATAAATAGTGTGGTACAAAGAATATCTGATAAAGTACATGCTGGTCTGATAGGTCCTACACATCGTGGGTGTCTTGTGCTCCTCCCAGCCCTGGGTCCCTGCTCCTGTGCCGCCAGGAGGTGTCAGACGCTGCCGGGTAGTCTCCTCCCTCTTCCTCCTTGGCTGCCAAGTTTCCTCCCGACGATGCTCGAGGTCAAGCGTCGAGTCAGAGTTGAGACAAGGGGCCGAGGTCTGACTCGGGGGAAGGCCGGCATGCCCGACCCCCAGAGGGAGTCGGGCTCTCCTTCACATCCCGAGGACACTCAGACTGACTTCTGTTGAGGTTCAATCTGGGTTTTTGACGCACCCCGGGGTGACACCTCCCACACCGCCAAATACGAGGCTCTCCTACATGGTCTCCGAATCGCCAAATCCATTGGCGTTGAGCGCTTTATGGTTTCTGGGGATTCGAAGCTAGTCATTGGCTAGGTCAACAAGGACTGGTCCTGTTTGAGCGAAAAGATGGATGCCTATAGCGCCGAGGTCCGCAAGCTCGAAGGCAAGTTCGCCGGCCTCGAGTTCTACCACGTCCCTCGAGACACCAACTCGGCGGTTGACCAGCTGGCCAAGTTTGGATCTTCCTGAGCAGCGGTGCCACAGGGGATCTTCGTCCACGAGCTGCACAAGCCATCGGTGAAAGACCGGGATCACCAAGAGCCGGCCCCAGTGCAGCCAGCTGAGTAGGTACTCGCCATCACCGACACCCCTGACGATTGGCGTCATGAACTCATAGACTACATCACCACCAAGGCGCACCCGCCCAACAAGGCGAAAGCCGAGCGTGTCGCCCGACGTAGCAAGCAGTACATCGTAGTGGGTCCTAAGCTGTTCAAGCGTGCAGCATCCACCCGAGTGCTCTTGTTGTGTGTCCCTCGGGACCACAGAGCCTAGATCCTCGAGGAGATTCACTCAGGCATCTGCGGAAACCATGCGGGCGCAAGGACGCTAGTCGAAAATCCTTCTGAGCAGGATATTATTGGCTAACTGCCAATGAAGACGCTAAGGAATTAGTACGACGCTGTCAGGGATGTCAGTTCTTTGCCAAACAACACCATCTCCCGGCACAAGCCCTTCAAACAATCCCGTCATCGTGGCCCTTTGCATGCTGGGGGCTCGACATGGTCGGCCTGTTCCCTAAGGCACCAGGGGGCTACACCCACATTTTTGTCACAATCGACAAGTTCACGAAGTGGATCAAAGTGTAGCTGTTGAGAGCTTGCACTGCCCAGAAGGCGGCCGAGTTCATTGAAGGCATCACTGTCACGCCCGAAAAATACAACAGTATACTCCGATTGTGAGTGCATAAATCCTTGTCCCAGGAGGCAAGGTACACTTTACATAGTTGGTAATTAACAGAGTAAACAAGCGGAAGAGTAGATAGAGTACCTTATTACATGGGGGACCAAAGGCCCAACACTGAAAGATAAACACATAAAAGACGGCAGCTACGATGGGCCACCACAGGCGCTTTGATGGCAGGCACGAGCTAGACACCAAAGCCTTCAACCACGAAACACTCCTCTGCTGGAAGGGGAAAAAGGAGCAAGGCTGAGTACAACCACCGTACTCAGCAAGCCATGCCGCGAAAATGCAGATATAATGCAAGGGAGTACAAGGAATTTATATATAAAGCTATTTTGTACAAAAAACAACATTTTAAGCATTTAAATATTTAAAGGCATTTAATTTAAATACGAGCCTATCTCTAATCATATTATTATCAAGTCGCGCACCAACGCGATCTTGCCTTAACCCAGGCCAACAAGTGCTAACTTCAATTATTTCAGTTTTAAATAGAATTAAAGTCTAACTTGGGTACATTGCTCGGCTTGCCCATAACCGAGGGCGCGGCTATTCGAATAGATTAAACTCTGATCAGAGGTGTACATCTTTACCCACCAGACATGTCTTCCTCACGTGTTGTGATGTGCCACATGCCACCATGGCATACGGACAGAAGCCATGACATAACTCATCGCTTAGTACTGCCCTAAACAAAGAAGACCGACATAGACTTCCCTCGCCAGGTGCCCTGGGTCGAGCAGACAGTCTATGCTCCCAGCATCTCGAACTCATTCTGAGCCTTCATTTGCCAGAGACGTCAGCCCTAGTTAGGACCTCATCCGCCCCTATCTGTGTCTTTTTTTTGTTTCTGACTGCACTAGTCGACGTGTTAAGCCTTACCCATTAGACAGGTGGTAGTACGTAAATGCTTTGCAACAGAGGCCCGAAGACCGGTCCTTATGGCGGCCGAGGTGCGACTAACAAAACCATACACCTCGTGCCCAGCAAAAAACATGGTTGGGGAAATTTTGAAGGGGAAATTTATTGTCAAAGCTAAACAACCAATATTTCCATTATTTACAAATTAGTTCTTAGTCTAATTATAGGAAACATCTAGTTGTTTCTATTTAAGCAGGGCTAAGCATATTCCTTAATTTTACTAGTAAGCACCACACATATAAAGTACTCATTAGCCTTATTTTTCCTGGGTTACCAAGGTTAATAATAATACAATTAATAAGGCTATAATAAGGAGAATCGGTACGGCTAAATAAAACAGTGATACACGCGGAAATTTAATAAAGCAAAATGAAATATTTTAAATAAAAATAATTTTATAAATTGGGGCAACAATATGATCAAGATGACATGACTTGCCTTGCTCGCTACCAAAGTCTTCAAGGTCGACCTCGAGGTAGAGAGGCTCTTTTGGATCTGCAAGACGCGACGAATGCAAAAGAAAAATGCCAAAAGATAAATAACAACCATACAAGATGCAGAAAGAGGCCAGTGGTGAGGAAGAGGCGGCTGATAGCTTCGGATTGCTAGCGATGTCGTTGTTCCCGTGGTTCCTTGCACTCAAAAGAGAGGTGGATGAGGGAGAGGGAAGGCAGGACGGTGTGGGGAAGAAAGGAGGGGGCTGGGCACCCTTTTATAGGCCAGGAGGGAGAGGGACGCCGTGGAGATGAAAAGGAGGGGTCGGCGGAGGGAGAGAAATGGCGCCGGCCATTCATGGCGTCGGTTCACGGGAGATGAACAGGCATCGACTCAAGACGCATTAGCGCACGATTGAGGTTGATTCAAGAGGGGAAATAATGAGGAGGTGAAGGGGAATTGATTTTTGCAATCAAATGGGAGGGAAATCGACTGGGAGACAGATCAATCGATGGCTGCACTAGGGCTTTCATGGGAGAGAGAGAAGAATATGCACTGCTCAAGGTTGAAGACGACACTGTTGGAGGGGCCCATCTACCAGGTGCGCGGGCACGCGCCCTCGCGCACGTGCACGGTGCAGTGGTGCGGCTGCTGCTTTGTTGGGCCGGGCAGGAAGGCAGCTGGGCCGAGGAGAAAAAGAGATGAGCCGGGGAGAGGGAAGAAAAGGAGGGGCGGCGGGGAAGGATGGGGCGCACTGGGCCGAGGAGAGGGGAGAGATGGGCCGGCGGCCGCAGAAGGAGGGAGAGAGGTTCAATTTTAATTTTTCTTTTTTTAGAAATATGAGAGAGGTTACTGTTGCATTAAAAATATTTGATGCTTTGAAAATTAAAGTAAAAATTGGTTACATATTTTGAACCATGAGGAATTCGAACAAAGTTCCCACATGCCGGTTCGAGTTGAACTTAGGGATTTTTAATTGTTGGAGGCTATTTTTGATTTTTACAATTTCTAGAAATTCCCTTTTCACAACGATTTATAATTAAACAATTTTTAGGGCGCGACAAACCTACCCCCCCTACAGAGAATCTCGACCCCAAGATTCGGAAGCACTGCTGAAGAGATGGGGATGGGCTGACTTCAACTCGTCTTCGCGCTCCCAGGTGGCTTCTTCTTCAGAATGATTGCTCCACTGAACCTTGCAAAAACGGATGACTCGACTGCATATATGCCTTTCTGAGGTGTCCAAGATTTTGATTTGCTTCTCCACATAAGTTAAATCCTCTTGGATCTTGATCTGCGTAGGATCTGCTTGCTCTATCGGCACTCGGAGACATTTCTTGAGTTGGGAGACATGGAACACGTCGTGGACACATTCCAATGTAACTGGCAAGTCGAGATGATAGGCAACTCCTCCTCTTCTGCTCAAGACCTTGTACGGTCCAACATATCTCGGTGCAAGCTTCCCTTTCGTGTTGAATCTTTGAACTCCCCTAAGTGGAGTGACTCGTAAATACACATAATCACTGGCTTCGAAAGTAAGATCTCGGCGATGATTGTCTGCATAGCTCTTCTGTCTAGACTGGGCCACTTTCAAGTTCTTTTGGATGATCCTAACTTTTTCCTCAGCTTCTCTAAGAACATTTGTACCAAAAACCTGTTGTTCCCCTGTTTGATCCCAAAGGAGTGGGGTTCTACACTTTCGGCCATACAAAGCTTCATACGAAGCCATTTGTAGACTGGACTGATAGTTGTTGTTGTATGAAAATTCTGCATAAGGGAGACTCTTATCCCATGTTTTCCTAAAATCAAGGACACAAGCCCGAAGAATGTCTTCAAGAATCTGATTGATTCGTTCTGTCTGGCCATCTGTTTGCGGGTGGTAAGCAGTGCTAAAATTCAAACGTGTTCCCAATTCCTCTTGCAACTTCTGCCAAAACTTGGAAGTAAATTGACTACCTCGGTCGACACGATCTTCTTCGAACACCATGAAGACAAACGATGCGAGCAAAATATAGTTACGCAATTTTCGCCTGAGTAAGTAGTTTTGACTGGAATGAAATGTGCCACTTTCGTCGCCTATCAACGACTACCCAGATTGAGTCATAACCACCTTGAGTTCGGGGAAGACCAGTAATAAAATCCATTCCAATTTCTTCCCATTTTCACTCCGGAATGTGGAGTGGTTGAAGCAATCCTGCTGGTCTCTGGTGTTCTGCTTTGATTCATTGGCATACATCACATAAGGCCACAAATTCAGCTATCTCCCGCTTCATTCTGACCCACCAATACTTGGCTTTCAAGTCTAAATACATCTTGGTACTACCTGGGCGGATGGAGTACTGGCTTTCATGTGCTTCTTGTAGGATGAGCTTCTTTATTTCTGGAATGTTTGGGACACAGATACGATCTCCATTCCAGATTGCTCCATATTCGTCCTCAACAAAACCGGTTGCTTTTCCTCTCCTCATATTTTTCCTGAGTTCTTTAATATCAGTGTCATCTTTCTGGGCTTCGCGAATTTGATCAAGAAGCAAAGGCCTAGCTTCTAAGGTTGCTAAAAAACCTCGCTTGACGATGCCTAGATTCAACGATTCTATCTCCTTGCAAAGAACAGAAGAATACTGCTCGAGATGAACTGTGTTGTAGTAGCTTTTTTTACTCAAAGCATCAACCACCACGTTGGCTTTCCCGGGGTGATAGTGAATTCCCACATCGTAATCCTTGATTAATTCCAATCACCTTCTTTGGCGTAGGTTTAGATCCGGCTGGGTGAAAATATACTTCAAGTTCTTATGATCGGTGTATAGCTCGCAACGATTCCCAACAAGATAATGACGCCAAATTTTTAGAGCATGCACTATGGCTGTCGAAACTTGGTTTCGGCAATAGAAAATTGGGGGTGCAGTCAAGATCGCCAAGCACGATGGGTTAGATGGAAAACGAGATTTAGACAGGTTCAGGCCCTCTCGTGAGGTAATACCCTACTCCTGTTTCGGGGGATTCGATCTGCCGAGTGTCTTTATTGATCTCAAGATCTAAAGCTGAAAGCTAAAGGCTCGTAAAGCATATGATATCGCATATCCCTCAAGGGACGCCCCTTACCCCCCTTATATAGTCTTAGTAGGTGGGTTTACAGATCGGAAACCCTATCTTACTCTAAGTCGGTTTCCTCAATCTTACCAAACCGTGACTATGGACCGTTGCCTTATCTCAATCGGCAATGTAACACCCAAGTCATATTTGGTTTACAGATATGGCAGGTACAATCTATCCCTATTTCTAGTCGGATAAACTTGCCATGTAGATACCCGATTGTCATAATCTCCACAGTAGCCCCCAAGTCCTTTTCAGTCGTCGAGACAACTCAGCTTCAAACCAAAACAGCACACAGCCAAAAACCTCTTTGGCCGAGTGCTCCTGGCGCCGAGTGATTCCACCATCTCTGCCTGAATCTTCTCGAGTGGCTCCAAAGACTGTGAAGGGCTGGAAAATATCTAAAAAATTCTCAAAAATAAATATCTAGGTACATCTCCTGATGCACCTAATTAGGTGTAGCCCCCGACTATGTGATTAGTCAAAATTAGATTAAACATATAGTCAAGAACTATAAAAAATCATTCTCATATAAATACTTAGCTCATGCTAAAAAATCTCATTACCCGGCAAGCTCGTGCTCATCCAAGTGAATTTGCCTGAGTCATCTCAGAACAAATAACTCAATCAACCCTCGCGGATGGAAAAGCACTCGGTAAGCTCATGCTCATCCGAGTGAATCTGCCCGAGTCATCTCGGATTAAACTTTTCAGTCATCTGAAAAATATGACCAAAATATTAAATAGCTCCTGCCATAATATTGGTCTTAATCTAAAAAGATCTTCACCAAGGTGGAAAAATAGCATTGATATAATCACTTGATCAAATGCTAAAGAACCAAACAGCCCTTGTTATCAAGGCAGCTATAAAAAGCTTAGCTGTCGGTCACCTTTCAAATTGCATCGTGCTAGCTTCTCATGAAGTCAAGCAAACCGCGGTATGAAAGGATTTCCAAAGGTATAGGGCATTCGGACACGTGCATATTGCGAAGGCAAATCTGCTCAAGCTCATCCGCTTAAGTCCCTAAGGACACATATCAGGCCACACCTTAGCTGGGCCGCAGGTCTCTCATGGGCTCGGCCCAATCACGAGAAAACCTAGCAAAACCCTCAAATCTTTCTACAAAGCCTCGAGGTCATCCCCGCCACTTCGTCTTCCCAAAAATTTCCTCTTTTCGCAACACTATTCACCAGCTCCCTGCAAAAAACCCTAGACTCACGCGCACCCGAATCCATCAACCCAGGAGCTCGCTCTTAGCCACAAACTAGCCTCCGCATCCAGCTCCCAAAATTCCTTGCTCAAATCCCCATCCTTTTCGGCCAGATCTACTTCCCACCCAAACCACATTCATGGCAGATGAAAAGAAAATCCCCTTCGACCAATGGGCCACATCGGATGTGAGGGAATCCACCCTCAAGGAGATGGTGAAGTACGGCGTACTTCCCCTCAAGGAGATCGTGGGTTGGTGCCCAGCGGCGGGTGAAGATTTCCCCACCCCGAACACCGGTGAGCTTGTTGTGTTCACTTCTTTCTTTTACTACGGGTTCAGCCTCCCCACCTCCGAGTTCTTTAGGGGGCTTCTGGATTATTATGGTCTTCGACTCTATCATCTGAACCCCAACTCTATGCTTCACATCGCTCTCTTTATTCATGTATGTGAGGCTTTCCTTGGCATCCTCCCCCACTTCCAACTCTTTCGTCGCATGTTCTATCTTAAGCTGCATCCCAATAAGGACCAGCCCTGCGTTGTTGGCGGGGCAGGCTTCCAACTCCGCGGATCCCTCCGCAAGGAGTACTTCTCTCTCCCTTTGAAGTCTTCCAACAAGGGATGGCATGTGGGCTGGTTCTATATCAGCAACCTCGAACCCAGCCTGCTAGCCTTTGTCGGCCTTCCCCTTGTACCCAGGCATACTTGGAGCACTGTACCAGTAGCTCATGATTGGGATGAAGCCAACAAACTGCTAGCGAAGATCTTGGAGATGAAGCAGAAAGGTCTTCACGGCGAACAGATCACTTGGCATTTCATCAGGAGCCGACTGGCGCCAATCAAAGAAAGATCAAAGCCAGCCTTCGAGTACGAAGGCGGGAAGGACCCCAATCAGGAAGACCAGGACCCCCTTAGCTTTGAGGTCCTGAAGATCCGGATGTATAAGATCTTCTCGACTGGAATCGCAGTCGAGCGTGCCCTCGTGCTGCCGGTTCTTCCCTTCAGTATCCTCCGGCCTCCTCCTCCGGTAAGCCGACTGACTTCTTTGTACTGTCTTGAAATCTTGATGTCATACCTCTTAGTATTGCGAGAATTTCTCTTGCAGGAAAATGCTTCCATTATTTCAAAACTGTACAAGGTCCCTCATGATGACGTGCCGCTTCGCCCTGCCAAGAAGCCGACTGGCGGAGTAAAAATCCAAAGTGATCCAGTCGGGAAGCGGGCAGCCCCGAGTGAGAACACTAACAAACGGGCGAGCAAAAGGAGGCTTGTCATCGACGAGTCGGATGATGATGTCCCGGCTCCTCCAGTCGAGACGCCCCCTCCAAGGCCGTCGCCGAAGGCGGCGCCGAAGATCCGCCGGTCGTCTAGGTACGCCTCATGACAGAAGCTTGAACTTCATTGTTGAAAATTTATTTGTCTTCATTCCGACTGAGCGCGTCGTTGGTTTGGCAGGAGGCCCCAGGACATAGATCCTGCCGGGAGGAACGAAGAGCCAACCCCAGCTGCCACATCCGAGGCGTCCAAGCCTGCTGAACCAAGACCCCGGAGCCCTCTCCCGAGCGAGAGCGCTCCGAGTAGAAAGCCCTCGCCTCAAAAGAAAGATGTCCCAAGGAAGGAGGCCCCGACCGCCAGCCGGGTCGTCCCGACTCGGAAACCGCCGCCGCGAAGAAGCCCCTGTGCTGCAGCCAGAGCCCCGATCAAGACCGCCGGCGAAAAGCCGTAAGGAAAAGACCAGCCGGGCTGTTCCAGTTAAGAGCTCAGCCGCCGAAGCCGGTAAGTCTTGAATTCAAATCTTGTCTTTAATCTTCAGTTCAAATCTTTCGTGTCTTCATCTGTTCTTCCTGATCTGCTAGCCACAGTAGAGGAGATCCCTAGGTTACGCCTCGAAACCCGGGTTCCCCGATTAAAATCGAGTGGCGAGACTCCGAAGGCCAAAGGCAAGGCATCATCCTCGATAAGCAAGCAGAGAGTGAAGAAAGGGATGCCCTTGTCAACAACTTGAACGAGGCGACTCGGTTACTCAATGTAAGCCTCAGTCCTTTTCTGTTGTTGTGTTATCATTTCTTTTTAGTCGGTCAACTTCGAATCTTGCGTGCAGAAGGAGTACTGTCGATCCATGGCCAAGTCCGAGGCACTCGAGAAATTGGTCCCACACCTGAATTCCCTGGATGACATCTAGCAGAAGCTGAAGACCACTCGAGAAGAGGCCGCGTCGAGGGAGGCGGCCCTGAGGAAGGAGATAGCTGAACTCCGGGAGGAGAACCTCGACCTCCGCGGTTCAGTCAGGAGTAAGCTTAACCTTCCCGGTTTCTTTATGGGTTCTGTGTTGATCTTGGTTGCTGATAGCCTTCTTTGTTTGTAGAAAATTCGTCGGAGGTCCACTCGCTCGAGGTCCAGCTAGAGGCAGTCAGCCTCGGCAAGACCGAGTTGGAGGCCGAGTTCGAAGGTGAGCCTCTTTGAAGTAAAATTCTTTGAGCTGCTTTGTCTTCGAGTGCTTTGCATGATTATATTCTTTTGGCAGCTTACAAAGTCAAGACCCGAGCTCAATATGACGTCTTACTTGAGAGGGTCAAACGCCAATCTTGCTATCCTTGTTTCATCAGGGAGTCGGGGCTAGCTCGCTGGATCCAGTGGAAATCTTTGACAAGCTGCGGAGAGCCCCCGACCAATACTTGGCGAACATCACCGAGGCTGCTACTATGGGGGCTGGCCTGGCTCTTGCGCAGACCAAATCACTCTACCCTCGAGTGGATGTCAATTCGGTCGGGAAGGCTTCGCCGACGGCACCTCGGATGAGCAAGCCTGGACCTGATTAGTGAGGCATAGGACTCGGCCAAGCGGATTGCCGTTGATGTAGTGAACAACTTCCGACCTTAATCTGTCTCGTGAACATTGTCTTGTAAACATTGTATGATTATGACGCTCTGATGTAGGCTTGTGAATATTCAGTTTATTTATGTTAATGCCCTAATCCGAGTTTTTATGTGAAATTTCTTAAGTAATTTTTGTTCGATTGTCACCGAGCCTAAGCTTGATTAGGTCATCAGAAAACTCTCAGTCCTTAAACACTGAACTCGAATCAAGGGACATTAAACAATGATAAACCGAATCATGCACGAAGGTTGATGAGGAAAACTATGCTTTATTAACATATGTACAGCCCCCGACTGCTAGCTCAAGAAGTCATCTTGCTTGAGGTTGGCAGTCAAGGAGAACATGAAACTTAAGTCGATTTAAGCATAGAATCGTCGAAGATGCTCGATGTTCCAGGAGTTCTCCACCATAGACCCGTCTTCACGCTTTAGTCGATATGCACCTGGCCGAGTCACCTCAGCAATTATATATGGTCCTTCCCATAAGGGGGATAGCTTGTGACGGTCTTTGGTGGCTTGAATCTTGCGTAGAACCAAGTCGCCAACGATGAAGGCTCATGCTCGGACGTTGCGACTGTGGTATCGTCTGAGGCCTTGAAGATATTTTGCCGACTGGATGAGGGCTGCCTCACGGGCCTCTTCCAGTCGGGTGAGGTCGTCCACTCGGTCTGGGTCGTAGCGTTCATCGTTGAAGCTGCGGACTCGGAGGGATTCATACTCCATCTCGTTTGGCAACATGGCTTCTGCGCCATAGACCAGAAAGAAAGGAGTTTGGCCGGTAGCCCGACTGGGTGTGGTCCGCAGAGACCACAGAACTGAGGGGAGCTCTTGAACCCACTTGCCTGCATCAGGATTTAGGCGTCAAACACGCGGGCCTTGATGCCTTGAAGGACCATGCCGTTGGCTCGTTCGACTTGTCCGTTGCTTTTGGGATGTGCAACTGACGCATAACAGATCTTGATTCCGAAGTCTTCGCAGAATTCCTTGAAGATGCCTCCCGTGAATTGAGTCCCGTTGTCGGTTATGATCCTATTTGGGACGCCGAAGCGGTGCACGATGTTGAGGAAGAAATCCCGTGCCTTGTCAGCAGTAATTGTGGCAACCGGCTTGGCTTCAATCCACTTGGAAAACTTGTCGATTGCGACGAATAAGTGTGTAAAGCCTCCTGGAGCCTTCTTGAAAGGGCCGACCATGTCTAAGCCCCATACCGCAAACGGCCAGGATAGTGGAATTGTTTGTAGCTCCTGGGCTGGGACATAGCTCTGTCGGGCGAAAAATTGGCAGCCTTCACAGGTTCGTACCACTTTGTCCGCGTCGGAGACCGCGGTAAGCCAGAAAAAACCCTGTCTGTAGGCTTTGCCCACCAAGGTGCGTGCTGTTGTGTGGCTTCTGCATATGCCCGAGTGGATGTCTTGGAGCACCTGTCTCCCTTCCTCGGATGTGATGCATCTCATTAGGATTCTGGAGGGGCTTCTCTTGTATAAGTCGGAGTCAACCATGACATAAGCTTGGCAACGACGTCGGACACGTTCTGCCTCATCCCGGTCTTCCGGCAGCTCTTGCTATGTTAAAAATTTGATGAGAGGGGTCCTCCAGTCGGCGTCAGTCATGGCGACTTCGTTTGCAGCTTGTTCGTTGGAAGTTGTCTTTGCCGTGATGGTTGGCTCATAGAGGTGCTCGACAAAGACGTCTGTTGGGGCGGCTTCACGCTTGGACCCGAACTGCGTCAACTCGTCAGCTGCTTCGTTGTTGTGTCTCAAGACATGTGATAGTTTGAGTCCGTCAAACTTGTCTTCAAGTTTGCGGACCTCTTGTCGGTAGGCCTCCATGGTGTCGTTTAGACAGGACCAGTCCTTCATTACTTGGTTGACGACCAGCTGGGAGTCCCCTTTCACGATGAGCCGACGTATCCCGAGTGAAACTGCGAGCCGCAGTCCATGTAGTAGCGCTTCGTACTCGGTGACGTTGTGTGAGGCGGAGAAGTGGAGGTGGAGGACGTATCTTAGTCTTTCCCCAGTCGGGGAAATCAGCACAACTCCTGCTCCCAAGCCGGTGATCCTCTTGGATCCGTCGAAGTGCATGGTCTAGTGTTGGAGGTCTTCCCGAGGTACGTTTTCTTGTTGCTCAGTCCACTCGGCCAGGAAATCCGCCAGGGCTTGTGACTTTATGGACGTCCTCGCCTTAAAAGTCAAGTCCAGTGGCATTAGCTCCAGAGCCTACTTAGCAATGCGCCCAGTTGCCTCCCAGTTGTGGATGACGTCGCCGAGTGGAAAGGAGGTGACGACAGTGACCGAGTGACCTTGAAAATAGTGCGCCAATTTCCTCGCGGTTATCAGGACACCATAAAGCAACTTTTGTACCTGAGGGTAGTGAATTTTGGCTCCTGCCAATACTTCGCTAACAAAGTAGATTGGCCTCTGAATCTTCTGGGCCCGTCCTTCTTCTTCGCGCTCGACCACGAGGACCGTACTAACCACTTGGTGAGTGGCTGAAACGTACAGCAGCAGGGGCTCCTGGGGTTGAGGCGAGGCCAGGACGGGCGGCGTTGTAAGGAATTCCTTAAAATCTTCAAAGGCCTTATGGGCTCCCGTGGTCCATTGGAAGTCGTCCATTTTCTTTAGCAATCTGAAGAAGGGCATGCCTCGTTCGCCGAGTCGAGAGATGAAACGGCTTAGCGCCGCCATGCAGCCAGTGAGCTTCTGGACAATCTTCTAGTTACTCGAGGGCTTAATGCTCAAGATAGCGTTGATCTTCTCTGGATTGGCTTCAATGCCGCGATGTGACACCATGAAGCCGAGCAGTTTGCCTGATGGGACGCCGAAAGTGCACTTCTCCAGGTTCAACTTCATTCTGAAGGCCCAGATGTTTGCGAAGGTTTCTTCTAAGTCAGCGATCAGGTCTTCTTTCTGCTTGGTCTTGATGACAACATCGTCGACATAAGCTTCTACGTTCTTGCCGATTTGCGTCTGGAAACATCTCTGGATCATGTGTTGGTATGTGGCGCCGGCGTTCTTCAGGCCGAAAGGCATGGTGATGTAGCAGTAGGCCCCAAACGGCGTGATAAACGATGTCTTCAGGCAGTCGGATTCTTTCAAACTGATCTGGTGATAGCCCGAGTAACAATCCAAGAAGCTGAGGAGTTGGCAGCCGACTGTTGAATCTACGACTTGGTCGATGAGAGGCAGCCCGAATGGATCTTTGGGATAGGCTTTGTTGAGGTCGGTATAGTCAACGCACATGCGCCATTGCCCCGTCTTCTTGCGGACCAGAACTGGGTTGGCTAACTAGTCGGGATATAGGACTTCTTTGATAAAGCCGGCAGCCAAGAGCTTTGTGAGCTCTTCCTTGATGGCGTCTTTTCGATCCTGTGCGAATCTGCGTAATCGTTGTTTTATCGGTTTGGCGTCATCTTTGACGTGCAAAGAGTGCTCGATCACCTCCCTAGGAATTCCAGGCATATCAGATGGTTTCCAAGCAAAAACATCTTTATTATTTTGGAGGAAGGTGACGAGCACGCTTTCCTATTTGGGATATAATTCAGCGCCGATTACAGCAGTTTTCGAGGGATCCGATGGATCAAGGAAGATCTTCTTGGTCTTGGTGTCGCCGGATCCTGATTTGGCTATCTTCTTCGCGGGGATTTCACCCTCTGTCGAAGTCGATGCAGCCAATCAGATTTCTTGCTGGCCACGTGATCTCTCGCGAGATTGGGCCAAGTTGCAGCTCTCCTTGTCGCAGGTGAAGGCTTGCTTCACGTCGCTGCGAAGAGTGATGACGCCATTGGGACCCAGCATCTTCATGCAGAGGTAGGTGTAATGTGGGATCGCCATGAATTTGGCGAGCGTAGGTCTTCCGATGATGGCGTGGTAGGCCGTTTCAAAGTCGGCCACCTCGAAAGTGACGTTCTCCGTTCGGAAGTTCTCTCGAGCTCCGAAGGTGACCGGGAGGGCGATGTGCCCAAGTGGTGTAGATGATAGCCCCGGGATGACTCCATGGAAGGGGGCTGAGCTTGCCTTCAATTCGGCCCTTGGGATCTGCATCTCGTCCATGGTCTTGGCGAACAAAATGTTGAGGGCGCTGGCCCCATCGATGAGGACGCGCTTAAGCCTGATGTTACGGACCACCGGGTCCAAGACGAGTGGATAGCGCCCCGGGTGAACCACTCGGTCGGGGTGATCCGAGCGGTCAAAAGTGATGGCCACCTCCGACCATCGCAGGTACTGAGGGACTTCAGGTTGCACCGCGTTGACCTCTCGGTCGGTTAGCTTCTGTTTCCTCTTGGATTCATAGGCTAGCGGCCCCCCGAAGATATGATTGAGTTCGCCCACGGGGTCTTGGAAAGGCTCGGCATTCTCAGCTGCGTTGTTTTTCTTGGTGCCCGATGGACCAGCTTCATCAGTCGGCTTCTTGTTGAGTTGCGCCGCGTACTGCTCGGCGAACTATTTATAGATAAAGCAGTCCTTAGCCGCGTGCTTGTGATTGGGATGATGAGTGCATTGAGCGTTCATGATGGCAGCGTAGGCAGCGACTCTGGGGCGGCGTTGAGAATTGGAGGTTGCGGCAACCAAATCTTCGGATCAGCGCTTGCGGTCTTTTTGGCCCTGGTTGTTGTTGTTGCCGTTATCCTTCTTAGGATTCCGGCTTCCTCCCGCCTGCTTGTCATCCCTCCTGTCGGGCTGGTCTTGGCGCGTCGCCTTGATGGCATCATTAGATTTGGCGTAAGAGTTTGCCGTTTCAAACATCTGCTTCACCGTCTTCGGTGGCTTGCGCCCGAACTTCCCGATTAACAGTTCATCACGGACTCCCTTCTGGAAGGCGGCGATGATGATGTCATCGGTGATGTTGGGGATCTTGTTGCGCTTTTCGGAGAAGCGACGGATGTAGTCCTTCAGCGGTTCGTCCGGCTTCTGGATGACGTTGTACAAGTCGAAGTGGGTGCCGGGCCTCTCGAAGGTGCCTTGGAAGTTGGCGATGAAGTGGTCCCTCAGCTCGCTCCATGAGCCGATTGAGCCTCTCGGCAGGCTCGTGAGCCAGTTCCTGGCTGACTTGGCGAGAGCCACGGGTAAGTAATTGGCCATAGCCTTGTTGTCGCCGCCTGCTGCGCGGATGGCGAGAGTGTACACGGTAAGCCACGACTCGGGGTCGGTCTTGCCGTCATACTTCTCTATTCCTGTTGGCTTGAATCCATTCGGCCAGTGCACTCGGCGAAGCTCCCGAGTGAAAGCTGGCACTCCGTCGTCGTTGCTATCGGGTGATCCCCTCCGATCTTCCCGAGTACGTTGGTCTCGCTCCTGGTAGCGGCGATCGAGGACTTCTCGCAGATCACTCGGCGGGGTCTTCGGTTGGCTGGTTGGGTAGCTAGAGCTGTTGTTGCGGCGGACGCGGTGGTGGACGGGTGGACGTCCATGTCGTTTGTCACGGGAGTCGGCCGTTTGCTCCTGATGCTTCTGCGTGGACCCGTGGCGTGGGCCTCTTGGCCTAGTGGTCGATCGGTCCGACTCAGGCCTCTTGTACTCTCCTGACCTTAGCGATGGGAGCCGGCTTTTGTCGGGCGTTTCAGCCACAGACTCAGTCGGCCGTCGTGCCGAGGTGGAGGGATGGCCGTTGGTTGTGGCTGCGACGATGGTCTTGATTTTGTCTAATATTGGAGTCACGTCGGGGGGTGCCATCTCGATGACGGTGTCCAAGAGTGTGAGGGCAGCAACAGCGTTCTACTGTGGCGTCTGGAAGATATTGGTGTTGTGGACCCGCGTTTGAAGAATAGCCTCCTGAGCGGACCGTCCGGCTGCTCGTAGATCTTGTTTTCTCTTGTCGGCTTCTTCTTTGCGTTTCTTCTCTTCCTCCGCTAGCTTGCGCTCTTGCTCGATCCTGGCTCGCTCTTCCTCTGCAAGCCTGCGGGCCATGGCTGAGTCAGACTCGGCAACCTCAGCCATGAGGACATCGAAGCACTTCGGCTCGTAGTCCTTGTTGTAGTCGGAGTCGTCGGCTTCATCCGAGGGGATGTCATAGAGGTCTTCAAAGCCGGCGGAGCTGAGATATTCATTGAGCTCCGAAGATGAGCATGAGCTGAAAGGCTGAAGGATGACGACGACCTCCCTCGATCCTGGGTAGCTCGGATCTGGATCGTTCCAGTCCGAGTCAGAGCTTGGGGACGCGGGCTCCTCCGAGTGGGTCGACCTCAACTCGGGGGAGAGGAGCTTGCCGTAGATCTCAGCGGCGTTTGGTAATCCAAATGGTGCCGAGAGGTCTTCTTTCGAGTGGATCGTCTCTGTTGGAGAGACGAGGAGATCGGTGTAGATTTTGGCGGCGTTTGGTAGTCCGAACGGTGCCGAGTGAATTCCTTCGTCGGAGTGAGCGGACTGCATCTTGGACTTCAAGATGTCGTCGAAGATCTTGGCACTATTCGGGAGGCCGAACCGTGCCATGTGGGTCTCTCCTTCCGACTGGTTCGAATCCGAGACGAAAGAGGAGAACTTGCCGAAGTTGTCGGCGAAGAAGTTGCCGAATCCTGAAGAAGATCCCATCACTCTTGTCGGCGAGATTGTCGAAGAAGTCTTGACGCGCGGGGCCCTACCTGGCGCATCAACTGTCGAAACTTGGTTTCGGCAATAGAAAATTGGGGGTGCAGTCAAGATCGCCAAGCACGATGGGTTAGATGGAAAACAGGATTTAGACAGGTTCAGGCCCTCTCGTGAGGTAATACCCTACTCCTGTTTTGGGGGATTTGATCCGCCGAGTGTCTTTATTGATCTCAAGATCTAAAGCTGAAAGCTAAAGGCTCGTAAAGCATATGATATCGCATATCCCTCAAGGGATGCCCCTTACCCCCCTTATATAGTCTTAGGAGGTGGGCTTACAGATCGGAAACCCTATCTTACTCTAAGTCAGTTTCCTCAATCTCACCAAACCGTGACTATGGGCCGTTGCCTTATCTCAATCGGAAACGTAACACCCAAGTCATATTTGGTTTACAGATATGGCAGGTACAATCTAAACCTATTTCTAGTCGGATAAACTTGCCATGTAGATACCCGATTGCCATAATCTCCACAATGGCTGCCAACTCAAGATCATGAGTGGGGTAGTTGTTCTCATGCGGACATAACTGGCGGGATGCATAAGCCACCACATGTCCTTCTTGCATTAACACACAACCCAAACCTTGACGGGAGGCGTCACAATACACTTGGAAATCTTTGTTAATATCTGGCAGAACCAAAACTGGAGAGGACACTAGTTTGTTTTTGAGCAATTGAAATGCCTTCTCGCATTGTGGGGTCCATACAAACTTTTCTTCTTTCTTCAATAACTGAGTCATTGGTCTAGCTATCTTCGAGAAGTTTTCAATGAACCGGCGGTAATACCCTGCCAATCCCAGGAAGCTACGAATTTGAGTGACTGTCTTGGGTTGATTCCACTTGGTGACTGATTCAACTGTAGTGGGGTCTACTGCCATTCCTTGAGCAGATATGACATGGCCTAAAAACTTTACTTCTGACAACCAGAATTCACATTTATTGAATTTGGCATACAGTTGATGCATCCTGAGTTTCTCCAGGGTTAGACGCAAATGTTGCTCATGCTCTTCTTTTGTCTTAGAATTAATCAAAATGTCATCGATGAAGACAACCACGAACTTATCCAGATACTCCAAGAAAATTTTGTTCATCAAGTTCATAAAGAAAGTAGGAGCATTGGTATACCCGAATGACATTACTGTACATTCATATAGACCATATCTGGTGGTGAAAGCTGTCTTGGGGATATCTTCTTCGCGGATTTGTAGCTGGTGATATCCTGATCAGAGATCAATCTTGGAGAAGACAGCTGTTCCCTTCAATTTGTCAAACAAATCATCGATCCGAGGTAATGGGTATTTGTTCTTGATAGTGACTTCATTGAGCCCACGATAATCGATGCACATTCGTTTGGTCTTGTCTTTCTTCTCAACAAAGATTACCGGTGCTCCCCATGGGGATGTGCTGGGACGAATATTCCTTTTCTCCTTCAATTCATCCACTTGCTTCTTTACTTCGGCCAATTCGTTGGCACCCATCCGATACGGTCTTTTGGAGATAGGTGTGGTACCAGGTACTAGATCAATTCGAAACTCAATCTCTCTTTTGGGGGGCATTCCTGGCAAGTCTTCGGGGAACACATCTGCGTAATCCTTGACTATTGGGATTTCTTCAAGACGGACCTGATGCAGAACTTACGGGCAGGTCAGGGTGGGATGAGCATAGGCGATGACTGGCTGATCAGGACCATTGTGTAACGTGATGGTTCTACGGGCAGAATCCAATACCACTTGATGGTGACCAAGAAAGTTCATTCCCAGGATAACATCTAGTTCTTTGGATTCCAGAAGGATGAGATTGGCTAGAAAAGGAATCCCTTGGATTTCTATGGACACTGATGGACTGAACTGCCGAGTTGGCATTTGACCACCAGGGGTAGTAATTAGCATAGCATTGCTAAGGCTTTCTACCCTCAAGTTATGTTGCGCCACAAATTTTCTTGATATGAATGAGTCTGTTGCTCCAGAATCAAATAAAACTGATGCACGAACAGAATTAACCAGAAACGTACCAATGATAACTTCCGGAGCTGCCTGCACATCCTCTGCAGTGACATGGTTCACATGCCCCCTGATCATGTTGTTGCTACCACCATTGTTGCGGACTGGTGCCTTGCCTTGCAGGCGCTTTGGCTTTGGGCATTTATTGGCAAAATGCCCTGGTTCATGGTAGTTGAAGCATAGGAGGACTTTTCCATCACGGTCTTTGTTGGTTGGCACTCCTGGTGCTGCTGTTGGAGTAGGACGAGGTGCACGGTTTATTGCCTGGTTCTGCTGCTGCGATGAAGACCTATTGACAAATTGCATAGAGGAAGCTGGGCGGAACTATTGGTTGGAGGAAGACCCACCGTGATGAGAAGTGGTATAACGGAGCTTTTGACTTGGCCCCTGTTGTGCCTTGAAGTTTGCCCTGCCACGCTTGAGACTGTCGAGTTCTTTGTTCTTGGCTTCCTGGCGGATAGACTTGTCCACCAAACACTGGAAATTGACATAGTCACTAGAGATCAACTGTACTGACAGCTCAGGGTTGAGTCCTGAGAGAAACTTGTCGAAACTTGGTTTCGGCAATATAATTTCTGGGGTCGCAGTCGAGATCGCCAAGCACAATGGGTTAGAAGAAGAAGAGGATTTAGACAGGTTTAGGCCCTCTCGTGAGGTAATACCCTACTCCTGTTTCGGTGGATTCGATCCGCCGAGTGTCTTTATTGATCTCGTGATCTAAAGCTGAAAGCTAAAAACTGATCTAGAATCTGATATCCCTCAAGGGACGCCCCTTACCCCCCTTATATAGTCTTGGGAGGAAGGCCTACAGATCGGAAACCCTATCTTACTCTAAGTTGGTTTCCTCAATCTTACCAAACCGTGACTATAGGCCGATTGCCTTATCTCTATCGGCAATCATAACACCCAAGTCATGTTCGGTTTACAGATATGGCAGGCGCAATCTATCCCTACCTCCAGTCGGATAAACTTACCATGTAGATACCCGATTGCCATAATCTCCACAGTAGCCCCCGAGTCCTTTTCAGTCGACGAGACAGCTCAGCTTCAGACCAAAACAACACACAGCCAAAAACCTCTTTGACCGAGTGCTTTCGGCGCCGAGTGATTCCGTCATCTCTGCCTGAATCTTCCCGAGTGGCTCCAAAGACTGTGAAGGGCTGGAAAATATCTAAGAATTTCTCAAAAATAAATATCTAGGTGCATCTCCTGATGCACCTAATTAGGTGTAGCCCCCGACTATGTGGTTAGTCAAAGACAGACTAAGCATATAGTCAAGAACTATAAAAAATCATTCTCATGTGAATGCTTAGCTCATGCTAAAGCAATCATATGAATCTCATCACCCGACAAGTTTATACTCATCCGAGTGAATTTGCCCGAGTCATCTCGAACAAATATTTTAATCGTCCCTCATGGGAAAACGATTTCTTTCAATCATATGAAAAATATGACCAAGTTATTAAATAGCTTCTGCCATAATACTGGTCTCAATCTATAAAGATCTTCACCAAGGTGGGAAAATAGATAGCATTGATTAAGATTACTTGATCAAATGCCCAAAAAACCAAACAGCCTGTGTCATCAAGGTAGCCATAAAAACTTAGCTGTTGGTCGTCTTCCAAGTTGCATCGTGCCAGCTTCTCATGAAGTCAAGCAAACCGCGGTATGGAAGGATTTTCAAAGGTACAGGGCATTCGGACACATGCATATTGCCAGGGCAAATCTGCTTAAGCTCATCCGCTTAAGTCCCTAAGGACACGTGTCGGGCCACACCTTAACCGGGCCGTAAATTTTATTATGGGCTCGGCCCAATTACGAGAAAACCTAGCGCAACCCTCAAATCTTTCTATAAAGACACAAGGTCGTCCCCGCCTCTTCATCTTCCAAAAGTTTCCCCTTTTTGCAGTACTGTTCACCAGTTCCCTGCGGAAAACCCTAGACACGCGCGCTCCCAAATCCATCCATCTAAGAGCTCGCTCTTTGCAACAACCAGCTTCCACAGCCAAACCTCCCAAGCTCCTTTGCCAAAAATCCCCACTTTTCCCGACCAGATCCACTTCTCATCAGCACCATACTCATGGCGGAGGAAAAGAGGATCCCGTTCGACCAATGGGCCGCATCGGATGTGAGGGAATCCACCCTTAAAGAGATGGTGAAGCACGGCGTGCTTCCGCCAAAGGAGATCGTGGGATGGCGCCCGGCGGCGGGTGAGGAATTTCCAACCCCAAACACCGGTGAGCTCGTTGTTTTTACTTCTTTCTTCTATTGCGGGTTCAGCCTTCCTACCTCCGAGTTCTTCCGGGGGCTCCTGGATTACTATGGGCTTCAACTCTACCATCTGAACCCGAACTCGATCCTTCACATCGCTCTCTTTATTCATGTGTGCGAAGCATTCCTTGGCATCCTCCCCCACATCCAACTCTTCCGCCGCATGTTATATCTCAAGCCGCATCCGAACAAAGACCACCCATGCGTTGTTGGCGGGGCAGGTTTCCAACTCCGCGGATCTCTCTGCAAGGAGTACTTCTCTCTTCCTTTAAAGTCCTCCAATAAGGGATGGCACGCGGGCTGGTTCTACATTAGCAACCCCGAACCCAGCCTGCCAGCCTTCGTCGGTCTTCCGCCTGTCTCCAGGCCAACTTGGAGCACTGTTCCAGTAGCCCAAGATTGGGACGAGGCCAACAAGCTGCTTGCGAAGATCCTGGCAATGAAGCAAAAGGGTCTTCGGGGCGAACAAATCACTCGGCACTTCATCAGGTGCCGACTGGCGCCGATCAAGGAACGGTCGAAGCCGGCCTTCGAGTATGAAGGCGGGAAGGACCCCAATCGGGAAGATCTAGATCCACTCAGCTACGAAGTCCTGAAGATCCGGATGTACAAGATCTTCTCGTCGGGCATTGCAGTTGAGCATGCCCTCATTCTGCCGGTCCTCCCATTCAGCATCCATCGGCCTCCTCCTCCGGTAAGCTGACTGACTTCTTCATAATGTCTTTCATTCTTAATATCCTGTCTCTTAGTGTTGTGCATTCTTCCCTTGCAGGAAAATGCTTCTGTTACCTCCAAGCCGTACAAAGTGTCCCACGATGACGCGTCGCGTCGTTCCGCCAAGAAGCCGGCTGGCGGGATCAAGATCCAGAGCGATCCAGTCGGGAAGCGGGCGGCTCCGAGTGAGGACTCAAACAAGCGGGCGAGCAAAAGGAGGCTGATCATCGAAGATTCGGATGATGATATCCCGGCTCCTCCAGTCGAGACCCCACCTCTAAGGCGATCGCCGCGGACGGCGCCGAAGATCCGCCGGTCGTCCAGGTATGCTCTATAACCGAAGTCCAAACTTTTTCGTTGAAAGCTTTCTTTATCTTTACCCCAGCTGTATTCATTTTCGCAGGAGGCCCCAGGACATAGATCTTGCCGGGGGAGATGAAGGGCCGACCCCTGCCGCAGCTCCCGAGCTGCCAAAGTCTGTAGAGCCAAAGCCCCGGAGCCCGCAACCGAGCGTGAGTGCTCCGGGCAAACAACCTTCGCCTCCGAAGAAGGATGCCCCGAGGAAGGAGCCCGGCCGCCAGTCGGGATGTCCCGACTGGAAGCCAGTCAACGGCCGGGAAACCTCAGGCCGCGGCTCGAGCAGCCCCGACTGAGGGCCACTCGGCGCAGAGCCAGAGGAAGGAAGCCAGCCGAGCCGCTCCACCTAAGCGCGCGGCCACCGAAGCTGGTGAGATTTGCATCGAAGTATTCTTTTGCTTTTTCAGTTTGAACCTTTCATGTCTTTATTTGCCCTTCTTATTCGCCAGCCACAGTGGAGGAAATCCCCAGGTTGCAGTCCTCTGAAACCTGGGTTCCCCCAATTAAGATTGAGTGGCGGGACTCGGAGGGCCAAAGACAGGCATCATCCTGGACAAGCAAGCCGAGAGAGATGAAAGGGATGCCCTTGTCGAAAGCTTGAACGAGGCGACCGGCTGCTCAACGTAAGTCTTAGTCTTTCTCTTTTATTGTATTATCATTATTTTTCGTCGGTCACCCTTCGATTTCACGCGCAGAAGGAATACTGCCGCTCCATGGCAAAGTCCGAGGTGCTGGAGAAGCTAGTTCCTCACCTGAACTCCCTAGAGGATGTTCAGCGAAAGCTGAAGACCACTCAGGAGGAGGCCGCATCGAGGGAGGCGGCTTTAAGGAGAGAGATCGCAGAGCTTCGGGAGGCGAACCTCGACCTCCGAGGATCAATCGGGAGTAAGCCCGTCTCTCCAAGTTTCTTCGTGATTCTTACGTTAACCCCGATTGCTGATGATCTTCTTCTCTTGTAGAAAATTCTTCGGAGGTGCATTCGCTTCAAGTCCAGTGGAGCGTCGGCCTCGACAAAGCCGAGATGGAGGCCGAGTTTGAAGGTAAGCCTCTTTGAAGCAACATTCCTTGCGTCGCTTTATTTCCGAGTGCTTTGCACGATAAGATGCTTTTGGCAGCTTACAAGGTTAAGACCCGAGCTCGTATGACGTCTTGCTTGAGCGGGTCAAACGAGCCGGGAGGCCCGAGAAGAGGTCGTCAATGCCGCCGCGCCGATCTTGCTGTCTTTATTCCATCATGGAGTCGGGGCCGTTCGCTAGAGCCGTTAGAAATTTTTGACAAGCCGCGAAGGGCTCTGACCAATATCTCGGCCAACATCATGAAGCGCCAACATGGGGCTGGTCGGCTCTTGCCGGACCAAGTCCCTTTACCCCGAGTGGATATCCACTCGGTCGGGGAGGGCTTTGCGACGGAACCACGACGAGCGAGGCCTTGGATATGCCGAGTGAGGCGCAGGAGGCAAAGAAAGAAGATATCCATTGATGTAGTGAACAATTTTCGGATCGATTTGCCTTTCAAACTTTGTCTTGTAAATGTTGTGTGATCGTGACGCTCGACGTAGAACTTGTGATATATTTAGTTTATTTATGTTAATGCCTTGATCCGAGTTTTTGTGCGAAATTTCTTAAGTAGTTTTCGTCATGTCACCAAGCCTAGGCTCGATTAGGTCATCGGAAAACTCTCAGTGCTTAGACACTGAACTCGAATCGAGGAACATTGAACAATGATAAACCAAATCATGCACAGAAGTTGATGAGGGAAACTTAAGCTTTATTGACATATGTACAGCCACCGACTGCTAACTCAAGAAGTCATCTTGCTTGAGATTGGCAGTCAAGGAAATCATGAAGCCTTAGTCAAATTAGGCATAGAATCGTCGGAGATGCTCAATGTTCCAGAGTTTTCCACCATAGACCCGTCCTCTCGTTTTAGCCAGTACGTGCCGGGCCGAGTCACCTCAGCGATTATGTACGGTCCCTTCCATAAGGGGGATAACTTGTGACGATCTTTGGTGGTCTGGATCTTGCGTTGGACCAGGTCGCCAACGATGAAAGCTCGTGCTCGCACGTTGCGACTGTGGTATCTTCTGAGCCCTTGAAGATATTTGGCCGACTGGATGAGGGCTGCCTCGCGGGCCTCTTCCAATCGGGTGAGGTCATCCACTCGGTCAGGGTCGTAGCGTTCGTCGTTGAAGCTGTGGACTCGGAGAGATTCGTACTCCATCTCATTTGGCAACATGGCTTCTGCGCCGTAGACCAAAAAGAAGGGAGTTTGGCCGGTAGCCTGACTGGGTGTGGTCCGCAGCGACCATAAGACCGAGGAAAGTTCTTGGACCCACCTGCCCGCATAAGGGTTTAGGCGATCAAAAACGCGGGCCTTTATGCCTTGGAGGACCATGCTGTTGGCTCGTTCGACTTGTCCATTGCTTTTGGGATGGGCAACTGATGCGTAGCAGATCTTGATTCCGAAGTCCTCGCAGAATTCCTTGAAGATGCCTCCCGTGAATTGAGTCCCGTTGTCAGTTATGATTCGGTTTGGGACGCCGAAGCGGTGCATGATGTTGAGGAAAAAGTCCCGTACCTTGTCAGCAGTGATGGTGGCGACCGGCTTGGCTTCAATCCACTTGGAGAACTTGTCAATTTCGACGAAGAGGTGTGTGAATCCTCCTGGAGCTTTTTTGAAAGGGCCAACCATGTCCAGGTCCCATACCGCGAACGGCCAGGAAAGTGGGATTGTTTGAAGCTCCTAGGCCGGGACATGGCTTTGTCGGGCGAAAAACTGGCAGCCTTCGCAGGTTCGTACGACTTTGTCCGCGTCAGAGACCGTGGTGAGCCAAAAGAAACCTTGCCTGTAAGCTTTGCCGACTAGAGTGCGTGCTGCCGCGTGGCTTCCGCATATGCCCGAGTGGATATCTTGGAGTAGCTGTTTCCCTTCCTCGGGTGTGATGCATCTCATTAGGATTCCGGAGGGGCTTCTCTTGTATAGATCGGAGTCAACCATGACATATGCTTGGCAGCGACGTCGGACGCGTTCTGCTTCATCCCGGTCCTCCGGCAGCTCTTGCTGAGTTAGGAATTTGATGAGCGGCGTCCTCCAGTCGGCATCGGTCATGGCGACTTCGTTTGCAACTTCTTGGTTGGTAGTTGTCTTTGCCGTGATGGTTGGTTCATAGAGATGTTCGACAAAGACGTCTGTTGGGGCAGCTTCACGCTTGGACCCGAACTGTGCCAACTCATCGGCAGCTTCGTTGTTATGCCTCAGGACATGTGAGAGTTCGAGCCCGTCAAACTTGTCCTCAAGCTTGCGGACCTCTTGCCGGTAGGCCTCCATAGTGTCGTTTAGGCAGGACCAGTCCTTCATTACTTGATTGACGACCAGCTGGGAGTCGCCTTTCACGATGAGCCGACGTATCCCGAGTGAAACTGCGAGGCGCAGTCCATGTAGGAGGGCTTCGTACTCGGCGACGTTGTGTGAGGCAAAGAAGTGAAGGTGAAGGACATATCTTAGCCTTTCCCCGGTCGGGGAGATCAGCACAACTCCTGCTCCCAAGCCGGTGATCCTCTTGGATCCATCGAAGTGCATGGTCCAGTGTTGGAGGTCTTCCCGAGGTACGTTCTCTTGTTGTTCAGTCCACTCGGCCAGGAAGTCCGCCAAGGCTTGTGACTTTATGGATGTCCTCGCCTTAAAAGTCAAGTCCAATGGCATCAGCTCTAGAGCCCACTTGGCGATGCGCCCGGTTGCCTCGCAGTTGTGGATGACATCGTCGAGTGGGAAAGAGGTGACGACGGTGACCGAGTGACCCTGAAAATAGTGTGCCAATTTCCTCGCGGTTATTAGAACACCATAGAGTAATTTTTGTACCTGAGGGTAGCGAATTTTGGCTCCTGCCAACACTTCGCTAACAAAGTAGATTGGCCTCTGAATCTTCTGAGCCCACCCTTCTTCTTCGCGCTCGACCACGAGGACCGTACTGACCACTTGGTGAGTGGCTGAAACGTATAGTAGCAGAGGTTCCTGGGGTTGAGGCGAGGCCAGGACGGGCGGCGTTGTAAGGAACTCTTTGAAATCTTCAAAGGCCTTGTTGGCTTCCGCGGTCCACTAGAAGTCGTCTGCTTTTTTTAGCAATCTGAAGAAGGGCATGCCTCGTTCGCCGAGTCGGGATATGAAACGGCTTAGCGCCTCCATGCAGCCCGTGAGCTTCTGGACGTCTTTCTGTTTACTCGGGGGCTTCATGCTTAAGATGGCGCTGATCTTCTCTGGATTGGCTTCAATGTCGCGATGTGACACCATGAAGCCGAGCAGTTTGCCTGATGGAACGCCGAAAGTGCACTTCTTCGGATTTAACTTCATTCTGAAGGCCAGGATGTTTGCGAAAGTTTCTTCTAGGTCAGCGATCAGGTCTTCTTTCTGCTTGGTCTTGATGACAACGTCGTCGACATAAGCTTCTACGTTCTTGCCGATCTGCGTCTGGAAGCATCTTTGGATCATGCGTTGGTATGTGGCGCCGGCGTTCTTCACGCCGAAAGGCATGGTGATGTAGCAGTAGGCCCCAAATGACGTGATGAACGATGTCTTCAGGCAGTCGGATTCTTTTAGGCTGATCTGGTGATAGCCCGAGTAACAGTCCAGGAAACTCAGGAGTTGGCAGCTGGCTGTTGAGTCAACGACTTGGTCGATGCGAGGGAGCCCGAACGGATCTTTGGGGCAGGCTTTGTTGAGGTCAGTATAGTCAACGCACATGCGCCATTGCCCCGTCTTCTTGCGGACCAGGACTGGGTTAGCTAACCAGTCAGGATGAAGGACTTCTTTAATGAAGCGGCAGCCAAGAGCTTTGCGAGTTCTTCCTTGATAGCGTCTTTTCGATCCCGAGCGAATCTGCGTAATCGTTGTTTTATCGGTTTGGCGTCATCTTTGACGTGCAAAGAGTGCTCGATCACCTCCCTAGGAATTCCAGGACATATCGATGGTTTCCAAGCAAAAACATCTTTATTATTTTGGAGGAAGGTGATGAGCGCGCTTTCCTATTTGGGATCTAGGTCAACGCCGATTACAGTAGTTTTCGAGGGATCCGACGGATCAAGGCAGATCTTCTTGGTCTTGGCGTCGCCGGATCCTGATTTGGCCATCTTCTTCGCGGGGACTTCGCCCTCTGCCAAAGTCGATGCAGCCAATCAGACTTCTTGTTGGCCACGTAATCTCTCGCGAGATTGGGCCATGTCGCAGCTCTCCTTATCGCAGGTGACGCTTCACATCGCTGCAAAGAGTGATGACGCCGTTGGGACCCGGCATCTTCATGCAGAGGCAGGTGTAGTGAGGGATCGCCATGAACTTGGCAAGCGCGGGCCTTCCGATGATGGCGTGGTATGCTATTTCGAAGTCGGCCACCTCAAAAGTGACGTTCTCCGTCCGGAAGTTCTCTCGGGCCCCAAAGGTGACTGGGAGGGAGATGTGCCCGAGTGGTGTGGATGATAGCCCCGGGATGACTCCGTGGAAGGGGGCTGAGCTTGCCTTTAGTACGGCCCTCGGGATCTGCATCTCATCCATGGTCTTGGCAAACAGGATGTTGAGGGCGCTGCCCCCGTCGATGAGGACGTGCTTAAGCCTGATGTTGCGGACCACGGGATCCAGGACGAGTGGATAGCGCCCCGGGTGAACCACTCGGTCAGGATGATCCGAGCGGTCAAAAGTGATGGCCACTTCCGACCATCGAAGATATTGAGGGACTTCGGGTTGAGCCGCGTTGACCTCTCGGTCAGTTAGCTTCTTTTTCCTCTTGGATTCATAGGCTAGCGGCCCCCCGAAGATGTGGTTGAGCTCCCCCACTGGGTCTTGAAAAGGTTCGGCATTTTCAGCCGCGTTGTTCTTCTTGGCGCCTGACGGTCCGGCCTCGTCAGTCGGCTTCTTGTTGAGCTACGCCGCGTACTGTTCGGCGAACTGCTTGTAGATGAAATAGTCCTTCGCCGCGTGCTTATGATTGGGATGATGGGTGCACTGGGCGTTCATGATGGCGTCGTAGGCGGCGACTCGGGGACGGCGTTGAGTGTTGGAGGTTGCGGCGACTAGGTCCTCGGATCGGCGCTTGCGATCTTTCTGGCCTTGGTTGTTGCCGTTGCCGTTATCCTTCTTAGGATTCCGGCTTCCTCCTGCCTGTTTGTCTTCCCTCCTGTCGGGCCGGTCTTGACGGCCAGCTTTAATGGCGTCGTTGGACTTCGCGTATGAGTTCGCCGTCTCGAACATCTGTTTCACCGTCTTCGGTGATTTGCGCCCGAACTTCCCGATTAGCGCTCATCACGGACTCCCTTCCGGAAGGCGGTGATGATGATGTCATCGGTGATGTTGGGGATCTTGTTGCGCTTCTCGAAGAAACGGTGGATGTAATCCTTGAGAGGCTCGTCTGGCTTCTGGATGACGTTGTATAGGTTGAAGTGTGTGCCGGGCCGCTCGAAGGTACCTTGGAAGTTGGCGATGAAGTGGTCCTCGGCTCGCTCCACGAACCGATTGAGCCTCTTGGCGTGCTCGTGAGCCGTTTTGGCTGAGTTAGCGAGGGCCGCGGGCAGGTAATTGGCCATAGCTTTGTTGTCGCCACCTGCAGCACGGATGGTGAGGGTGTATACGGTTAGCCAAGATTCAGGGTCGGTCTTGCCGTCGTACCTTTCAATCCCTGTGGGTTTGAACCCACTCGGCCAGTGCACTCGGCGGAGCTCCCGAGTGAAGGCTGGTACTCCGTCGTCGCCGCTATCGGGTGATCCCTCCGATCTTCCCGAGTGCGTCGGTCTCGCTCTTGGTAGCGGCGATCGAGGACTTCCCGCGAGATCACTTGGCGGGGTCTTGGTTGGTGGTTGGGTGGCTGGAGCCGTTGTTGCGGCGACGCGGTGGTGGACGGGTGGACGTCCATGTCGTTTGTCGCGGGAGTCGACCGTTTGCTCCTGGTACCTCTGCATAGACTCGCGGGGTGGGCCTCTTGGCCTGGTCGTCGACCGATCTGGCTCGGGCCTCTTATAGTCTCCTGACCTTAGAGGCGGAAGCCGGCTCTTGTCTGGCGTTTCGGCCATAGATTCAGTCGGCCTTCGTGCCGAGGTGGTGGGGTGGCCGTTAGCGTGGCTGCGACGATGGTCTTGATCTTGTCGAGTATCGGAGTCACATTGGCGGGTGCCGTCTCCATGACGGCGGCCCAAGAGGGTGAGCGCGGCAACAGCGTTCGCGTGGCGTTTGGGAAGATGTTGGTGTTGCGGACCCGTGTTTGGAGGATGGCCTCCTGGGCGGATCGTCCGCCGCACGTAGGTCCCGCTTCCTCTTGTCGGCCTCGTCCTTGCGTTGTTTCTCCTCTTCGGCCGTCTTGCGCTCGTGCTCCATCTTGGCTCGCTCCTCTTCAGCAAGCCTTCTGGCCATGGCTGAGTCGGACTCGTCCGGCTCGGCCATGAGGACATCAAAGCACTTCGGCTCATAGTCCATGCGGCAGTCGGAGTTGTCGGCTTCGTCAGAAGGGATGTCATAAAGGTTGTCGAAGCTGGCGAAGCTGAGGTATCCATTGAGCTCCGAAGATGAGCAGGAGCCGAACGATGGGAGGATGACGGCGACCTCCCTTGATCCTGGGTAACCCGGATCTGGATCGCTCCAGTCCGAGTCAGAGCTTGGGGGTGTGGGTTCCTCCGAGTGGGTCGCCGCCGACTTGGGGAAGAGAAGTTTGCTGTAGATCTCGGCGGCGTTTGGTAACCCAAACGGCACCGAGAGGTCTTCGTCTGAATAGATCGCCTCCGTCGGGGAGGTGAGAAGATTGGCGCAGATTTCGGCGGTATTCGGTAATCCGAATGGTGCCGAGTGAAGTCCGTCGTCGGAGAAAGTAGATTGCATCTTGGTCTTCAAGATGTCGTTGTAGATGCTGGCGCTGTTCGGGAGCCCGAATGGCGTCGAGTGGATTTCTCCTTCCGACTGGTCCGAATCCGAGTCGAAGGAGGAATCGTCGGTGAAGTAGGCGGCGAAGTCACCGAATCTTGAAGGAGATCCCATCACGCTTGTCGGCGAGATTGTTGAAGAAGTCTCGACACGCGGTCCCCTACCTGGCGCGCCAACTGTCGAAACTTGGTTTCGGCAATATAATTTCTGGGGTCGCGAGATCGCCAAGCACAATGGGTTAGAAGAAGAAGAGGATTTAGACAGGTTCAGGCCCTCTCGTGAGGTAATACCCTACTCCTGTTTCGGTGGATTCGATCCGCCGAGTGTCTTTATTGATCTCGTGATCTAAAGCTGAAAGCTAAAAACTGATCTAGAATCTGATATCCCTCAAGGGACGCCCCTTACCCCCCTTATATAGTCTTGGGAGGAAGGCCTACAGATCGGAAACCCTATCTTACTCTAAGTTGGTTTCCTCAATCTTACCAAACCGTGACTATAGGCCGATTGCCTTATCTCTATCGGCAATCGTAACACCCAAGTCATGTTCGGTTTACAGATATGGCAGGCGCAATCTATCCCTACCTCAAGTCGGATAAACTTGCCATATAGATAGCCGATTGCCATAATCTCCACAAAACTTTTCCTGCTTATCTTCATCTTGGCGTACTTCCTCTGGGGCATATCTGGCAAGACGGTTGAATTCTTGCAAATATTCTGTTACTGAGTGGTTGCCTTGCTTCAGATCCTGGAACTCTCGCTTCTTCAAAGCCATAATACCAGCCGGCACATGAGACTTTCTAAACACGGCGTTGAAGCGACCACAAGTGATAGGCTGTTCTGTAGGTTGGGTGGCTTGGAACTGGTCCCACCATTCAGAAGCGGGTCCTTGGAGTTGGTGGGTAGCGAAGGCAACTTTTTCAGCATCGGTGCACTGGATTTGGTCAAGTTTCTTGTTGATGGTGTGCAGCCAATCTATAGCATCTACGGGGTTGGAGGTGCTAGAGAAAGTGGGTGGGCGAATACGTAGGAATTCTGCGAGCTTGGACTGGGGAGGGGGAGGTGGTGGAGCATTAGCGGCATTCTGGTTTTGGATATGATGGAGAAGAGCAGCCATCATATTGGTTTGTTGAGCTAGTATCTGGGTGAGAATGGGATTGTCATGAGGTGGGGGTGGTGGAGGGGGTGGTGGTGGGGGTGGTGGAGCGTTCTCATGATCACGTGCATTGCCTTCGCCCGTGCTCATCGCCTACTCACCTCCCGGTGTTCACCATCCGACCGAACCAAGCAAGAGAAGGATAAGGAGACAGAAAAGAAAAGCAGGAGCCAAACTATTAACACAACTTATTTAGATTTTTGTTATACTGATGTTGGTGAGATAGCTCAAGTTTTTAACAGGGCGAAGCTATACCACAACGAGCCGGTATAGGCTGCGCCCACACACACCAAAGAGCCATAAGACAAACGAGGAAAAACACACGTTCCCTGAAGCTACTCGTCTGCTGCCGGAGGAGTCCTACCACTGCTGGAGGTGTCACTGCGAGGGGCCTTCAGAGTCAGAACCTTGCCTTCTGCCAGGGCCTTGCGAACAAGGGACGACCTGGTGGTGCTCTTGCGGATGGTGACCTTCAGGCTGCGGCAGACACGGTGACGCTTGGGAGAGGCGTCCTGGCCGTTGGCGAGCTTGAGCTAACGCATTTCCTCCTCCAAGGCGTCGAGCTCCTTCTTGAGACTCAGGTTTTCCTGGCACAGACTCAGGATCCGCAGGTTGTTCTCCACCAACCCGTGCTTCACGAGCCTGTGGAAGTCGATGCGAGCAGTGTCGTAGGCCTCCACCATCCGAGCAAGGTGACGAAGGGTGGTGTCGTCCTCCAAGCGGGTCCCCCTGAAGCTGGCGTAGTCGCTCGGGTCCATCCGACGAGGGTGGTAGCGGTACGGAGTGTGCTGCGGCTCGTAGTTGTACATCATCCCTAGCATGCCGATGAGAAGTGTCGTGCTCTGGTAAGCCTCCACGAATGTGTCTCCTTCAGCCGAGGCAGTCAGCGAGGAACGATTGGGGTGGCTGGAAACGAGGGTAGCCGTGACCTCCCATTCTGCCTGGGGAGCGTCGTCGTTGCCGGTAGCAGGAAGCTTCACTCCCGTGTACTCCACCTCATTGGTGTAGCCAAGATGAAGGCAAAGGTGACGCAGCTCCAGAACAAAACCATCTTGCCCATATCCGAGACGGGTCAAGGGGAGGGCCATCTACAAAATTTTTGAAAATGGAAGGCCAGTAAGAAATTTTTAAAAGAGTAAGCAGGTAAAGACAGAATACAAGTTTTCGTAAATAGGGACGAATTTAAGTAAAAAAATATTTTCTAGGGGTTGTCTCGCTCATCCTAGGGTCAAAGGAGGCTCTGATACCAACTTGTCACGCCCGGAAAATAGAACACTATATTCTGATTGTGAGTGCATAAATCCTTGTCCCAGGAGGCAAGGTACACATTACATAGTTGGTAATTAACAGAGTAAACAAGCGGAAGCGTAGATAGAGTACTTTATTACATGGGCGACCAAAGGCCCAACACTGAAAGATAAACAAATAAAAGACGGCAGCTACGACGGGCCACCACAGGCGCTTTGACGGCAGGCACAAGCTAGACACCAAAGCCTTCAACCACGAAACACTCCTCTGCTGGAAGGGGAAAAAGGAGCAAGGCTGAGTACAACCACCGTACTCAGCAAGCCATGCCGGGAAAATGCAAATATAATGCAAGGGAGTACAAGGAATTTATATATAAAGCTATTTTGTAGAAAAACAACATTTTAAGCATTTAAATATTTAAAGGCATTTAATTAAAACACGAGCCTATCTCTAATCATATTATTATCAAGCCGCGCACCAACGCGATCTTGCCTTAACCCAGGCCAACAAGTGCTAACTTCAATTATTTCAGTTTTAAATAGAATTAAAGTCTAACTTGGGTACATTGCTCGGCTTGCCCATAACCGAGGGCGCGGCTATTCGAATAGATTAAACTCTGATCAGAGGTGTACATATTTACCCACCAGACATGTCTTCATCACGTGTTGTGACGTGCCACATGCCACCATGGGATACAGACGGAAGCCAAGACATAAATCATCGCTTAGTACTGCCCTAAACAAAGAAGACCGACATAGACTTCCCCCGCCAGGTGCCCTGGGTCGAGCAGACAGTCTATGCCCCCAGCATCTCGAACTCATTCTGAGCCTTCATTTGCGAGAGACGTCAGCCCTAGCTAGGACCTCATCCGCCCTATCGGTGTCTTTTTTTCTGACCGCACTAGTTGACGTGTTAAGCCTTACCCATTAGACAGGTGGTAGTACGTAAATGCTTTGCAAGAGAGGCCCGAAGACCGGTCCTTATGGCGGCCCAGGTGCGACTAACAAAACCATACACCTCATGCCCAGCTGAAAACATGGTTGGGGAAATTTTGAAGGGGAAATTTATTGTCAAAGCTAAACAACCAATATTTCCATTATTTACAAATTAGTTCTTTGTCTAATTATAGAAAACATCTAACTGTTTCTATTTAAGCAGGGCTAAGCATATTCCTAAATTTTGCTAGTAAGCACCACACATATAAAGTACTCACTAGTCTTATTTTTCCTAGGGTTACCAAGGTTAATAATAATACAATTAATAAGGCTATAACAAGGAGAATCGTTACGGCTAAATAAAACAGTGATACACGAGGAAATTTAATAAAGCAAAATGCAATAATTTAAATAAAAATAATTTTATAAATTGGGGCAACAATATGATCAAGATGACATGACTTGCCTTGCTCGCTACCAAAGTCTTCAAGGTCAACCTCGAGGTAGAGCGGCTCTTCCGGATCTGCAAGACACAACGAACACAAAAGAAAAAGGCCAAAAGATAAATAACAACCATATAATATGCAGAAACAAAGCACAAAAATGGGCTCTACTCTGTTTAAGGAAAAATTAGAAATTTGAACGGGTCGATTCCGAGTTCAAACGGTCAAGATATGGCCGTTTGAATTTTAGGCATTGTTTGAATGGCGATTTACGAATTCATGAATTATTTTCGCAATTTGAACAGCTGCTGCTGCTTGAGAGGGAGACTGAACACAGAGGAAAGGGAGAGATGGCAGTGGGTGGCGGCAAGCTCACCGGAGTAGCGAGAACGGTGAGGAGACGACGAAGATGGCCAGTGGTGAGGAAGAGGCGGCTGATAGCTTCGGATTGCTAGCGATGTCGTTGTTCCCGTGGTTCCTTGTGCTCAAAAGAGAGGTGGATGAGGGAGAGGGAAGGCAGGACGGTGTGGGGAAGAAAGGAGGGGGCTGGGCACCCTTTTATAGGCCGGGGGAGGGAGAGGGACGCCGGGGAGATGAAAAGGAGGGGTCGGCCGGAGGAAGAGAAATGGCGTCGGCCATTCATGGCGTCGGTTCATAGGAGATGAACAGGCATCGACTCAAGACGCATTAGTGCATGATTGAGGTTGATTCAAGAGGGGAAATAATGAGGAGGTGAAGGGGAATCGATTTTTGCAATCAAATGGGTGGGAAATCGACCGGGAGGCAGATCAATCGATGGCTGCGCTAGGGCTTTCATGGGAGAGAGAGAAGAACAGGCACTGCTCAAGGTTGAAGACGACACTGTTGGTGGGGCCCATCTGCCAGGTGCGCGGGCATGCGCCCTCACGCACGTGCGCGGTGGAGCAGTGCGACTGCTGCTTTGCTGGGCCGGGCAGGAAGGCAGCTGGGCCGAGGGGAAAAAGAGATGGGACGGGGAGAGGGAAGAAAAGGAGGGGGCGGCTGGCCAGGAAGGATGGGGCGCAGCTGGGCCGAGGAGAGGGGAGAGATGAGCCGGCGGCCCAGAAGGAAGGAGAGAGGTTCAATTTTAATTTTTCTTTTTTTTAGAAATATGAGAGAGGTTATTGTTGCATTAAATATGTTTGATGCTCTGAAAATTAAAGTAAAAATTGGTTACATATTTTGAAGCATGAGGAATTCAAACAAAGTTCCAACATGCCGGTTCGAGTTGAACTTAGGGATTTTTAATTGTTGGAGGCTATTTTTTTGATTTTTACAATTTCTAGAAATTCCCTTTTCACAAGATTTATAATTAAACAATTTTTAGGGCACGACAATCACCTTCCGCTTCGGCGTCCCGAGGTAGATCATCACCGACCTTGGGAAACAGTTCACCTGGTTCTTTGAAGAGTATAGTCCACCGCCGGCACGAACAAGCTCTCACCCCCATGGGAAGGCCCCTTCATCGTCTCCTTCGTCACTCGTCCGAACTCGTACAGGCTGATTCGCGAAGATAGACAGGAAGTGCCAAATTCCTTGAACATTGAGCACCTGCACCGATTCTACGCTTAAACAGCTAAGTACCTAGCCCTGATCCCTTTAATTCTGAAAATTTCGATTATCTGTAAAACCCACCTGCAGATTGTATACCCGACCCCTCGACGAAGCTCGGGGGCTCGAAAGCCTTCTCGAGCAGTATCGCCAGCTGTGTTGATCCCTTCTCACGCAGTAACCCTCATGGCAAAGCCTGAGCGGAGTGGCCCTTAATTAAGGGTTTTCAGAGAAGCTGTGCCGCCTATTGTGCTTGAGCTGCTCGGAGGCTCATTCATTACCCGCTTCAACTGAACATGGTCGGCTTGGCCCCGAGTCCTCCCAGTAGTGACTTCATTCCTATCCAGGGCTCGCTGGGGTCGAGTTGGTCGTGTTTCGGTCAAGTGCCGATGAGTGAGCTCAGGGCTCGATAATGTCCGAATCCTGTGTATACAACTAAGACGCTAGGAGCTCGACTTGGGTCGCCCGGACAATGTTTATTGATGGGCCGACTCGCTCTACTTCAAGGGTTAGACACAAAGAGATCGGACGGACGTCGACGATCTCACGTTCACCCGATGTGTACACAACTAAGTTACTTTGCTTGTCTGAATGCTGCACCCTTGAAATGGCCATCGGGCATAGTCGGGATCCATCCTGCCAGCTTCCGCCGCTTAGTCATGAGAGTTATACGCGTATCGAGTGATCGTCGATCCTCCCCCGCCTTCCTATTTGTCCCGCACTCAGCTGAGTCGATCCAAGTAGACTGAGGAGCCTTCGGATCCGTCTGTTAAGGCCCAAAGAACACTCAGCATTGGAGGCCAGTCAAGAGATGAATAGAAGGATGTCTCCTCGCGTTCTGACCCGCTATGAACGAGAAAGATCTGCTTGGAGCTTCATCGTTAGCCCTTCGGACTTGGTCCGTCAATGGCCGAGATCGCTCAGCAAGATCTACTCCCCCTCGCAGACGCCTTAGAGTTTGACTGGAAGCCTTCCAACCATTGGCTCACAGACGGCCATGGTCACTCGATGTAAGCTATCCTAAGGAGATAGCCCTTTCCGAGCTTTGACCATTTCGCCCTCCGAACTCAGACTGTTGAAGGACGAGGTCGCTCGAATGATCTGTCGTGTAGCGGTGTGTTGGGTGTCCAAGAAAATATAAAAAAAGGCTACTCTGGACATATTGCGAGTCAAAGACAGCATACAAAGAAGACTAAAATAAGTTTTCTTCATTTCTCGCGCGGCGATGATCATACATAGGGCACAAGGTCCCCCTAAGCATACAGCAGCATCGTCGCGGCGACCTCTTTTACTATCTGTTCCACAGATCGGGTCAATGGTGTGCACATGCTGGAATGATTGGAACAACAAGGCCAAGGGTTTTCCTAACCTATAGGACCATGTTGCTCACAATTTTATCCGTCGCCGACACTACGGAGGCATAGATATCGTCGATGTCGCCCGACTCGACGCCAGTAGGCCACCCCTCGGGGATCGCGTTGATGTTCGCCCGGGGGTACAACTTCTGTACAACGCCAAGGACGTGCATAACCGCCATCTTGGCTACCCCCTGAGTGTAGCGCCGTAGAAGTTCTTGGCCGCTCAGTAGACGCGCCTGAAGCACGTCATCGTTTCGGATGAGCGACGATGTGTCTGGATCGATCTCGGCGAGGAGCGTTCGGGCCGCCTCCAAACAGATTTCCCATCGTCGGTCGATCATCTTCAGGTTGTCCCCGAATCGACGAATCCGTCGACCGGCTCCTCCTAGTTGGCCTGGTCACAAAACAGGTTGGCTAAAGCACACTCCTACTTTGACAGCAATGGAATTAAAGAGGACGGTACTTACGAACAGCCTCTACCCGAGCAGCCTGGTCCTCAGCCATTTTGGCCAAGGCTTCGTCCCTGGCCCCCTTGACGGCCGCCAGCTTCTCCTCCAGCTCGGCCATCACCGCCTTCGACGCTAACGCCTTTGCCGCCGCGTCGTCAAGCGCCCTGGTCAAGTCTCGGATGAGGGCTTGGGTCTGCGGCGAAGTGGCCGTAGACACTTCACCTCCGCCAGCAAATGACGACCCGACAAGGTGAGGGTCGGCCCCAGATGGCTTCCTGTCAGCAATGCCAGTGAGTGGGGGTACTACCAATAAAACACGACCAGGGTGTTCACCTGGTGGACGCTGTGAACTTCACAACACCATGGCATGCAATCTTGGGGGCAGGTCCTGATGCTTGCCCACCCGCCTCCCCGTGGACGCTCAGCCCAGACTCTGCGGAAGCAGTTAGCTTTCGTTTCCCCTTTGGCTCGGTCATTGCGACGGGAAGGCATATCTCCGTAATCTCCAGCTTTGGAATAACTACAAATTCCTGCCACGGCATCAACACCTGGCATGTGAAGCTCTACTAGAGGAATGGAGGAAATATTCAGGCAAGGGAGTGAGGTCAAGCCCACCTACTGCTGCTGGTTCTCAGGGCTCCCGATTGAACCCCAACCTTCACTGGAACTCGGCGACGAGGCCATGAGCCTAAGACCGCCTAGAGGAAGAAGAAGGTTGCAGAGTGGGGGCGGGAGAACTGAGAAGTTTTCTCTTCCTCAAAGTGGAGAAGTAAGAAGGCGTAAGGAGAAGAGCCCGCTGCGATGGGTTTATATAGGGAGATGTTGGTAGGCTCGCTGGCATGGTTTTTCGAAAACTTGCAGCGTCATTTATGGCCAGCGCGGAACATCTGAAGCACCTCTCACCCATCCAACTCCTTAGCTTGACACGTCGACTTCGGGTAAAATCTGGGCCGTCGGATCTCCGGAAGGGTGAGTGACGGCTTCACAACTTCCGTCGTCCACTCTGAAGAGCTTGTCGAAAGGTCACACCACCTTTCCCATCTCAACTGTCAGCGCCTCCTGACACTTTGGAAAGGGCGGGATGCCAAAAGATTCAATGTGATACCACGACACCCCCAGTCCTCACGCCATATTCAAGAAATAGCAGAGAATGCCAAAAGACTTTGCTTTGATTCTAGCAAAACCCCATTTGGGTCGAGTTCTTCTCCACTCAGGGCTGGCTTCCAAGCTAGCCCTCGGTTGGGGTCGGGACTATCGTGTGCCCTCGGGCACTAGTCTCGACCATAACCATATTCTCCACCGCCCCATGGGCGGTGATCTTGACAACTCGAGTGTGGGCTTCCGAGCTAGTCCGCAAGTGAGGTCGGGACTACCTCAAGCTCCAGGGCCTGTAGCCCTGAACACCTTACCCATCCTCACTGCCTTTGGGCAATGAACTCTCCGACTCAGGGGCTGAAGGCCAAGTTGCCTCCCTCTCGGTCAAAACAGGGACTGCCAAACGCCTCCGGGCGGCAGACCTATTTGTCTCGGCTGAACCTCTCTTGGTGGACCTCGAGCGTCGCTCAGATCATCGGGAGGTTGGTAAAATGCTCTTGATGATTTGACCCAAGGCTTGGATGTGCCATCCGACCCTAAGCTCGGGGGCTACACCTGCTAGGTGCACCTACGCGGTGCACTAGCAGATCAACGGCTCACAAGAACTGCTAGGGATCGACACCTTGGAAGAAAGCTTGACCCTAAGGCCAAATGTTCCATTCTCCCTTAGGCTCGGGGGCTACACCTGGCAGGTGCACCTAGGCGGTGCACCTACCAAAATCTTGGCTCGAAGCTCCAAGGATTATGAGAAGACATTACTCCGAAGGAACTCCGACCCTAAGGATGGATGTTTCATCCCTCCTTAGGCTCGGGGCCTGCTGTGGGAGATGTCACCCCGGGGTTGAACCTCAACAAAAGTCAGACCGAGTGTCCTCGAGATGTGACCGAGTGCCCGACCCCCCCAGGGGTCGGGCATGTTGGCCTTCCCCCGAGTCCTACCTCGGCCCCTTCATTCGACTCCGACTCGTCGCCCGACCTCGATCATCCTCGGGAGGAAACTTGGTAGGCAAGGAGGAAGAGAGAGGAAACAACCCGGCAGCGTTTGACACCACCTGGCGGCACAGGAGTAGGGTCCCAGGGCTGGCAGGAGCACAAGACACCCACGGTGTACAGGACCTAGCAGACCGGCATGTACTTTATCAGATATTCTTTGTACCCCACTGTTGGTCTCTCTTAGTCTTACTTTCTTGGCCCCCAAGTTCATCTGTTCCTGCCCCCCTTAAGGTATAAAAGGGAAGGCAGGGAGGGGGCTGAGGAGGAGGCTCTCCAGATTCCCTCTCAAACTTGTAACTCTTGTTCATCATCCACCTCAGAGAAAGAACACCACACACGGGACGTAGGCCTATTATCCTTCGGGAGGGCTGAACCAGTATAAACCCTCGCGTCTCGTTTTTTGGCTCATCTTCGGATTCGAGTCGACCATCGGATCTACCGGAGGACAGTTTCCCTACCAAAATCTCTTCTACCTCCTCGGGGACCCCCCTTGGAGGACTGCCGACCCACCCGTCGACAGATTCTAATGGCGACTTAATAGATCGAACCTAACCGATACAGCATTAAGTACCAAAAGAAGCATAGGATCTAAAATAGCTTAATGACAGCCTTTCAAGATGGTAGATATACAATATAATCTAGATTAACATTGAAATCTAAACTTACCGGCTATCATTTAGCGATTGATGCTAGCCGATTAGGGTTTAGACCACAATATTGATCTAAATTATATAGCATATATGATAACTGTGCAGATTACGAAAACAGAATTAGAGTATCATGATGACGGAAACACTAATTCCGATAACGCAAACTTTTGTGACAAGAATTAGCTTTTCGCTAGAGATCAAACGATGCAGCCCAACTAGAAGCAAAAACTTGTCAAAACTATTAAAGGAAAAGGTGGCGATGCGTCGAGATTGTATTGATCGTATGTTGATTGATTCTGATTACAATGTCTTGGGTTGTATTTATACCCAATTACAAAACACAATCCTTGTAGGACACGACACTTGTCCTAATACTATTTAAATTACGACAATTATCTAGGACAAGGTCCCCTGCTGTAATTCTCAATGAAACTATACAAAATATCCTAAATTAAAGATACAATTGTCTTTTTAGGACTTTATCCATAGATGGCAATATCTCTGAAGCACTTGGAAACCGAATCTAATGATGATCTTCATGCCTTCCCACCAGAATCGGTCACTTCTGTTATCCAATCGGAATCGGCTATACCGGATGTCCTGTCCGACTCGGTCTCAGCCATGTTGGCAACTTTTTTGGCAAGAAGACAAACACGATCGAAACACCTAAACGCCTTGAGGTGATATGGAGTCGCCAACCACCTCAATCTAGCAAAAACTAAACCAAGATGGGTTTTGTAGATTAAACCGGCTAGCGAAGCCGATTTGAGTAGAACGATGGATAAATACTCGTCTTGTGGGCAAACGGAAGGTTTTCAGGACAAACCTACAAAGAGGTGTAGCACTCTCGCAGCGGCAGCAGACGATTTACAGCGCAAATCGACAAAGATGGACGAACTACTTCGAACTAATATGAAAAAGTAAAAGAACGATTCAATTGGCTAAAACTTGAGAATAGATTGTGTGTTGTCTACTGCCAATTGAACCAGCCTTAGCCCTTAAATAGGGGTTGATCTTGCCTTCCGCAGGTCCTCCTTCATGTTATATTCGGGATAGACACCTTAGGAAACCCGAGACATACCTCATGGAGCAAGGAAACCCGAATACCGATGAAAATCAACTCGGTCTCGGACTCTGCCGGTCTGACCGGCCCTTAAGCCCGGTCTGACAAGCCCATACATGGCGGTCAGACCGGCCCTCTGGAGGAAACTGGCAAATTTTCCAAATATTGGCAATTCTCTCTATTTCAACTCTAGGTACCAATTTTGGGTGTAAACACATGCCCCTTGCCTTTTATGATGAACCTCGTGAATCTAAAAGCATAGAACATGTTTATCTCAGGGCGATAACCCATATTACCGGCCATAATATTTTCTAAGCATCCTGCCACACACTTGGGAAGTATTTCTTCAGATATTTCCCATTGATAGCTCGCTGAAAATGCTCTCCTTGAATTGTCTCCAAAAAATATGCATTCTCTCGAACAATTCTGCATATTCGATAAGGCCCTTCCCAACTTGGCAACCACTTACCGAACTCTTTAGATCGAGAACCCAAAGGCAAAATTGTCTTCCATACCAAATCTCCCACTTGGAATGTCTTTGCCTTCACCCTTTTGTTGTATGCTTTAGCCACTCTCTTCTTCTCTTTCTCTATCTCCTCCAAAGCCTTCAAACGCTTCTCGACCACCTCATCAATATTATCTCCCATCAACGTCTTGTAGCCTTCAACCGACAAATCGTCTTGCTTTACATATCGAAGAGAGCCAAGACTCACCTCAACCGGTAAAACGGCTTCTTGTCCATAGACCAATTCAAAAGGGGTTACTTTGGTAGCACCATATTTAGATACTCTATGCGCCCATAATGCCTCAGAAAGCATCTCATGCCACCTCTTTGGATGTTCTTCGATCATCTTTTGACTAGTTTTAACAAAGTTTTATTACTCGACTCGGCTTCTCCATTAGCCTGAGCATAGTAAGGAGAAGAACTCAACAACTTGATACCATAAGATTCGGCAAAACTTTTTACCTCTTTGGACATGAAGGAAGCTCCTTGGTCCATAGTCAATGTTTGAGGAATATTGAATCTATGTATAATATGCTTCAAGATAAAATCAATTACCTCCGTATGAGTCATATTCTTGAGCGGCACGACTTTGGACCACTTGGTAAAGTAATCTGTCGCAACTAGCATGAACCGATGCCCTTTCGATGACGAAGGATAAATTTGACCAATGAAATCCAAAGCCCAACCCCGGAACGGCCATGGTTTAATAATAGGATTCAACACCGCAGCTGGTGCCAATTAAACATTGTCGAACCGTTGACATGCTTCGCATCCTCTATAATATTTGAAACAATCATCAATCATCTTTGGCCAATAGAACCCCGCTGTCCTAAGCAACCAGTTCATTTATGGGCCGATCTATGAGTTCCACAAATACCCTCATGTACTTCTCCCATAGCAACTTTAGATTGATCATTATCACTTTAATAGCACCCCATCTACATGTCGGCGATATAAATCTCCATCAAGCAAAGTATATTTGAACGCTTGCCTCCAAATTTTCTGATCAACCTTAAGACTAGGATCTTTTAAATATTGAATCAAAGGAATTCTCCAGTCCCCGGCTATTTCTAGAGAACAAACGCCCGAATTTAACATTAACTCGGCCTCTGTATCAGATCAATTGTGCCCCCAGCACCTTTTGTGTACCCGGTCTGACCGGCCAGGAAACGCCGGTCAGACCTCTCAACCTGTCCAGTGAGACCAGCCGTACAAGGTCGGTCAGATCGTCGGTCATCTGCAGTCAGACCAGCAGTGACTTGCCGGTCAGACCGTCTGCCATTCACGGTCAGACCGGCAATAGCATGCTAATCGACGCCCGTAGTCCGCGTCCTCGCCAATTTCGCCCAAAGAATTATAATCAAGCACCGATTTTTCTAGTATAAAAATACTCCTCTCTTGACACTATAACTGGATGCTTGTTGAGCCAAATCATTCGCTCTAGAATTCTCACTCCTAGCAATATGTTTAATGGCAAAATCATCAAATTGGCGATAATATCCAAACATTGATCAAGATACCTGTTTAGCGACCCATCAAGGCATTTGTAAACTTCGGCAATTTGTTGCACCACCAACTCTGAATCACCAAATGCCTCCATGTGTGTAGCACCAATGATTTCCATCACTTGTAAGCCGAATAATAAAGCATTATATTCGGCCTGATTGTTTGTACAAAAATACTCCAAACGAACCGATGCTTCAAAACATTGACCATTGGGCGAAATTAAAACTACCCCTATATCTTGACCCTCCTTGCACGAAGAACCATCAAAATAAATCTTCCAAGGTGTATATTAAGAAAGCAAACCTCATCTTCATAAGCAATATCCACATGATGGTCTACTATAAAGTCTACTACAATTTGGCCTTTCATAGATTTCAAAGGTTCATAAGCCAAATCATATTCAATCAACGTATATGCCCATTTACCAATTCTCCCACTCAGAATTGGCCTTTGCAACATATGTTTAAAAATATCGGTCTGACAAGCAACTATGCAAATACTAGATAATAAGTAATGACGCAACTTTGTACAAGCATAGTATAAGCAAAGACAAAGTCTCTCCACAAAAACATATCTCGTCTCAGCATCCAAAAGATGGCGGCTCAAATACGTGATTATGTATTCCTTGCCATCTTCCTCTTGTGTCAAAACGGCTCCAATGACTTTGTCCTCAACGGCAATATATAACTAAAATGAAATTCCGTCTTTAGGCGCTCGCACCACAGATGGAGTAGACAAATACTTCTTAAATCCCTCAAACGCCTCTTGTTGTGCTGCCTCCCAAGTAAAATTGACTTCTTTTTTCAAACGTAAGAAAGGAACAAAAGCATCGATTTTACCCGCTAGGTTAGATATAAATCTCATCAAGTAATTCACTTTACCTAGCAACTTTTGAACTTCTCTTTTGCATGTCGTCGCCTTGAAATCTTGAATCTTCTCAACCTTCTTATGATCAATCTCAATTCCTCTCTCATGCACCATGAATCCTAAGAACTTCCCCGCCGACACACTAAAAGCATACTTGAGTGGATTCATCTTTAAACCATACCGACACATCCTCTCAAAAGCTAACCTCAAATCGGATATATGACCATCCATGCCATCCTATTTGACAACAATATCATCAATGTAGATTTCTAAGATAAAATCTAGCAAATCATGGAAAATCAAGTTCATCGCCCTTTGATATGTTGCACCGGCATTCTTCAATCCAAACATCATCACAACCCACTCAAATAATCCAACGAACCCCGAACACCTGCAAGCCATCTTGTACATATCCTCTTCCGCCATAAAGATTTGATTGTAGCCGGCATTGCCATCCAAAAAACTAATCACCTTATGACCTGAAGCATCATTTATCAACATGTCGGCTATAGGCATAGGATATTCATCTTTAGGAGTAGCTTTATTCAAATCTCTAAAATCTATGCATACTCTAATCTTACCACTCCCCTTCTTTTCCACCAGAACAATGTTGGACACCCACTACGCATACAGGCATGGCCTAATAAACCCCGCCTTCAATAATCGGTCTATCTCTTCTTTGACACGATCATATATGAGGGGGTTAAAGTGACGAGGAGGTTGTTTATGAGGCATAAATCCTGATTTTACAGGAAGCCGATGCTCAAAAAGATCACGGCTAAGTCCTGGCATCTCATGGTACACCCACGCAAAACAATCAACGTATTCTTTAAGCAGCTCGATTATTTTAACCTTATAATCGGCTTTCATGTTTCTGTTTACAAAAGTCGGCCTTGGAATATTTCTATCTCCTATGTCCACTTCTTCTAATGGATCGACCGATGTAAACCCTTGACCAAGATTCTCTACTTCATCAAAATCTTGAATAGTTTCTCCAATATCATTCTTTGTAGACCGATATTCTTGCACCCTCCTTTGCAACCACTTTAAATTGGCTTCTTTACTCATTATATAAAGTAATATCACCTAGCCATGCTAAACTAGCAGGCTTTACAGAGATAGGTACAAAGCCATCTTTGCAAACACTAATAAAATCAAAGCTAGAGAGATCTAACCCTGATAAGCATTGCATATTCCCATGTTGCCACCCCATCGAAACATCGGCCATTGCAAGGTCGGTCGATGAATCTACTTGAACAACTTCACTATCATCGTTGTCCCATTGAATCAAGCATTGGTGCAATGTAGAAGGAACACAATAGTTGGCATGAATCCAACAACGCCCCAAAATAACACTATAATTACCTTGCACCTCGATGACGAAGAAAGCGGTAAGCAACGTCTTGTTTCCCACTGTGAGCTCCACGGATAGGATTCTCTTGGCCTCCGTCGATTCACCACTAAAGCCGTTGAGTATCATATTGGTTTTCTTCAATTCAGCTTCTTCACGACCCAACTTCTTGAATTGCGAATACGGCATCAGGTTCACAGCAGCACCTCCATCTACCAGCATCCTAGAGACTGGCTTCCCGTCCATATGGCCTTTGAGATAAAGAGGCTTCATATGATGGTTAGACTCATTGGGCTTCTCGAAAACCGCATCTCTTGGACCTAGTGAAAGTTGAGCAACCTCAGTCTCCTCCAAGGCACAGAACTCCATGGGCAACATGCATACCATGCTAATGTCCATGCTCTCACTGGTGACGACACAACAGCCGGTTATTCATTTTCTTTTCTTTCCTCTTCCTCTCGAGCAACCACCGGCTCTTCACCCTTCAACGGTTTGGATCTCCATTCCTTCATTGGCGGCGGTCGCAACTCATCAAATCTTCTATCTCTCCATTCTTCAGCCTCCTTTTCTTTCAACTCACAAGCCCGAAGACATTGCAACCTTCTCCTTTGCGTAGCTATCAAATCTAAATCCTTAGGCATCCACCTTGACTTTAGCTGCGTACCAGGAGGTATGTAATGCCCCCAATTGTTCCTTCGCGAAGAAGAGGCAAAACCCGAACCACTTCCAGAAGACTAGCGGTCAGACCGGCACTGGTAACCGGTCGGATCGGCCTTGTGCTTGCGGTTAGACCGGTCAGAGGACCCGGTCAGACCAGCTGTAGACCTTCGGTCAAACCGGCCAGCAGGCCCGGTCAGACTGGCTATAGATCTTCGGTCAGACCGGCCAGTAGGCCTGGTCTGACTACTCTCATGCAGAGCCTGTGCTGACTTCGGTTCGATCACCAAAAACCATCTTAGCTTTCTCCTCAGATGGTATCGGCACATCATGAGACCCTATCTTGATAGTAACCACCTCTGAAGTCCTCTCTTCCGCCTTAATGCACTTTTGCGCCCACTTTTTTTATTCAAACCGATTCCTCGGTGGAAACCGGCTTTCACTTGACGAGGATATACGCTCACGTACTGATCTCCTCTCCCTTCCCCATCCTTGATGAAATTGCATTGGAGGCATATGATTATATATTGGTGGAATTGCCCCCATGGCATAAAATAAGGGAAAGGATATCCCGGCGGCGGCATTGGGCAAGGCCCTCATGGCATGACTTGAGGATAATGCGGGAACGGTGGCACCAACGCCCTTGGCGAATGACCAAATCGCTCCCTAGGAGGTGATCTTGGTCTCTTGCCCTTGTTAAGCTCCTTCTCCATGCTTCTCTTCTCATATTTGTTCAAGAGCATATCAAAAGAGACCTTCGGCTTTCGGGGGTTTCTTGAACTTGAAGCTTTACCTTCATTCTTCTTCCAAACACGAACCTCCGGATCCTTGGGCACGAGCATCTTGGGTCTATACTCCCCAATCATAACCCCTTTCCCCTTAGCAGATCCAGCTTGTTCTGGCCGAATCAACATTTTTTATCATTGAAGTCAATGACATTAACAAGAAAAGGATCGCTATCAAGCTTCATCTTGGAGCCCTTAGTAAACTTCAATCGTCCTTCCTCTATGGCCGATTGAACCTGTCGACGAAACACATTACACTCATTAGTAGAATGAGAAGAAGAATCATGCCACTTGCAATAAGACCGACGCTTCAATTCTTCTAATGAGGGTATGACATGGCCTTTAGGCAGTTTAATCTGCTTCTCTTACAAGAGATAATCAAAGATTTTATCACATTTGGCCACATCAAAACTATACTTAATCTCACTTTGCCGATCCTTGCGAGGAGTCGGCGTCAAGCTAGGGCAAACAAAAGGCTTGTTCTTATTAGTCCAGGACCACTCAGCAACATACATATCATGATCGCCCTCATCATTATCAGAATCACTACTATTGGAGCAATCAACCATACTAACACGAGGTCCTTTGTCATTAGCTCTAACAAATTTTTTACTATCCCTGACTCGGCTTTCCTGAGCTAGAGCCTTCTGCATGACTTGACTAACATCAAGAAATTGTTGGCCATCTAACCTTTCTTTAATAGGAGCAAGTAAACCACTAAAAGCCAGGTCAGCCAAATCTCTCTCGGTTATATTCAGACTAAAACACTGGTTTCTAGCATCTCTAAATCTCTTAATATAATCAGTGACAGATTCATTATATTTTTGCCTAACCGATGTTAAGTCACATAGCCTAAGCTCATTTTCACCAGTATAGAAATAATCATGAAATTTCTACTCTAATTGAGCCCAAGTATGAATAGAATTTGCCGGTAAAGAAGTAAACCATGTAAAAGTAGTACCGGACAAAGATAAAGAAAACAAGCACAATTTAAAAGCATCGGAAGTACTAGCTTCACCACATTGTGCTAAAAATTGGCCTATGTGTTCTCATGTAGTTCTACTATCCTCACCACTATATTTAGTGAACTCAGGAACTCTATAACCACGAGGATATGGGACATTATCAAAATAATCGGGATACGGCTTTTGGTAAACCTTAGCTCGATTCCTCGGCTCAATTCCAAATGACTCTCTAATGATGTTTCTAATTTGCTCCTCCATATTTTTAGCCCTTGGTACATCGGGTACGTTTGGCGGCCTAAAAAGCGGTTGTTGTGGCGCAATATTACCATATTGGCCGTACCTATTGTCATGCAGCTAACCTCTTTTAGGATCATTGTATTGATTAGGCACATGTGGAGGAATTTGTGCATGAACAGTAGTTATAGGAGAGTCGTGCACAGGAACGTGGTACAAAACCGAGTTACCCGAGATTGGATCTATATCATGTACCGGCACCAATGCGCCGGTCTGACCGGCCCAGGCTGGTCTAACCAGCAGTGTGGGTGCGGTTTGACCGGCCATATAGTCATCGGTCAGACCGGTGAAGGGGGCGGTCGGACCGGCCTGTAGGCTGGCCTGACCTATGTAGGGTGCGTCGGTCAAACCGGCCGAAGGTCCGGTCAGACCGGCAGGAGTGGCAGAACTCTCCCCCTCCCCTGGCTTGTTGCATGGTTGCCCCATCGGTTTTACTAAATATTTGATGAACAGAGGCTTGTCTAGCACTTCAAAAAGAGATAGATGGTAAATCGGCCATGAGTTAGCCGAATTTAGTGCTCATATAATCATTAATCATCCTATGAAAGCAAGACTCCATAGTAGATTCAAGTTTATTATGAACGGCAGCGGTAACGGATTCATCTACTGAACTTGCTATGAGCTTTTGGATAGGAAGTGCAACATTATCAGTAATTACCTCATCACGGATGACTTTGAGCGGAGTACCGGATTTGAGAATCACACCTTGATGAGTCTTAGTGCATGACTTGTCAAACACCTCCTGTGTGATCACCTTGATCCGCTCCTCCATGATCTTGCGTGTTTCTCCATCAAGATCATCCAATTAGATGTGGATGACCTTGGATGGATCCACGTCCTGTGCGGGTTGCTTTGACATGGTAGCGTCGAAGTTGAGATGACGTTGAGCGGATCTCCCCAGCGGAGACACCAAAAATTGTGTTGGCAACCTTTTAGGCAAGAAGACAAACATGATCGAAACACCTAAGAGCCTTGCGGTGATATGGAGTCGCCAACCACCTCAATCTAGCAAAAACTACACCAAGATGGGTTTTGTAGATTAAACCAGCTAGCGAAGCCGATTTGAGTAGAACGATGGATAAATACCCGTCTCGTGGGCAAACAGAAGGTTTTTAGGACAAACCTACAAAGAGGTGTCGCACTTTCGCAGCGGCGGCGGACGATTTACAGCACAAATCAACAAAGATGGACAAACTACTTGGAACTAATATGAAAAAGTAAAAGAACAATTTAATTGGCTAAAACTTGAGAATATATTGTGTGTTGTCTATTGCCAATTGAACCGGTCTTCCCTTAAATAGGGGTTGGTCTTGCCTAGGTCCTCCTCCACGTCCAATTCGGGATAGACACCTTAGGAAACCCGACACATACCTCATGGAGAAAGGAAACCCGAATACCGATGAAAATCGACTCGGTCTCGGACTCTGTCGGTCAGACCGTCCACATGCCGCCAGTCTGATCGGCCCTTAAGCCCGGTTTGATCAGCCCATACATGGCGATCAGACCAGTCCTCTGGAGGAAACCGGCAGATTTTCGAAATATTGGCAATTCTCTCTATTTCAACTCTAGGTGCCCATTTTGGGTGTAAACAAGCCGATTGATCCCTTAGCCGATTCAGACATCAACCGATGCGCACTCTGTCTCCGAGAACCGCACATTCCTTTAATTCCGCTTCAAATTGTTGCTTCAAACCCGGGGATTTGCTTGCCAAATTTGATCGTTAACAGCTGCCTGCCCATTCTTTCCAATGCACATCTAGCCAAATATATACATATAGTGGCTATGCTTGAAGGATATCACCCCCAATGCTGGTCAACCATCTTCATATTGAATTTTATAACCACCGCATACCTACATTTACATACGTAGATGTCTAACCCACAACGCATAACCAAATCAGAGCAGCTGTCATGTAATAAACTACACAAAACAACTTCTTACATCATGCACCTGCCACGTCGCTGCTAATTGTACATCCTTTCCAGTGCACCTCTACCCAAGTATATATACAAGTGATAACTGCGCTCACACGATATGCCGGATAATGCCAGTACGACATCTTCCTATTGAATTCTATAACCACAGCAAACCTATATTTATTGAGCTACATGTGTATCCCACAATACATAAAAATCAATGGGAATAGCAATTTTCAATTCCCAAAAAGAGACAAAAAAAACCTATATTAAACGCGTGCTCTTCTTCCTCATCCTCTCCTTCCTTCTCCTTCTTAGCCATTTTCTCTTTCTGCTCTGCCTTAATATTGATTCGTCGTGCTAAGACATTGTTGATGAGAAATTCGATTCCCACGCACTGGCCTGAGAGGTTTGCTTTACTCTAGTGCAGGTCCAAGATGGTCGTCTTTGGTGAATTTAGGGCATGCCAGTTGGTTTGATCATGTAACCAACAAGAAAACATAGAATAGGCGTTAAGTTAATATTAGATCCTACTGGATCGGCTGAAGACATCAATAAACATATAATTATTATCCCAAAGTACATTTATACTAAGTGATTGGGATAGATCGGTAGTATACCGAGACAGTATAAATCACTTAGGCTAAAAGCACAATAGGATAAATAATTATCTGCATTGATAACCTAGCCGATGCTGCAGGTCTAATGTGAATCGGTTAGTACTTTGATACATTTTATAGAAAGATGTTAATCTAACCTAAATGCACTAAACCTAGATCAATCGGTTGTCAACGTAACTTGACAGATTGATGTTGGCTTAGGGCATTTAAATAGATTGAGATCTTAATATAAAAGGCGGCTTTAATATATCTAATAGCAATTAATACTAGAAGACAACTAAAACAGGTAAGGCCGGCTGAAACCCCGGCACTGTCTCTAATGATAAACATTAAACCGAACAGATCTTTATAGTTCTAAAAGAGACATAACAGGTCGACTACATGCAGCATTAAGTACAAAAAGGAATACTAGATATGTATAAGCTAATGAGAACCCATTGAGACGGTAGACACGACATATAATCTAATTCAACCTCTGGATCTAGCTCTATCAGCTGCTGTCTTCGGAGAGAAATCAGCCGATTGCGAGATAGATCTAGACATTGCTCTAGATTATATGCCGCATATGATAGATTAAGCAATTTATAACATCAAAACTAGAGTATTATGATGATGGAAGCACTAACCCCAACGATACAAACCACTTGTAACAAGGAATTACCTTGTTCGGAGATTGAAGCCGATGCAGCCCGAGCAAGAGCAAGAACTTGTTGAAAGGAAAATAAAAGGTTGATGATGCACCGAAGTTGATTGATTGTGTGTTGTTATGTTTTACAAGAGCCCTCAGGTCTTATTTATACCCAAGTACAACGACATCCGTATAGAACATGGTTTCTACCTTATCTACTATTTACAGTACGACAATATCTTGGGACGTAGTCCCATGCCGTGTTACAAAAGGAATATCTATAGAACTTCCTAATTTACAGATACAATTGCCGTTACAGGACCTTATCCATAGATGGCAATATCTTTAACGCACAATTTGGAGACCGAATCCAACGCTTTATCTTCATATTTTCCTTTTGGGACTGGCTCCACTTGTATCTCAACTCGGAATTGGCTATCGGCTATCCTGGTCAGATTCGGACTTAGCCGACGGGCTATGCAGCCGATTCAGACTCAGCCGACGCGGCCTCTGTTTTTTCGCAGATCGTGCATCTCCTCCGATTCGGCTTAAATCTCTGCTTCAAACCCAGGGATTTGGTTACCAAATTTGGTGGTTAACACATGCCCCCCAAGTCCGTGATATGAAAATATTGCGGATTTTGTGCAATCCAAATTCCAAGCGCAACCCTAGGTCAACTCTGTTTTGGCCGTGATGAAAACTCTTTAAATAACGCCTGCCGCCCGCCGAACAACTCACGCCGTCAACACAAGTCCACAACATCAAACACAATCGAGCTCTCCGGCGACCTCTCCGGGTCCCCCAAGCTCGCGGCGGCGATTTCTTCCTCTAGCGACCCCAGGCGTCCCAACGGCGACCTCCGCCGCTCCATCGGCTTCATCCCCTGCCGAGTTCCCTGAGGTATGCCCTAATTGGCTAAAACCCTTCCTTTTGCTTGTTCCCCTTTGTAAATCTGAATTCTAGGGTTTACAATTCTGGAACCTGCATTTTTTTCCGATTGTAGCATCTTGCTCACAAAGTAGTAATCCCTAGCCTGCTGCAAAATGAGAGATACTTCCTAGGATCAATCGGCAATAAGGACCCCACTGAGTTTATAATAGCTGAAACCAATAGGATACCCTATAGGACGAGGAATCCAAGCTTAAGTCATTGGGCAGTCACTTTCAAGTCGTGGCCATCAATGGACAAGTCTTGGCCGGCATGGTATAAGAGGATGCAGCCGGCCAAGCAAAGCTACTAGGAAGAAGTTGGAATAGCCCAATGCCTTGCTCTGTCTATAGCCGATATGGCAAAAGATGAACCCCTGATGTCGGTTGCCACTTACTTTTGGAACAACACCTGGAATGCCTTCGTCTTCCAACAGGGCCCAATGACCATTACCCTAGCCGATGTAGTTATGATAACCGGATTAGATGTCCTATCATCGGCTAATCCCAACAGATTGGCAGGCAAAGGCCAATTTTTATTCAAAACTAAGGCCATAGAGGGTTGGAACGGCTTCGTGGCCATGAACATGAATGAAGCGCCGATCAGTGCCAGAGAGCATGTCGCATTCTTAATGATGTGGCTGGAAAAGTTCTTCTTTTGCGGATCTAGCTATGGGCCGACGGCAAATTGGCAAGTGATAGCCAAAGCCTTGGTAGACAAGAAGAAGATCCCATTAGGCAAGTTTTTACTCGGCTACTTATATCAAACTCTGAACCAGGCTGTCTCAAAAATTGCCTCCAACGCCAACATCAACACTAGGGGTCCCTGGTGGTTTCTCCAACTGTGGCTGGTGCTGATGACACAGAAGATAGCCGGTCGGCCACAATTGACTGAGGCACGCTTCCCCCTGCTGGAGCCAATCGAAGATGAGGAAGGGGGTAAAGTGACCACCAAAAGATGCTCGTGCTACGGCGAAGCAGCGGCCACACATATTGGATCCCAACAATCGGCTGACCTGCTAGCTGAATGGTTTATGTCCTTATATGACAGATCTACCAAGGATGACCAGTGCTGGTACTTCTATAGGGACAGAGCACTCTTTGAGCTGCCGATTGAGTTGAACTTTGAAGAAGTCAATTCGGCTAATTACCCCAAGTGCCGAGAGATCTTTACCACAGCACTTACACCATGCATCTTTCCGACGGGGATCCGTCAAGGCCGGAACGTGGTGAAGACATATGAGTTTTACTATCCAATCTCGGCTGCTAGGCAGTTTGGACTTGGGCAACAGCCCATCGGCTGTTATTATGCAGATAAGATTAAAACCCGAGGGGTGGTGACCGAGAAGCTAATCGTGAACAAGCTAATGAAGGTAGAAGGCCCACCTCTCAGTAGTATTGGCACCTTGGGGTTGTCCTATAAGAAGAGCACAGCATGTGACAAGTGGTGGATAGAAATCAAGAAACATATGTTTCATCAACAGTCTTCCTCCTACATCACCACCTTGTGTCGGACGAGATACCCTCGGTAAGTTCTTGAACTTTGAACATTTTTCCTTCCTCGAATGACGGGCTTATCTTGGTTTTCTAACACTTGTCTTTTTCTTCTCTGCAAATGACAGAAACGGACTCCGGGGTTGCCATTGAATACCATATAGGTGTTCTACCCGGTGGCTGTGGATTGGCTCCGTCGGCAACCGGCTGGGAGGCGCGGAAGTTGAAGACCTTGTTACACGGGCAGACGTGTGAGTCGATGGCAAGGAAGAAGAGAGCCGCTCCTGCTACAAAGCCATCGGCCACCCCCGCCAAGAAGCAGAAGAAGAAGAAGAAGCCGACTGCACCGGTTGATATCCTCCATTCCATCGACCCAAGCGTCGACGAACTCCTCAACCAAGAGGTCATGGATGAGGAAATGTCCCAAGTCGTCACAGAGGTGGCCGAATCGAGTGATTCGAGCCACAATTCAGTAAGCCCATCGGCCGACTACTCATCTCCTCCAAGCCCTCCTGCCAAGAAACGACCGGTAAGTTCTTTTCTTGTCAAATTTGGCTCACCAACCTTGATCACCTCAATTCTTAACCAAATTTTCCTCTCGTAGTTCAAAAGGCTAGCTGGTCGCACTCCCCGTCCCGCTTCATCGTAGATCTCTCGACCCTGTCTTTCCTTTGTTCATTTTTCTTAGTCGATCGCAACTGACACTTGTCTTCTGTGCAGCCTCCTCGGTCTCCATCAGCTGCCCCCCATGTCTCGAGCGAGTGCACTCGGTCAGCAGTGGACAGCCACGACGCCGAAGAAGTTGTTGGGCCAACTAGCCAACATACTGAGGAGGTGGCCGCTTTCGGCTAGCAATCATGACAAGGAGGCCGCCGCTCCAACCAGCCCAGCTGCCGAAGAAAAGTCGCCAAGCTCCTGCAGCAAGAGTAAGCCTTGTTCCTTTTTTCTTCTTAGTCCTTGAATAATCGGTCGCTTTTATTCTCCCTTTGACCTCTCCATCTTTCCTTCCAGGCTCTAGTCGATTTGCTGTCATTTGATATCAAGGAGTTCCTCAGCGATGAAGAAGCCGAAGCAACAAGTCCTGACAAGACCATAGCCGACGAACTCAAGAACAGGCTTCAAGACATCCGCAATCGGCTGGACATCGATGTAGATCGACTGGTCGTGGAGTGTGGATCAGCCAGATCATAGTTCTTCGAAATCGAAAGCCAACTCCCTGAAGACCTGTCCAACAAGATCTGAGAGACTGTTTACATCGACCAGCATCGGCCTAAGCTGGGGCATGCCCAGGCCGATGTGGCAGCTAGGATCGAGGAGACAGTCAAGAACGTGGAAGCCAAAAAAGTCAAGCTGAATGAACTGACGGCCGGTCCATCGACTTCACAGGCCCGGATTGCCGAACTTGAGCTCGAAGAAGCCGGCCTGCTGCTGCATCTAGAGCAATGTAGGGCGAAGATTGCCGTAGAAAAGAAACCGCTAGCCAATCTGCCCAAGGCCGAAGATCAAAGGAGCAGATTGACGACCACGATCAAGAACCTAAAAGAGCTGCACAAGATGGCTAAGGTGGTCCTTGGCTCCGAAGAGGAAGACTTGGCCGTAGTTAGTAGAGTAAATGCTATCAAGAACACGGCGATCTCGGCTATAGACGAGTTCATCGGAATGCAATAGGCCTTATCTCTCAAAACTTGTATTATATTAACTCTGTGTAAACAACTTTTGCAACCGGCTTTTAATCACATTCCCTTTGCCGATTCCCTTTTTGCAGATTCAATTTGTTCAAGTTTCGAATGCCTTGAAAATTTTGAAAAATCCTCAAAAATTTGAAGTGTCTTGTCTGAGATTTTTGAACTTGTGTTATATAATATGCCCCCTAATTTTGTCAATGACGTCCTTAGCATTGATAAAATTAGTAAACCAAATGACTTGTAGTTGTCGGCTAGGTTGAACCGATATAGAAAAATTAGAGGGGAAAACTTAGAGTAAAAATGTTCTAAAGGCGATGTATGTATTGGCAGAACACATCGGATAACATGGATCGGCAACCTTAGCCGATTCACGAGTTGATCTAGACGCTGGGATAATACTTCTTAAGATACTTGCCATTGAGAGCCCTTCCAAATACTTCTCCATCCAATCCTTCTAACATATAGGCTCCCTTAGAGACGTATTTGTGGATCTTGAAAGGCCCTTCCCAGTTAGGTGACCACTTGCCGAATTTGTTATCCCTTGATCCAATCGGTAATATTAATTTCCAAACGAGCTCGCCCTCCTCAAAAGACTTAGGCACAACTTTCTTGTTATAATGACGGGCTACTCGCTCCTTGTCTCTGGTAACTTTTTCTAAGGCGCGCATCCTTGATAGGACTAGGTCTTCTGATTCATCTGCCATCAGATTATAATAATCATCCGCTGTTAGCTGGTCTTGTAGTTGGATTCATCTTGAGCCGATGATATTTTCCCATGGCAGGATTGCTTCATGTCCTTAGAACAATTTATATGGAGGCACCTGGATTAATCCGTGGCAGGCCATCCGATAAGCCTATAGTGATTCGGCTAATCGGCTGTGCCATTGCTTCGGGTACTCAGGCGATCTTTCTCTTTATCAGCTTGATCCAGCTTTTATTAGAAGGTTCTGCTTGCATGTTGGCCTGAGCATAGTATGGCGAAGAATTTAACAACTTGATCCCCATGTCGTCGGCAAACTGAACAAACTCATCGAAGACAAAGATAGATCCCTGATCCGTAATTATAGTTTGAGGGACGCCGAATCTGCATATGATGTGTTCCTTAACAAACTCGATTGCGTCCCCAGAGTCAACCTTTTTTTAAGGGAATTGCTTCCACCCACTTGGTAAAATAATCGGTTGCCACCAATACAAACTTATGTCCTTTGCTTGAGGGTGGATTGATTTGGCCGATCATGTCGATCCCCTAACCTCTGAACGGCCAAGGCTTGATAATTGGGTTCATAGCCGATGCTGATGCCCTTTGGATAGCTCCAAACTTTTGGCAGTCTTGTCATCCCTTGTAATACTTGAAACAATCTTCAAGCATAGTCGGTCAAAAGTGTCCTGCTCTCCGAAGTAGCCACTTCATCTTGTGAGCCGATTGATGTGTGCCACAAATCCCTTCATGCACTTCCCCGATAGCAACCTTGGCTTGATCAGCACTGAGACATTTGAGTAGCACACCATCGATCGTCCGATAGTACAATTCTTTGTCGAGCAAAACATATCTCAAAGCCTTGTAGCGCAATCTCCTTGAAGCCGACTGGGAGGGGTTTTATAGGTAGTTGTAGACGTCAAATCTCCAGTCGTCGGCTGACATTGTGGCGATCTCCACTTCAATATCCTTTGTCATCGACCTGTAGCCTGATGCCCCTTGAGCTAGATCATTGGCTTCTGCGTTTTGTTCCCTGGGGTTGTGCTTCAAATATCACTAGCCGAAAACCATCCATCAATTCTTGGCACTTTTGATAGTAGACCATCAGCACGTCGTTCTTGCACTCATATTCTCCTGATAACTGGCTGATGACCAACTGTGAATCTCCCATTATTTTGATGGCGTCGGCTTCAACTTCCTTGAGCAGTTGTAACCCTTTCAACACGGCTTCATATTCGGCTTGGTTGTTTATGGAATGGAGCGTGATTGAAAAAGCAAACTCGAAGCTTGCCCCCCTTCGAGAAATTATTACTAAGCCGATGTCGCATCCATTGGTGCAAACCGAGCCATCAAAAGTTAAAGTCCAAGGCATGATATCCACTGAGTCGATTGAATCATCTCTGTGTTCCACTATGAAATCGGCTATAGCTTGTCCTTTTACTGCCTTGGGTGCCTAGTATCTCAAATCAAACTCCGTTAAGGCAAATATCCACTTCCCAACTTGTCCTTTTAGCACTGGAGCCGATAGCATATACTTTACTACGTCGGCTTTGCATACCACGGTGCACTCGTTGGATAATAAATAATGCCTCAGCTTTGTGCATGAAAAATACAGGCAAAGGCATAATTTCTGCACTGGTGAATAAACTGTTTCAGCATCCAGAAGTCATCGGCTGAGATAAAAGATAGCCTTCTCCTTTCCTTCGATCTCCTGAATCAAAACTGAGTCGATTGATTTTTCGTCAGCTGACAGGTATAACTTGAATGGCACCCCTTTCTGTGGAGAAATCAGGACTAGAGGGGAACTTAGATAACTCTTTATGTTGTCCAAAGCTTTCAGTTGCTCTGCCCCCCAAGTGAATGCTTGATCGGCCTTTAGCCGAAGCAATGGTGTGAGCGGCTCAATATTTTTCGACAAATTTGCAATGAACCGTCTAATGAAGTTGATTTTGCCGATCAAAGATTGCAGTTCTTTCTTGTATTTTGGAGGCTGAATCGTCTTGATGGCATTGACACTTCTCTGCATGACTTCGATTCCCCTCTCGTGAACAAGAAAACCTAGAAATTGTCCAGCCGATACGCCGAACACGCACTTTGTCGGGTTCATCTTCCGGTCATACTTCCTTGTTCGCTCCAAAACTTTCCTCAGATCGGCTATGTGGTCTTCTACTTCCTTGGATTTGACAACAACATCGTCTATGTAGACTTCCACTAGGAAGCTGATCAAATCGTGGAAGATGTAGTTCATGGCCCTCTGATATGTGGCTCCAGCATTCTTCAAGCCAAACGTCATGACGACCCACTCATATAGGCCGATTGCTCCTGGGCACCTAAAAGCTGTCTTGTGGATGTCCTCCTCGGCCATAAAGATTTGATTGTAACCTGCATTACCATCCAAGAAACTTATAATTTTATGGCCAGAGGCAGCATCTACCAGCAAATCGGCTATGGGCATTGGGTATTCGTCCTTAGGGGTGGCTTTGTTTAAATCTCTGAAGTCGATACACACCCTAAGTTTGTCGTTCTTCTTCATCACTGGAACTATATTTGAAACCCACCCTGCATATCGGCAGGGACGAATGAATCCAGCGTCATATAGCCGAGTGATTTTGGCTTTAATTGCTTCATACATATCGGCTCTAAACCTCCTGGGAGGTTGTTTGTATTGCTGATATCCAGGCTTGATAGGGAGCCGATGTTCAACAATAGATCGGCTAAGACCAGACATCTCAAAGTATTCTCAAGCGAATCAGTCTTTATATTCTTTTAACAAATCAATAAGCTTGGTTCCAAAATAAGAAGACAAATTTTTGCTAATACATGTCGGCCTAGGCCTATCTCCTAGACCTATATCAACCTCTTCTAACTCGTCGGCCGACATGAAACCTTGCCCAAGTTTTCCGTCGTTGTCGTCCACGGTGTCCTTGTTGTAGACGCTCGAGCCCTCCACGACGCCCTCAAAGTAGTAATTGAGGCTCTTCATCTCCAATGGTTGTATATCAGAATCGGACACCTTTAAGAAATCGGCTTGCCAAACTTTACCGGACAGACAATCAATACCATCGATTTCCCACAAAGGCAAATCAGCGTTAGCGACGTTGACTGACCTGTCGACTGGCACGATTTCTATCTTGTCACCTTGCCACTGGACTAAGCTTTGGTGCATTGTGAAAGGGATGCAACAGTGGGCATGAATCTAGTCCCTCCCAAGTAGCAGGCTATACGACCCCTTCCCGTCGATGACGAAAAACGTTGTGGGCATGGTCTTGCTGCCGACGGTTAGCTCGACGTTTAAAACGCCCTTGGCTTCTGAAGGGTTGCCGCCAAAGTCCTTGAGCACCATGTTGGTCTTGATCAGAGCTTCGGCTCCTTTGTCCAACTTCCTGAAGGTTGCGTACGGCATTAGGTTGACCACAGCCCCTCCATCGACTAGCATTTTGGACATCGGCTTGCCATTGACGAATCCTTTGACATATAGTGGCTTCAAGTGCCGATTTTTGGTCCCCTCAAGTTTTTCAAAAATAGCTTGTTCTGGGGACAGAACCAGTCTAGCCAAGGTTTCCTCGACGTTATCTGCATCAGCCTCGGTAGCCTCAAACTCGGCTAGCAACACGAATACCATGTTGACCGATGTAGAAGTTATTCCTTTTCCTTTGGCCACCCTTTTTGCTTAATCGGCTGGGCTCTTATCGGCTGGGGCGGTCTTCTTCTTGTTAGTGATATGCCCTAGAGGCAACATGGACATGTTGGATATCATTGTCAATGTTTATGTATAAATGAATAAAGTGTTATTCAGTTCCATGAAATAGACATCTTGTATTGATCAATAAGTACGTGACTTATTTATGAGACTCTTTATGCATGAATCTATTTCTAAACGATCCCTGATCATATGTCATATTGTTGGAACAAATATGATTCTAAGATCGGAATGTTTATTGTTTGATGATCATGTCTCGTAGATCATGGGTATGGAGATACCAAATCAATAAACATGGACATATGTGTTAGAGAACACATTGTTGGATAGACCCACCATGAGACACTACAGGAATTAATGTGTCATTAGTTGGTCTCAAGTAGTGTTGGTACAAAGTCCTTAGACCTGAGATCATCATGGATTCCAACATGTGTAGTAGCCTACTTTGGGACTACCAAATGCTATTCCATAACTGGGTAGTTATAAAAGTAGTCTTTGGGTTTGCTATGAAACATGGAGTGGGATGTGAGTGATCAAGATGGAATTTGCCCCTCCTTTGGGAGAGATATCTCTGGGCTCCTCGAGGTAATGGATTATGAAAATGCATGGCCATGCTAAGTTGATTGAGGAGTCAATCAACAGACAGATAATCCAATACGGTTCAGGTGAATGGTTAAGTATTGAAGGGATGGCACACATCTTGTCTATAGCTTAATTGGTATCGTGAGACAAAGGGATTTGTGTACACATTACAGGTTCAGAGCCGATATTATATTCTTGTATACTATGGTGTCAATATGTGCTGCTAGGCGCCACTGTTGACAGATCAGCTGAGTTGGACTCAAGTCGATGGTCGGCTAAGTTAGACTATAGCCCAAACCAAATATACCTGAACCTACAGGGTCGCACGCTTAAGAGGATAAGAACAGGCATTCGAGTTGGACTCAGATACGGCTCGATCGGATAGGGATCAGATCGGATAGAGTCATATGGGCTTATGAAGTCCGGCCGGCCAACTCTATGAGATTCGGAGAGGATCCGATTCAAAATAGAGTCCCGATGGGCCTCTAGGCCCAACCGGCCAACTCTATATAAAGGGGCGAGGGGTGGAGAGTTGTGCAATCAATTTTGAACCGAATCAATTTGATTCGGCGCAATAGAAGTCGGCGAGATCAATCTCCACGGAAACCCTCCCCACTTTCGATCCAAACCCTAGCCTTGCATCGCGTGCTAGCACACGGGTGTTCGGCGTTCTGTTCCCGGACGTGTGGATACCGGTAGAGGCGCTGCTACATTGCACGCTGTTGATTGGCTACGAATAGGCTGCAATCGAAGCGAGGCGACTGCGGCAGATCGGCGACGAGAACGCGATCGGACGACTCGGATCGGCTACGACATCGACGAATTGGCTGAATTGTGAATCGGCTATCCCCAGGAATCGGCTGTCATCGGCCAGCACAGTTCCAGATCGGATAGCTCCTGATTGGCTATTTCCGCTGCCTACTCCAATCGATAACGATCTATCGACCCTTACTTGCAAGTGTTCCTGGTTTGCGCGGTAGAAAAGTTTTTGTTTTCGGCTAGCGTAGCCTCCGCGTAACCCTTCACTTCTTGGGGCGCCACTGTTTCTTGCCCTGCCGACGTTGTTGATGTTGAATCATCTGTTGGACCTCTTCCTCCTCCCCTTCGCTTTTTAGCCTCTGGATTCTTCTTTTCTGCGTCTTTGTGAACAGGTTAGAGGGGCACCACTGCGGATTGGCCGATTGATCCTCATCAGCCTCTTCTTCTTCTTCGTCTTCGTCGTCGAAGAAGTCTTGATGGATCGGGCCCAGCCGATCATGAACGGGCAGCCATCTTTGGTTAAGCTGCACTGCCCTAGGGACAAATCAGATAGGATTTTGCGTAGGGGGATCCATGTATTCGTCCTCTCTAAACTTGCTGCACGCTGGCCAATTTTCGATTGTAGGCAGCCTCATCCCGATTCCCAGCAGAATCGGAAGAATTCGCAGCGCCAATGTGGGTCGCAGTCACTGTGGCGTCGGACATATTGCAATCGTACCTGCTCAGGTACTCTCTGGTATGGCCTGCCGCGCCGATCCTCTTCTTGTTGTTGCACTCGTAGTTATAACCAGCGTTGGCTATCCATGCGTATGGGCTGACGATCAGCCGATCGGCCAGTGGTTTGCACCATGTTGATTGGTGCGGCTTTGTCTCCAGTCGGCTTTGTCTCGGCCTTCACTGATTTTAATGTTTCAGCTAAGTTGTACGTCACTCTGTGTTGCCGATCAGCTCGCCTATGGCCGACCTGGACCATGTTTTCCGGGAAAGGATTTCCATCAACCTTCATCGGCTTAGCTGATTCTTCAAACTTTATTTTCCCGGCTTTGATGGCCGACTGGATCTGCTGCCTAAAGACCTTGCAATCATTGGTGCTATGAGAGGTGGTGTTATGCCATTTGCAGTACTTTTTCTTCTTGAGCTCTTCGGCCGATGGGATGACGTGGTTGGCCAGAAGCTAGATTTGCTTCTCCTTCAGAACCAGATCGAAGATCCTATCGGCTTTGGTTATATCAAAGTCGTACTTCTCCTTCTTAGCCGATCTTTTCAACCACTGGCAGACTATGGCCTTCTTGTTCCTTGTCCACTCGGTTGCCGCCACCTCCACATCGCTGTCGCTTGAGTCTGAATCTGTTGTGCAGGCAACGTGGGTAACCTTCTTGACGACTCTCCTGGAATCTTGAAATCTTTGTTCATGAGCTGTCACTTTTTGGGCCAAGTGGGCCAGGCTGTCAAAGTCTTGAGCTAAAAACATTTCACGGATCGGCGGCAAGAGGCCGTGAAAAGCAAAGTTGGCTAGCTGAGAGTTCGATAACACCAGGCTATAGCATCGGTTCCTCATATCCCTGAAGCGCTGGATGTAATCTTGGACCGATTCCTCATGCTTCTGCCTGATGTCGGTGAGGCCCAACAACTTTATCTCGTGGGTGCCGGAATAGAAGTAGTTGTCGAATTGTTTCTCAAGATCGGCCCAGCTTTGAACTGAGTTGTATGGCAATGATGAGAACCAGGTGAAAGCCAATCCTGAGAGAGATAGCGGGAATAGGTGAACCCTGAGCACGTCTGTAGCCGATGCCTCCCCGCATTGAGCTAGGAATCGGCTGACGTGTTCGTAGGTAGACACGTTGTCTTGCCCAGAGAATTTGGAGAAATCCGGCACCTTGTACCGGTTCGGGAGTGGCACCCTCTCGAAGTATTCTAGATATGGGTACCGATACATGTGGCCGGAGTGCTTCGGCTTGAGGCCGAACTGATCGCGCATTACATCAGCAATCACATCAGCCCAAGTTCTGTTGTCTTGAGCTTGGGGTATCGGCTCGTATTGTTCATATGGTATGGGTCCTTGCCAATACTGAGGTGGTGGAGTCTGCGGCTGGTTTTGTTGCTCGAATCGGCCTCCCGGATATTGGTACTGAAATTGGTTCGCAGCGAGAGGCGGCCAAGGCGCCAGTGGTGGTGTCTGTTCAGGAGGAAGTCGATGGCCGCCAGAATTGTGATGTGGCCCTGGAACGAGGTTGCCAACCGGCTCGTTGGATACAATAGGTCGTCGATTGGTGTCAAACGTGTTTGCCACCTGCTCCTGGGTCACCGTTCGGGCGTCGTGCTCCTAGTGCGGGGGCTATTGTCGGGTCAGGATGATGGGATGCGCAGTTGGCTAGATCGGGACTCCCTCTGGTGGATTCTACTGCCCTGGCAACGGTGTCGGCCGGCCTTGTGTTGCCAGCACCCTGTAGCCCGGGAACTGACCGTCAGTGAAGTAGGTCGGCCCCCTTGGCAGTTGCTCGGCTATCTTCGAATCAACCACAGTGCTTATCATGTTGTTGAGGGTGTTAACCAGTATGCCACTTTGGTTGATGAGAGCATGGTGCACAACCGAGTCGATTCAGTCCTGTAAAGTGTGGAGGGCCGAATCATCTTGTTCTTGTTTAATGTCCTCCATCCTCTTATTCCCTTTTTAGTCCTCGTCGGAGGACATGTTGAGGTCTTCAATCTTTAATTTGAACTTCTGGAGGATAGCCCTAGATCTAGTCTGCGTAAAGGATTGCAGGTAATTGGTCTGCAGCTGCTCAACCATCTGTTTGTAGTCGGCTAGTTGTTCGGCCGACAATTGTTCCATCATCACCGGGATGACGTTTTCCTCGTTGATCTCTGGGTTCTTGACATTGACCATTGCGTCGATCCTGGAAATCTACAAATGGGTCCCACCGGCATGCCAAAAGCGTGTTGATGAGAAATTCGATTCCCACGCACCGGCCCGAGACGTTTGTTTTACTCTAGTGCAGGTCCAAGATGGTCGCCTTTGGTTTAGACATTGTCTAGTACATTTATAAACATATAATTATTATCCCAAAGTACATTTATACTAAGTGGTTGGGATAGATCGATAGTATATCGAGACCGTATAAATCACTTAGGCTAAAAGCACACTAGGATAATAATATATCTATTGATAACCTAGCCGATGCTGCAGGTCTAATGTGAATTGGCTAGTACTCCGATACATTTTATAGAAAGATATTAATCTAACCTAAATGCACTAAACCTAGATCAATCGGTTGTCAACGTAACTTGACAGATTGATGCTGGCTTAGGGCATTTAAATAGATTGAGATCTTAATATGAAAGGCGCCTTTAATATATCTAATAGCAATTAATAGTAGAAGACAACTAAAACAGGTAAGGCCGGCTGAAACCCTGGCACTGTCTCTAATGATAAACATTAAACCGAACAGATCTTTATAGTTCTAAAAGCGACTTAACAGGTCGATTAGATGCAGCATTAAGTACAAAAAGAAATACTAGATCTGTATAAGCTAATGAGAACCCCTTGAGATGGTAGACATGACATATAATCCAATTGAACCTCTGAATCTAACTCTATCAGCTGTTGTCTTCAGAGAGAAATCAGCCGATTGCGAGATAGATCTAGACATTGCTCTAGATTATATGTCGCATATGATAGATTAAGCAATTTATATCATCGAAACAAGAGTATCATGATGATTGCAACACTAATCCCGACGATACAAACCACTTGTAACAAAGAATTACCTTGTTCGGAGATCGAAGCCGATGCAGCCCGGGCAAGAGCAAGAACTTGTCGAAAGGAAAATAAAAGGTTGGCGATGCACCGAAGTTGATCGATTGTGTGTTGTTATGTTTTACCAGGGCCCTTGGGTCTTATTTATACCCAAGTACAACGACATCCGTGTAGAACACGGTTTCTACCTTATCTACTATTTACAGTACAACAATATCTCGAGACGCAGTCCCATGCCGCGTTACAAAAGGAATATCTATACAACTTCCTAATTTATAGATATAATTACCGTTACAGGACCTTCTCCATACATGGCAATATCTTTAACGTACAATTTGGAGACTGCATCTGGCTCCACTTCTATCTCAACTCGGAATCGGCTATGGGCTATCCTGGTCCGATTTGGACTTAGTCGATGGGCTCCGCAGCCGATTCGGACTCAGCCGACGCGACCTCTATTTTTCCGCAGATCACGCATCTCCTCCGATTCCGCTTTAATCTCTGCTTCAAACCCGGGGATTTGGTTACCAAATTTGGTCGTTAACAGACATCCTCTAAATAGCTTACAAAATTATAAAATAAAAAAATTAACAGTAGGAGTCATCATTAACAGTAGGATTTCTACACGTGCTTAACACTAAATAATATAATAGAGGAAAATACAAATGGCAAACACTCGATCCAATTGTGCACATCCATAATGGTCGCATTTCTCATAAGTCTCTTCCAGGATTGAAAGAATCAGTTGTGATTCTGAATCCTCCTCCTCATAAAAAGGAAATCATTATGGCGATGGAGAACGCAAAACCAATGGGGACTCTCCATGTAGGGTCCACGCTCCGCATCAAGAGTCCCCATTTTCACTGCGTTCTCCATCGCCATGATGGTTTACTTTTGATGAGGAGGACGATTCAGAATCACAACGATTCTCTCAATCTTGGAAGAGACTTATCGAATGCCACCATTATGGTTGTGTACAATCCGATGCAGTATTTGGCGGATTGCATCTAATATATTCCTCTGTTTGATTATTTGGTGTTAAGGACATGGAAAAATCACAACGTAAGTCTAAACCATCATGCCCTAATAAGGACTAATTCCAACCTAGAGAAAAAAACATAGACAAAAAAACAAAGATGAGAAGAAGGAAAAAATTATAATTTTCTCCCTTCTTCTCCTCTTTGTGTTTTTTCTCTAAGTTTTTCTATATTGACTATGTTTTACCTTCTAAAAGATAGAGAAGGAGAAAGAGAGGAGAATGGTTTTCTCTATACTTTCGCCAAGAGAGACAAAAGAGGAGGATGAGGTAAGGGAGATAAGATGGCGAGGAGAGGAAGTCAATCAGAGGAGAGGTGAAATAGAGAGGATGAGGAGAGACCGGGGACTTAAACTTTTTTTCTTATTTTATTCCTAAATTTTTGGCTCATTTTTCCATATAAACTATCAAAATGATTCACTTTTTCATTTTGAGGTACAGCCATAGCACAGAGGGGACCTAAACTTTTCCATTTTGAGCTTTTGATGATACTACTATCCATGGATAGCACTAATGCATCAACAGAAATCGTATCGTAGGTCTAAACCATCATGTCCTAATATGCACTAATCCCAACCTAGAGAAAAAACATATAGAAAAAACAGATAGAAGAAAAAGGAAAAAAATACAGCGCAGACACAATTTACACAGCTGGAGACAAAAAGGCCTAGCATGGATGCAAGAGAGGCAAAAAGAACCAGCACAGACACAAGAGAGAAAATACAGCGCACTCAACAAGAAAGAACAATTTACACGGATGGAAAAAAAAGTAAACCTGCCTTGCCTTCACAACTATACTTTTGCGCACACACATACAACAATATACACAATCACTGGCATTTTACACGAGCACCACAGTCAACGCACTAGCTGTTCAAACAAATTCATGTCAACAAACCCCATGCAAGAACAGTCTCTCATCATCCATTCAAACAAGGACTTTAAAAACCACGTGTCACCTTTGCCAACAATAATTACTTAGTTATTGCTTTTTTGCCCAGTTATTATGAATTGGCGCTACTGTATTCTAAACCCCTCTTAAAACAACTCATCACCACAACCATTCTACCTAAATACTCCACAACAACACATATATTTCTTGAGCTGCAACTCTTATAGCATCCCAAAACTAAGCAGTAAAAAAATGATGCCCGAAAAAAAAACTTAGGCCTTCTAACATTCAATATATACCACTAAGAATAAACGAATCCTTCCAACAACACAGCCAAAAGCACTATAATAACGACCTAATTACCCAATATTAAATTATGCAACCTTGAACTCTCTCACCCTCAACCTCCCCAAAAAACAAACTAAACAACATTGGAATCCAAATCAAATAACAGCCGCACCATAACTTCTATATTTCTCTTACACAGAAAGGATTCCCATCCACACAAATATAGCTATTTGTACAGAAGAAAAAATTGAACACAGCAATAGGACACCTATACCACTCTTAAAATAGCCCAGAGAAAGTCTTTAGAAACATTCTCATCCTAAACAGAAACAATTAAAAAAAATAATACCCAGTATTATCCTATCTTACCAAGCTGTGCATGAGCAACAACCCATCTACAAAAGTTGTATTACTTTTCATTGTTCATCCAATAGACTTGCTATCAATAATATCATAACAACATAGTCAATGATCATTGCACTATAGTCATCTTATACAAGCCCTAACACCAACATCACCTAAGGTACAGCTCATACAAAAAAACTCAAGTGCACTTCTGTGGACCCCCGATTTTGAGTCGGGAATCTTTCGTGTTCATAGTACCATTCCCTGGATCAAGTAGTTGGTACCCACGAATGCAGTACTGGATAATCAAGTGCACATGCACGAATAGTCTTACAATACCATTATTACATAAATAGGCCCGAAGGCATTGTTCATTCCACAGGACCTTATGGTCCGAATACAACATAAAAACAGAGTTTAGATAAGGCAGCGGAAAGAGGCAGCGGCTTGTCCATTGCCACAGGCAACGACCGGGACTAAGGTCTAATATGCGCCGTCAGTTCCTTCGCCCTCCGCGTAGTACGCGTAGGGGTCTTCTGGCTCTTCATTTCCATCAGCTGGAGGTTTGTGCGTATAGCAAGGGTGAGTACCAACCGTACTCAGCAAGTCAACACAGAATTGATGCATATGATAGGGATATTCAAAGAACACGGCTAGGGTTATTTTTGCGTAAAGCCAGTTTTTCAATTCTTTTCACAAGCCTACCGACTAGCCAAAATCAAGTTTTAATTTCATGGTTCATTAATCCGGCGACGGTTCTGTCTACCATCCATCGTGATTCCAAGGATGGCTTCCCGTCTCCGGTTCGTCATGATTTTCTGGGGAGTCCACCCCTTCTCGCATTCTCGAGAAGTTGATCCACCAGCGAACAAAATCATCATGCAAACCCATCCCAGCAGTTTTAAGTTTAAAATCTAGCCAAGCGAAAGTCTTGTCACGATGCTCAATATCCGCGAGCACGGCTATTCGAATAGATTGATTCATTCACACTGCAGTGGATGTACACTTTACCCGTACTCCGCGACAGCCCAACAAATGAGCCTACGCCTCAACACATGAGACGGTCACGGCAAAGCCTTTCGATAACCTCACTTTGGCGCACCCGCTCCATGAACTTATGCCCTCATGCACTCTAGCCGTCCTTTTCTAGCAGTGAGAGGAGTTCGCGCACCCGGGTAAGGGAAGACATTTCCAATCTTTAAGTTTAATTAACAGTAGTTTAATTTCACCATTTATAACAAAGGCCGCAGCCTCATTCTCATCCCATAACCACGTCATAGAGAACCATCTATGCAAGGATACGCCTCCGCTCGGCTACCTAGTCGGCTAGGTCTATACCCATTCGAGAAGTACGGTTGTCGGCTCGTTTCCGGCTATCTCATGGCTCGGTCCTTAATTGACCAGGGTCGGCACTTGCCTTTTCCGGAATCCACCCAAATCATCCGCCGCCCCGTCTAAAACATTTGTATAGTACTTTCAATTTTCATCAAACTTAGTTCATCGGGCCATGTGGCGCTCATGTCTCCACATGCCGAAGCTCAACTACCTCCCTAAGGTAGTTGCCCAAGCACAAAGCTTTTTCATAAAGTCATGAGTATGCATGGTCTAAGTTTAGCAGGGCTAAGCGGTTTACCGAAGTTATGCTTCGGTTATTTGTATCACATCGCGAGTTACAAGGAGTAATTCTAAAGGTAAACAATAGCAAGGTATGGCATAACAAGTATAGGCAATCCGGTAAAGCATGCATGTTTAGAGTTTAAAATAACATCATTTCGCAAAGGGGATCAATATGTTCAAAGGGTGTGAAGACTTGCCTTGCTCGCACACTTGAGGGGTGGGATCTTGGCGGTGTCGATGCCGGTTTCTTGAGCGCTACCCATACGTGCGAAGATCAATTGAATTCAGTTAGAATTCAACAAAACACCGAGAGATCGAAAAGAACCACAAAAGCCATGAAAACAACTCCAAAAGTTTTGCCGAAAATTCTACTCGAGTTAGGACAAGGGTTGCGGGAAAATCCGGGTTTTGGAATCGAGCGATGACTTAGGGTTTTCGCAAAGTCGGCGATCGCAATTAAATTTGGGAGTTACGTTTGAAAATATCCGAAGAAAATTCATGCTCGAAATTTGAGGGTTTGGGTACAAAAGCGAAACCTATTTCGATGGCGGGAAAGAATTAAACGGAATCTGGATTGAAAACGATGCGAATGGAAATTTCGGAAAACGCCCGATTCCGATTTTTCAAACTTTGCACCGAGAAAACATGCGAGAAAATAATTTATTTTTCCCCAAAATTTTACTCAAATCATCCCAAAATATTTTTCCAAATTTTCCAAAATTTTTCCTAATTTTTCCCTATTTTTCTTTTTTTTTTTCTATTCACTGCGCACTGTTCATTCGCCCGAAAGGTGTTCGACCGGGGCTCGGCCAAAAACAGAGGCGGCGGCGGCGCTAGCGCACAAGGGAAAAGGGGGCGGCGGCGGGGCTTACCGGCGATGGCGGCCCTCAGGGAGGCACGGTGGGGCACGGCTGACTTTGGCGCACGGCGGCGACGGCGTTGGCGCTCGGGGAAAAAGAGGGAGAGGCGGCGGCGGTGCGGGAAAGGGGCGGGGGACGCCGGCCTTTTATAGGCACGGCCGGGAGAGGCAATGGAGAGAAGGGGGCCGGTGCAAGCTCGGATGCCACGCGGCGGCGCAAGGGGTCGGCCGGCTCGGGCGCTTGCGACGTGGCGGAAGGGACGCGGCGGCGGCGGGGTCCGGCGCGGTGTGTGCGGCGCGAGCGCGGCGCGGGTCCGCGCGGGTCGGCGGCGCGCGGCGACGATGGCGCAAGGCGCGGGCAGGGCGCACGGGCGCACGGCCGCGGAGTGCGAGGCGCGGGCGCGTGGCGGCGCGCGTGGCGCGCGGCGGCGGGCGGGGCGGCGCGGCGGCGGCGCGCGGCGCGGGTCCGGCGCGGCGGCGGCGCGCGCGCGGCGCGTGGCACGCGCGGGTGTAGGGGCTGCCGCGCGCGCGAGCGCTTGGCGCGGGCGGGGCGTGCGCGCGCGCGCGGGCCTGGCACGGCGTCGAACACTTGGCGGCTAATGAACAGTGAACTTTCACTTTTTTCCCGATTTTCCATTTTCTTTTCTCATTTTCTATTTTCTTTCCTTCTAAAAATTCCAAAATAAATCCTAATATCCCAAAAATAATTTTTAGCATTATATTTTAAACTTTTTCTTGACTTTTATTTTCCATAATTATTTTTCATATTTATTTAAATTTCTTTTTCCAAATTTTCATAATTCACCCATTTTATTTTCAAAAATTTCCCAAATTTCGAGTACGCCTCCCGAGAATTTTATTATTTATTTTGTGTTTTAATTTATCTTCTCCCAACCAAAATTTTTATTTTATATTACTCGAAATGCGTTTTCACAAATCCACACTTTTCCCGGATTCCTTTTTAAAATCGTGATGCGGCTTTCGCATCACCGTTTTGACAACTCCGAAACCTCCAAAAACTCCGAAAAGGGAATTGATCACGTAACAATTTATGCAACCGAGCGGCAAATAAGAAGCGACAAACCCGAGAAGAAGCAATAGGCCACGGTTTTTGAAAGTTCCGATTTTTACGTTCCGATTTTGATTCTCCGATTTTTAGGATGTCACAAACCTACCCCCTAACAATAAATCTCGTCCCCGAGATTTCTTACCATTGCCGAGTAGGTGTGGGTATTCTCGTCCTCGGAACTCTTCGCTTTCCCGGGTAGCCTCTTCTTCCGTGTGATTGCTCCATTGTACCTTGTACATGCGCCATGACTTGGTCCGTGTCTTCTTTTCCGCCTCGTCTAGTATCTTGATTGGATGTTCCGGGTAGGTAAGATCACTTGTGGACATGGATGGCTTCTAAAGGAGCTTGCTCTTCGGTACCCGCAAACATTTCTTCACTGCGATACGTGGAACACTGGGTGGACATCGGAGAGATTCTCGGCGTTCCAATTGGTAAGCCACTTCTCCTCTCCTAGCGCTTATCAAGAATGGGCCCACGTATCGTGGTGCGAGTTTCCCTTGACTTTGAATCTCCGAGTTCCCCGTAGTGGTGAGACTTTTAGATACACGTAGTCACCTTCTTTAAATTCCAATTCTCTTCGACGGGTGTCCGCGTAGCTCTTTTGTCGTGATTGAGCCGCTTGTAGTCGGTCCCGGATCAGGCGAACCTTTTCCTCTGCCTCCTTAATTATGTCAGGCCCGAATATGGTTCGTTCACCGGTCTCGACCACATTAATGGGGTTCGACATCGGCGACCAAATAAAGCTTCGTTTGGCGACATCTTCAAACCGGCTTGGTATGTTGTTGTAGGAGAACTCGGCGTACGGCAAACATTTCTCCCAATCCTTGGTGAAATCCAACGCACAAGCTCTCGCATGTCTTCTAGCACTTGATTCGTCCTCTCGCCCGCCCGTCGCCGCGGGTGATAAGCGGTACTAAAGGCAAGGTGATCGCCGAGTGCCTCGTGGACCTTGCTCCAAAAATGAGATGTGAATTGGGTACCACGATCCGATATAATCCTTTTTGGTACACCGTGGAGACACACAATCCTACTCATATATAATTCCGCTAGCTTGGCACCGTTGTAGTTGGTTTTCACAGAATAAATCGCGCGTCTTGGTGAGCCGATCTACTATTACCCAAATGGAATCGTAACCGCGCAGTCTTGGGTAATCCTACTATGAAATCCATGCCTATCTCGTCCCATTTCCATTCTGGAATCTTGAGTGGCTGCAGCAAGCCACTGGCGTTGATGTTCGGCTTTCACCCTTTGGCACACATCGCACACGGCTACGTATTCGGCTACATCCCTCTTCATATTAGGCCACCAGTATTCTCCTTTTAAATCCCGGTACATTTTCGTGCTTCCGGATGTAACGAATATGCCGATTCGTGGGCTTCCTTTAAGATCAATCCCTCAAACCGCCTCGTTCGTGCACACAGATTCTCTTCTTGTACCACAAGATTCCCTTGTCATCTACGAAAACTCCCGAGCGCGTCCGGCGCCATACGTTCCTTAATTTCTGGATTTCCTCATTCCCTCTTTGGGCTTCCTCTATTTGAGTTCTCGTAGGGCTGGATTTCCAGTGAGTTCACTTCTCCGTGAGGAATCGTGCGAGATTGAGCCGAGCCATTTCTTCCTCGGAGCTCATTAGCCACACCTCCCAATTCCATGTGGTTGCATTGGGCTTTGCGGCTCAGCCGCATCGGCCACTACATTTGCCTTGCCGGGATGGTAATGGATTCCTAGATCGTAATCCTTGATCAACTCCAACCATCGCCTCGTCGTAGGTTGAGATCAGCTGAGTAAAGAAATATTTCAAGCTCTTGTGATCGGTATACACATCACGGTGGTTTCCGATCGATAGTGTCTCCGGATCTTCAATGCGTGTACCATTGCGGCTAATTCCAGTCATGTGTGGGGTAATTCTCTTCGTGGGGTCGTAATCGTCGTGAGGCATACGCTACGACCTTTCCATCCTGCATCAACACTCCTCCCAATCCTTGCCGGGATGCATCACGTATCACGAAGTCCTTGGTTGTCGGGTAAGGTCAAGATTGGAGCGGTGGTTAACTTTTCTTTTAATTGGTCGAAGGCTTTTTGGCACTTTTCATTCCATTCAAACTTCTTTTCCTTCTTCGGAGTTGAGTCATAGGTCGGGCTACGGTGGAAAACCCTTCGATAAACCGTCGGTAATAACCGGCCAAGCCCAAGAAACTCCGAACTTCCGTTACCGACTTGGGTGCCTTCCATTCCATAACGGCTTCGACCTTGGCGGGGTCACGCTACTCCTCCGCTGAAACCACGTGGCCAAGAAAAGCGACTTCCTTGAGCCGAACTCGCATTTGCTGAACTTTGCATACGGTTGGTGCTCTCGTAGCTTTTCCAAGTACTAGTCGTAGATGCTCCGCGTGTTCCTCATCGTTCTTGGAGTAGATAAGTATATCGTCGATGAACCCCACTACGAATTTGTCCAGTACTCCATGAACACCTTGTTCATTAGGTTCATAAAGTACGCAGGGGCATTGGTCAATCCAAAGGACATCACCGTGAACTCGTATAAGCCGTATCGTGTAGAGAATGCCGTCTTAGGAATATCTCCGGCTCTAATTCTCAATTGATGATATCCCGACCGTAGATCAATCTTGGAGAACACTGCGCACCCTTAAGTTGATCGAATAGGTCATCGATCCGGGCAGCAGGTACTTGTTCTTGATAGTGACTTCGTTCGGCGATCGGTAGTCCACACACATTCTCATGCTCCCATCCTTCTTCTTGACGAAGAGTACCGGAGCTCCCAGGGAGAAGAGCGGGCGAACGAATCCCTTCTCTTGTAGTTCCTTTATTTGTTTCTTGAGTTCCTCCAACTCGTTGGCCGGCATTCGATAGGGCCTCTTGGATATGGGGGCAGCACTGTGCATTAAGTCGATGATGAACTCTACGTCGCGATCCGGGGCATTCCGGTAATTCCTCGGAAACACATCCGGGTATTCTTGTACTACGGCATTCCACCTAGAGGTAGCATGGTGAACACTCCCGCAGCTTGTTCACACAGCCTTGGGTTTTGATCCATAGTTATGCTCATCGGTGATCCCCACGGGGTGGATACCGTGACTTCCCTTTACGCATATCTATAATTCCATTATTTTTGGTCAACCAATCCATTCCGAGTATGACATCTATGGTTTGGGGCGATAACACCATAAGGTTTGAGAGAAACACCACGTCTCTAATCCGTATGGGCACGTTAATGCACGGGCATGGGGTACGGTTATGTCTCCCCCAGCGAGTGTACCAACATAGGCCTCTTAAGTGCTACTTGGTGTAGGTGGTGTTGTTTGCTTACTTGGGAAGATATGAATGAATGCGAGGCTCCAGAATCGAATAAAACTTTAACGGTGTAGAGTTGATAGAGAACATACCCATCAATACGTTCGGTCCTCCCGTGCTTCTTCTCGCCCGCACATGATTCACGGCCACGTCGAAACCCGGTGGCGGCCTCGTTGGGTAGCGGGGTCCGAACGGACCTCGTCCCGCCGCAGGGGTGGGGGTTCCTCGGACGGGTGTGGCATTGGCGCCGTGCGCACAGGGTGTTGCGTGGTTTTGGGCAGCTATTGGAGTAATGCCCGAATTCTCCGCAGCTTGAAATACTCACATTCCTTCTTCCCGGAGCGGCTAGGGTTGGTGTGGGTGTACGAAGCGTGGTGTAGTGGCCGGTTGACATGGTCGGAAGCGAGAGGACGTCCGTGCTGGGACGTTTGGCTTCCATCCGCACGGGGTGGCTCCCTTGGGGCGTTGTGGCGTTCCCCGAAATGGGCGAGCCATAGCGAGCCTCCTTTTGCGGTTATTGTCCACCACCTTTTGGTCATGCTCAAGTCGGACGACCTTGTTGATGAGGCTTTGGAAACCGGTGTGATCCCGCCCGATCATTGGTCCCCTCGTTCGTCATTTAGTCCCTCAATGAATTTGTCTATCTTTTCTTCTTCGTCCGCGTCGCCGGTGGCGTAACGGGCAAGCTGGGTAAACTGTTCGATACTCCTGACCGAGGTGTTCCCTTGACGCTGCGGAACTCGTTCTTCTTCATCCTCATTACGCAGCACGAAATTCTCACGAACGCAGCCGTGAATTCCTCCCATGTTGGCTCGCCGGCGTCTTCAGCTCGTGTCTCCTTGTAGGTGTCCCACCGTCACTCGCGGGACCCTCCAACCGGTTAGTAGCGAAGACCACTCTATCGCCTTCTCGGACTCGACGAGGGTTAGCTTCTTTTCTATCACTCTTAGCCAATCTTCGGCGTCCATAGGTTCTTCGGCCGTGGAAAAAGTGGGCGGCTTAGCTCTCATGAATTCCCCGGACTCGATCCTCCTCGACCTCCTTGATTATTGGCGATCGCTTGGAGTAGCCGGGTCTGCATAGCCATGACCTCCGCCAGGGTGGAGGGGTTGGGTTCCGGCGGGTTTTCGTTGGTTGCCGCGCTCTGCGACGATGTGCCATCCAAGAAGAGAGATGAATTAAGAGAGCGATCTAGTTTAGGTTATGGTTCACAGGAAATTTTTCTTCAAGTTCCTTCGAATGATCTTCACTCAACGGGCAAGGTGAAACAATAAATAGCATACGAATTAAGACATCGCAAGGCGATGCCTGTGTTCATCATATTACATAAGGGGTACATGGACTGTATACACACAGTCCTCCATGCCAGATAGCAATAATAATTATATCGTTCAGCTAGATCAACTAATTAAGGGTAAATAGGAAGTGCCGCGGTCGGGAAGGTCCTTCCGCCTAGTCATCCAACCACCCGCAAGAGCCGGCGCCGGAAGCGGGTGGTCCGCGCCGAAGCAAACCGAAGTCCCCACGGCTCGGAGGTGGCGGCCTCGGAGTCACGCCGAATCTTTCGACTCGGTGGCCGCGTACTCTTGCGAGCGTCGGCGGGTGAGGGGCCTCCCGTGTGAGTCAAGCGACGAGGGGAACTTCCTCCTCCATTGAGTCGGTGTCGCTAGGCTCCCATTTGATCTCCATGGGCTCCGCCTCGGACTCCGTGTCGGTGTGGATCTGGATGGGGTTACCCTCTCCGATCCCGGCTCGGAGGGTACGGCACGGAGCTCGGGGTGGCAGCAGTGGGGTCGACCGTGTATGGTGCGGGCTCGTGCTCGACATGAAAGCTTGCTCCATCATAGCTTGAAAAGTATCAAAGCTTGCTGGAGTTATATGGTAATAGTGGTCGGGCACGGGGCGGGATGTGATGGTACAGGCTCGGTGGAAGTACTGCAGCGTAGACAGGATGAGTGTGCAATTGCTCCTCTAGCCGGTTGATCTCGTCGCTTGCTTTTCCCGAGCTGCTCTTCCAGCTCTACTAGAGCCTCCCTCGGGCCATGTAGCGGTCCGAGAGTTGCTCATACCGAGCACCATTGGCTCGCAACGTGTCCGGCAAGATGCTTATCTCGGTCTCCACGGCCTTGGTGGGTGGCGACCGGATCATTGAGGCGTGCTCGCGATCGTTGATCTCGAGCGGGCCTCCTCGTAATGTCGCTCGCCTTCTCCGCCAACGCGATAAACGCGTGACCATCGGGTTGTAGCAGCAGGGGGTAGCCTCCACGGTGCAGACCGGGTTGCCCTCTTCGCGGTAAGGGTGATGGACGAACTCTGTCATTGTGAGTTCGGCACGGTGTTCCGCATTAAGGCGAAGGAAGGCCTCGCGAGCGGCATCCTGAATAGCTGCTTCTGCTAGGTCCCGGTGGTAGCGAGTGTGGAAGCAGTAGGATGTCTCACTCCCCATGCGGGCTTCTATGGACACGGCTGCCTCCCAGGCTGGATACATCTCGGAGCCATGTCTCTTGGTGTGATAAGTGGGCGGTTCCGGGTATCTCAAGCACCATAGTAGAGACTGAAGTTGTACCACGAACCCCTCGTCTCGCGGGTTAGTGACTTCCCAGGTTCCGTCGTGGTTTGACATCTGCTTTTACAGGCAATTTAGGGTTAGCGAGAGGGAGCTATCATAATCATTTGGTATAAAGAAATACAGATGTAGAAAAGATATATTTGCATTTTCGGAAATAATAGTTTAAAACTGATCCTACTGTAGGGATATTTCCCTTTAGCCATCTAGTTAGGGGTAGGGCGCCATTTGGTCTTAGCCTACGGTCGCATGGCTCTGATACCAGCTCTGTGGACCCCCGATTTTGAGTCGGGAATCTTTCGTGTTCATAGTACCATTCCCTGGATCAAGTAGTTGGTACCCACGAATGCAAGATCTTGGATAATCAAGTGCACATGCACGAATAGTCTTACAATACCATTATTACATAAATAGGCCCGAAGGCATTGTTCATTCCACAGGACCTTATGGTCCGAATACAACATAAAAACAGAGTTTAGATAAGGCGCGGAAAGAGGCGGCGGCTTGTCCATTGCCACGAGCAACGACCGGGACTAAGGTCTAATATGCGCCGTCGGTTCCTTCGCCCTCCGCGTAGTACGCGTAGGGGTCTTCGCTCTTCATTTCCATCACTGGAGGTTTGTGCGTATAGCAAGGGTGAGTACCAACCGTACTCGGCAAGTCAACACGAATTGATGCATATGATAGGGATATTCAAAGAACACGGCTAGGGTTATTTTTGCGTAAAGCCGCTTTTCAATTCTTTTCTCAAGCCTACCGACTAGCCAAAATCAAGTTTTAATTTCATGGTTCATTAATCCGGCGACGGTTCGTCTACCATCCATCGTGATTCCAAGGATGGCTTCCCGTCTCCGGTTCGTCATGATTTTTCGGGAGTCCACCCCTTCTCGCATTCTCGAGAAGTTGATCCACCGAACAAAATCATCATGCAAACCCATCCCAGCAGTTTTAAGTTTAAAATCTAGCCAAGCGAAAGTCTTGTCACGATGCTCAATATCCGCGAGCACGGCTATTCGAATAGATTGATTCATTCACACCTGCAGTGGATGTACACTTTACCCGTACTCCGCGACAGCCCAACAAATGAGCCTACGCCTCAACACATGAGACGGTCACGGCAAAGCCTTTCGATAACCTCACTTTGGCGCACCCGCTCCATGAACTTATGCCCTTCATGCACTCTAGCCGTCCTTTTCTAGCGGTGAGAGGAGTTCGGCGCACCCGGGGTAAGGGAAGACATTTCCAATCTTTAAGTTTAATTAACGTAGTTTAATTTCACCATTTATAACAAAGGCCGCAGCCTCATTCTCATCCCATAACCACGTCATAGAGAACCATCTATGCAAGGATACGCCTCCGCTCGGCTACCTAGTCGGCTAGGTCTATACCCATTCGAGAAGTACGGTTGTATCGGCTCGTTTCCGGCTATCTCATGGCTCGGTCCTTAATTGACCGGGTCGGCACTTGCCTTTTCCGGAATCCACCCAAATCATCCGCCGCCCAGTCTAAAACATTTGTATAGTACTTTCAATTTTCATCAAACTTAGTTCATCGGGGCCATGTGGCGCTCATGTCTCCACATGCCGAAGCTCAACTACCTCCCCTAAGGTAGTTGCCCAAGCACAAAGCTTTTTCATAAAGTCATGAGTATGCATGGTCTAAGTTTAGCGGGCTAAGCGTTTACAAGTTATGCTTCGGTTATTTGTATCACATCGCGAGTTACAAGGAGTAATTCTAAAGGTAAACAATAGCAAGGTATGGCATAACAAGTATAGGCAATCCGGTAAAGCATGCATGTTTAGAGTTTAAAATAACATCATTTCGCAAAGGGGATCAATATGTTCAAAGGGTGTGAAGACTTGCCTTGCTCGCACACTTGAGGGGTGGGATCTTCGCGGTGTCGATGCCGGTTTCTTGACGCTACCCATACGTGCGAAGACCAATTGAATTCAGTTAGAATTCAACAAAACACCGAGAGATCGAAAAGAACCACAAAAGCCATGAAAACAACTCCAAAAGTTTTGCCGAAAATTCTACTCGAGTTAGGACAAGGGTTGCGGGAAAATCCGGGTTTTGGAATCGAGCGATGACTTAGGGTTTTCGCAAAGTCGGCGATCGCAATTAAATTTGGGAGTTACGTTTGAAAATATCAGCGAAGAAAATTCATGCTCGAAATTTGAGGGTTTGGGTACAAAAGCGAAACCTATTTCGATGGCGGGAAAGAATTAAACGGAATCTGGATTGAAAAACGATGCGAATGGAAATTTCGGAAAACGCCCAATTCCGATTTTTCAAACTTTGCACCGAGAAAACATGCGAGAAAATAATTTATTTTTCCCCAAAATTTTACTCAAATCATCCCAAAATATTTTTCCAAATTTTCCAAAATTTTTCCTAATTTTTCCTATTTTTCTTTTTTTTTTTTTTTTCTATTCATCGCAGACTTGTTCATTCGCCCGAAAGGTGTTCGACCGGGGCTCGGCCAAAAACGAGGCGGCGGCGGCGCTAGCGCACAAGGGAAAAGGGCGGCGGCGGGGCTTACCGGCGATGGCGGCCCTCGGGAGGCACGGTGGGGCACGGCTGACTTTGGCGCACGGCGGCGACGGCGTTGGCGCTCTGGGGAAAAGAGGGAGAGGCGGCGGCGGCGGGAAAGGGCGGGGACGCCGCCTATTATAGGCACGGCCGGGGAGAGGCAATGGAGAGAAGGGGGCCGGTGCAAGCTCGGATGCCACGCGGCGGCGCAAGGGGTCGCCGGCTCGGGCGCTTGCGACGTGGCGGAAGGGACGCGGCGCGGCGCGGGTCCGGCGGGTCGGTGACGCGCGGCGCGAGCGCGGCGGGTCCGGCTGGTCGAGCACGCGCGGCGACGATGGCGCAAGGCGCGGGCAGGCGCACGGCGCACGGCTGCGGAGTGCGAGGCGCGGCGCGGCCGCGTGGCGCAAGCGCGCGGGCGGCGGGGGCTGGCGCGGCGGCGCGAGCGGGCGGGTCCGGCGCGCGGGCGGCGCGGCGCGCGCGCGTGGCACGCGCGGGTGTAGGGGGCCGCGCGCGCGCGGCGGCGCGGCGCGGGGCGCGCTGGGCGTACGGCGTCGAACACTTGGCGGCTAATGAACAGTGAACTTTCACTTTTTCCCGATTTTCCATTTTCTTTTCTCATTTTCTATTTTCTTTCCTTCTAAAAATTCCAAAATAAATCCTAATATCTCAAAAATAATTTTTAGCATTATATTTTAAACTTTTTCTTGACTTTTATTTTCCATAATTATTTTTCATATTTATTTAAATTTCTTTTTCCAAATTTTCATAATTCACCCATTTTATTTTCAAAAATTTCCCAAATTTCGAGTACGCCTCCCGAGAATTTTATTATTTATTTTGTGTTTTAATTTATCTTCTCCCAACCAAAATTTTTATTTTATATTACTCAAAATGCGTTTTCACAAATCCACACTTTTCCCCGATTCCTTTTTAAAATCGTGATGCGGCTTTCGCATCACCGTTTTGACAACTCCGAAACCTCCAAAACTCCGAAAAGGGAATTGATCACGTAACAATTTATGCAACCGAGCCGGCAAATAAGAAGCGACAAACCCGAGAAGAAGCAATAGGCCACGGTTTTTGAAAGTTCCGATTTTTACGTTCCGATTTTGATTCTCCGATTTTTAGGATGTCACAACTTAGAACAATACAATATCATGTAATAAAAAGAAACGGAATTTATATTCAGCTAAAAGAAAACTACAATGACAAGTATTAGTGATAGCCAAAAGATAACATCATACAAACCAAACAGAATTCAGGGACCTTTAATCTCCTAAACATCAACACCCCATAACTATTTCTGCTAAAAGATACTAAGATAATCTACACCAACATGTATCAAAACCCACAACCTACAAGCTTTGCAACCACATTTCATAGAACCTCCAAACAACATTCATCTCTAACAGCCCATTAATATCATATATCTTTGCCATAAAAAGTTCATAGATACCCAAAAATCCATATCTCTTTCGCTACATTGTTCACAGCCACCAAAAAAGAAAAAAATAGGAGCATCATTTCAAGCCAGTCATACATTCCATTACAGTTCACCTACCACATACATCACCAAATATCCAAATATAGAAATATAGAATCCACAATCTCCTAAAGATCAACAGCCCACAGGTATTTCTACTAAAAGCTACTAACATAGTGTTACACCTACATGTGTCAAAACCCACAATCTACAGGCTCTGCAAACACATCTCATACAGACTACAAACAACATTCATGTCTCACAAACCATTAACATCATATATCTTTCCCATAGAAACTTGATAGATACCAAAAGATCCATACCACTTTCATCACATTGTTCACAGCCACCAAGAAAAATGAAAAAGGAAAGACAGGAGCATCATTTTAGCCCAGCCATACATGCCATTACAGTTCACCTACCACATACATTAACAAAATATCCAAATATATAACTATAGAGTCCACCTAACATCATAAAGCCAAGATATATAGTATTTGCCTATTCCTATTCTACACATCAGCAATAGAAGAAAGAAAGCACACACTTCCTATCCTCCCAGTTATCTGTCGTTAGCACCATAGAACGCCTGCCAAAAACCAAATAGGAAAAAAATTAGGGGGGAAACCTGCTGTTGTTTCTCTTTCCAAGGGGAAAAAACCTTGAAAACCCTAAAATATGTATCCTTATCTAAAGGCGAAAACCATGTATACAAAAACTAGACCTAAAACACAATATAGGTTACTAACCTTTAGTACTTCGGTTTAGGGGGAAATCCAGGAGGAACCTCCGGGTACACAGCAGTAGGCAACGACAATCTTCTAGTGCGGGAAGTGGAACGGACACACGCATCACACGCAATGTAAACCACCTGATATGGGGAGGCAGACATCACACCACCGGCCGCCGCGCTTGGACCAGGTGCTGCCGTAGATGGTGGTGAAGAAACCGTGCCATCCACATCAGGATCCGTCTTCGTTTCCGGCTCCACCAGTACTACCGACGGCCCCAAGCACTCTAGTTCTTTACCACCAGTCGTAAGCTTCTTCTTCGCCTTCGCTCACCGGGACACAGTTGCCCACGGCCATGGACTACGGGGAGGGTACTCGAACCCGCTGTGCAATTTCATGGTTTCCTCTACTGCAAAGAAAAAACGCAAGACGAAGATATTGGAAGAACAAGAGGCGTTACTGCGAGAGTGAATCCCACAGACTGTAGAAAGGACGGCTATAGGTATACGGTCGCCGGAATATGAACAAGTGCCTTGGGGTAAGTGAGTGATTTCGCATCCGTCAAAACACCAACATCACTGCAGGCAATGGGCCATTCCAACAGTGCCCGGCATCCAGCCCAACATACGAGCATACCTCAGCCTCTTCCAACGTTTACTAGGCCCATAGAAGCCCATTCAATATCGCTACGCTTTTTCCCATTTTTTTTAAACCCATGTCAACCCAAACCATATAAGCGTGTTGTTTATGCTAATCCTCCGAACGAACTAAAGCTCCCAACGCCCCATCACTCCTATGCATTGCCAATACAACAACATTCCAATATAACTGCATTATTAAGTACCGCGGGGGAAAAACACCGCTCATAAACAAAAGAATGTACACACAAGGGATGAAAAAACATCCAAAAATTAGGTAAAACATCCAAAACACCCATGCATAAGCCAACAAGGCAAAAACAATAGATTAAACCTCACCATGACAAATACCAGAATTACAACCTAGATTCCAACACACTGCGCAAATTCCAGAACAGCATAGTCCCAGCACCACCAAATCAAACATCACTAAATAGCCATAATACCAAACAATACACAAAGCTAAGCAAACAAACAAATCCGTTAGCAACAAGGTAAGCAAAAACATACCGTATCAACAGCTTCCACCACCAACACAGCTTACAAACCGACAGGTCCTCATCGAATCCACTTCCATCGAACCCAAGCTCCTCACACCACCGCACCACCTGCCGCTCCACTCCGCGCCTTCACCCTAAAAAAGCAACAACAAAACCAAACCAACCTAACCCGATTAAAAATAGCAAAAAAACATGAAAAATTAAGATATCCCATCGCTCATACAAGAACAGATTTAGATCGAAGAGAATCCCACCGAAAAAACTGCTAACACCTAACACAACATCCAGTCCAACCATTGATTACCCAACCAAAAAAAGAGAAAACCAAATCACATCTCTACTAAAAAAAACATAGTTCAGACCTAGATCTGAACACACTCCACAAAATCCCAGCCCATATAGTTCCAATACCCCCAGATTTGTCCTCAGCACATAGTCAAGGCGCCAAACAATACGCCAAAAAGACCAAAAATCAAAAGAACAACAACAAAGCAAAGAAGAACATATCGTCTGAGAATCTATCCAAATCCCATCCATCTGGATCCAATCCAGGCGACTCACACCCCTTGAGTCGTCGCCCGTACAGGTCGCGCCGCACAGGGTCTACGGCGAGGGAGACCGTGATCCGGGCCCTATGCGACGCCAGGAAGGCCCAGACCCCTACCCACGTGACGGCGTCAGAGGACGAGATGGCCGCAGCAATGTCCACCGCCCCTCCCCCCTAGCAATGTCGAGGGTGAGGGATAGGTAGGCGTCGGGGCCGAACGCCCGCGCTGAGATGTACGCGCAAGGAGCCTGGCGGCTCGGGCAGCAGCGGAGGAACTGGACCCAGCAAGCATTTACCTGGGGCTTTTCCCAATGTCAGGCTAGAGATTTCCCACGGCACCCTTGCGAAGAGGATAGGTCGACCGAGTGGAGAGAGTATCATCGTCGGCGATGGGTGGGATACCTACCCATACCGGGGGAAAAGAAGAACACCAAAAGCAAACGCAGCTACACCAACACAAAAACAGCAGCAAAAAGAGAGAAGACCGATTTTCATCCGCAACACCCTTCTAATTATACTCTCCTACAACACAGTCCCATATACCTATCTCCTTCTTATCCACATATAATATAGCAATACATTAAGGACCTTAACGGAAAAATATACCTCATAAACTAATTACTACCACTTACAGCGCGCGATAGCGCGCCTTACGTTCTAGTATAAATAAATCATATGGGCAAATACGGCCACTAAAGCAGCATACCACTATAGCAGCATGGAGACTAAGGAAGAGAAGGATCCTGTTGAGATCGATGACTCCCATAGACTGACATTACACTATGCCATATGCATGGAACATGCCTATCCATAGTCGCTTCTATGGCAAATATTGCCCCTACTATTTCTGCTTCAACTGTATTATAGATCATATTAGTTACCATACATGAGGAAGCATCCCTGTTCATAGCCCTGATCCTAGCCCTGATCCTGTATGCAATATTAGTGAGCTTACCTATGAGATGTGGTACAAGCATGTCTTGGTTGATGGGTGCAATGCTTGGGAAGCTACAATTCTAACTTCTAAGGAATCTTTAGTGTTAAGGTGTGGCAATTGTGGAAAATTTTTTGAAAGGGATCACTGTGTAGGGAATGGAATGGTGGGTGTCAGGGATTACTGCCTTGATGGGATGCATAGATTGGTTGTTTCAAAAGGTTGGCAGCCATGCTCTAACTGTGACATACTTGTTGAGCTAACTGGAGGATGTAATATCATAATAACTTGTTGGTAAGCATCCTACTTGTCTTTGTTTTATGTGTTCTTGTTCACAGGACTCTGGTGTGTCTGTTTTGGTTGAATATCTACTTGTTAATTTGTTAGTAGCAGTTTGCTCAACTAAAAGTAATCTCATAAATTCTGAACCTGTATAATGTTGTACCACAATAATAATTACGCATAGAGGTGTCTCAATAGTTTTTTTATGTAATTTAGTCCTTTTGGCCCTTCTCAACTGTTGATGGAGACCTTAGATGTGAAGGATGGGCAGTAGCTGAATTGGGTTGGAGATATGGACCTTCTGAAAGGGTTGATTTCCTAATAATAGCCTTCTGTGTGCAAAATTTTGGTTGGATTGTTTCTAGAGGCATACTGTAGAAGTGCCAAACTGAATTTTTTACCCCATCCTGTTCATATGGCCCCACCTGTCATCACATTCTCATTACATCATCCTGTCCGCTTCATATGGCCTCACCTGTCATCACATTCTCATTACATCATCCTGTCCGCTGTGGTTTTGTAGAATACTCATTAATGTGATGTGATATTTATTAGTAAACATGTGTAGTTTGAAACAAGCTCAAATACTTTTGTCATGTTTGCCAATTATAGGGGCAACTATAGGTGCTACAGCCTATAGTCAGCTCAATTGGAGGATTTGCTTCAATAAAGTTGGAACTTAAGTGGGTTTTGTTCTATTTTCTCATCACAAAGAAAATCATTGTTTTCACTACATGACCAGAAGAGAGCACTTCTTTGGCAGTATATCTTGTAGTTAGTGAATCATTCCAGTAGATCTGTTTCCAAATAACACTGGCTATGTGAGATCATATTTCCAAAAAACAGTGACCTTTGTCGGCCTGCCGGCCTGGCTCAATGGCTAAGCAGCTCATGGACAGGCCAAACCGCTTACCTAGACAGCCAATCCTCCTTCCTAGGCTGCCAGGCCTGGCTCTGCTAGCCAGCCGGCCTAGTCTGAAGCTGACCACCTGTGTTTTGCTGAACTTCACCAACCAATGTTTAGATGATTCCTGTAAAACAGTTGACACACCAAAACTAGTGTAACAGTGAGCGTTAACAAACCAATTTATTTTCAAAATTAATTATTATTTATCTATTCTGCTAAAAAGCATTCCTAGTAAATATATCTTTTCGTTCTATTGTACATATTTTACATATTCAAACGGTATGCAGTGTCTGTGGTTCAACTGCAAAGACCAACTTCATATGTGTATGTGTTGTCCACTTGTTCCTGCTAACTGAACTCTTGAATCACTTTTTCCCCTGATATCAGTTACATCATTACCTGGACTCAAGGAGCTTGTCATGGAAAATTGAACATTTGTCAGAACTCTTCACAATATGTACCTGAGCTGCGCAGCGAGGTGGCTGAGTACTTGGAACTTTCTTTTTGTTGTAAGGATTAGTCATCAGGACTTTTCAAATTTGGTGTTGGACTATACAGATTCTGCTTCTAAATGTAATTAGAAGCATCTCTTCCATTCCTTTAAATGTTTCATTTTTACATTTGCACCATGCAATGTGAAGTGCATGCATAAGGTTAAGTGTAGGTTGTGTAAATAACCGTATCCTGCTTCGGCCTAGCTAGTCCAAGGAATAATTTGTTTTTATAAAAAACAAAAAAAGTCAGCATTCTAATTATTTCTCAGGTTACCATTCACAATGACCTGCACTCAGCACACATAGACCTACAACAGCTACAACAGTTACCATGACATAAATTAGCACGCTTCAAATTCTCTTCCTTGAACTGAAAATAAGTGAAATATTATATGATTATCATATTCTCCTTGCAACGCTCTTTTGAGAAGGCAGTATTACTAATGACTCATTCAATAGAATATATGGTATAATACAAGTGGTTTATGCATTTTTACAAAGAAAATATTTTTGTTATAGCGGTTTTATGGTACTGGAGGATGTACTACGCTATATTTAGTTTTAATTTCTGGTACTTTGGGTACGTTGTTAGTGCTGAGGTACAAGGATGTACAGAGATTAACACTATGAACTATGGTACAAGCTCAGTTTGAAAAGAGAAAAATGTTTCGAATACTGAGGAGGAACTTAGCATTCGATATTGAATGGAGAAGAAAATGGTGAGAAAACATGCATTCAAAGCGATTCGAGATCAGGACGACGCTGCTCCCAGTAGCTCCCTGCCAGCCGAGCTAGGTGATGTTCTCAATGTACAAGCTCAGTAAATATTCAAGATTCATATAATTTGAACGAAGGGATAATGGAATAAAGGTTCAGGTATGAATAGATAGATTTGTCGATAATGCAATAAAAATTAATATTGCATTGGCGCTTTTGAGTCAGACGGGTAGTAGAGCAAATTGACCCAGTTCACCAAGAAATTCACTTTTTTCATGTGGGGCCATCGAGATGGGTGTTTGAGAATAATGGTAATTTTTCTCATAAACTGGCCTTGAACCTATATATATTGCAGCTTCTTCAGCTTCAAGTGGTAAGAAAATTTTAGGAAGCAACTCTAGCAAAATATTTAAAACATTTTTCACTTGCAAAATTGGGATTTTAATGGCAAAAAATGTTGTGGCAACTAACATGCGTAAAATGTGATCGTGAATCCTTATAGACAGTACTACATAATTGTGACACAGATGAGCTCTAAAGTATATATATATATATATAATCCGTTCTAATATAAATACAACCTAGTATGTATAATTCTAGGATTATGAATCTGAACATTATGACATATGCTAAGACAGCTGTTTAGATGTTTAGATTCGTATGGCTTACTTACATACTTATATTAAGACGAATGAAGTAGTTTTTCTAATGTGGTCTCTTCCGTAAGCATTCATGGGTTTTAAAATATTTTTCACTTGTAAAATTGGTATTTTAATGGCAAAAAAATGTTGTGGCAACTAACATGCGTAAAATGTGATCGTAAATCCTTATAGACAGTATGATTGTGACACAGATGAGCTAGGATATATATATATATATATATAATATATAAAATCCGTTCCAATATAAATACAACGTATAATTCTAGAATTATGAATCTGAACAATATGACATATCCTAAGAAGACAGCTGTTCAAATTCGTATCTATAAAAATATTTTATAGTTATAGTTATGCTTACTTACATATATTAAGACGAATGAAGTAGCTTTTCTAATGTTGTCTCTTCCGTAAGCATTCATGGGTTGTCAAGTGTTGGTCATTGCGAGATGATAAACAGTAAGTCCAAACAAGGCCAGCTTGGTTCGCATTGCTACAATAAAATTTGATCGAAGAAGAGATTGAAAGCCAATGATGTTGGTTGCATGGGGAACCATTGGAATGATCGGAAGCACTGTTCAGTGACTGTCTAAATGTTGTAGTAATATTTGAACAGGGATCCCGACAAGAATTAGATTTTTTATCTCTCGAGAAGACATTTCTCATTTTTTTTCATCTGAATAGTCATAAAAAGTTTATAATATAGATTAATATAAAATATATTAAGACTAATTTAACTTCTACAAATTAAAAAATAAATTAAACTTAACGTGCTTTGGCATTATATTTGTTATTTTTGTTACAACTTATAAAATTTAAATTTAAACTTACATATTTATGAAATGATATATTTCATATTAATCTATCTTGTCAACCTTTTAAAAAAATTTTATAACTATTTAGATGATATGCAAAAAAAATAAAACGATATTGCCTCGAGGATGAAAACACTTTTTTTAAAAATAGTGCGGTGATAGATTTCACAAGTAGATTCCTATTTTACAAACAAGATAAACTTGTTCTCATTCTATATTATACTACAACAATTGCATTTTTCAGGAATTACAATGGTGCAAAAGGAAGATAAAAAATTAGGTTAAAAATAAAATTAAAAGAAAAAAAAAAGAAAACAGAGAAACCAACCATGCACATCTTTCCCCCAGCTCTGAGCGACCTTCCTCACGACCCAATCTTGTCGAGGCTCTCGGAGACGGCCTTCATCCGCGACCGCCGGTCCGGGTCCGCCTCCACGCACCCGAGCGCCACGTGGAACGCCGCCACCACCTCCTTCCGCGCCCCGCCGTCGCGCAGCACCGCCGCGTCGGCCAGCTCCGACAGCGGCCGCGCGTCCTCGAACCCCTGCCGCACCCACCTCACCAGCTCCGGCACCACCTGCTGGTCGCCACCGCCGCCGGCGGAGCCCGTGGTGGTGGTCCCCGAGAACGATGCGGACGAGGAGGTTGACGCGAACGGCGAGGCTTGGTGCTCCGGCGGCCGCCCGGTTAGCAGCTCCAGCAGCACGACGCCGAAGGAGTAGACGTCGGACTTCTGGCTGGGACGCGCCCCCACGGCGCGGGCCTCGGGGCGCGGTACGCGCTGGGGCGATGGTGGTGGTCCGCCGGCGCCGCCGCGGCGGGCTTGACGACGTAGGGAGGCAGCGCGCAGCCCATGACGCCGCCCGAGGCGGAGGAGGGGTCGGCGCAGCCGGCAATGGTGAGGAGGCGGGCGAGGCCGAAGTCGGCGAGGAGGGCGTTGTAGTCGGCGTCGAGGAGGACGTTGGATGCCTTGACCTCGCCGTGGACGAACCGCCGTGGGCTGCACTCGTGGAGGTGCGCCAGCCCGCGCGCCGCGCCCTTGGCGATCCGCAGCCGCACCGACCATGACAGCGTCGCCGCCTGACCCGACCGCCCTGGACAATCACATCCCACCGTCCCAAACAAAATCTTAGGATTATAAAACTACATCGAAAAAACAACAAATTTAACCAACATTTTTTAGCTTCTCGCATCATCTTCTCCTTAATCAGTGCTCCCTCCGTATGGTCTGATTTTTTTTTCGTATTCAAACTATAAATTTAACCAAGTTTATATAAAAGCATAGTAATATTTTTAACGCTAAAGAAAAATGCTATTAAAATATACTAGCAAAATACTCGTGCGTTGCAACGGGACGACGACGCAGGGAGGGAAGCAGACGAAGGACGAAGGTCCAGGCGACGGCGCGAGAGCTCCAAGCGACGACGGGAGGGAGGGGCGTAGGCGCGGCGCGAGGCACGACGCGGATGGGGACGGAAGAGAAGGACGCATGAAGTCTTTCTTTTTCATCCGAGCCCTCACTTTCCTTTTAGCATTGGGACTGCGGATTAATTTTATAAACATTGAAGAGGTTTTCTGCAAAATAACCCCTTTTTCTTCTTTAACTGGGTTTTTAAAATAGTCAGGTGGACTGCGGGTTAATTTCGAAAACACCAAGGGGTTTTCTGCAAAATAGTCAGGCAAAACAAAATTTGGGTGGAATAAATGTAATAAAACTAATTTAGTATTCCCTCGATTTATATTATAAATTGTTTTGATTTTTTTCAAAATTTTTAAATTTTGATTAAATTTATGGAAAAAATATAATAGTATTTTTAACACAAAACAAACATATTATCAAAATATATTTAATATTAGATTTAATGAAGCTAATTTAGTATTTTAGATGTTACTAATTTTTTTATAAATTTGGTTAACTTAGCAAAGACTTATAATATGATGGATTAAACGGATTAAGTATTATTATAAGAGTTGCTATATTTATATATAAATTTATTTAAATTTATAAATTTTGACTTAGAAAAATTCAAAACGATTTATAATAAAAATAATGAAGGATGTAATTTAATGCATACATAATAATCAATTTTTTGTTGTAGGCTCCTAACATTCTGTTTGAATTAAAAACTTCGTTCTATATTCTTTAATTCGAACTGGAGAAATGTGCACCTTATCACAATTCCGACAGAGAAGTTTAAAGAGAGGCTACCAGTAAATCTGATAACCACAAAATTAAGCTCTTCTCGCTAAAACACAACTACATGTGCATATTAAACCGGATAAATACCTCGACAAGATCAGATCGCGTGGACACAACTACTTGCATCAGTCACCATAACTCTATCTCTATCTACCCATACAAGGTGCTTAAACAATACATGGAACTATTCCGTGCTACTACTAATTCACCACATGAAAAATCCCATCGTTTGCTCTAAAGCTTTTAAAACTTAATTTTTGAAGTTGAGTACGAAGTTTTTTTGTCGTAATTTATTTTCAGCGTTTGACTTTAAAATCACTAATAATGTATATATAAAAATTTTTACCCTATAAATATATTTTTTCAATAAGTCGTACAATTTATAATCAGCATTGAGCCAACCGATAAAAGGAGACATTCTTCCCGATAAAATAGGTAGTAGTAGGTAATCCTACAATCAGAAGTCAAACCTGTGGGTTCCTACCAATTAAAATTTGGCGGTCAATTTACAGTAATAGTTGTACAACGCCAGCGACATCAGAAAGGTCAGAGGAGACCCTCTTGTAGTTGTTGTAGCACAGGCAGAAAGTTGTCCATCCAACCATAGGCACCACAAGGACAGGGAACCGGCCTCTGATCATTGCCCGGGGCTTCGTGCTAATCACAGACATGTTTGGGACGCTTTTCACTGTGACTAGCCGTACCATATTCACTTCTAATGCAGTTGGCTACTCATCAGCTACCATAAGATCAAAGCTGAACGCCGCTAACCATAAGAAATACCAATCATCGTATGTTTTCGACCGGAGGGAGTAGCAACTTCTGATCCTATCTTAGTGCCCGATATTTTTTCCATGGTCTTCAAAATAAAATAGTTTTTTCACTAAATACTAAATTAAGCTCTTGTTCATTAATTTAAATGATATTTATCCTACACGACAATGGACACCCCTGATTGGGGAGTACAATGGGACTATAGCCCGTAATTAAGGTAATATGATGTGATGCGTTATGCAGTGATGGATCCTCTGCTGCTGTACAGTGTTATGAGGTAGCTAACTCTTGACACGGCAAATCGTTCAAATCAATCGCTACAGTAACAATACAATAAGGCCCATTTTCGGTCCACTTAGAAATGAAAACCTACCTAAAATTTGACTATCACTAATATTTTTACAATAAATATGCATATTTGGCAAATTTTGGTAACAAAATAAACGTTGCAAAATCACTGTTTAAAATGCCATCAATTCGGTTACGTAAAATTTGTCTATAAAGCAAAACAACCGTACGACTACAATGAAAATGCATAAGGATTCACTAAAATATATTTTGCACTGTAATTTTCATTCCCTTTGAGCCTAAAACCCCCAAAAATGTTGCAATGGCCGTAGAGCAGCTAGGCACTAACACTTTTTTCGTGAACACGCAAAAGGATCACACGTCAGATATATTAGAAGACAAAAAGAGTTTCTATACAAGACGCCATCCGTCAGACCGACCGACGGCAAACGGGGTGGGGGAAAGTATAAAAGCTGAACACATGTAACTAAAAACTAAAAGCTACTCTGAAAAAGGACGAGAACGGGCAGTGCCACCCTAAACTCCCAAGAATACTCCAAAAGACGCAACACTCGCTAAGGACCACAGCAGGCCCTCTGCTTGGATAGCAGCAACAACCACCGAGAGTGAGAAAAGGACATACTCAAAAACCCTGGAGTTACACTTCTTCTAGAACAACCAAGTGACCAAGAGAACCAGGGAGTCGAAACATGTACGGAGATGATCCGGCAACCTAATCCTGCAAGACGGCTACCAGTCCTGAAGCCAACTGCCAAGCGTCGAGGAAAGGCCAGCCCAACCAGAAGAAGAAAGCACCCGGAACCAGACTTGACGAGCAAAGACACAATCAAGAAGTATGTGATTTATCGACTCAAGCTCCTACGTGCAAAAGGGACAGGCCGAGTGATTGTCAATGCCACGCTTCACAGAGATCAGCCTGCCCAATCGGCCAGTCTTGCTTTGAAAAGCAAACCGGAGGAGGAACTTGCATATAGACGACCCCTTCGCTCGTCAGAGGAGAGAAGCCCCAGCGAGGGGAAGCTGGCCAAGAAAGAAAGCCTGGTAAGCCGAACACGCCGAATAGCGGCGGTAACCAGACAAACGCCACACAAGCCGATCCTCCGAGCTAGGCGAGAGCTGAACATTGCGCACAACATCCTAGAGAAGCAGAAACTGGGCAATGCCAGGGACCGTGAGGGCACTACGCATGTCCGCAACCCAGCATTCGGCGCTAACCCTAAGCAACCGAGCGCGTACCCTGGACATGCTGGGGCACAACGGAAAGAAGGTCAGGAGCAAACGAGACGACAGAACGACCATCAATCCAACGGTCAGACCAAAAGAGCAAAGACTCCCCATCCCCTGACACGAAGAAGGAGGATGCCGCAAATAGGTCAGCAACGACTTGCTCAACCAGGGCCTTCAAACTCCTAGTAGGGGTGCCCAGAGCGCTGAAGCCAAAGCCAGCGGACACAAAGAGCATAGCCAGCCAGCCTGAGATCAGAAATACCCAAGCCATCGAGCTCCTTAGGACGACAGACCTTAGACCAAGCCAGCCGGCATTGGCCCCCATGGACCGAGTCCCCGCCCATAGGAAAGTCCGACGCTTCTTGTCAATGGCTTTGATCACCCAGGCCGGCAGACCGATTCCCAAGGAAGCGTGAACCGAAATAGAAGAGAGAACCGACTGGACCAAAACAGCATGACCGGGCAGAGTAAGGAGACAACCTTGCCAAGGCGGAAGACGGCAGGAGACTTTGTCCACAAGCGGCTGTAGAGTCACCTTTGACAACTTACGAACCGAAAGTGGAATGCCGATGTAGGTACAGGAAAAGTCGGAGACCGCGCAGGAGAAGCAGGACTGCACCAGCTCGAGATCCTCATCCATACAATGTATCGGGTTGATCGAGCATTTGGTAAAGGGGCACTAACACTAAACTAGTACTCATAGTATTACTAGTAACATGCAAAAGAATTGGCAACAAATAATTCACTACTCTACTTTTCTTCTCCCTGTGCGTGACAAATAACTTTGGCGTAGTGCCTTTTTCTCTCCAACTTTCTGCTCCCAAAGAGAAACTTTTTTTTGAGGCTCTAGAGCTGCACTGCGAGTGTTGCCTGCAGTGACCACAGCAGAGCAGCGTAGCGTTTCAGGCTTAAAAAGGGCCTTTTGGCTTCCCCTGTCTCAAGGTCAGCCAGACAGAGGTCGCAAGGCACCTTTTCCCCCTCGGTTGGTTGAGCCTTATGTGTTGAGCCCCATTTTTTCTCTTTTGTCTCTGTCGGTTATGTGCCAAGCTGATGCGCAATTGGCATGAGCTGCTAATAGTTGATTCCTAACACCAATCATGTGGCCTAGAACTAGAAAGCTCCCTTATTGGAAAGATAATTCAAATCAATCTTGGGATGGAATTTTAGTGCTGCAAAATTGGATGTGAAACTATCAATGAGAACCTTGTTTGACTTAGTATTTATTAGTGCATCTCGTTGCCTAGTCGATGTCAACACCATAACCAATTTAGCCTTAATTATACAATACTACTATTTTCATACTCTCTCTTCCAAAATGCAACTTAGAAGATTAGACCCAACCTAGTATTTCTGTCCAGATTTGTAATAATAGATTTGGTCTAATCACATCATATATTCCTATATTTTGAAACAAAGAAGATAATATGCATATGAAAAAGATGATCAATTTTGCAAACAAGACGTTTCGAGAACCATGTTGCTTATTTTATGTTTGAAGACAAAGACCACATATGCTACACGCCCAAAATTGGACCGATTTTCCTCCCAATTCGCACGAATCTAGGCACCACACTTAACCATCCATCCAGACAGCTACCCATCAAAGTTCACATGTTCCTCTCATCCTAATCTTGTCCACCAAAAAGCCTGTCCAAATTAGCTCACCCAATCCCAACTATGCATGCATGCTGATGGTTCATGATGGCAGTGAGCCTAGTGTCTCTAACTGATTAAGCAGGGCAAACAAAAAAACTGGACCATCATCCACTGTGGTACATCACTACAGTACAGTAGTGCCCAAACGCTGGCAGAGGCTTGATGCTGTGACTGATCTGTGATGCTGTGACTGATCTATGTGGTCCACGGAAAAATAGGCATTGCATCAAGAACAGTCCATGCACACTCCTACCTGGCCTTCTTGGAAGCTTTTATCACTTATGCACTGTGTAACAACAACAGTGGCAGTTTTGCAGTACTGGAAGGCCACTAGGTATGTCTTGTCATTTAGTCCCCTGTTGTTCACTGGGTATCTTGTATATTCATGTTTCTCTAGGTTACTTTGGTGCAGGGGGTGGTTGGAGTTTTGCTTATGTTTATGGTGAAATTTTGGTTGGATTCCTTGTGGTAGGGTAGGGTACTGTTATATGATACTCATATTTTTGATTGGATGGTCCTCATATTTCCAATTGGATCAATACCCGTATAGATTTTTCTTATATGATTCTAATAAGAAATATTCACTCCAACGTGAAATATTATTGACCGAAGGGAATAATATTAGGTTTGTTCTATGTAAATTTAGAATTCATATTATCTGATATTCTAAACTGGTTAACTACGGATACTTTTTCATCCTATTCATATATAAGCGAAGCATACCTATATCGGTGACGTCTGGGCTCCATCGCGGTCGTGAACTGTTGTACCGGAAATATAGTTTGCATGATGCATCCATGGCATGTACAGTGCAAACCAAAAAAGTTGCAGTCTGAGAAAGGACGTGTGGATTGCGAGTTTGCCACAGGGTTCTATATTTCGAATTGAAGGTATTTCGAACCCCACCCCAGCAGGATATTCTTTCGTAAAACAAAAATCAACCTTTTATTTAACAAAGGTTTTTCAAATTTAGTCAAAATTCGTTTGATTTTTTTTAAAATACGTCCGGCGTTTCCCGCTTTCAAAATAAGTTCACGAATTGTGTAGGGAAGGGGAAAGAAAGAAAGAAAGGGGAGGGGGGTTGCTCACCGCGGAGCGCCGTGGCAAGGTTGCCGTTGTTGACGAAGTCTGTGACAACGAGCTTCTCGTCGGCGGACCAGTAGTAGGCGCGCAGCCGCACCACGTTGGGGTGGCGGACACGGCCGATGGCCCCCGCCTCCGCCGCGAACTCCTTGTACCTCTCCAGCGCCGCCGCGCCGCCGCCGAGCCGGCGCACGGCCACCGGCGTCGTGCCGTTGCCGACCACCACCTTGTACACGATCCCCTTCCCACCCTTCCCCAGCACGTACGCCGACGACCGCAGCAGCTCGTCCAGCTCCATCTTGAACCCCTTGTCGATCGCCACCAGCTGTCCCTCCTCGCCGCCGCCGCCGCCGCCGCTGGTGGTGTTGTTGTTGTTGCACTTGCCGTCGTCGCCGGCGGCCGACCCGTCGTCCGACGAGTCGTCGGCGCGCATGCAAGGGCAGGGGAAGAGACCTCGCTTCCCTTCCTCCTCCTCGTCGTCGTCGTCGCCGTCACCGCGGCGGTCGCGGAGCTTCCAGTAGATGTAGACCACGATGACACCTATAAGCGCCACTCCGGCTGCGTCGGCGACGGAGACGAGCACGATGAGGCTGGTCTTGATCGGATGGCGTGGTCCGCCGGCGCCGCTGATGGAACCGGCGGTGGAAGGTGGTGGTGGGGTGGACGACAACGGCGGCGCGGCGCGGCAGGGGACCTGGAGCGGGAAGCCGCAGAGGCCCGGGTTGTTGAGGAAGGCGGTGGGGCCCTGGCTGGCGAGCGACCCGGACTGCGGGATCTCGCCAGAGAGGTTGTTGAAGCGGAGGTCGAGGGTGACGGTCGCCGGGAGATGTCCGAGCTCCGGTGGCACCCCGCCGGAGAGGTGGTTGCGGGAGAGGTTGAGCGTGCCTGCGAGAGCGGCGAGCTTCCCGAGCTCCGGCGGAATGGCGCCGGTGAGCGAGTTATCCGACATATCGAGCAGCTGCAAGCTCACCATCTCCGGCCAGACGCCGGCCGGTATCTCGCCGGAGAAGCCGTTCTCTGAGAGCATCAGCCGCTGCAGCTGCTTGCACCGCCCGAGCTCCGGCGGGAGGCTGCCGGTGAGCGAGTTATCCGACAGGTCAAGGTTCTGCAGCCGCGGCAGGTCGCAGAGCTCCGGCGGGAGGCCGCCGGTGAGGTTGTTCCCGTAGAGGAAGAGCGAGTGCAGCGAGGTGGCGTTCGCCAGCGCCGGCGGGACGGTGCCGGAGAGGCGGTTGCCGTGCAGGTTGAGCCGGCGGAGGAGCGCGAGCGAGCCGAGCACGGACGGCACGTACCCGGACAGGTTCTTCCCGGCGACGGCGACGCCGACGACGCGTGGCCCCGACGACGACGAGTTGGCGCACGTCACCCCGAGCCACCGGCACGGGTTGGCGTCGGCGTCCGACCACGACGACAGCGCCCCCGACGGGTCGTCGGTCACCGCCGTCTTGAACGCCAGCAGCGCCACCCCGTCAGCCGACAGCGCCGCCGCCACGGGCACCGTCACCATCACCGCCGCCGCGAGCAGCGGCAGCAGTAGGATCCTCATCTACACTCTGTCTTCTCTCGCTCACCCTGAGCTTACCTAGGCTTGGGAATTGGATACAATCATATAAATGAAAAAAATGAGATAATTATTGTGTCACACTATGTGAAGTGAAGTGACCCACTGGAGAGTAGTGAGGGTTGGAGTGGTGGAGAGAGTATTTAAGGGGTGATCTACACAAGCATTTGTTGTGAACTGGTGATTAAACAACATCACAGGTTGTCTGAATGGGTGGATGACATGCGGGTCCCATGGCACCGCGTGGCAAAGAACATTGTACATATACACTGAGATGATAGAGGTGAGAATGTGAGATATACTCTTTTTTTTCAGTAGTGAGGAGTTAGTTATGGTGGGGGCCACGGGCCTGGTTGTTGCAAACTTGAGCTAGCTTGGTAGCAGGGGAGGCAGGCAGAGGGAGCGGTGGAGGGGAGTAGAAGGGAAGCAAAGCAAAGCTGATGAGGTGTGTTTTTGGAGTGTGAGTGAGTTGTGTTTGTGTGAGTGTTTTGGAGTGGGTAAGGAATGATGATAATGATGCCTCATGAGGGGAGTGTTCCGGAGGACCTGATTTTAGTGATTTTAGTAGACTAATTCTCGCGCAATCGAGTGGGTGATTTTAGTGAAGTTTTGTGGGAGGAGTTGGCATGGTACCCATTTTCGGACTGAGCGTGCTCAATTGATTCGCCATCATTGAATCTCAAATGAGAATTAAGGAAATCGTCGAAAATCTCGTAATATTGGTTATTTCTTCACATCTATAATATACAAATTGACATGAGTTATCTTGTAAATTTAATTCATTTAGTTAAACTTTATAAATTAAATTTTGACAAATTAATGGATATCTGCTCAATGACTCATACCAGCGTCACACTTGTCCAAATGTAATTACATCACTGGCAATCACTTATTGAAGAGTGACGAGTAAGCATGGTGCCCTGTGACCAATCTAGGTCGTGATCAACACCAATTATTTTTTCCCTTTTTCATTTCAGCAAGGATAAACAATGAACGTTCAGGATGGCATTCTGGTTAGACAGGGAGGAATGGTCTCAAGATTTCACTTCACCAGAAAACCGTTATGCATGCTTGCTGACATTGTCCTTGTTGCAAGGTAGCACAGCTGCACGGACGATTGATATGTACTTACCACCATATATGTAACCACAGGGGTGATGTGTATGACATATGGCATTTAATCCAAGGGCCAATGTTTTGCTTGTTTGAAATTGCGCAGACGGCTACGGCCCAACTATCCGTGTTGATTAACTCCGTACAGAGATTAATTGTTAAGTCGATGATATATGTTGATATTACAAAGTGTAGCACGTTTGCTTGTTAAGAGAATTAGCATGTGATTGATTGGTACATCTGATAAGTTGGGGTCAATTCGTAAGAACTATCAGTATCTATGTAGGACCTATTTAGAAGACTTCTTTTTCAGTTTTGCTTAAAAATATGACGACATATTTTTTTACTTGATTTCAGCCATTTTTTCCTACGTGATTGTTATCTCTTATATTATTCACTGCTAGAAAATTGATCTTTCATCGTGGTGCACAAAAACACAAATATTTTGGTTCTACTACTAACCGGTATTAAGCCTCATGACACTGTACAATCTTTAGTCCCGGTTCAACTTTGTCAGACCATGCCCCTCGAGCTCTTTGGTATTGGTTGATGTCACCAACTGATACTAAAGATCAACAATACATTAGTATCGATTGATGTTATTAACCGATACTAAATATTGTTTTCTTCTTATATGCCTTTTACCTTCTTCAACCTAAGCCATTGTTGCCAAGAGGAGGAGGAGAAAAAGATGTGTTGTCAAAATTTTTTACGAAAGTATTTTGGTAATATTACACAAATCGAAGGGATCTAAAAGGTTAGCAATTTCATTCTCTATTGATGTATGGTTAAAATATTATATATCTAGCTATATTTCTATATGTTATTCTCTCTAGAAAGGTATATGAAAAAAGAGAAGAAAGAATACATTTTTAGAGAAAATAAAAACTTCAAAATTTTTCATAATTTATAGACATTTTTAAAAATAAGAATAGAAACTAAGTCCATTTAAAAATCATTAAAACAGTTAGAAAATAAGAAGAATGCATTAGAAATATGTTGAGAACTTTAAACAAACTTCTAAAAATAATTAAAATAAGGATAATACATGAAAAATATTTACAATTTTTTAAAACTTCTAGAATTTATATATAATTAACAATGGCTTCGATTAAGTCTATTTAAAAACTCGTTAAAATCTTTAGAAATAAGAAGAATTCATTAAAAATACGTTTAGATTTTTTAAAACTTATAAACATATTTAAAATAAAGATAATACATGAAAAAGTATAGTTACAATTTATTAAAGAAATGGCCATAGAGATTTGTGACCTCAACAATAATCTCCTCATATATGATTTCTATTCTATGAGAGCATATGGGCTTTCTATGTGTATCGTCAGTTTTGAGTTTAATTATGATGTTTTAAATTATTATATGATTATTTAATTATTTTTACTTTTGTGTACTTCCTTTATATTTGTTTATTTGATGTAGATGAATCGATAATGGATGTACACCGCGGACCAACGGTTGAAGGAGTTTATTGATGATGTGCATTATTTTTTGAGTGTGGCCAATGGCCATAATCCTAAGGGGTTTATATGTTGTCCGTGCAAAAGTGCAAAAACCAAAAGAAGTATTCTACATCAAGAACTTTCTTTATGTCCACTTGTTGTAGTCAGGATTCATGCTTATCTATAATTGTTGGACCTTGCACGGAGAGTTAGGGGTTGCAATGGAAGAAGATGAATAAGAAAACGACAACATTTTGGACTAGGCTCAATATGGTGGATTTACAGATAGTACAACAAGCGATGCAGACAGAGCTGTTGAAGAAAATGACGATGGGGATGATCTTGGTCAGATGTTGTGTGATGCAAAGAAAGACAACGAAAGTGAAAAGGAGGTCCAGAAATTGGAGCGTATGTTAGCGGACCAGAAAACGTCATTGTACCCAGGTTGCAAACAGTGGCACAAAAAGTTGGGTACTATGCTAAAATTCCTACAATGGAAGACAAAAAATGGTGTGACAAATAAGGCATTTGGCAAGTTATTGAAACTTGTAAAGAATATTCTTCCAGAGGGAAACGGATTGCCCAAAACAACGTATGAATCTAAAAAGGTAGTCTGCCCTCTAGGACTAGAAGTCCAGAAGATACACACGTCCGAAATGAATGTATCCTCTATTACGGTAAGGAGTACGAGAACCTGGAAGCATGCCCGGTTTGTAAGACATCACGATTCAAGATTAGACGAGATGACCCCGATGATGTTGATGGACAACCTTCGAAAAAAGAAAGTTCCTACTAAGGTAATGTGGTATTTCCCTATAATACCACGTCTGAGGCGTTTGTTCAGGAATAAATCGCATGCACACAGAAGAACATAAACAAGATGGGATGCCGAGACACCCCACCGACGGGTCGTAGTGGCGAAACATCGACAGAACATTTGAAGACATTAGAAATGATGCAAGGAACATAAGGTTTGGTTTAAGTACAGATGACATGAATCCATTTGGAGAAATGAGCAGTAGTCATAGCACTTGTCCTCTGACCCTATGTATCTATAACCTTCCCCCTTTGTTCTATATGAAGCGAAAGTACATTGTCGAAACTTGGTTTCGGCAATATATTTTCTGGGGTCGCAGTCAAGATCACCAAGCACGATGGGTTAGAAGAAGAAGAAGATTTAGACAGGTTCAGGCCCTCTCGTGAGGTAATACCCTACTCCTGTTTCGGTGGATTCGATCCGCCGAGTGTCTTTATTGATCTCGTGATCTAAAGCTCTCGCTTATGAAGTTGAATCTCAGATCTAGTGTGGGAATATCTGATCTCCTATTGGAATATCCCTCAAGGGACGCCCCTTACCCCCCTTATATAGTCTTGGGAGGAAGGGTTTACAAGTCGGAAACCCTATTTTATTCTAAGTTGGATTCCTCAATCTTACCAAACCGTGACTATAGGCCGATTGCCTTATCTCTATCGGCAACCGTAACACCCAAGTCAAGTTCGGCTTACGAGATATGGCGGGCGCAATCTATCCCTACCTCCGGTCGGATAAGCTTGCCATGTAGATACCCGGTGCCACAATCTCCACAGTAGCCCCGAGTCCTTTTCGGTCGACGAGACAACTCGGCTTCAGACCAAAACGGCACTCAACCAAAAGTCTCTTTGACCGAGTGCTTTTGGCGCCGAGTGATTCCATCATCTCTGCTGAATCTTCCCGAGTGGCTCCAAAGGCGTGAAGGGCTGGAAAAAATATACATAAAATTTTCTCAAAAATAAATATCTAGGTGCATCTCCGATGCACCTAATTATAGGTGTAGCCCCCGACTATGTGGTTAGTCAAAAATAGACTAAGCATATAGTCAAGAACTATAAAAATTATTCTCATGTAGATGCTTAGCTCACGCTAAAGCAATCATGAAATCTTGTTACTCGGCAAGTTCATACTCATCCGAGTGAATTTGTCCGAGTCATCTCGAACAAACAATCCAATCAACCCTCATGGGAAAAAGGCACTCGGCAAGCTCTTGCTTATCCGAGTGGATTTGCCCGAGTAATTTCGGAATAAATATTTTAATCATCCCTCATGGGAAAACAAGTTCTTTCAATCATATGAAAAATATGACCAAGTTATTAAATAGCTTTTGCCATAATACTGGTCTCAATCTTATAAAGATCTTCACCAAGGTGGAAAATAAACGGCATCGGTAAGATTACCCAACCAAATGCCGAAAAACCAAACGGCCCTTGTTCACCAAGGCGGCTATAAAAACTCAATTGTTGGTCACCTTCCAAATTGCATCGTGCCAGCCTCTCATGAAGTCAGGCAAACCGCGGTATGGAAGGATCTTTTAAGGTATAGGGCACTCGGACACGCGCATATTGCCAGGACAAATCTGCTTAAGCTCATCCGCTTAAGTCCCTAAGGACACGTATCGGACCACACCTTAGCGGGCCGTAGATTTCCTTATGGGCTCGGCCCACTCACCGAAAACCTAGCGCAACCCTCAAATCTTTCTTATAAAGACACGAGGTCGTCCCCGCCTCTTTGTCTTCCAAACGATTCCCCTTCTCACGGCACTGTTCAACAGTTCACCGCGGAGAACCCTAGACTCGCGCGCTCCCAAATCCGTCCATCTAAGAGCTTGATCTTTGCAACAACCAGCCTCCACAGCCAACTCTCCCACATTCCATCGCCAAAGATCCAACCTTCCTCAGCCAGATCCACTTCCCATCAACTCATCCTCATGGCGGACGAAAAAAGGATTCCGTTCGACCAATGGGCCACCTTGGATGTGAGGGAATACACCCTCAAGGAGATGGTGAACCACGGCGTGCTTCCGCCCAAGGAACTTGTGGGATGGCGCCCAGCGGCGGGGGAGGACTTCCCAACCCCAAACACCGGTGAGCTCGTTGTCTTTACTTCCTTTTTCTATTGCGGGTTCAGCCTTCCCACCTCCGAATTCTTTCGGGGGCTCTTGGACTACTATGGTCTTCACATCTACCATCTGAACCCCAACTCGATGCTTCACATAGCACTCTTCATTCATGTGTGTGAAGCCTTCCTTGGCATTCTTCCTCATTTCAATCTCTTCCGTCGTACGTTCTATCGAAACCCCATCCAAACAAGGACCAACCTTGCGTTGTTGGCGGGGCGAGCTTCCAACTTCGCGGATCTCTCCGCAAAGATTACTTTTCTCTCCCTTGAAAACTTCCAACAAAGGCTGGCACGCGGGCTGGGTCTACATCAATAATCTCGAACCCAGTCTGCCCGCCTTTGTTGGTCTTCCTCCTGTCCCCAAGCCATCTTGGAGTACCGTCCCGGTAGCTCAAGATTGGGATGAAGCCAACGATCTGCTCGCGAAGATCCTGGCGATGAAGAAGAGGAATCTTCGCGGGAGCAAATCACTCGGCACTTCATCGGTGCGGCCGGCGCCGATTAGGAGCGGTCGAAGCCGGCCTTCGAGTATGAAGGCGGAACGGACCCCATCGGGAGGACCCGGATCCACTCACATACGAGATCTTGAAGATCCGGATGTACAAGCTCTTTTCATCGGGATCGCAGTCGAGCGGGCCCTCATTCTGCCTGTCCTTCCATTCAGCATCCACCGACCTCCTCCTCCCAGGTAAGCCGATTGGTTGCTTCATAGTATCTTTCAATCTTGACGTCTTGTCACTTAACATTGCACCTTCTTTCTTTTGCAGGAAAACGCCTCTATCACTTCCAAGCCATATAAGATGGCTCATGATGACGCGCGTCGCCCGCAAGAAGCGCGGCGGGATCAAAATCCAAGCGATCCAGTCGGGAAGCGGGCGCGCCAGTGAGGACTCGAACAAGCGCGCAAGCAAAGGCGGCGATCATCGAGGACTCGGATGACGACGTCCGGCTCCTCCGGTCGAGACCCCGCTTCTAAGGCGATCGCCGCGGACGCACCGAAGATCCGCCAGGTCATCCGGTAAGCTCGAAACCGAAGTCTTGAACTCTTTCGCGGATAACTTTTCTTTATCTCCACTTGTATTCACTTTCGCGGGAGACCCCAGGACATAGATCCTGCCGGAGGGGGTGAAGGGCCGACTCCGCCGCTGCTCCCGATGTGCCAAGGCCATCGAGCCAAACCCGGAGCCGCAACCGAGTGCGAGCGTTCGGAGAAACATCCTTCCCCGAAGGAGAGTGCCCCTAGGGAGGAGCCCCGCGCCGGTCGGGATATCCCGATCGGAAACCGTCGGCGCCGGGAACCTACGGCTGCGACCCAAGCGCCCGACCGGGGTCATTCGGCGCAAAGCCCGAAGAAGAAGAAGAGCCGCCCCACCTAGGCGGCGACCACCGAAACCGGTGAGACTTGCTTCGAAGCATTCCTTCGTTCTTTCAATTTTGAATCTTTCATGTCTTCATTGGTCTTTCTTGTTTGCCAGCCACGGTAGAAGAGATCCCAGGTTGCGTCTTCGAGACCGGGTTCCTCCGATCGAATCGAGTGGCGGGACTCGGAAGGCGAGAGACGGGCATCATCCTCGCCGGCAAGCTGAAAAGGATGAAAGGGATGCCCTCGTCGAGAGCCTGAATGAGGCGACCCCGCTCAACGTAAGCCTTCGTCTTTCTTTTTGATCATATCTTCGTTACCCTTGATCGATCATTCTTACGCTTTCGCATGCGAAGGAATACTGCCGCTCCAATGGCAAAATCCGAAGTCTTGGAGAAGCTAGTCCCCCACTTAAACTCCTTGGAGGACGTTCGGCGGCAGTGAAAGCCACTCGGGAGGAGGCCGCATCAAGGGAGGCCGCTTTAAGGAGGGAGATCTCGGAGCTTCGGGAAGCGAACCTCGACCTCCGCGGATCAATCGGAAGTAAGCCCGCCTCTCCGCTTCATTATGATTCTTATGTTGATCTTGGCTATTGTTAACCCTCTTTCGTTGTAGGAAATTCTTCGGAGGTCCACTCGCTTCAAGTCCAGCTGGAAGCGGTCAGCCTCGACAAGGCCGAGATGGAGGCCGAATTTGAAGGTAATCTTCTTTGAAGTCGAATTTCGTGTGCTGCTTTATATCCGAGTGCTTTGAATGATCTGGGACTTTTGGCAGCTTATAAGATGAAGACCCGAGCCCAATACGACGTCTTACTTGGGCGGATCAAGTCCAGCGACGAGATACGGGAAGAGGTCGCCAATGCCGCCATGCCGATCTTGTCATCCTTGTTTGATCAAGGAATTGGGACCAGCTCGCTGGAGCCAATCGAGATCTTCGACAAGCTCCGGCTGGCTCCCGAGCAGTATCTAAAGAACATCACCGAAGCGGCCAACATGGGGGCTGGTCTGGCTCTTGCACAGACCAAGTCCCTCTACCCCCGAGTGGATGTTCATTCAGTCGGGGAGGGCTTCGCTGAGGGAACAACAGACGAGCAAGCCTTAGATATGCTGAGTGAGGCACAAGAGGCGGCGAAGAAGATTTCTTTTAGATGTAGTAAACAATTTCAAGCTTTGAACTTATATTCTGACTTTGCTTTGTGAATGCCATGTAATCGTAACACTCTGACATGGAATCTTTGTGACTATTTTTAGTTTATTTATGTCAATGCCTTGATTCGAGCCTTTGCGTGAAATTTCTTAAGTAGTTTTCGTCTGGCTGTCATCAAGCCTAGGCTCGATTAGGTCATCGGAAAACTCTCAGTCCTTAGACACTGAGCTCGAGTCGAAGGACATTAAACAATGATAAACCAAATTGTGCACAAAAATTTGATGAGGAAAATTTGAGCTTTATTGATATGTGTATCAGCCCCCGACTGCTAGCTCAAGAAGTCATCTTGCTTGAGGTTGGCAGTCAAGGAAAACATGAGGCCTTAGCCAAATTAGGCGTAAAACCGTCGAAGATGCTCGATGTTCCGGGAGTTCTCCACCATGGACCCGTCTTCGCGCTTTAGCCGGTATGCACCGGGCCGAGTCACTTCGGCGATTATATACGGTCCTTCCCATAAGGGAGATAACTTGTGTCGGTCCTTGGTGGTCTGGATCTTGCGTAGGACCAGGTCGCCAACAATGAAAGCTCGTGCTCGCACGTTGCGACTGTGGTATCCTCTGAGCGCTTGAAGGTATTTGGCCGACTGGATGAGAGCTGCCTCACGGGCCTCTTCCAATCGGGTGAGGTCATCCACTCGGTCGGGGTCGTATCGTTCATCGTTGAAGCTGCGGACCGGAGGGACTCATACTCCATCTCGTTTGGCAACATGGCTTACGCGCCATAGACCAAAAAGAAAGGGGTTTGGCCGGTGGCCCCGCCGGGTGTGGTTCGCGGCGACCATAGGACCGAGGGAAGTTCTTGGACCCACTTGCCGGCGTAAGGGCTTAGCCGGTCGAAAACGCGAGCCTTGATGCCTTGAAGGACCATGCCGTTTGCTCGCTCGACTTGCCCATTGCTTTTAGGGTGAGCTGCGATGCATAGCAGATCTTGATTCCGAAGTCTTCGAGAATTCCTTGAAGATGCCTCCGTGAATTGAGTCCCATTATCGGTTATGATTCTGTTTGGGACGCCGAAGCGGTGCACAATGTTGAGGAAGAAGTCTCGTGCTTTGTCAGCAGTGATTGTGGCGACCGGCTTGGCTTCAATCCACTTGGAGAACTTGTCGATTGCGACGAAGAGGTGTGTGAAACCTCCTAGAGCTTTCTTGAAAGGGCCAACCATGTCCAGCCTCCATACCGCGAACGGCCAGGAAAGTGGGATTGTTTGAAGCTCTGGGCCGGGACATGGCTTTGTCGGGCGAAAAGCGCGGCAGCCTTCGCGGGTTCTTACGACTTTATCTCGCGTCGGAGACCGCGGTGAGCCGAAGAATCCTTGCCTGTAAGCTTTGCCGACTAGAGTGCGTGCCGCCGCGTGGCTTCCGCATATGCCCGAGTGGATATCTTGGAGTAATTGTTTCCCTTCTTCGGGTGTGATGCACCTCATTAGAATTCCAGAGGGGCTTCTCTTGTATAGATCGGAGTCGACCATGACGTACGCTTGGCAACGACGCCGGAGGCGTTCGCTTCATCCCGGTCATCCGGCGGCTCTTCTTGGGTCAAGAATTTGATAAGCGGCGTCCTCCGGTCGGTATCGATCATGGTGACTTCGTTCGTGGTTTGCTCGTTGGGAGCTGTCTTTGCCATGACGGTTGGCTCGTAAAGATGTTCGACAAAGACATCGTTGGAGCGGCTTCGCGCTTGGATCCGAGCTGTGCTAGCTCATCGGCGGCTTCGTTGTTATGTCTCAGGACATGTGAGAGTTCTAGCCCATCAAACTTGTCCTCAAGCTTGCGGACCTCTTGTCGGTAGGCCTCCATAGTGTCATTTAAGCGGGACCAGTCCTTCATCACTTGATTGACGACATGGGAGTCGCCTTTCACAATAAGCCGACGGATCCAGTGAGGCTGCGAGGCGCAGTCCATGTAGAAGAGCTTCGTATTCGGCGACGTTGTGTGAGGCGGAGAAGTGAAGGTGAAGTGCATATCTTAGCCTTTCCCCAGTCGGGGAGATCAGCACAACTCCTGCTCCCAGGCCGGTGATCCTCTTGGATCCGTCGAAGTGCATGGTCCAGTGTATGAGGTCTTCCCGAGGCACGTGTTCTTGCTCATTCGAGTCCACTCGGCCGGAAATCCGCTAAGGCTTGTGACTTAATGGACGTCCCGGGCTTGAAAGTTAAATCCGGTGGCATCGGTTCGGGGCCCATTTGGCGATGCGCCGGTTGCCTCGCGGTTGTGGACGACGTCGCCGAGTGGAAAAGAGGTGATGACGGTGACCGAGTGACCACGAAAGTAGTGTGCCAATTTCCTCGCGGTTATTAGAACACCATAAAGCAATTTTTGTACACAGGGGTATCGGATTTTGGCTCTGCCAATACTTCCGACAAAGTAAATTGGTCTTTGAATCTTACGGGCCCGTCCTTCTTCTTCTCGTTCAACCACAAGGGCCGTGCTAACCACTTGGTGAGTGGTGAGACGTACGCAAGAGGGGTTCCGGGGTGAGGTGAAGCCGGGACGGGTGGCGTGGTAAGGAACTCTTTGAAATCTTCAAAGGCCTTGTCGGCTTACGTGGTCCACTGGAAATCGTCTGTCTTTTTAGCGGTTTGAAGAAGGGCATGCCTCGTTCGCCGAGTCGGGATATGAAACGGCTTAGCGCCGCCATGCGGCAGTGAGCTTTTGGACGTCCTTCGGTTACTCGGGGTTTCATGTTTAAGATTGCGTTGATCTTCTCGGATTTGCTTCAATGCCGCGGTGTGATACCATGAAGTGAGCGGTTGCCCGATGGGACGCCGAAGGTGCACTTCTCCGGGTTCAACTTCATTCGAAGGCCCGGATATTTGCAAAGGTTTCTTCTAAGTCGGCGATCAGGTCTTCTTTCTGCTTGGTCTTGATGACAACATCGTCGACATAAGCTTCAACGTTTTTGCCGATCTGCGTCTGGAAGCATCTTTGGATCATGCGTTGGTATGTAGCTCCGGCGTTCTTCAGGCCGAAAGGCATGGTGATGTAGCAGTAGGCCCCGAACGGCGTGATGAAAGATGTCTTCAAGCGGTCGGATTCTTTCAAGCGATCGGTGATAGCCCGAGTAACAATCCAAGAAACTTAGGAGTTCGCAGCCCATGTGGAGTCGACGACTTGGTCGATGCGAGGCAGCCCGAATGGATCTTTGGGGCGAGGCTTTATTGAGGTCGGTGTAATCGACACACATGCGCCATTGCCCCGTTTTCTTGCGGACCAGGACTGGGTTGGCCAACCAGTCGGGATGGAGGACTTCTTTAATGAAGCCGGCAGCCAAGAGCTTTGCAAGTTCTTCTTTGATCGCGTCTTTTCGATCTTGAGCGAACCTGCGTAATCGTTGTTTTATTGGTTTGGCGTCATCTTTGACGTTCAAAGAGTGCTCGATCACCTCCCTAGGAATTCCGGGCATATCGGATGGTTTCCAAGCAAAAACATCTTTATTATTTTGGAGGAAGGTGTCGAGCGCGCTTTCCTATTTAGGATATAGGTCGGCGCCGATTACAGCAGTTTTTGAGGGATCAGACGAATCAAGGGAGATCTTCTTGGTCTTGGCGTCGCCGGATCCTGATTTGGCTATCTTCTTCGCGGGGACTTCGCCCTCTGCTGAAGTCGATGCAGCCAATCGGACTTCTTGTTGGCCACGTAATCTCTCGCGAGATTGGGCCATGTCGCAGCTCTCCTTGTCGCAGGTGAAGGCTTGCTTCACGTCGCTGCGAAGAGTGATGACGCCGTTGGGGCCCGGCATCTTCATGCAGAGGTAGGTGTAGTGAGGGATCGCCATGAACTTAGCAAGCGCAGGCCTTCCGATGATGGCGTGATATGCTGTTTCGAAGTCGGCCACCTCGAAGGTGACGTTCTCCGTTCGGAAGTTCTCTCGGGCTCCGAAGGTGACTGCGAGGGAGATATGCCCGAGTGGAGTTGAAGATAGCCCGGGGATAACTCCGTGGAAGGGGCTGAGCTTGCTTTGAGTTCGGACCTCGGGATGCGCATTTCATCCATGGTCTTGGCAAACGGGATGTTGAGGGCGCTGCCCCCATCGATGAGGACGCGCTTAAGCGATGTTGCGGACCACGGGGTCCGGGGCGAGTGGATATCGTCCGGGTGGACCACTCGGTCGGGATGATCCGAGCGGTCAAAGGTGATGGCCACCTCCGACCATCGCAGATATTGAGGACTTCGGGTTGAGCCGCGTTGACCTCCGGTCGGTTAGCTTTTGTGGATTCATAAGCTAGCGGGCCCCCGAAGATGTGGTTGAGCTCCCCCACTGGGTCTTGAAAAGGTTCGGCATTTTCAGCCGCGTTGTTCTTTTTGGCGCCGATGGGCCGGCCTCATCGGCCGGCTTCTTGTTGAGTGCGCCGCGTATTGTTGTGGCGCTTGTAGATAAAGCGATCCTTCGCCGCGTGCTTGTGATTCGGATGGTGGGTGCCTGGGCGTTCATGATGGCGTCGTAGGCGGCGACTCGGGGACGGCGTTGAGTATTGGAGGTCGCGGCCACTAGGTCTTGGATCGGTGCTTGCGATCTTCCGGCCTGGTTGCCGCCATCCTTCTTAGGATTTCGGCTTCCTCCTGCTTGCTTGTGCTCCCTTCTGTCGGGCCGGTCTTGACGGGCGGCCTTAATGGCGTCGTTCGATTTGGCGTATGAGTTCGCCGTCTCAAACATCTGCTTCACCGTCTTCGGTGGCTTGCGTCCGAACTTGCCGATAAGCAGCTCATCCCGGACTCCCTTCTGGAAGGCGGCGATGATGATGTCATCGGTGATGTTCGGGATCTTCTTGCGCTTCTCGGAGAAGCGACGAATGTAATCCTTCGAGGCTCGTCAGGCTTCGGATGACGTTGTAAAGGTCGAAGTGCGTGCGGGCCTCTCGAAGGTGCCTTGGAAGTTGGCGATGAAGTGGTCCCTCGGCTCGCTCCACGAGCCGATTGAGCCTCTTGGCAGGCTCGTGAGCCAATTTACGGCTGAGTTTGCGAGGGCCACGGGCGAGTAGTTGGCCATGGCTTTGTTGTCGCCCACTCGGCTCGGATGGCAAGGGTATATACGGTTAACCAAGATTCGGGGTCGGTTTTGCAATCGTACCTTTCAATCCCTGTGGGCTTAAAACCACTCGGCCAATGCACTCGGCGGAGCTCCCGAGTGAAGGCCGGTACTCCATCGTCGCCGCTATCGGGTGATCCCCTCCGATCTTCCTGAGTGCGACGGTCGCGCTCTTGGTAGCGGCGGTCGAGGACTTCCGCGAGATCACTCGGCGGGGTCTTCGTTGTCTGGTTGGGTAGGCTGGAGGCTGTTGCGGCGGACTCGGTGGTGGACGGGTGGACGTCCATGTCGTTTGTGGCGGGAGTCGACCGTGCGCTCTTGGTGCCTTAGCGTGGACTCGCGAGGTGGGCCTCTTGGCTGGTTGTCGGCCGAGCCGGCTCGGGTCTCCTGTAGTCTCCGACTTTAGAGGTGGGAGCCGGCTCTTGTCGGCGTTTCGGCCACGGATTCGGTCGGCCTTCGCGCCGAAGTGGTGGGAGGGCCGTTAGCCGTGGCGCAACGATGGTCTTGATCTTATCAAGTATAGGAGTCACGTTGGCGGAGCCGTCTCCATGACGGTATCCAAGAGCGTGAGTGCGGCGACGCGTTACTGCGTGGCGTCGGAAGACGTTGGTGTTGCGAACCCGTGTTTGGAGGATGGCCTCCGGCGGATCGTCCATGCCGCACGTAGATCCCGCTTCCTTTTGTCGGCCTCGTCTTTGCGTTGTTTGTCCTCCTCGGCTGTCTTGCGCTCAAGCTCCACTCTAGCTCGCTCCTCTTCGGCAAGCCTTCGGCCATGGCTGAGTCGGACTCATCCGGCTCGGCCATGAGGACGTCAAGCACTTCGGCTCGCGATCCATATGGCGTCGGAGTTGTCGGCTTCGTCGGAAGGGATGCCGTAGAGATTGTCGAAGCCGGCGGAGCGAGGTATCCGTTGAGCTCGAGGATGAGCGGGAGCGAAGGACGGGAGGATGGCAGCAACCTCCCTTGATCTGGGAAATTCGGATCTGGATCGCTCCGGTCGAGTCGGAGCTTGGGGATTAGGCTCCTCCAGTGGATCGCCGCCAACTCGGGGGAGAGCGAGTTGTGTAGATCTTGGCGATGTTTGGTAACCCAAACGGCACCGAGAGGTCTTCGCTAAGTAGATTGCTTCCGTCGGGAGGCGAGAAGATTGGCGCGGATCTCGTCGGCATCCGATAATCCGAATGGCGCCGAGTGAAGTCCGTCGTCGAAGAAGGTGGATCGCATCTTGGTCTTCAAGATGTTGTCGAAGATCTCGGCGCTGTTGGGGAGCCCGAACGGCGCCGAGTGGGTCTTTCCCTCCGACTGGTTTGAATCCGAGTCGAAGGAGGAGTCGCCGGCGAAGTTGGCGGCAAAGTCGCCGAGTCTTGAAGGAGATCCCATCACGCTTGTCGGCGAGATTGTTGAAGAAGTCTCGACACGCGTGCCCCTACCTGGCGCGCCAACTGTCGAAACTTGGTTTCGGCAATATATTTTCTGGGGTCGCAGTCAAAATCACCAAGCACGATGGGTTGGAAGAAGAAGAAGATTTAGACAGGTTCAGGCCCTCTCGTGAGGTAATACCATACTCCTGTTTCGGTGGATTCGATCCGCCGAGTGTCTTTATTGATCTCGTGATCTAAAGCTCTCGCTTATGAAGTTGAATCTCAGATCTAGTGTGGGAATATCTGATCTCCTATTGGAATATCCCTCAAGTGACGCCCCTTACCCCCCTTATATAGTCTTGGGAGGAAGGGTTTACAAGTCGGAAACTCTATTTTATTCTAAGTTGGATTCCTCAATCTTACCAAACCGTGACTATAGGCCGATTGCCTTATCTCTATCGGCAACCGTAACACCCAAGTCAAGTTCGGCTTACAGATATGGCAGGCGCAATCTATCCCTACCTCCAGTCGGATAAGCTTGCCATGTAGATACCCGATTGCCACAATCTCCACATACATCATGATGTCGATTATTATTAAAGACCCCAAAGCAACCTGGTAACGATATTGATGTGTACCTAACACCATTGGGTGAAGATCTGCAACTGCTATGGAAGAAAGAAAGTGTCCCTGTGTGGGATGAGGACAAATAGGAGCAATTGAACCTATGAGCGTTCCTGTTCGTAACTATTAACAATTGGCATGTATTTAGCAACCTATCGGGACAATCAAACAAGGGGTATAGGACCTGCACCCACTGTACGGATGAAACTGACAGTACGTATTTGAAACATTGTAGGAAGGTTGTGTACATGGACCATCGTCGATTTATTTATGCAAGCCACCCTGTACGAAAGAAAGACAAACATTTTGAATAGAATGCAAACCACCGTACTAAGCCTAAACATCGTAATGGCAAAACTGTCTTTGCTATGGTGAAAAGCCTAAAAAGTAGTATTTGGAAAGAGACCTAGCAACCAACCTATATCAAGTGATGGTCACATGACGATGTGGAAGAAGAAGTCTATTTTTTGGGAGTTACCTTATTGAGAAGTCTTAGAGGTCCGTCATGCAATCGACGTGATGCATCTTACTAAGAGCCTTTGTGTCAACTTGTTGGGCTTCTTAGGTGTATATGGGTAGAGTCGAAAGATACACTTGAAGCACGTCATGATAGAAACATATGAAACAACGTGACGGCCTTCATCCGGAATTAAAGGAGAAAGGAAGCCATTACTTAAGTCCAGCCAGCTACACCCTGAGTAAGGCAGAGAAGGAAAGTATGTTTGAATGCTTGGACAACATCAAGTTACAGTTTGGATACTCGTTGAATATAAAGGGGATAATATGTATGAAAGAAAAGAAGTTCACAAACCTAAAGTCTCATGATTACCACATGTTGATGATAGCTGCTTCCTGCTATAATTCAGGGTATCCTTCCTCATAATGTTCGAACAACACTAACAAAGCTCTGTGCTTTTCTGAATGCGATTTTGCAGAAGGTCATTGATCCAGACAAATTAACAGTCCTACAAAAATGACGTGGTGCAATATCTTGTCATCTTTGGGATGATATTTCCACCATCCTTCTTCAATATAATGACGCATCTTCTATGTCACATGTCAAAGAGATCGGTATTCTCGAACCTGTGTACCTACACAAAATGTATTCTACTACAATTTTTACTACAATTTAATGCGCCCGTGGTTAATTACATATAATTTTTAAAATTTTACTATAATTTTTAACCTATTTTAAAATGTATTCTACTTAATGTATTCTAATTATTTTTAGTCCCGGTTCTTATCCAAAGCTGGAAAATTTTTTTCAGAAATAGCGAGAACTCATCTCCATTGATATTTAGAATCGAGACTAAAGATATCTTTAGTCCCGGTTCCAAATACCAGCAGGGACTAAAGATGTGGGTATATATACGTGCCCTTTGTCTTCTCGAGCGCATCGATCACATACTTAGCAGTTTCTCATCATGTCGTCGTCGCGCCATCGTCTCTACGAGACCTTTGCGTCGTCGTCGCCACGCCACGAGAACCCTCCTCCTCGCGCCGCCACCGCCGAGCCCTCCTTCTCCACCGCCGTCGCTGTGCGCCTAGATACAGCCCTGCCGTTGCCGGAGCCCTCCTCCGTCATTCCGCTGATGCCACCACCACCGCGAATGCCATCGCCACCTAGGACGAATGGCCCAATGCCGCTGCCGCCCCCGTTGCCGTCGATCGGCGAAGAATGAGCCGGCGCATGGTGGACCGACACGGTGGACTCTCTCCATCATGCAGCGACGGCTCGTGGGGAGAGGCGACGGGCCGAGCCCACATGTGAGTCACTCCACGATTTTTAAAAAATAAGTAATAATAATAATTTAAAAAATAGATTACAAACTTAAAATTATATAAACTAAAAGTAATACATTACAAATAAAAACAAAACATTAAAAATTTAAATTTTAAATAATACATTAAAAATAAGAACAACACATTAAAAATGTGTTTAGAATTTTAGAACTTATAAAACTAATTAAAATATAGATAATACATAAAAATATATTTATAATTTGTGCTATTTTTGTTATTCAATTCAATGTACATGTCTTAATTAACTAACGATTGTTTCCTTGTTAGGACTGGACGCGGGTGACTCTCAAGCTGAATTATGTGCTCCAAAGGTCGCTGAGTAACGCTTAGGCAAGTTGTATGAACTATACAGTTATTTCAATTAACTATTGCTTATATAATGCATATATGTTTGTGTGTACATAAGTAAATAAATAACTTAGTAAATTAATTATTGTTTGCGCATTAATTATGATTACTATATATATGTAGGTTGCATATTTCTTAAGTAAGTAAAATTTAGAAGTTCTTCATAGTCAAGCAGACAAAAATTTGACTTAGGTCTTGTCTAAAGCAAACAAGTACTATAAACCTGAGGGTGTATGCATATTTGTCGACAATGTAGATATAACAATATACCATGCACGTTTTATAGTAATTTACATTTCTGTATTATTTAATATTAGGAACAGATTGCAGATCGCGATGACAAACAGTTCCTTTTGGACATGATCAATGAGAGCAACAACCAATACTGGGTGGACAAGGAGGGAAACGAGGCCCCAACCAATACCTAAATGAGGAGCAAGAGGAGAGGAACGAGGAGGGGAATGACGAAGTAGACGAGGATGAGCAACATGACAACCAATCGAACGTTGATTCGAAGAGGGCACGCGGACAATGAGGTCTCGCAGAGAAGGTGGAGGGGAGACTCATTATAACTACAGTGAAAGCGAACGACGAACCAGTTGCTTCCGAAGATGCAGCAAGGATGTTTGTGTCACATAGCGGTTAGGTCATGAGGGATCATGTGCCCATCAGCATACAGAAGTGGCGCAAAATAAGGTCACGCGGCGATGTGGAAGATACGTATATTCCAAATACATAGAAGGACATGTTGTGGACCACCATGCTCGATACCTTCATGATTCCTTAGGCAGAACAAACCAAAGTGAAGGATTGGACTCTCAAAAAGATGGCCCAACAATTTCTGTGTTGCAAGAAAGATTTGTACAACAAATATATCCTGAAGGATCTAACACCAAATTTTAATAAATTCTCCAAACTAAGGAATCATTGGGATGCATTTGTGGCCTACAAGAAAGGAGAGGAAGGGCAAGCCACGATAGCGAAGAACAAAGCCAATGTCTCTAAGAAAAAGTACTTTCACTGGCTAGGGTCAGGCGGTTATTAGAAGGCAATGCCCAAGTGGCAGAAAATGGAGGATGCTTTAGCCGAAAGAGGTATTGTTCCGGCCACATTTGATTGGACTAAACGATCAAAACATTGGTACTATGCTCATGGGGGAACACTCAATGCTGCTGATGGCTCCCTGATCTTTAGCGATGACATACGCCAAATAGCTCACCGTCTCGTGGATGCCCTAGAGGCCCTTGGCTTAGGGAAGATTCCAACCCAACGAGAGAGAAGGACACCTTACACGCCTTTGTAGAATCCAGAGCACCCGGGACAAACGCGCGAGAAAAGGCGTGGTTGCATGAAAGTATGAGTTTCAAGAGGACATCCACACGTACTAGGGTCGCATGAGAAGCAAGAGAGATCATGATGCAAAGTTGACTGATCTAGAATTGAAGGTCACAAACTATGACCAAAGATTGCAAGGTGGCAAGACGGATGGATATACGATTAAGTGAGCGGAGCCAGCAAACCCAGCCGTCTGTTCCTTCTGTCATGGTTAGCCCCTTAGGCAATCGAAACAGCTGCGCTTCTACAGGGCAAGTAGGAGATCAGACCAACGAAGCTGCAGTAGGGTCAGCTGTCGACGAGCCACCGTGCCCCATGGATGAAATCACGCAGCAGACCCCATGTGAGCTGCATATTCCCTTCAAGAACTTATCAATCAATGTATGCTCATAGTTTGCACAACCTGCTTTGTAGCTTGCTAAAATTGGTGCATATGTTACTAACTAACCTCGTTTCTCTTAAAGGTAGCAGAGGGCATGGCCATACAAGTCCAGCAAAAGATGATGTACCATTGTAGGCCGATTCCACCTCGATACTCAAAGGTCGAGGTGGAGCGGGTCTGCCCAAGATTTGATGATCTTGAGCTGGCATTCCCGGAGGAGATGGGGAGACGAAACTAGGAGAGACAACCCACGCCATCATACTATGGTGCAAACGTTACATCGTGCTTCTCGGGCGAGCAACTGCTTCCGTTCCTACATCTCCACCGCCGCAGCCTGACAATCCTCGGTCTCCACCGTATCCACTTTCTCCTCCGTAACCTTGGTCTCCACCGTCACATCCATCTCCATCGCATCCTCGGTCGTATCATCTCCTCCGTCTTCATCGCCATAACTAGCTGCAAGTAGTAGGCAACAACGGTCTTGCCCACCTTGTCCCATGCCATCAAAGTTCACACAAACGAGGAAGCCAAGACTTTATGAGCCAAAGAAAGCCGCTCTCAAGAAAAGACTGTATTATATGACTGACGAGGAGACTGACTAGGAAGTGAAAAGCCAAGTGAAGAAGCACTTCAGGCCACGGATACCATAGAAGAAGATTCCAATAGACTCGGCAACTAAGGTCTTTTTTCAGAAGATGAGCAAACCCATGAGAAAGTGTAACATCCTGAAAATCGAAGGAGTGGAATTCGGAACGTAAAAATCGGAACTCACAAAAACTTTTTGGAATCATTACTTCTCATCGTGTTTTTCGATCTTAATTGCCGGTTCAGCGATATAAGATTTTCTTCTAGAATTACTTTGAGGTAAAATGGAATAAAACCTAAGCTTTGCAATCCCAGTAGTGAAAACAATTTCAAAATAAACATGTGTGTACTCTGAAAAGAGCATATAGATATATATATGTATATAATATGGTGCATTACAAAAAGGGATATATTAATGTTTAAACTCTAATTGATGGGGAAATATAATAAATAATTGGAATTGGATGGCAAAAATATTTGTGGAAAAAGAGAAATGAAATTTGAAATTGGGCTTCAATCAAAATCCCATTTTCTTGAATTTAAGAGAAGAAACAAAATAAAAATGGAAAATATATATAAAGAAAAATATAGGGAAAAGTGGAAAATATAATTTTAGAAATTGTTCTGTGAATACCAAAATTTATTTGGGATTTTTAGGAATAAAAGAAATGGAAATGGAAAATAGGATTTTAAATTCGGGAAAAATGGAAAAGCGCCTGTTCATCGCGTCGGTAGGTGTTCGACCAACCGTCGGCCACGTTCGCGCGCGCCACGCGCCGGCGCCGTGCCGCGCCGTACCGGGACGCCCGCGCACGCGTGCTCTCGCTGACGACACCGTCCTGCGCGCCGGCCACCGCCGGTACGATCGCGCCACCCGCGGTCGCCAAGTCGTCGCGGCGCGCCGCGCTAGGCCGTCGCCATGCGTCGCCGTCTTGCACCGTCCTCGCCGCGCTCACCGTACGCACACACGTCGGCTGCGGTTGCCGCACGTCGCGCCACGACCTCCCGCGACCGCGCCATGCCGGCGGCGCCGCGCCATTGCTGCCGCCGCATCGCCCTCCGTCGACCGCCTATAAGAAGCCACCCCGAGCCGAGCCCCCAACACCGAAAATCTTCCCCAGTGCTCCCTCGTGCTTTCTCTCCGATTTCCCCCAAAAGTTAGCCACTGCATTGCGTGAATTTTGGGAAGGATCGGAGCTCGGCGGAAGAACCCTAACTCGACCGCCCGTGCAACACTCCGAAAGTCGTCACCCTCGGCCGATTTCTTCCCGAATTGAAGGTACCATCATCATCCCGGTGCTCTAAGTATTATTTCCCCTAAGCTTCCCGAGCCAAATGGTCGCGGAAAATCGCCGGCGATGAGCCCCCTCGAATTCCCCTGTCTCGGCCGCGCCCCCCGCCGTCGCCCGGCCACGCTGCAGCGCCTCCCGGCCGAACCAAACCCTCCTTTAGCATCCCTAGGGTTCACTGATGCTCGTAGACCCCTCACTTTGGCCGGAACCTCGCCGGAGTTTGCTGCCGACGCGCGCCACCACCGCCAAACCACCTCGCCGTCGCCAGTCCTCTCCGCCGCTCCCCGGTCTCGGCCGAGTGGGGAAATGGAACCCCCGTGGTCCCAAGATGGTGAAATGCCCCTCTTTTCCCTAGCTCCGGCCCTCCCTCGCCGTCGGCGCCCCCTCCCTCACCGTCGGCCGCCGGTGGAAACAGAGCAGGGGAAAGGGAGGGAAGAAGCAGAGGAAAAAAAAGAAAAGAAAGGGAAAAAGAAAAGAAAGAGAAAGAAAAAAAATAAGGAAAAGAAAAATAGTAAAGGAATAGGGGTAAAGGTAAAAAAAATTATTTTTGGAAATATTTTAGGATAAAATAAGGTTTTTGAAATATTATTATTTAGGAATGAGTATACTATTCTTTTTCCTTCCAAAAAGAAATACTTTGTGAAAATAATTTATAGATTAAATTTTTCCTTTTTATGAATTCAAATATTGTCCGACCTCTAAATTGTTATCGAAGTTCACATGAGACCTTTTTAAATATTGGGTAAGCATGGATAACATTATCCTGTCGTTAGAATTTCAAAAACCCTAATGAATATAATTGCAACATTAAGGATCAATTATTGGAGATATAAAAATTAGAAACCTAATTATTCTAGGATATCTTCAAATTTAAGAGCAAAATACATATTAATTACAATGGTTCGCTCGGTTTAAGCTGAACTCCTTTTCGTTGATTCAACTCTTAAGATTTCCGAGGTTTGAGGTTGTGTTTGGAATCCGCTTTCCGCGATCATTTTGAGATCTCTTTCTTTTCGTTGATGTTGTTGAATTTTAATTGGATTCAACCCTTCTTTTCGCACGTACGGATAGCGTCCGAAGAGGTGAACACGACTACGCGGAAGACCCCACTCAACCGGCGTGCGAGCAAGGCAAGTCTTCACACCCTTTGAACATATCGAACCCAATTGCGAAATGATGTTAATTTAAACTCTAAACATGCATGCTTTACGAGTTACCCATACTTGTTATGCCATTCCTTGCTATTGATTACCTTTAGAATTACTCTTTGTAACTCGCGATGTGATCGGACAACCGAAGAGTAACTTGGTAAAGCGCTTAGCCATGCTATACTTAGATTTATGCATACTCATGACTTTATGAAAAAGCTTTGTGCTTGGGCAACTACCTTAGGGAAGGTAGTTGAGATTCGGCATGTGGAGACATGAGCGCCACATGGCCATGATGAATTAAGTTTGATGAAAATTGAAAGTACTATACAAATGTTTTAGGCGGGGCGGCGGATGATTTGGGTGGATTCCGGAAAAGGCAAGTGCCGACCCTGGTCAGTAAGGACCGAGCCATGAGATAGCCGGAAACGAGCCGGTACAACCGTACTTCTCGAATGGGTATAGACCTAGCGACTAGATAGCCGAGCGGAGGCGGTATCCTTGCATAGATGGTTCTCTATGATGTGGTTATGGGATGAGAATGAGGCTGCGGCCTTTGTTATGAATGGTGGGATTAAACTAATGTTAATTAAACTTAAAGATTGGAAATGTCTTCCCTTACCCGGGTGCGCGAACTCCTCTCCTTGCTAGAAAAGGACGGCTAGAGTGCATGAGGGCATAAGTTCATGGAGCGGGTACTGCCAAAGTGAGGTTATCGAAAGGCTTTGCCGTGACCGTCTCATGTGTTGAGTCGTAGGCTCATTTGTTGGGCTGTCACGGAGTACGGGTAAAGTGTACATCCACTGCAGTGTGAATGAATCAATCTATTCGAATAGCCGTGCTCGCGGATATTGAGCATCGTGACAAGACTTTCGCTTGGCTAGACTTTGAACTTAAAGCTGGGATGGGTATGCATGATGGTTTCATTTGGTGGATCAACTTCTCGAGAATGCGAGAAGGGGTGGACTCCCAGAAAATCATGACGAACCGGAGGCGGGAAGCCATCCTTGGGATCACGACGGATGGTAGACAGAACCGTCGCCGGGTTAATGAACTGTGAAATTAAAACTTGATTTGGCTAGTAGATAGGTTTGTGAAAAGAATTGTGAAAACTGGCTTTACGCAAAAATAACCCTAGCCATGTTCTTTGAATAACCCTATCATATGCATCAATTCTGTGTTGGCTTGCTGAGTACGGTTGGTACTCACCCTTGCTATTCGAATAGCCGTGCTCGCGGATATTGAGCATCGTGACAAGACTTTCGCTTGGCTAGACTTTGAACTTAAAAATGCTGGGATGGGTTTGCATGATGATTTTATTCGCTGGTGGATCACGTTGGGCAGAGACAGCGGACGACTGTTACGAGGAGGCCTTGCTCGAGATCAACGATCAGCAGTCACGCCTCAATGATCGGTCACACCACCAAGGCTGTGGAGACCAGATAAACATGCTTGCGGACTCATGCAGGCCAATGGTGCCCAATACGAGCAACTCTCGGACCGCTATATGGCCCGTGGGAAGCTCGTAGAGCTGGAAGAGCAGCTCGGGAAGAGCAAGCGCGAGATCAACCAGTGGAGGAGCAGGTGCGCACTCGTCTGTCTACGGCTGCAGTACTTCCACCGAGCTGTACCATCACCTCCCCTGCCCGACCACTATTACCTTATGACTCCAATATGCTTAGATACTTTTCAAGCTATGATGGAGCAAGCTTTTATGTTGAGCACGAGCCGCACCATACCAGTAGACCCCACGCCTGCCACATCCATGGGACCCACCCCGAGCTCCGTACCAGTACCATCCGAGCCGGGATCGGAGAGAGGGTAACCCCATCCGGATCTACACCGATACGGAGTCGAGGCGAGCCCATGGAGATCAAATGGGAGTCTAGCGACACCGACTCAATGGAGGAGGAAGTTCCCCCTCGTCGCGACTCACACGGGAGGCCCCTCACCCGCCGGCGCTCGCAAGAGTACGCGGCCACCGAGTCGGAAGATTCGGCGTGACTCCGAGGCCACCACCTCCGAGCCATGGGGACTTCGGTTTGCTTCAGCGGCGGACCACCCACTTCCGACGCCCGGCTCTTGCGGATGGTTGGATGACTAGGCGGGAAGGACCTTCCCGGCTCGGCGGCACGAACCACTCCCTATTTCCCCTCAAATAGTTGATGTAGTTGGACGATATAATTATTGTTGCTATCGGCATGAAGGACTGTGTGTGTACGGTCCGTGTACCCTATGTAATATGATGAACCGAGCATCGCTTTGCGGTGTCTTAATTCGTAAGCTTATTATTATTTCCACCGTACATTAATTGAAGATCATTCAAAAGAACTTGAAGAAAAATCCCCGGGAACTATAACCTAAACTAGTCCGATCTCTTAAATTCATCTACCTTCTTCGGATGGCACATCGCCGCGAGCCGCAGCAACCAACGAGAACCCGCGAACCCAACCCCTCCACCTGGCGGAGGTCATGGCTTTGCGAGACCCGGCTACTCCAAGCGATTGCTAATAATCAAGGAGGTCGAGGAGGATCGAGTGCGGGAGAATTCATGAGAGCTAAGCCGCCCACTTTTTCCACGGCCGAAGAGCCTATGGATGCCGAAGATTGGCTAAGAGTGATAGAGAAGAAGCTAACCCTCGTCGAGTCCGAGAAGGCGATAAAGTTGTCTTCGCTACTAATCAGTGGAGGGCCCCACAAGTGACGGTGGGACACCTACAAGGAAACACGAGTGAAGACGCCGGCGAACCAACATGGGAGGAATTCACGGCTGCGTTCCGTGAGAATTTCGTGCCATTGCAGTTATGAGGATGAAGAAAAACGAGTTCGCGGATGCGACAAGGGAACACCTCAGTACAAGAATACTTGAATAAGTTCACCCAGCTTGCCCGTTACGCCACCGGTGACGCGGACGAAGAAGAAAAGATAGACAAATTCATTGAGGGACTAAATGACAACGGCGAGGGGACCAATGATCGGGCGGGATCACACCGGTTTCAAAGCCTCATCAACAAGGTCGTCCGACTTGAGCATGACCAAAAGGTGGTAGACAATAACCGCAAGAGGAGGCTCGCTATGGCTCGCCCATTTCGGGGAACGCCACAACGCCCCAAGGGAGCCACCCCGTGCGGATGGAAGCCAAACGTTCAGCAACCGGACGTTCTCCCGCTTCGACCATGCCAACAGTCGGCTACACCTCGGCTTCGTACACCCACACCGACCCTAGCCGCTCCGGGAAGAAAGAATGTGAGGCTTCAATTGCGGAGAATTCGGGCACTACTCCAATAGCTGCCCAAAACCACGCAACGCCCTGCGCGCGGCGCCAATGCAACGCCCGTCGAGGAACCCCCACCCCTGCGGCGGGACGAGGTCTTCGGGACCCCGCTACCCAACGAGGCGCCACCGGGTTTCGACGTGGCAGTGAATCATGTGCGGGCGGAAGAAGCTCGGGAGGACCGGAGCGTATTGATGGGTATGTTCTCTATCAACTCGCACCGATTAAAGTTTTATTCGATTACGGAGCCTCACATTCATTCATATCTTCCCGAGTAAGCAAACAACACCACCTGCACCAAGTAGCACTTAGAAGACCTATCTTTGGTACATTCAGGGAGACATAACCGTACCTCATGCTGCATTAATGTGCCCATACGGATTAGAGACGTGGTGTTTCTCTCAAACCTTATGGTGCTATCACCCCAAACCATAGATGTCATACTCGGAATGGATTGGTTGGCCAAGAATAATGGAATTATAGGCTGGATCGAAGGGAAGTCACGGTATCCACCCCATGGGGATCACCGATGAGCATAACTATGGATCAAAACCCAAAGCTATGTGAGCAAGCTGCGGGAGTGTTCACCATGCTACCCCTAGGCGGAATGCCGGTAGTACAAGAATACCCGGATGTGTTTCGAGGAATTACCGGAATGCCCCCGGATCGCGACGTAGAGTTTATCATCGATCTAATGCACAGTACGCCCCCATATCCAAGAGACCTTATCGAATGCCGGCCAACGAGTTAGAGGAACTCAAGAAGCAAATAAGGGAACTACAAGAGAAGGGATTTGTACGGCTCTTCTCCCTGGGAGCCCAGTACTCTTCGTCAAAAAGAAGGATGGGAGTATGAGGATGTGTGTGGACTACCGGTTGAATGAAGTAACTATCAAGAACAAGTACCCGCTACCTCGGATCGATGACCTATTCGATCAACTTAAAGGTGCGCAGGTGTTCTCCAAGATTGATCTACGGTCAGGATATCATCAGTTGAAGATTAGAGCCGGAGATATTCCTAAGACGGCGTTCTCTACACGTTACGGCTTATACGAGTTCACAGTGATGTCCTTTGGATTGACCAATGCCCCTGCATACTTTATGAACCTGATGAACAAGGTATTCATGGAATACCTGGACAAATTCGTAGTGGTATTCATCGACGATATACTTATCTACTCCAAGAACGATGAGGAACACGCGGAACATCTACGACTCGTACTGGAAAAGCTACGAGAGCACCAGCTGTATGTAAAGTTCAGCAAATGCGAGTTCTGGCTCAAGGAAGTCGCTTTTCTTGGCCACGTGGTTTCAGCCGGAGGAGTAGCAGTAGACCCCGCCAGGGTCGAAGCTGTCACGAAATGGAAGGCACCCAAGTCAGTGACAGAAGTTCGGAGTTTCTTGGGCTTGGCCGGTTATTACCGACGGTTTATCGAAGGGTTTTCCACTGTAGCCCGACCTATGACTCAACTTCGAAGAAGGAAAAGAAGTTTGAATGGAACGAGAAGTGTCAAAATGCTTTTGACCAACGAAAGAAAAGTTAACCACTTGCCCCAATCTTAACCTTACCTGACAACCGGAAGGATTTCGTGATGTACTGTGATGCATCCCGGCAAGGATTAGGAGGAGTATTAATGCAGGATGGGAAGGTCGTAGCGTATGCCTCGCGACAGTTACGACCCCACGAAGAGAATTATCCCACACACGACCTGGAATTAGCCGCGGTTGTACACGCATTGAAGATCTGGAGACACTATCTGATCGGGAACCACTGTGATGTGTATACCGATCACAAGAGCCTAAAATATTTCTTTACTCAGCCTGATCTCAACCTACGACAGAGGCGATGGTTGGAGTTGATCAAGGATTACGATCTAGGAATCCATTATCATCCCGGCAAGGCAAACGTAGTGGCCGATGCGCTGAGCCGCAAAGCCCAGTGCAACCACATGGGATTGAAAGGTGTGGCTAATGAGCTCCAAGAAGAAATGGCTCGACTTAATCTACACCTGATTCCTCACGGAGAAGTACACTCACTGGAAATCCAACCCCTTCTGAGGACTCAAATAGAAGAAGCCCAAAAAGGGAATGAGGAAACTCAGGAAATCAAGGAACGCATGGCCGCTGGACGCGCTAAGGAATTTTCAGTAGATGACAGGGGAATCCTGTGGTACAAGAAAAGAATCTGCGTGCCTGAACGAGGCGGTTTGAGAGGATTGATCTTAAAAGAAGCCCACGAGTCAGCATATTCGTTACATCCCGGAAGCACGAAAATGTACCAGGATTTGAAAGGAGAATACTGGTGGCCTAATATGAAGAGAGATGTAGCCGAATACGTAGCCGTGTGCGATGTGTGCCAAAGGGTGAAAGCGAGCATCAACGGCCGGTGGCTTCTGCAGCCACTCAAGATTCCCGAATGGAAATGGGACGAGATAGGCATGGATTTCATAGTGGGACTACCCAAAACTACTCGGTTACGATTCCATTTGGGTAATAGTAGATCGGCTCACCAAGGCGCCATTTATTCCCGTGAAAACTAACTACAACGGTGCCAAGCTAGCGAACTATATATGAGTAGGATTGTATGTCTCCACGGTGTACCAAAGAGGATTATATCGGATCGTGGTACCCAATTCACATCTCATTTTTGGAGCAAAGTCCACGAGGCACTCGGAAGTCATCTCGCTTTCAGTACCGCTTATCACCCACAGACCGATGGGCAGACTGAAAGGACGAACCAAATCTTGGAGGATATGCTTGAGAGCACGTGCATTGGATTTCACCAAGGATTGGGAGAAATGCTTGCCGTACGCCGAGTTCTCTTACAACAATAGCTATCAAGCCGGTCGAAGATGTCGCCAAACGAAGCTTTATTTGGTCGCCGATGTCGAACCCCATTGATGTGGTCAGAAACCGGTGAACGGACCGTATTCGGGCCCGACATAATCAAGGAGGCTGAGGAAAAGGTTCGCCTGATCCGGGACCGACTACAAGCTGCTCAATCACGACAAAAGAGCTACGCGGATACCCGACGAAGAGAATTGGAATTTAAAGAAGGTGATTACGTGTATCTAAAGGTCTCACCACTACGGGGAACACAGAGATTCAAAGTCAAAGGGAAACTCGCACCACAATACGTGGGTCCATTCTTGATAAGCGCTAGGAGGGGAGAAGTGGCTTATCAATTGGAACTGCCCGAGAACCTCTCCGATGTCCACCCGGTATTCCACGTGTCGCAGCTGAAGAAATATTTGCGGGTACCAGAAGAGCAAGCCCCGTTAGAAACCATCCATGTCCACAGTGATCTTACCTACCCGGAGCATCCAATCAAGATACTAGACGAGGCAGAAAAGAAGACGCGAACCAAGTCATGGCGCATGTACAAAGTACAATGGAGCAATCACACAGAAGAAGAAGCTACCTGGGAGAGCGAAGAGTTCCTGAGGACAGAATACCCACACCTACTCAGCAACCGGTAAGAAATCTCGGGGACGAGATTCATTGTTAGGGGGTAGGTTTGTAACATCTGAAAATCGAAGGAGTGGAATTCGGAACGTAAAAATCGGAACTCACAAAAACTTTTTGGAATCATTACTTCTTATCGTGTTTTTCGATCTTAATTGCCAGTTCAGCGATATAAGATTTTCTTCTAGAATTACTTTGAGGTAAAATGGAATAAAACCCTAAGCTTTGCAATCTCAGTAGGTGAAAACAATTTCAAAATAAACATGTGTGTACTACGAAAAGAGCATATAGATATATATATGTATATAATATGGTGCATTACAAAAAGGGATATATTAATGTTTAAACTCTAATTGATGGGGGAAATATAATAAATAATTGGAATTGGATGGCAAAAATATTTGTGGAAAAAGAGAAATGAAATTTGAAATTGGGCTTCAATCAAAATCCCATTTTCTTGAATTTAAGAGAAGAAACAAAATAAAAATGGAAAATATATATAAAGAAAAATATAGGGAAAAGTGGAAAATATAATTTTAGAAATTGTTCGTGAATACCAAAATTTATTTGGGATTTTTAGGAATAAAAGAAATGGAAATGGAAAATAGGATTTTAAATTCGGGAAAAATGGAAAAGCGCACTGTTCATCGCGTCAGTAGGTGTTCGACCAGCCCGTCAGCCACGTTCGCGCGCGCCACGCGTCGAGCGCCGTGCCGCGCCGTACCGGACGCCCGCGCACGCGTGCTCTCGGCCGCGACACCGTCTCGCGCGCACAGCCACCGTCGATACTGATCGCGCCACCCGCGGTTGCCGAAGTCGCTCGATGCCGCGCTAGGCCGTCGCCATGCCGTCGCCGTCTTGCCGCGTTAGCGCCAGCGCGCTGCGATCCGCACGCACCGTCCTCGCCGCGCTCACCGTACGCACACACGTCGGCTGCGGTTGCCGCACGTCGCGCACGACCTCCCGCGACCGCGCCATGCCGCCGACGCCGCGCCATTCTGCCGTCGCATCGCCCTCCGTCGACCGCCTATAAGAAGCCACCCCGAGCCGAGCCCCCAACACCGAAAATCTTCCCCGGTGCTCCCTCGTGCTTTCTCTCCGATTTCCCCAAAAGTTAGCCCTTGCATTGCGTGAATTTTGGGAAGGATCGAGCTCGGCGGAAGAACCCTAACTCGACCGCCCGTGCAACACTCCGAAATTCGTCACCCTCGGCCGATTTCTTCCCGAATTGAAGGTACCATCATCATCCCGGTGCTCTAAGTATTATTTCCCCTAAGCTTCCCGAGCCAAATGGTCGCTGGAAAATCGCCGGCGACGAGCCCCTCGAATTCCCCTGTCTCGGCCGCCGCCACCCGCCGTCGCCGGCCACGCTGCGCGCCTCCCGGCCGAACCAAACCCCCTTTAGCATCCCTAGGGTTCACGATGCTCGTAGACCCCTCACTTTGGCCGAAACCTCGCCGAGTTTGCGCCGACGCGTGCCACCACCGCCAAACCACCTCGCGTCGCCGAGTCCTCTCCGCCGCTCCCGGTCTCGGCCGAGTGGGAAATGGAACCCCGTGGTCCCAAGATGGTGAAATGCCCCTCTTTTCCCTAGCTCGGCCCTCCCTCGCCGTCGGCGCCCCCTCTCCGTCGGCGCCGGTGGAAACAGAAGCAGGGGAAAGGGAGGGAAGAAGCGAGGAAAAAAAAGAAAAGAAAGGGAAAAAGAAAAGAAAGAGAAAGAAAAAAATAAGGAAAAGAAAAATAGTAAAGCAATAGGGGTAAAGGTAAAAAAAATTATTTTTGGAAATATTTTAGGATAAAATAAGGTTTTTGAAATATTATTATTTAGGAATGAGTATAATATTCTTTTTCCTTCCAAAAAGAAATACTTTGTGAAAATAACTTATAGATTAAAATTTTCCTTTTTATGAATTCAAATATTGTCCGACCTCTAAATTGTTATCGAAGTTCACATGAGACCTTTTTAAATATTGGGTAAGCATGGATAACATTATCCTGTCGTTAGAATTTCAAAAACCTAATGAATATAATTGCAACATTAAGGATCAATTATTGGAGATATAAAAATTAGAAACCTAATTATTCTAGGATATCTTCAAATTTAAGTGCAAAATACATATTAATTACAATGGTTCGCTCGGTTTAAGCTAACTCCTTTTCGTTGATTCAACTCTTAAGATTTCTGAAGTTTGAGGTTGTGTTTGGAATCCGCTTTCCGCGATCATTTTGAGATCTCTTTCTTTTTCGTTGATGTTGTTGAATTTTAATTGGATTCAACCCTTCTTTTCGCACGTACGGATAGCGTCCGAAGAGGTGAACACGACTACGCGGAAGACCCCACTCCAACCGCGTGCGAGCAAGGCAAGTCTTCACACCCTTTGAACATATCGAACCCAATTGCGAAATGATGTTAATTTAAACTCTAAACATGCATGCTTTACAGAGTTACCCATACTTGTTATGCCATTCCTTGCTATTGATTACCTTTAGAATTACTCTTTGTAACTCGCGATGTGATACAGACAACCGAAGAGTAACTTCGGTAAACCGCTTAGCCATGCTATACTTAGATTTATGCATACTCATGACTTTATGAAAAAGCTTTGTGCTTGGGCAACTACCTTAGGGAAGGTAGTTGAGATTCGGCATGTGGAGACATGAGCGCCACATGGCCATGATGAATTAAGTTTGATGAAAATTGAAAGTACTATACAAATGTTTTAGGCTGGGGCGGCGGATGATTTGGGTGGATTCCGGAAAAGGCAAGTGCCGACCACTGGTCAATTAAGGACCGAGCCATGAGATAGCCGGAAACGAGCCAGTACAACCGTACTTCTCGAATGGGTATAGACCTAGCGACTAGATAGCCGAGCGGAGGCGAGTATCCTTGCATAGATGGTTCTCTATGATGTGGTTATGGGATGAGAATGAGGCTGCGGCCTTTGTTATGAATGGTGGGATTAAACTTATGTTAATTAAACTTAAAGATTGGAAATGTCTTCCCTTACCCCGGGTGCGCCAGAACTCCTCTCACTGCTAGAAAAGGACGGCTAGAGTGCATGAGGGCATAAGTTCATGGAGCGGGTGCGCCAAAGTGAGGTTATCGAAAGGCTTTGCCGTGACCGTCTCATGTGTTGAGTCGTAGGCTCATTTGTTGGGCTGTCACGGAGTACGGGTAAAGTGTACATCCACTGCAGTGTGAATGAATCAATCTATTCGAATAGCCGTGCTCGCGGATATTGAGCATCGTGACAAGACTTTCGCTTGGCTAGACTTTGAACTTAAAACTGCTGGGATGGGTATGCATGATGGTTTCATTCGCTGGTGGATCAACTTCTCGAGAATGCGAGAAGGGGTGGACTCCCCAGAAAATCATGACGAACCGGAGGCGGGAAGCCATCCTTGGGATCACGACGGATGGTATACAGAACCGTCGCCGGGTTAATGAACTGTGAAATTAAAACTTGATTTGGCTAGTAGATAGGTTTGTGAAAAGAATTGTGAAAACTGGCTTTACGCAAAAATAACCCTAGCCATGTTCTTTGAATAACCCTATCATATGCATCAATTCTGTGTTGGTTTGCTGAGTACGGTTGGTACTCACCCTTGCTATTCGAATAGCCGTGCTCGCGGATATTGAGCATCGTGACAAGACTTTCGCTTGGCTAGACTTTGAACTTAAAAATGCTGGGATGGGTTTGCATGATGATTTTATTATTTGGTGGATCAACTTCTCGAGAATGCGAGAAGGGGTGGACTCCCCAGAAAATCATGACGAACCGGAGGCGGGAAGCCATCCTTGGAATCACGATGGATGGTAGACAGAACCGTCGCCGGGTTAATGAACTATGAAATTAAAACTTGATTTGGCTAGTCGATAGGCTTGTGAAAAGAATTGTGAAAACTGGCTTTACGCAAAAATAACCCTAGCCATGTTCTTTGAATAACCCTATCATATGCATCAATTCTGTGTTGGCTTGCTGAGTACGGTTGGTACTCACCCTTGCTATACGCACAAACCTCCAGCTGATGGAGTTGAAGAGCCAGAAGATCCATACGCATATCACCAGGAGGACGAAGGAACCGACGACGCATATTAGACCTTAGCTCCGGTCGTTGCTGTGGCAATTGACAAGCGCGCCTCTTTCCATTGCCTTATCTAAATTCTGTTTTTATGTTGTATTCGGACCATAAGGTCTGTGGGATGAACAATGCCTTCGGGCCTATTAATGTAATAATGGTAATGTAAGACTATTCGTGCATGCGCACTTGATTATCCAGTACTGTATTCGTGGGTACCAACTACTCGATCCAGGGAAATGGTACTATGAACACGAAAGATTCCCGCCTCAAAATTGGGGGTCCACAGAAAGTCCTTAGTATCAGACTATTAACGCTCAATTCGCAAGTGTTGTGGGAGAGCACAAGAAAGACAAAGGTTGTCCCCAGCTTGGATTGCAAGAAAAACAAGCAGTTGACCCGATGCCATCGAACCTTGATATTACTCTACAAGAATTTATGGCAGATACACATCTTAGCAAGGAGCAACTGCTAGGGATAGCCCCTATCAAGAATACCACAGAAGAAGATCTAAAACACCCATACACAATCGACGCACCACTTGTCAAGCCAGAGCTGGTCAAGAACCTAACTACACAGATGTACCGATTTCATCAATGGTACATGGATCAATTAGCTCAGGGTAGGATTATGTTCACGACAAGGATTAAAGATGAATATTTCTTCTGTGGGATATATGATATGTGGATCAACTTCAAGGATGTCTACGACGTATACCAACAAGACACCGTTGATGTCTCTCTTCTCAGTTGTTGGGTTCTATAAGTGTCATTTAATTTTATTTTGTTTATTAGCCAGTCGTATGTAACATCAAAGATCTAACATCTTTTTTCGCTGTAGAATGGATATTCAAAATTGTCATAGACATGGATACTTCAAGTGTGGTTTCATGGACCCCAACATAATCAATGAGAAGACTGTAGATGACTGGCCAGATGAAACCGAGGAAAATATTTACAAATTCCTGGTGCAGAAACATTTTAAGTAGTTCATACTCTTGCCTTACTACACAAAGTGAGTTTTTACCACATTTCATACCAATTTTCTTCTCGTATTCATAAAATAATATGTATATCATATTTCACGTAATTTACAGATTTTACTGGGTCCTCTTTGTCATAGACATTTTCGAAAGCAAGATTCATGTCATGGACTCTGTGTGAAAACAAAGGGATACTTTCAACAAAATTGTTGACATGCTTAACAGGTAATGTCATCCACTAGTATTGTCATTATGATTGCTGCTATTGCTACTATGCGGAACAAAGCATAATTAATTATAGTTTGCAACTGCAAGGCATGGACAAAATTCTGTTGAAACATCCGTGGGGATTTCAAGGAAGAACTGGCTGTGAGGATGAACTTTTCAGTACGTACATGATCCAAAAGTATATATCTCATTTATTCTATAATAGAAATATTTCATAAGTTCGTTTCTTCTTTAATGTTTACGACATGTACAGGGGACCACCTTGTGTGGCTACTATGTTTGATTTTATTCACTGCGTAGCACAAGGCATTAACACTGATAAGAATATCAAAGTATGTAAACACCATTCTAGAATTATTTGCACTCTTCTCATTGATTTAATATATTCATATCTCATTTTTTGAAAACGACAGGTTATTTGGATGAAAGACCAACTCCCCTCGATGGATTACATAAAGGCTCCTCAAGAATAACTGATGAGATTTATTATGGACGAGATTGTTAATCCGTCAAGAAAATTCCACGACAACGGATGACCTATTCCTGGTCACGAATAGTTCACCACTTAGCTTTTATAATATATGATAGAACATTATAAATTAACAACGATTGTACATATATAAAAAATATATTTAATTTTCACTATACATAAGTAATATACCAACAATTATATACACGTGATGCTATATACAAATATATATTAATCATATATGTATTTACTTATATATATATAAGACATATATATACATGTAATTATATATATACATGCATATATATGTGTATGTATTTATACATATATAAAAAAGCAGCCAGCAATAAAAAGCATTGAAAAAAGAAAAAATATCTTTAGTAAAAACACCAACCGGTACTGAAGATGATTTTTAATTTTACTTTATATAACCGAGACTAAAAATACTCATCTTTAGTCCCGGATTGTACGTCCCGGTTACACAATCAAGACTAAAATAGATTGCCAACCGAGATTAAAATGACTATCCTCAGCAGTGATGTTCATCTCCTATCTCCTCTTTCATGTAGATAATCGATTTTTTAATCTTAATTCTCTTATATAGTGTATTAGAAAAATTAAAATGTAATTACAATATAAGTTTTGAAATTCAAAGTGTAATCATAATGTAAATAGACACATAATGTATATAGATAATTTACAGTATAAAGACAATTATACTGTTTTTGTTAAATTGCGGCATACAAGTTAAGAACACAAAATTATCTGAGCAAGAGTTTTACACTTCTGCTCTTATTGGTCTAGAATTGAAACCACGAAAAAATGTTCCAAATGAAGTCTAAAATCTACAAAATTGGCTCAGCATGCCCGTAGACATCAGGTTATATGTTTTGATATAACTGCGACACAGCCATGTTACCTTGACAAAAGAGGTGACAGGTAGACGCTGTGGATCAATTTTAACAACTAAAATCACTGTTAATTTACGTCAAATCTGCAGTGCCATGAAAACCTTTCTGCTGATGCTCAGTTTCTGACAATGTTGCCGCCTAAGTAAGTTGGTTAAAGTGGAAGCTAAGCATCCATTGCTGCCCCTTAAGCCGTTCTACACAACGAGGACTCCAACTACATAATACTAACTTTTAAAAGGAGATGAGTTCATGGATTCAAATGATAGGGTGGTACAGAGAGTCCATGAGTCCTAAGATAATGCACCATTCGCACCGTTATAAAGAGTAAATTGACAGCAGTCGAACTTATATGTCAAGTTGCAGAAAGCACAAGTTCGCAAAAAGGATAGAGGCAGACAGATTGGGATATCAGCCATCTTGCTCATCATTTGTAACGTACCAGGATATGTTGAAGAGGAATAAACAGTATATGAAGTATATGAGATAGGGTATAAATAAGTGGACAATTATTTTGCCTCTAGCATGCAACTTGAGAAGAAGACATCTTTAAAAGGCGCTCTGTTTAGTTCTTCATTTTGGGTGTAAACTTTACACCCAAAAGATTTTGGATGTAAAGTTTACACCCAAGAGGGATGTTTACTTTCTTTTGTGTAATTTTTTTGAGATGCTATAAAAATACATATTTACCCCCACTCTCTCTCTCCCCACTCTCTCCATCTCGGCTCCGTCGGCGGCCTCGTCGTCGGTGGCGGCGTCCACGGTGGCGGCGGCGGCATATGGGCGTGGTCGGGGAGATTCGGGCGCGTGGCCAGCAACGTCACCACGACGGGGACGGGGACCATGCGGCGTCGGCGTTGGACTCCGTCGCCGCCTCGGCCACCATGGCATTCGCCGTTGAGGCCCCGGCGCCTGCGCCCACTAGTGCTTCCGCGGCCGTCGCGCCAGCCATCGGCGCCACCGTGGCCTCGACGTCCACATCCGGCGACGTCCAGATCCGGATCTGGCGGTGGTCGAGCTGGATCCTTCCTTCCTTCCTTCTTCCCCTCTCTTCCTCGGCGCCGCTCCTCTGTCTCGGCGAGTTCGCGGGCTCCGGGACGGCGGCGGCGGGTGCATGCTGTCTCGGCGAGTTCCACGACGGCGGCGGCCATACGCGCGCGTGTGGGAGGAGGTGGCGGGGGCGTCGACGGCGGCGACATCCGTGGAGGCCGGACGGTGAGTGACCGTGGCACGGGGACGGGCGGCAAGGGCGCCGGGCGGGGCGGTGCCGGGGGAGGGCGTCTGCGGGGGAGGGGGAGTGGCACGAGGGTAGGGGTAGGGATGGGCAACACTTCTACCAAGAAAATTTTGCACTTTTTGGCTTCCAAACCTCCCAAAACCAAAATGTTTACGACTCAACTTTACACATGGGTGTTTAGTTAAAAACCCAAAAAGTAACCAAAATTCTAAAAGTTTACAAAACTTTACAGCAACTAAACAGGGCCATATTCGAGCATGGTGAGGTGTGATGTACCATGATTTGCCAATTAATATGCTTGAATTCGATGCATTGATTGGCAGTAGTTGAACAACAATAGCATGTAAATCAAGCTAAGTACACACTCAAGCTATAAGCTGGCAGCAGTCTCGATTCCCGAATTACATGAAAATCATAAGATCAAACACAGAGAATACAAAGTTCCAAGCATAGCACTAAAAAATAAACTGTGGCCACTCCGTACCAAATAAAATGTTGGAATGCAAAGTGCGAGTAATTGTTAGCAAGTGCTTTTACGGCTATTGTTGTAAAAAAGCTTAAGTTTTCTTGGCAGCTGTTTGGCAGTAATCCGAGGTTTAAGATCAGATGGTTACAGAACCCGCCATATGTGGTGTTCCTTTTCTTTGGCAATTACAGCCATATATTAGTTTTTTTCTATGTAATTTATACATAATAGAGGTATAACAGTGTCACGAACCCCGGCGGATGAACAAACGGGATAGGAATGTGGGATTGGTGGCCTGGGCCTCGGTAGCTTAGTTAAACTACGACCCGTGATGAGAAGATTAGATTCAATGGGAGATGAGAAGATTAGATTGATTCTTGCTTGCCTTCTTCCCTGGAATGTTGCCTTTAAATAGGCTTACAATATTTAACCGAATTGCTAACAAATTAACAAAATAGCTAACAAACTCTATCACAAACACAAGCAGATAAGAACTGTAGCTGTCCGGCACGGCATTCACGCGTGATCCTGCCACGCGCTAGCCTGCGCCCTCGCACCCTGAGTGTTTGCCGCGCCGTTCCGGGTTGTGCTCCTGCGACAATAATGAATTCCGACCCTGACATCTCTCCCATCCTTCGAAAACAGCTCGTCCTCGAGCTGGAACACCGGATAACGCCTGATGATCTCGGCTTCGTTTTCCCATGTAGCCTCGAACGCTGACTTCCCTTCCCATTGAATCAATATGCCCCGGGCGAGACGACCACGGACTGCTGCCAAGGGACAGGCAGAACGCGGCCATAGGCCAATGTCGGTGCGCACTATGGGGGTTTGCCTTATAACTTTTTGAGGACGTCAACATGAAACACGTCATGGATGCGGGCACCAGTCAGAGGTTGCAGCCGGTACGCGACGTTGCCGATGCGTTCCATCACCTTGTAAGGCCCATAGAAGCGAGGAGCCAACTTTCCTTTGGTGAAGCCCGATAGGGATGCCACCTGGCGGTATAGCAGTCGAACCCAAACCTAGTCGCCGACGCTGAATGCCTCATCCCAGTGCTTGTCATCATAATACAGCTTGGCGTAGTCCTGAGCACGAAGAAGACGTTCGCGGACCTCGTTAAGGAAGGCATCGCGATCCACCAAGGCTTGGTTGACTATTGAAATGTGCATCGTGCCGCGATCATATGAGTGTAGAGTAGGCGCCCATACACCACCTGGAATGGCGTCGTGTGCAAGGAATTCTGGAAGGCGGAGTTGAAGCAGTACTCCGCCCATGGGAGCCACAGCAGGCAATGGCAAGGCCAATCGCCCATCAAGCAACACAGGTACATCTCGATGACGCGATCGGCGTCCTTCGACTGCCCGTCGCTTTGAGGGTGGAACACCAAGCTCAAGTAGAGTTTAACCCCGGCAAGGTGGAGCAGTTCTGTCCATAACGTGCTGGTTAAAACGGGATCCCGGTCACTAACAATGGAACACGGAATGCTGTGGAGGCGCACCACCTCGTTGAAGAAGACTTGGGTAACGACGGTGGTCATGTACAGGTGGCCGAGCGACAGTAAGTGTGCATACTTGGACAGACGACCCACAATGGTGAGGACCACTGATTTGCCATGGATGTGTGGCAATCCTTTGACCATCGAGATGTCCTCCAACACTTGCGTAGGAATCGACCGGGGTTGGAGGAGGCAAGCTAGGTGTAGGTGTTTGACCTTGTTTCGTTAGCAGACGACATACCTTGTTTCGTTAGCAGACGACACACGTGCGAACGAACTCCTATACCATATGCTTGGCTCGGGGGACCACGAAGTCCACACAGATGGTGCAACGTCTGTTCCACCCCTTCGTGTCCCACGTGTGGCCTCCCATAGAGCGACAGGGGACGGCGATGTGACGAGCACGAAGATGCAACCACGCTTAATGATAAGGCCATCCTTGACAAACCAGGGCTCGCCTAGCTCGTTGGCAATGATCTTGTTGTGGGCGAGGCCAGGATTGAGTCGGCGTCGACCTTGCAGCGCAATTCGTTGAATGTCGAGAATGTTGGTCCCGTTATGGCTAGGAGGGCAACTGTGGTGTCGTCTTCCTTGTGGCGGAACAGGGCGTTCACCACCACATTGGTGCGGCGCGGCCTGAATTTGATGGTGAAGTCGAATCCCATTAGCTTGCTCACCCACCAATGTTGGGGACTGGTTGACAGACGTTGGTTGAGCAGAAATTTGAGGCTACAGTGATCAGTGCGGATGACAAATTGGTGTCCCCAAAGATATGCATGCCATGGCACACTTCTTGGACCAATCCAGTCAGCTCACATTCGTAGTGGCGAGGCCAGTGTGGTGTGGCACGAGTAGGCGACTGAAGAAGGCCAGGGGGTTCGTGCCCGACCATGATGCCCGAACCAGAGGCATCACACTCCATCGTGAACGTCTTGCCGAAATCCGGTAGCTGTAGGACCGGGGCCAATGAGAGTGTCGACTTAAGGGCGGCGAGTGCCGCATCCGACGGCCACCGGAAGGACTCCCGCTTGAGCAACGCCATGAGAGGTGTTACAATGGAGCCATAGTTGTGGATGAACTTGCGGTAATAGCCGACGAGATCCAGGAAACCGCGGACGACGTGAACTGAGCGCGGCGTTAGCCACTCCCCCACGCTGCACACCTTCTATTTGTCCATGGTCACCCCGCCGGGGGAGACGACATGTCCTAAGTACTGCACTTGGTGCTTGCCGAATCGACATTGGGCGTGTTTGAGCACTAGATTATTGTTATGGATGGTGCGGAGGACGACGCGGACATGTTGTAGATGCTTCGACCATGTCGCACTATAGAACAAAATGTCATCAAAGAAGACGAGCACAAATCGACGCAAGAACGGGGCAAGCACTGAGTTCATTAAGGTTTGGAACGTTGCCGTCATGTTTGTGAGGCCGAATGGCACCACTATGAACTCGAAGTGGCCTTGATTTGTGCGGAATGCCGTCTTGTGGACGTCGGCATCGTGCATGCGGACCTAGTGGTAGCCCGAATGCAAGTCTAGCTTGGAGAAGAACCGGGAGCCACGGAACCGTCCACAACAGGGATTGGGAACTATCGGCCCTCGGTTTTGAACACCAGAAACCTCATGTGTTTTCTTGTACCAATCTCTGGATCAGTAGTTGGTATACACATTTATAGCCAATAGAAAACATATATGAATTTAGGCTAAAAGAGTTTAATACCTTTAAAAAACTAATAGGGTTTTGTCATATTAGATAAACACCAACGAAAACCAATATAGTGGTAGGCCCCAGTATCATGTCCATAGGCAGTTGACTAGGGTCGTGACCTAATTCTCGATCAGCTCTCCGATCATCTGCCAAGTATGCCATCATGCTAGCAGAGTCTTCCTCTTCTCCTGTTGTTATGTCTAAAAAGGAGGAAAATAGCAACCATAAGTACATAGAGTACTCACAAGTCACCGCTATAACATGATTAATGCACACAGGGTTCAAGGAAGGTCATAGTTCTTTTGCACGAAGCCAGTTTTCATCAACATTTTTACAAACCTATGACCTAACCATTTTTAACTTAAAACAACGTCAAGTTTTTTTTAACAATTCAATGATGGTTGTGCCCACCTCCAAGACTCACTTGGTTCTATTTACCCTCAGGCACATTTATCCATAATTCTTCCACTCGATCCTACCCTCACCCTGGGTAGTTTCACTAATCACCATTCATTCCCATCCATGCCCTAAGTCAAGTTAAAGTTTATAAGTCTAGTGAAAATAGTAAAAGTCATAGTGCTCTTGTAACCACAAACACGGCTATTCGAATAGATTGATTTACTCACATTGTAGTGAATGTACGCTTTATCAATACAACATGACGCGCCCAACACATGAGACTTGCCACGACCTAGTCTTTCGGGTCCCCTTAAGGTTGCGATACCTGCTTCGTAAACTATGTGCCCCTACCATCTACCTGGCACAATTAGAAGTCTTAAGCACAGTTAGTCCAATTTTAGAGGGTGTTTGGCAGGGCTCCAGATCCTGGATCCTTGCCAAACGCTCCAGCTCCAAACAGATCTGGATAGAGCACTCCAGTAAAATGAACTAGCAAGGTAAAGGTACCTTCCAACATCTCCAGACTCTAGCTCTAGTTGGAGCTGTAGCTTGGAGTTGGAGCCTTACCAAACACCCCCTTAGTGTTAGATCTCACGCTTGCCGTGAATTTGTCATGTTTTGCTCTCGCATGACCTACATTATTACGGTTCTGAACCACAAATGTCTGAAGTACCACCCCCTTATGGTGGCCCTAATCCTTAAGCGCGGACCGCAACCAGCGCCGCGCCTAGCTTCAGATGAATGCAGTGATCAATCGCCCTGGATGGCGATAGCCCATGTGGTTCCACGAAGAGATCCTCAAATTCCGCCAGGAGACACGGGAGGAGGGCGTCGGTGTCGAGCGCCACACAGTGCGGTGGTTGTTGGTCGCGCGAGGTCGTAGAGTGTGACCTCGCTTGTTGTGCGCTAGATGGCCATTCACATGTACTTGAAGTCCCAAAGAATCGACCCTAGTGTGCGGAGCCACTCCGTGCCTAGAATGATGTCGATGGTGCATATCTCTAATGCAAAGCAGTCAACGATGAACGGCTCGCCATCGATATCAAGCAAAAAGTTGTGACAGAGGCCCGACCTGACAAGCCAATACCCGTTCGCCACAACAATGCGAAGGTCTTGGCGCACTGGTGCAAGGTGGAGGAGATGGCGCGCCAATTGTGTGTGGATGAAATTGTGCATCAAGCGGAGTCGACGAGCTCCACGACGCATTCCCCGGCGATGTCCACCGGAAGACGCACAGTGTTCATGCCGTCCACCTCGAAGAGTGCATTCAAAGAGACGCGGGGGTCCTTGGGCGTGTCTTCGGCATTGGCTCCCTCGTCGTTGGTGGCAAACTAATCGTACTCGATGTAGAAGAGTCGCACACACTTATGGTCGTGGACGGATTTCTCGTCACAATTGTAGCAAAGGCCTTTACGTCGTCGCTCAGCGAGTTCAGTCGACGAGAGCCGATGGAATTGGTGTGGTGCCATCTCCGTCGGTACATCACCCTCAACCGTCGGGGTGGGTGCAGGTGGCTACCGCGATCGCCGCACCACGAACGGGTGGCCGAGCCACCGGCCTTGGCCCTTCGCCTTGCTTGGCCTCCTTGCACTCATAGGCCTGTGCGAGGCCCATCGCCTCCTACAGATCATTGGGGTGGTGAAGCTCGATAGTGAGATCGTCACAGAGCCTGGTTGTGAAGAGTTGGACCTGTTGCCGGTCTGTGAGTGGCACCGACGTGCGACTGACCAGCGCCAAGAACCTTGTCTGGTAGGCGGCTACCGTGGATGTCTGGGCCGCTTGAGCTCGCCAAGTGGGTTGCGGTGAATTGGCAACACAAATTGTGCATGGCAGATGTGGACCCCCGTTTTTGAGACGGGAATCCTTCGTGTTCATAGTACCATTTCCCTGGATCGAGTAGTTGGTACCCACGAATACAGTACTGGATAATCAAGTGCACATGCACGAATAGTCTTACAATACCATTATTACATCAATAGGCCCGAAGGCATTGTTCATCCCACAGGACCTTATGGTCCGAATACAACATAAAAACAGAATTTAGATAAGGCAGCGGAAAGAGGCAGCGGCTCGTCAATTGCCACAGGCAACGACGGGGGCTAAGGTCTAGTATGCGCCGTCAGTTCCTTCGCCCTCCGGGTAGTACGCGTAGGGGTCTTCTGGCTCTTCATTTCCATCAGCTGGAGGTTTGTGCGTATAGCAAGGGTGAGTACCAACCGTACTCAGCAAGCCAACACAGAATTGATGCATATGATAGGGTTATTCAAAGAACATGGCTAGGGTTATTTTTGCGTAAAGCCAGTTTTCACAATTCTTTTCACAAACCTATCTACTAGCCAAATCAAGTTTTAATTTCACAGTTCATTAACCCGGCGACGGTTCTGTCTACCATCCGTCGTGATCCCAAGGATGGCTTCCCGCCTCCGGTTCGTCATGATTTTCTGGGGAGTCCACCCCTTCTCGCATTCTCGAGAAGTTGATCCACCAGCGAATGAAACCATCATGCATACCCATCCCAGCAGTTTTAAGTCTAAAATCTAGCCAAGCGAAAGTCTTGTCACGATGCTCAATATCCGCGAGCACGGCTATTCGAATAGATTGATTCATTCACACTGCAGTGGATGTACACTTTACCCGTACTCCGCGACAGCCCAACAAATGAGCCTACGCCTCAACACATGAGACGGTCACGGCAAAGCCTTTCGATAACCTCGCTTTGGCAGTACCCGCTCCATGAACTTAAGCCCTCATGCACTCTAGCCGTCCTTTTCTAGCAGTGAGAGGAGTTCTGGCGCACCCGGGGTAAGGGAAGACTTTCCAATCTTTTAAGTTTAATTAACATCAGTTTAATCCCACCATTCTTAACAAAGGCCGCAGCCTCATTATAACCACATCATAGAGAACCATCTATGCAAGGATACGCCTCCGCTCGGCTATCTAGTCGGCCTAGGTCTATACCCATTCGAGAAGTACGGTTGTGCGGCTCGTTTCCGCTATCTCATGGCTCGGTCCTTAATCGACGGGTCGGCACTTGCCTTTTCCGGAATCCACCCAAATCATCCGGCCGCCCCGGTCTAAAACATTTGTATAGTACTTTCAATTTTCATCAAACTTAGTTCATCATGGCCATGTGGCGCTCATGTCTCCACATGCCGAATCTCAACTACCTTCCCTAAGGTAGTTGCCCAAGCACAAAGCTTTTTCATAAAGTCATGAGTATGCATAATCCAAGTGTAGCATGGCTAAGCGGTTTACCGAAGTTATGCTTCGGTTGTTTGTATCACATCGCGAGTTACAAGGAGTAATTCTAATGGTAATCAATAGCAAGGTATGGCATAACAAGTATAGGTAACTCGGTAAAGCATGCAGGTTTAAAGTTTAAAATAACATCATTTCGCAATTGGGATCGATATGTTCAAAGGGTGTGAAGACTTGCCTTGCTCGCACACTTGAGGGGTGGGGTCTTCAGCGGTGTCGATGCCGGTTTCTTCAGGCGCTACCCGTACGTGCGAAAGATCAATTGAATTCAGTTAGAATTCAACAAAACACCGAGAGATCGAAAAGAACCACAAAAGCCATGAAAACAACTCCAAAAGTTTTGCCGAAAATTCTACTCGAGTTAGAACAAGGGTTGCGAGGAGAATCCGGGTTTTGGAATCGAGTTGATGACCTAGGGTTTTCGCAAAGTCGGCGATCGCAATAAATTTGGAAATTACGTTTGAAAATATCAGCGAAGAAAATTCGTGCTCGAAATTTGAGGGTTTGAGTACAAAAGCGAAACCTATTTCGATGGCGGAAAAGAATTAAACGGAATTCGGATTTAAAAACGATGCGAAATGAAATTCCGGAAAACGTCCGATTCCGATTTTTCAAACTTTGCACCTTGAGAAAACATGCGAGAAAATAATTTATTTTTGCCCAAAATTTTACTCAAGTCATCCCAAAATATTTTCCAAATTTTCCAAAATTTTTCCAAAATTTTTTCCCTATTTTTTTTTTTTTTCTTTTTCTTTTCCCAGTAGCGCACTATTCATCGGCTCCAAAGGTGTTCGACCGAACACCTCACCCCCTCCTCTGTTACGGCGGCGGCGCGCAAGCACAAAAGGAGGAGGTGGCGGCTCGGCTTACCGGTGGTGGCGACGGCAAGGAAGGGCGGCGGAGCTCCGGCGCACGGCGGCGGCGCTAGGCGGCTCGCGGAGTTTTGTGGTGGCGGCGGCGCTCGGAAGAGAGAAGGGGATCGGAGAGGAGAGGGGTGCTAGGGGCGGCGATGTGGGGATAGATGGGGTTTGCCCCCTCTTTATAGGCGCAACCGAGCGAGGCAAGGAGGAACGGGGTGGGGGACCGGGCGGCGGCGCGCGCGGCGAAGCCCGCGGCGCGCGAGTGTCCGGGCCGGGCGCGCGGAGTGCGGGCGCGCGGGGCGAGCGCGGGGCGGCACGTGGCGAGCCGCGGACGGGCCGGTATGGCGGCGACGGATGGCGAGCACGGGCGCGGGGCGGGTGTGGCGGCGACGGATGGCGCGCGGGCGCGGCCGTACGACGGGCGGGCGCGTGGCGTGCAACGGCGCTCGCGCGCGGGGCGGCGCAGCAGCGGGGCTGTCCGGCCGGGCGTGGCGCGTGCGCGCTCACGCGACGCGTGGCGCACGCGGGTGCGGCGCATGCAGCAGCGGCGAGCGAGCGCGGCGGGCGCGAGGCGGGCGGGGCGGCGTCGAACGCAGCTTGTGACCAATAAACAGTGCACCTAGTTTATTTCCCGATTTTCTATTTTCTTTTCCCATTTTCTATTTTCTTTCCTTCTAAAAATTCCAAAATAAATCCTAATATTCCAAAAATAATTTTTAACTTTATATTTTAAACTTTTTCTTGACTTTCATTTTTCCATAATTATTTTTCATACTTATTTAAATTCTTTTTCCTAATTTTCATAATTTACCCATTTTTAATAAAAAAAATAAATTTCCCAAATTTCGAGTACGCCTCCCGAGAATTTTATTATTTATTTTGTGTCTTAATTTATCTTCTCCCAACCAAAAATTTTATTTTATACTTCCCAAACGCGCTTTTGCAAATCCGCGCTTTTCTCGGTTTCCCAGTTAAATCCCGATGCGGCTTTCGCACCACCGTTTTGACAACTCCGAAACCTCCAAATACACCGAAAAGGGAATTAACCACGTCCAAATTTATGCAAGCGAGTGGCAAATAAGAAGCAACAAACCCGAGAAGAAGCAATAAGCCAAGGTTTTTGAAAGTTCCGATTTTACGTTCCGATTTCGGTTCTCGATTTTCGGGATGTTACAAACCTACCCCCTAACAATAAATCTCGTCCCGAGATTTCTTCATTCTTGAGTAGGTGTGGGTATTCTGTCCTCGGGAACTCTTCGCTCTCCCGGGTAGCCTCTTCTTCCGTGTGATTGCTCCATTGTACCTTGTACATGCGCCATGATTTGGTCCGTGTCTTCTTTTACGCCTCGTCTAGTATCTTGATTGGATGCTCAGGGTAAGTAAGATCACCTTTGTGGACATGGATGGCTTCTAAAGGAGCTTGCTCTTCGGTACTCGCAAACATTTCTTCAATTGTGACACGTGGAACACTGGGTGGACATCGAGAGAGGTTCTCGGGCGGTTCCAATTGGTAAGCCACTTCTCCTCTCCTAGCGCTTATCAAGAATGGGCCCACGTATCGTGGTGCGAGTTTCCCTTTGACTTTGAATCTCGAGTTCCCCGTAGTGGTGAGACCTTTAGATACACGTAGTCACCTTCTTTAAATTCCAATTCTCTTCGACGGGTGTCCGCGTAGCTCTTTTGTCGTGATTGAGCGGCTTGTAGTCGGTCCGGATCGGGCGAACCTTTTCCTCGGCCTCCTTGATTATGTCGGGCCCGAATACGGTTCGTTCACCGGTTTCGACCACATTAATGGGGTTCGGCATCGGCGACCAAATAGAGCTTCGTTTGGCGACATCTTCAGGCGGCTTGATAGCTATTGTTGTAGGAGAACTCGGCGTACGGCAAATATTTCTCCCAATCCTTGGTGAAATCCAACGCACGAGCTCTCGGCATATCTTCTAGCACTTGATTCGTCCTCTCGTCGTCAGTCCGTCTGCGGGTGGTAAGCGGTACTAAAGGCGAGGTGACTGCCGAGTGCCTCGTGGACCTTGCTCCAAAAATCAGATGTGAATTGGGTACCACGATCCGATATAATCCTCTTTGGTACACCGTGGAGACACACAATCCTACTCATATATAGTTCCACTAGCTTGGCACTTTGTTGTAGTTAGTTTTCACGGGAATAAATGCGCGTCTTGGTGAGCCGATCTACTATTACCCAAATGGAATCGTAACCGGTCGCGGTCTTAGGTAGTCCTACTATGAAATCCATGCCTATCTCGTCCCATTTCCATTCGGGAATCTTGAGTGGCTGCAGCAAGCAGTGGCGTTGATGTTTGGCTTTCACCCTTTGGCACACATCGCACACGGCTACGTATTCGGCTACATCCCTCTTCATATTAGGCCACCGGTATTCTCCTTTCAAATCCTGGTACATTTTCGTGCTTAGGGATGTAACGAATATGCCGATTCGTGGGCTTCCTTTAAGATCAATCCTCTCAAACCGCCTCGTTCGGGCACACGATTCTTTTCTTGTACCACAGGATTCCCTTGTCATCTACGAAAACTCCGAGCGCGTCCGGCGGCCATGCGTTCCTTGATTTCTGGGTTTCCTCATTCCCTTTTGGGCTTCCTCTATTTGAGTTCTCGGTAGGGGTTGGATTTTCGGTGAGTTCACTTCTCCGTGAGGAATCAGTGCGATTGAGTCTAGCCATTTCTTCTTGGAGTTCGCGGCCATACCTTCCAATCCCAGGTGGTTGCATAGGGCTTTGCGGCTCGGCGCATCGGCCACTACATTTGCCTTGCTGGGATGATAGTGGATTCCTAGATCGTAATCCTTGATCAACTCCGACCATCGCCTCGTCGTAGATTGAGATCAGTGAGTAAAGAAATATTTTAAGCTCTTGTGATCGGTATACACATCACGGTGGTTCCCGATCGAGATAGTGTCTCCGGATCTTCAATGCGTGTACAACCGCGGCTAATTCCAGTCGTGTGTGGGATAATTCTCTTCGTGAGGTCATAAGCGTCGCGAGGCATACGCTACGACCTTCCCATCTGCATTAACACTCCTCCCAATCCTTGCCGGGATGCATCACAAGTACATCACGAAGTCCTTAGGTTGTCGGGTAAGGTCAAGATTGGGGCGGTGGTTAACTTTTCTTTTAATTGGTCGAAGGCTTTTTGGCACTTCTCACTCCATTCAAACTTCTTTTCCTTCTTCGGGAGTTGAGTCATAGGTCGGGCCACGGTGGAAAACCCTTCGATAAACCGTCGGTAATAACCGGCCAAACCCAAGAAACTCCGAACTTCCGTCACTGTCTTGGGTGCCTTCCATTCCATAACGGCTTCGACCTTGGCGGGGTCTCACGCTACTCCTCCGCTGAAACCACGTGGCCAAGAAAAGCGACTTCCTTGAGCCGAACTCGTATTTGCTGAACTTTGCATACATGGTGCTCTCGTAGTTTTTCCGGTACTAGTCGTAAATGTTCCGCGTGTTCCTCATCGTCCTTGGAGTAGATAAGTATATCGTCGATGAATACCACTACGAATTTGTCCAGGTACTCCATGAATACCTTGTTCATCGGGTTCATAAAATATGCCTAGGGGCATTGGTCAATCCAAAGGACATCACTGTGAACTCATATAAGCCGTAACGTGTAGAGAACGCCGTCTTAGGAATATCTCCGGCTCTAATCTTCAACTGATGGTATCCTGACCGTAGATCAATCTTTGAGAACACCTGTGCACCCTTAAGTTGATCGAATAGGTCATCGATTCGTGGTAGCGGGTACTTGTTCTTGATAGTGACTTCGTTCGGCGATCGGTAGTCCACACACATTCTCATGCTCCCATCCTTCTTCTTGACGAAAATCTTGGAGCTCCCAGGGGAGAAGAGAGCGGGCGTACGAATCCCTTCTCTTGTAGTTCTCTTATTTGCTTCTTGAGTTCCTCCAACTCGTTGGCCGGCATTCGATAAGGCCTCTTGGATATGGGGGCAGTTCCAGGCATTAGATCAATGATAAACTCTATGTCGCGATCCGGGGGCATTCCGGGCAATTCCTCGGGAAACACGTCCGGGTATTCTTGTACTACGGGCATTCCGCCTAGAGGTAGCATGGTGAACACTCCCGCAGCTTGTTCACATAGCTTTGGGTTTTGATCCATAGTTATGCTCATCGGTGATCCCCATGGGGTGGATACCGTGACTTCCCTTCGGCTGAGTCTATAATTCCATTATTTTTGGTCAACCAATCCATTCCGAGTATGACATCTATGGTTTGGGGCGATAACACCATAAGGTTTGAGAGAAACACCACGTCTCTAATCCGTATGGGCACATTAATGCAGGCATGGGGTACGGTTATGTCTCCCCGGTGAGTGTACCAACATAGGCCTCTTAAGTGCTACTTGGTGTAGGTGGTGTTGTTTGCTTACTTGGGAAGATATGAATGAATGCGAGGCTCCGAATCGAATAAAACTTTAAGCGGTGTAGAGTTGATAGAGAACATACCCATCAATACGCTCGGTCCTCCCGAGCTTCTTCCGCCCGCACAAGATCCACCGGCCACGTCGAAACCCGGTGGCGGCCTCGTTGGGTAGCGGGGTCTGAGCAGACCTCGTCTGCCGTAGGGTGGGGGTTCCTCGGACGGGTGTTGCATTGGCGCCGTGCGCACGGGGTGTTGCGTGGTTTTGGGCGGCTATTGGAGTAGTGCCCGAATTCTCCGCAATTGAAACTGACTCACATTCCTTCTTCTGGAGCGGCTAGGGTTGGTGTGGGTGTACGAAGCCGTAGTGTAGCTGACTGTTGACATGGTCGGAAGCGAGAGAACGTCCGGTTGGGACGTTCGGCTTCCATCCGACGGGGTGGCTCCCGGGGCGTTGTGGCGTTCCCGAAATGGGCGAGCCATAGCGAGCCTCCTCTTGCGGTTATTGTCTACCACCTTTTGGTCATGCTCAAGTCGGACGATCTTGTTGATGAGGCTTTGAACCGGTGTGATCTGCCCGATCATTGGTCCCCTCGGTTCGTCATTTAGTCCCTCAATGAATTTGTCTATCTTTTCTTCTTCGTCCGCCAGTCACTAGTGGCGTAACGGGCAAGCTGGGTGAACTTGTTCGAGATATTCTTATGTCGAGGTGTTCCCTTGACGCGATCTGCGGAACTCGTTTTCTTCATCCTCATAACTGCAGTGGCACAAAATTCTCACGGAACGCAGCCGTGAATTCCTCCCATGTTGGTTCGCGGCGTCTTCACCGTGTTTCCTTGTAGGTGTCCCACGAGTCACTTGCGGGACCCTCCAGTGGTTAGTAGCGAAGACAACTCCATCGGCTTCTCGGACTCGACGAGGTTAGCTTCTTCTCTATCACTCTTAGCCAATCTTCGGCGTCCATAGGTTCTTCGGCCGTGGAAAAAGTGGGTGGCTTAGCTCTCATGAATTCTCCCGGACTCGATCCTCCTCGACCTCCTTGATTATTAGCAATCGCTTGGAGTAGCTGGGTCTGCAAAGCCATGACCTCCGCCAGGGTGGAGGGGTTGGGTTCTGGCGGGTTTTCGTTGGTTGCTGCGGCTCTACGACGATGTGCCATCTGAAGAAGGGAGATGAATTAAGAGATCGGACTAGTTTAGGTTATAGTTCCCGGGGATTTTTCTTCAAGTTCTTTCGAATGATCTTCAATCAACGAGACAAGGTGAAATAATAATAAGCATACGAATTAAGACATCGCAAGGCGATGCTCAGGTTCATCATATTACATAAGGGGGTACACGGACTGTACACACACAGTCCTTCATGCCAGGATAGCAACAATAACTATATCGTCCAACTACATCAACTAATTAAAGGGGATTAGGGAGTGGTTCGTGCCGCCGAGCTGGGAAGGTCCTCCCGCCTAGTCATCCAACCATCCGCGAGGAGCCGGGCGCCGGAAGTGGGTGGTCTGCTCGCTGAAGCAAACCGAAGTCCCCACGGCTCGGAGGTGGTGGCCTCGGAGTCACGCCGAATCTTCCGACTCGGTGGCCGCGTACTCTTGCGAGCGGTGCGGCGGGAGGGGCCTCCCGTGTGAGTCGGGCGACGAGGGGAGCTTCCTCCTCCATTGGGTCGGTGTCGCTAGACTCCCATTTGATCTCCATGGGCTCGCCTCGGACTCCGTGTCGGTGTAGATCCGGATGGGGTTACCTCTCCGATCCCGGCTCGGATGGTACTGTACGGAGCTCGGGGTGGGTCCCATGGACGCGGCGAGTGGTGTCCACCGTGCAGTGCGTGCTCACGTACTCAACATAAAGCTTGCTCCATCATGGCTTGAAAGGTATCCAAGCATCTGGAGTCATAAGGTAATAATGGTCGGGCACGGGCGAGGAGGTGATGGCACAAGCTCGACGGAAGTACTGCGGCGTAGACGGGATGAGTGTGCGGTGCTCCTCCAGTGGTTGATCTGCTGCTTGCTCTTCTGAGCTGCTCTTCCGGCTCTACCGAGCTTCCCCAGGGCCATGTAGCGGTCGAGAGTTGCTCGTCTTGGGCACCATTGGCTGCGGTGAGTGCAGCATGCTTATCTGGTCTCCACGGCCTTGGTGGCAGTTGACCGGATCATTGAGCGTGGCTGCGATCGTTGATCTCGAGCGGGGCCTCCTCGTAACGTCGTCTGTCTCGCCCAACGTGATAGACGCGTGACCATCGGGTTGTAGCGGCAGGGGTAGCCTCCACAGTGCGGGCCGGGTTGCCTCTTCGCGATAAGGATGATGCACGAACTCGTCATTGTGAGTTCGGCACGGTGTTCGCATTAAGGCGAAGGAAGGCCTCGCGAGTGCATCTGAATAGGCTTACGCTAGGTCCGGTGGTAGCGAGTGTGGAAGCGTAGGATGTCTCACTCCCCATGCGGGCTTCTATGGATACGTGCCTCCCAGTGGATACACCTCGGAGCCATGTCTTTTGGTGTGATAAGTGGGTGGTTCCGGGTACCTCAAACACCATAGTAGGGATCGAAGTTGTACCACGAACCCCTCGTCTCGCGGAATAGTGACTTCCCGTTCCGTCGTGGTTTGACATCTCGCTTTTATAGGCAACTTAGGGTTAGCGGGAGAGAGCTATCATAATCATTTGGTAAAAAGAAATACGGATGTAGAAAAGATATATTTGCATTTTCGGAAATAATAGTTTAAAACGATCCTACCGTAGGGATATTTCCCTTTAGCCATCTAGTTAGGGGTAGGGCGCCATTTGGTCTTAGCCTACGGTCGCATGGCTCGATACCGCTCTGTGGACCCTCCCGTTTTTGAGACGGGAATCTTTCGTGTTCATAGTACCATTTCCCTGGATCGAGTAGTTGGTACCCACGAATACAGTACTGGATAATCAAGTGCACATGCACGAATAGTCTTACAATACCATTATTACATCAATAGGCCCGAAGGCATTGTTCATCCCACAGGACCTTATGGTCCGAATACAACATAAAAACAGAATTTAGATAAGGCAACGGAAAGAGGCAGCGGCTCGTCAATTGCCACGAGCAACGGCAGGGGCTAAGGTCTAGTATGCGCCGTCGGTTCCTTCGCCCTCCGGGTAGTACGCGTAGGGGTCCTTAGCGACGGGTCGGCACTTGCCTTTTCCGGAATCCACCCAAATCATCCGGCCGCCCCGGTCTAAAACATTTGTATAGTACTTTCAATTTTCATCAAACTTAGTTCATCATGGCCATGTGGCGCTCATGTCTCCACATGCCGAATCTCAACTACCTTCCCTAAGGTAGTTGCCCAAGCACAAAGCTTTTTCATAAAGTCATGAGTATGCATAATCCAAGTGTAGCATGGCTAAGCAGTTTACCGAAGTTATGCTTCGGTTGTTTGTATCACATCGCGAGTTACAAGGAGTAATTCTAATGGTAATCAATAGCAAGGTATGGCATAACAAGTATAGGTAACTCGGTAAAGCATGCGGGTTTAAAGTTTAAAATAACATCATTTCGCAATTGGGATCGATATGTTCAAAGGGTGTGAAGACTTGCCTTGCTCGCACACTTGAGGGGTGGGGTCTTCAGCGGTGTCGATGCCGGTTTCTTTAGGCGCTACCCGTACGTGCGAAAGATCAATTGAATTCAGTTAGAATTCAACAAAACACCGAGAGATCGAAAAGAACCACAAAAGCCATGAAAACAACTCCAAAAGTTTTCGAAAATTCTACTCGAGTTAGAACAAGGGTTGCGAGGAGAATCGGGTTTTGGAATCGAGTTGATGACCTAGGGTTTTCGCAAAGTCGGCGATCGCAATAAATTTGGAAATTACGTTTGAAAATATCAGCGAAGAAAATTCGTGCTCGAAATTTGAGGGTTTGAGTACAAAAGCGAAACCTATTTCGATGGCGGAAAAGAATTAAACGGAATTCGGATTTAAAAACGATGCGAAATGAAATTCGGAAAACGTCCGATTCCAGATTTTTCAAACTTTGCACCGAGAAAACATGCGAGAAAATAATTTATTTTTGCCCAAAATTTTACTCAAGTCATCCCAAAATATTTTCCAAATTTTCCAAAATTTTTCCAAAATTTTTTCCCTATTTTTCTTTTTTTTTCTTTTTCTTTTTCCCAGCGCACTATTCATCGACTCCAAAGGTGTTCGGCCGAACACCTCGCACCCCCCTGCCTCTCTTACGGCGGCGGCGCGCAAGCACAAAAGGAGGAGGTGGCGGCTCGGCTTACCGGTGGTGGCGACGGCAAGGAAGGGCGGCGGAGCTCGGCGCACGGCGGCGAAGGCGCTAGGCGGCTCGCGGAGTTTTGTGGTGGCGGCGGCGCTCGGAAGAGAGAAGGGGACCGGAGAGGAGAGAGGGTGCTAGGGCGGCGATGTGGGGATAGATGGGGTTTGCCCCCTCTTTATAGGCGCAACCGAGCGAGGCAAGGAGGGAACGGGGGGGGACCGCGCGGCGCGGCGCGGCGAAACGCACGCGCGCGCGAGTGTCCGGGCGGGCGCGCGGAGTGCGGGCGCGGGCCGGCGTGGGCGGCGGCACGTGGCGAAGCCGCGGACGGGGCGGGTGTGGCGGCGACGGATTGCGAGCACGGCGCGGGGCGGGGTGTGGCGGCAACGGATGGCGAGCACGGGCGCGGGCGGTGCAGACGGACGGGCGGGCGCGTGGCGGCAACGGCGCTCGCGCGGGCGGGCGGGGCGCAAGCGCTGGCGGCTGTCCGGCGGCGTGGCGCGTGCGTGCTCACGCGACGCGTGGCGCACGCGGTGCGGCCGTGCGACGGCGGCGACGCGCGGCGGGCGCGAGGCCGGGCCGGGACGGCGTCGAAACGGCTTGTGACCAATGAACAGTGCACCTAGTTTATTTCCCGATTTTCTATTTTCTTTTCCCATTTTCTATTTTCTTTCCTTCTAAAAATTCCAAAATAAATCCTAATATTCCAAAAATAATTTTTAACTTTATATTTTAAACTTTTTCTTGACTTTCATTTTTCCATAATTATTTTTCATACTTATTTAAATTCTTTTTCCTAATTTTCATAATTTACCCCTTTTTAATAAAAAAATAAATTTCCCAAATTTCGAGTACGCCTCCCGAGAATTTTATTATTTGTTTTGTGTCTTAATTTATCTTCTCCCAACCAAAAATTTTATTTTATACTTCCCAAACGCGCTTTTGCAAATCCGCGCTTTTCTCGGTTTCCCGTTAAATCCGATGCGGCTTTCGCACCACCGTTTTGACAACTCCGAAACCTCCAAATACACCGAAAAGGGAATTAACCACGTCCAAATTTATGCAAGCGAGTGGCAAATAAGAAGCAACAAACCCGAGAAGAAGCAATAAGCCAAGGTTTTTGAAAGTTCCGATTTTACGTTCCGATTTCGGTTCTCCGATTTTCAGGATGTTACCAGAGCTCCTTGAAGGAGTCCCAATTAGGTGGCCCTTTGTGCAGCTCGTAGTAGAAATACCACTCTTGAGCATCGCTGGTGAGATGATAGACGACCAGCCAAAGGCGATCGCCGTCCGGCGTCTTCTGTCCGTGAAAGAATTGCTCACAGTGGTTGAACCAATTCAGAGGATCTTCCTTGCCGTCGTACTTGGGGATTTCGAGCTTGTAGAAGCGGAGAACGCCATTGCCGCCACCACCATCCTACAGCATACCCATGCCAGCCGGAGACTGACGAGAGGCTAGGTTGGGGATGAGGCCATCGCCACCGAGGCATGGCATACCCATCGAAGCGGATGACGATGATGCGCCCTACAGGTGTTCAAGCATGGTGATGCACGATGAGGCAACCACAATCGAGCAACTGAGGTCAGCCAGGTCGGTCTTCGATGTGAGGACCAAGATGCCAAAGAGAACATCCGCCATGGTGTCATGGAGCTTGGCCAAGGTGTCGCCGGTTGGTTCCGCCATGACCTGCTTGTTGGTGATCTCTTCCTGAGTCATGTGTTTGATACCAAGTTGTCACGAGCCCCAACGTACGAATGAATGGGATAGGAATGTGAAATTGATGGCCTGGGCTCCGGTAGCTTAGTCGCACGACGACCCTGATGACGAACAACAGGAGATAGGAAAACAGAGAATTGGAGATGAGAAGATTAGATTGATTCTTGCTTGTCTTCTTCCTTGGAATGTTGCCTTTAAATAGGCTTACAATACTTAAGCGAATTGCTAACAAATTAACAAAATAGCTAACAAACCCAAATGCAAGCAGATAAGAACTATAGCCGTCCGGCACGACACGTGTGCTCCTACCGCTTGCCAGCCTGCGCCCTCGTGCCCTGAGTGTTTGCCGTGCCGTTCCGGGTTGTTGTGCTCCTGCGACGATAACGAATTCCGACCCTGACAAACAGGTCAGGGTCTAGACGTCTAGTCATTTTTTCTTGACAAATGTCAAATGAGTGTATAGTGAACAGCTTCAATTTGTCCTTTTTTATCTTGTTAAATATGATTGATTTTTTCAGTAAAAAAATACTGTCGAAACTTGGTTTCGGCAATATAATTCTCAGGGTCGCATCAAGATCGCCAAGCACAATGGGTTAGGAAAAGAGGAAGATTTAGACAGTTCGGGCCCTCTTGTGAGGTAATACCCTACTCCTGTTTCGGTGGATTTGATCCGCCGAGTGTCTTTATTGATCTCGTGATCTAAAGCTCTCGGTTATGAAGTCGTATCTAGAATCTAATCTCGATCAAGTCTAAGATATCCCTCAAGGGACGCCCTTACCCCCTTATATAGTCTTGGGAGGAAGGGTTTACAAGTCGGAAACCCTATCTTATTCTAAGTTGGTTTCCTCAATCTTACCAAACCGTGACTATAGGCCGATTGCCTTATCTCTATCGGCAACCGTAACACCTAAGTCAAGTTCGCTTACGAGATATAGCAGGCGCAATCTATCCCTACCTCCCGGTCGGATAAGCTTGCCATGTAGATACCCGATTGCCACAATCTCCACAAGTAGCACCGAGTCCTTTTCGGTCGACGAGACAACTCGGCTTCGGACCAAGCAAGACTCAACCAAAAATTTCTTTGACCGAGTGCTTTTGGCGCCGAGTGATTCCATCATCTCTGCTGAATCTTCCCGAGTGGCTCCAAAGACGTGAAGGGCTAGAAAAATATACATAAAAATTTCTCAAAAAATAAATATCTAGGTGCATCTCTGATGCACCTAATTATAGGTGTAGCCCCCGACTATGTGGTTAGTCAAAAATAGACTAAGCATATAGTCAAGAACTATAAAAAATTATTCTCATGTAGATGCCTAGCTCATGCTAAAACAATCATAGAAATTTCATTACTCAGCAAGTTCATACTTATCCGAGTGAATTTGCCCGAGTCACCTCAGAACAAATAATTCAATCACCCCTTATGGGTAAAAAGCACTCGGTAAGCTCTTGCCCAACCGAGTGAATTTGCCCGAGTCATCCCGGAATAGACATTTCATTCATCCCTCATGGGAAAACAAGTTTTTTCAATCATATGAAAAATATGACCAAGTTATTAAATAGCTTTTGCCATAATCGGTCTCAATCTTATAAAGATCTTCACCAAGGTGGAAAACAAACAAACATTGGTAAGATTATCCGACCAAATGCAAAAAACCAAAACAGCCCTTGTTCGCCAAGGTAGCTATAAAAACTCAGTGTTGGTCACCTTCCAAATTGCATCGTGTCAGCTTCTCATGAAGTCAGACAAACCGCGGTATGGAAGGATCTTTAAAGGTATTGGGCATTCGGACACGCGCATATTGCCAGGGCAAATCTGCTTAAGCTCATCCGCTTAAGTCCCTAAGGACACGTATCGGACCACACCTTAGCTGGGCCGTAGATTTTCTTATGGGCTCGGCCCACTCATCAGAAAACCTAGCGCAACCCTCAAATCTTTCTTATAAAGACACGAGGTCGTCCCCGCCTCTTCATCTTCCAAAAATTCCCCTTCTCGCAATACTGCTCATCAGTTCATTGCGGAGAACCCTAGGCTTGCGCACTTCTTAGTCCATCCGCCAAGAAGCTTGCTTGCCGCGACAACTAGCTTCTGCAGCCAAAACTCCCACATCCATCGCCCAAGATCTAACCTTTCTCAGCCAGATCCACTACTCAACAACCCCGCTCTCATGTCAGAGGAGAAGAATATTCCGTTCGACCAATGGGCCACCTCAGATGTGAGGGAATATACCCTCAAGGAGATGGTGAAGCACGGCGTGCTTCCGTCCAAGGAACTTGTGGGATGGCGCCCGGCGGCGGGGGAGGACATCCCGACCCCAAACACCGGTGAGCTGGTCGTCTTTACTTCCTTTTTCTATTGCGGATTCAGTCTTCCCACCTCCGAATTCTTTCGGGGGCTCTTGGACTATTATGGCCTTCACATCTACCATCTGAACCCCAACTCGATGCTTCACATTGCACTCTTTATTCATGTGTGTGAAGCCTTCCTTGGCATTCTTCCTCATTTCAATGTTAGTCGTATGTTCTACACGAAACCCCATCCGAACAAGGATCAACCTTGCGTCGTTGGTGGGGCGAGCTTCCAACTTCGCGGATCTCTCCGCAAAGACTACTTTTCTCTCCCTTTGAAATCCTCCAACAAAGGCGGCACGCGGTGGTTCTACATCAATAACCTCGAACCCAGTCTACCCGCTTTTGTCGGTCTTCCTCCTGTCCCTAAGCCATCTTGGAGCACCGTCCCGTAGCCCAAGATTGGGATGAAGCCAACGATCCGCTCGCGAAGATCCTGGCGATGAAGAAGAGAAATCTTCGCGGGGAGCAAATCACTCGGCACTTCATCGTGCCGGCGGCGCCGATTAAGGAGCGGTCGGCGGCCTTCGAGTATGAAGGCGGAACGGACCCCATCGGGAGGACCGGATCCACTCACGTACGAGATCTTGAAGATCCGGATGTACAAGCTCTTTTCATCGGGATCGCGTCGAGCGGGCCCTCATTCTCGCTGTCCTTCCATTCAAAGCATCCACCGACCTCCTCCTCCGGTAAGCCGATTAGTTGCTTCACAGTATCTTTCAATCATGACGTCTTGTCGCTTAATATTGCACCTTCCTTCTTCCGCAGGAAAACGCGTTTATTACCTCCAAGCCATATAAGTTGGCTCATGACGACGCCGCCGCGTCGCCCAAGAAGCCGACCGGCGGGATCAAAATCCAAGCGATCCGGTCGGGAAGCGGGCGGCCGAGCGAGGACTCGAACAAGCGCGCAAGCAAAAGGCGGGCGATCATCGAGGATTCGGATGACGACGTCCGGCTCCTCCGGTTGAGACCCCGCCCTAAGGCGATCACCGCGGATAGCGCCGAAGATCCGTCGATCCTCAAGGTATGCTCTGAAACCAAAGTCCTGAGCTCTTTCGCAGAAAACCTTTCTTTATCTTCGATGTGTTCACTTGTATAGGAGGCCCCGGGACATAGATCCTGCCGGAGTGGGGAAGGGCCGACCCGCCGGCTTGCTCCCGAAGTGCCAAGGCCGTCGAGCCAAAACCGGAGCCCGCAGCCGAGTGCGAGCGCTCCGGAGAAGCATCCTTCTCCTCGAAGAGAGCGCCCCTAGGAAGGAGCCCCAGGCGCCGGCGTATCCCGACCGGAAACCGGTCGATCCGTTGGGAACCACCACGCTGCGCCCGAGCGCCCGACCGAGGGTCACTCGGCGCGAGCCCGAAGAAGAAGAAGGGCCATGCCCCACCTAGGCAGCGACCACGAAACCGGTGAGACTTGCTTCAAAACTTTCCTTTGTTCTTTCAATTTTGAATCCTTCATGTCTTCATTGGTCTTTCTTGTTTGCCCCACGGTAGAAGAGATCCCGGTTATAGTCTGCTTGAGACCGGGTTCCTCCGATCGAATCGAGTGGCGGGACTCGGAAGGCGAGAGACGGGACATCATCCTCGGCCAAGCAAGTCGAAAAGGATGAAAGGGATGCCCTCGTCGAGAGCCCGAATGAGGCGACCCGACCGCTCAACGTAGGCCTTCGTCTTTCTTTTTGATTATATGTTCGTTATTCTTCGATCGATCATTCTTACGCTTTCGCATGCGTAAAGAATATTGCCGCTCAATGGCAAAATCCGAGGTCTTGGAAAAGTGGTGCCACACTTAAACTCCTTGGAGGACGTTCGGCGATAGGCGAAGGTCACTCGGGGGAGGCCGCTTCGAGGAGGCCGCTTTAAGGAGGGAGATCTCGGAGCTTCGGGAAGCGAACCTCGACCTCCGCGGATCAATAGGAAGTAAGCCCGCCTCTCCGCTTCATTATGATTCTTTTGTTGATCTTGTCAATTGATAATCCTCTTTCGTTGTAGAAAATTCTTCGGAGGTCCACTCGCTTCAAGTCCAAGCGGAAGCGGTCGGCCTCGACAAGGCCGAGATGGAGGCCGAGTTTGAAGGTAACCTTCTTTGAAGTTGAATTTCATGGTCTTCGCTTCATTCCCGAGTGCCTTGAATGATCCGGAACTCCTTGCAGCTTATAAGATGAAGACCCGAGCCCAATACGACGTCTTACTTGGGCGGATCAAGTCTAGCGACGAGATTCGGGAAGAGGTCGCTAACGCCGCCACGCCGATCTTAACATCCTTGTTTGATCAAGGAGTTGGGGCCGCCGCCGAGCAATCGAGATCTTCGACAAGCTCCACTGGCTCCCAGAAGCGATATCGAAGAACATCACCGAAGGCGCCAACATGGGGGTGTCGGCTCTTGCACTGAGACCAAGTCCCTCTACCCCGAGTGGATATTCATTCAATCGGGGAGGGCTTCGAGGGGACAACGACGAGCAGCCTTAGATATGCTCGGCGAGGCGCAAGAGGCGGCGAAGAAGATCTCATTAGATGTAGTAAACAATTTTAAACTCTAAACTGTATTTTGATTTTGCTTTGTAGATATCATGTAATTGTGAAACTCTGGCGTGGAATCTTTGTGACTATTTTTAGTTTATTTATGTCAATGCCTTGATTCGAGCCTTTGCGTGGAATTTCTTAAGTAGTTTTCGTTTGGCTGTCATCAAGCCTAGGCTCGATTAGGTCATCGGAAAACTCTCGGTCCTTAGACACCGAGCTCGAGTCGAAGGACATTAAACAATGATAAACCAAATTGTGCACAAAAATTTGATGAGGAAAATTCGAGCTTTATTGATATGTGTATCACCCCATGCTAGCTCAAGAAGTCATCTTGCTTGAGGTTGGCGATCAAGGAAAACATGAGGCCTTAGCCAAATTAGGCGTAAAACCGTCGAAGATGCTCGATGTTCCGGAGTTCTCCACCATGGACCCGTCTTCGCGCTTTAGCCGTAAGCACCGGGCCGAGTCACTTCGGCGATTATATACGGTCCTTCCCATAAGGGAGATAACTTGTGTCGGTCTTTGGTGGTCTGGATCTTGCGTAGGACCAGTCGCCAACAATGAAAGCTCGTGCTCGCACGTTGCGGCCGTGGTATCTTCCGAGCCCTTGAAGGTATTTGGCCGATGGATGAGGGCCGCCGCGGGCCTCTTCCAATCGGGTGAGGTCATCCACTCGGTCGATGTCGTAGCGCTCATCGTTGAAGGCTGCGGACCGGAGGACTCAAACTCCATCTCGTTTGGCAACATGGCTTCGCGCCATAGACCAAAAAGAAAGGAGTCGGCGTGGTGGCCGCGGGTGTAGTTCGCGCGACCATAGAACCGAGGGAAGTTCTTGGACCCACTTGCCGGCGTAAGGGCTTAGCCGGTCGAAGACGCGAGCCTTGATGCCTTGAAGGACCATGCCGTTTGCTCGCTCGACTTGCCCATTGCTTTTAGGGTAAGCTACGATGCGTAGCGATTTTGATTCCAAAGTCTTCGCAGAATTCCTTGAAGATGCCTCCCGTGAATTGAGTCCCGTTATCGGTTATGATTCATTTGGGACGCCGAAGCGGTGCACGATGTTGAGGAAAAAGTCTCGCGCTTTGTCGGCGGTGATTGTGGCGACCGGTTTGGCTTCAATCCACTTGGAGAACTTGTCGATTGCGACGAAGAGGTGTGTAAAACCACCCGGAGCTTTCTTGAAAGGGCCAACCATGTCCACCCCATACCGCAAACGGCCAGAAAGCGGGATTGTTTGAAGCTCTTGGGCGGGACATGGCTTTGTCGAGCAAAGAAGCGGGCCTTCGCGGGTTCTTACGACTTTGTCCGCGTCGGAGACCGCGGTGAGCCGAAGAATCCTTGCCCGTAAGCTTTGCCGACCAGAGTGCGTCGCCGCGTGGCTTCCGTATATGCCCGAGTGGATATCTTGGAGTAATTGTTTCCCTTCTTCGGTGTGATGCACCTCATCGGAATTCCGAGGGCTTCTCTTGTATAGATCGGAGTCGACCATGACGTACGCTTGGCAACGACGCCGGACGCGTTACGCTTCATCCGGTCATCCCGGCTCTTCTTGAGTTAAGAATTTGATGAGCGGCGTCCTCCGGTCGGTATCGATCATGGTGACTTCGTTCGTGGTTTGCTCGTTGGGAGCTGTCTTTGCCATGACGGTTGGCTCGTAAAGATGTTCGACAAAGACATCGTTGGAGCACTTCGCGCTTAGATCCGAACCGCGCTAGCTCATCGGCGGCTTCGTTGTTATGTCTCGGGACATGTGAGAGTTCTAGCCCATCAAACTTGTCCTCAAGCTTGCGGACCTCTTGTCGGTAGGCCTCCATAGTGTCGTTTAAGCGGGACCCGTCTTTCATCACTTGATTGACGACCAGTGGGAGTCGCCTTTCACAATAAGCCGACGAATCCCGAGTGAGACCGCAAGGCGCATCTATGTAAAAGAGCTTCGTATTCGGCGACGTTGTGTGAGGCGGAGAAGTGGAGGTGAAGGGCATATCTTAGCCTTTCCCCAATCGGGAGATCGGCACAACTCCTGCTCCCAAGCCGGTGATCCTCTTGGATCCGTCGAAGTGCATGGTCCAGTGTTGGAGGTCTTCTCGGGAACATGCTCTTCTTGTTCGATCCACTCGGCCGGAAGTCCGCTAAGGCTTGTGACTTAATGGACGTCCGGGCTTGAAAGTTAAATCCAGCGGCATCGGTTCCGGGGCCACTTGGCGATGCGCCCGGTTGCTTCGCGATTGTGGACGACGTCGCCGAGTGGAAAAGAGGTGATGACGGTGACCGAGTGACCACGAAAGTAGTGTGCCAATTTCCTCGCGGTTATTAGAACACCATAAAGCAATTTTTGTACACAGGGGTATCGGATTTTGGCTCTGCCAATACTTCGACAAAGTAAATTGGTCTTTGAATCTTACGGGCCGTCCTTCTTCTTCTCGTTCAACCACAAGGACCGTCTGCGACCACTTGGTGAGTGGCCGAGACGTACGGCAAGAGGGGTTCTGGGCGAGGTGAAGCCGGGACGGGTGGCGTGGTAAGGAACTCTTTGAAATCTTCAAAGGCTTTGTCGGCTTCGTGGTCCACGGAAGTCGTCTGTCTTCTTCGCGGCTGAAGAAGGGCATGCCTCGTTCGCCGAGTCGGGATATGAAACGGCTCGGTGCCGCCATGCGGCCGGTGAGCTTTTGGACGTCTTTCGATTACTCGGGGCTTCATGTTTAAGATGGCGTTGATCTTCTCGGGTTTGCTTCAATGCCGCGATGTGATACCATGAAGCCGAGCGGTTTGCCGATGGGACGCCGAAGGTGCACTTCTCCGGGTTCAACTTCATTCGAAGGCCGGATGTTTGCAAAGGTTTCCTTCTAAGTCGGCGATCGGTCTTCTTTTACGCTTAGTTTTGATGACAACATCGTCGACGTAAGCTTCAACGTTCTTGCCGATCTGCGTCTGGAAACATCTTTGGATCATGCGTTGGTATGTGGCTCGGCGTTCTTCGGGCCGAAAGGAATGGTGATGTAACAGTAGGCCCGAACGGCGTGATGAAAGATGTCTTCAAGCGGTCGGATTCTTTCAAGCGATCGGTGATAGCCGAGTAACGATCCAAGAAACTTAAGAGTTCGCGCCAGGTGTGGAGTCGACGACTTGGTCGATGCGAGGCGGCCGAATGGATCCTTGGGGCGGGCTTTGTTGAGGTCGGTGTAGTCAACGCACATGCGCCATTGCCCGTTTTCTTGCGGACCGGGGCCGGGTTGGCTAACCGGTCGGGATGAAGGACTTCTTTAATGAAGCCGGCGCCAAGAGCTTTGCAAGTTCTTCTTTGATCGCGTCTTTTCGATCTGTGCGAAACTGCGTAATCGTTGTTTTATTGGTTTGGCGTCATCTTTGACGTTCAAAGAGTGCTCGATCACCTCCCTAGGAATTCCGGGCATATCGAGATGGTTTCCAAGCAAAAACATCTTTATTATTTTGGAGGAAGGTGACGAGCGCGCTTTCCTATTTAGGATCTAGGTCGGCGCCGATTACGGTAGTTTTGGAGGGATCGGACGAATCAAGGGAGATCTTCTTGGTCTTGGCATCGCCGGATCCCGATTTGGCTATCTTCTTCGCGGGGACTTCGCCCCTGCAGAAGTTGATGCAGCCAATCGGACTTCTTGTTGGCCACGTAATCTCTCGCGAGATTGGGCCATGTCGCAGCTCTCCTTGTCGCAGTGAAGGCTTGCTTCACGTCGCTGCGAAGAGTGATGACGCCGTTGGGACCCGGCATCTTCATGCAAAGATAAGTGTAGTGAGGATCGCCATGAACTTGGCAAGCGCGGGCCTTCCGATGATAGCATGGTATCTTTGTTTGAAGTCGGCCACCTCGAAGGTGACGTTCTCCGTTCGGAAGTTCTCTCGGGCTCCGAAGGTGACTGGGAGGAGATGTGCCCGAGTGGTGTTGAAGATAGCCTCGGGATAACTCCGTGGAAGGGGTGAGCTTGCTTTGAGTTCGGCCCTCGGGATCTGCATCTCATCCATGGTCTTGGCAAACGGGATGTTGAGGCGCGCGCCCCATCGATGAGGACGCGCTTAAGCGATGTTGCGGACCACGGGGTCGGGGACGAGTGGATAGCGTCCGGGTGGACCACTCGGTCGGATGATCCGAGCGGTCAAAAGTGATGACCACTTCCGACCATCGCGAATGCGAGGGACTTCGGCTTGAGCCGCGTTGACCTCCGGTCGGTTAGCTTTTGTTTCCTCTTGGATTCATAAGCTAGCGGGCCTCCGAAGATGTGGTTGAGCTCCCCACTGGGTCTTAAAAAGGTTCGGCATTTTCAGCGCGTTGTTCTTTTGACGCGGATGGGCGCCTCGTCACCGGCTTCTTGTTGAGCTGCGCGCGATTGTTGCGAACTGCTTGTAGATAAAGCGATCCTTTGCCGCGTGCTTGTGATTCGGATGGTGGGTGCTGGGCGTTCATGATGGCGTCGTAGGCGGCGACTCGGGACGGCGTTGAGTATTGGAGGTTGCGGCCACGGGTCTTGGATCGGCGCTTGCGATCTTTCGCCCAGTTGCCGTTGTTGCCGCCATCCTTCTTAGGATTTCGGCTTCCTCCGCTTGCTTGTCCTCTCTTGTCGGGCCGGTCTTGACGGGCGGCTTTGATGGCGTCGTTTGATTTGGCGTATGAATTCGCCGTCTCAAACATCGCTTCACCGTCTTCGGTGGCTTGCGCCGAACTTGCCGATAAGCGGCTCATCACGGACTCCCCGGAAGGCGGCGATGATGATGTCATCGGTGATGTTCGGGATCTTGTTGCGCTTCTCGGAGAAGCGACGAATGTAATCCTTCGAGGCTCGTCGCACGGATGACGTTGTAAAGGTCGAAGTGCGTGCCAGCCTCTTGAAGGTGCCTTGGAAGTTGGCGATGAAGTGGTCCCTCGGCTCGCTCCATGAGCCGATTGAGCCTCTTGGCGGTGGTGAGCCAATTTACGGTGAGTTTGCGAGGGCCACGGGCAAGTAGTTGGCCATGGCTTTGTTGTCGCCACCTGCAGCTCGGATGGCAAGAGTATATACAGTTAACCAAGATTCGGGGTCGGTTTTGCCATCGTACCTTTCTATCCCAGTTGGCTTAAAACCACTCGGCCAATGCACTCGGCGGAGCTCCCAGTGAAGGCAGTACTCCATCGTCGCCGCTATCGGGTGATCCCTCCGATCTTCTGAGTGCGACGGTCGCGCTCTTGGTAGCGGCGATCGAGGACTTCCCGCAAATCACTCGGCGGGGTCTTCTGTTGGCTAGTTGGGTAGCTGGAACTGTTGCGACGGACTCGGTGGTGGACGGGTGGACGTCCATGTCGTTTGTGGCGAGAGTCGATCGTCTGCTCTTGGTGCCTTGGCGTGGACTCGCGAGGTGGGCCTCTTGGCCTGGTTGTCGATCGAGCCGGCTCGGGCCTCCTGTAATCTCCGACTTTAGGGGTGGGAGCCGGCTCTTGTCGGCGTTTCGGCCACGGATTCGATCGGCCTTCGCGCGAAGTGGTGGGAGGGCCGTTAGCCGTGGCGGCAACGATGGTCTTGATCTTATCAAGTATAGGAGTCACGTTGGCGGAGCCGTCTCCATGACGGTGTCCAAGAGCGTGAGCGCGGCGGCGCGTTCGCTGCGGCGTCGGAAGACGTTGGTGTTGCGAACCCGTGTTTGGAGGATGGCCTCTGGCGGATCGTCATTGCACGCGAGATCATGCTTCCTTTTGTCGGCCTCGTCTTTGCGTTGTTTGTCCTCCTCGTGTCTTGCGCTCAAGCTCCACTCTAGCTCGCTCCTCTTCGGCAAGCCTTCGGCCATGGCGAGTCGGACTCATCCGGCTCGGCCATGAGGACGTCAGCACTTCGGCTCGCGATCCATGGGGCGTCGGAGTTGTCGGCTTCGTCGGAAGGGATGCCGTAGAGATTGTCGGCCGGCGGAGGCCGAGGTATCCGTTGAGCTCGAAGATGAGCGGGAGCCAAAGGACGGGAGGATGACGGCGACCTCCTTGATCTGGGAAATGCGGATGCAGGTCGCTCCGTCCGAGTCGGAGCTTGGAGGATCGGAGCTCCTCCAGAGTGGATTGCCGCCAACTCGGGGGAGAGCGATTATTGTAGATCTTGGCGACGTTTGGTAACCCAAGCGACAGAGAGGTCTTCGGGTGAGTAGATTGCTTCCGTCGGAGAGGCAAGAAGATTGGCGCGGATCTCGGCGGCATCGGTGGTCGAGTGGCGCCGAGTGAAGTCCGTCGTCGGAGAAGGTGGATCGCATCTTGGTCTTCAAGATGTTGTCGAAGATCTTGGTCTTTGTTGGGAAGCCCGAACGGCGCCGAGTGGTTCTTTTCCTTCGGCGGTTTGGGTCCGAGTCGAAGGAGGAGTCGTCGAAGAGGTTGGCGGCGAAGTCGCCGAATCTGAAGGAGATCCCATCACGCTTGTCGGCGAGATTGTTGAAGAAGTCTTGACGCGCGGCCCCTACGGCGCGCCAACCGTCGAAACTTGGTTTCGACAATATAATTTCGGGGTCGCATCAAGATCGCCAAGCACAATGGATTAGGAAAAGAGGAAGATTTAGACGAGTTCGGGCCTCTCGTGAGGTAATACCCTACTCCTGTTTCGGTGGATTTGATCCGCCGAGTGTCTTTATTGATCTCGTGATCTAAAGCTCTCGGTTATGAAGTCGTATCTAGAATCTAATCTGTCTAAGATATGCCTCAAGGGACGCCCCTTACCCCCCTTATATAGTCTAGGGAGGAAGGGTTTACAAGTCGAAAACCCTATCTTATTCTAAGTTGGTTTCCTCAATCTTACCAAACCGTGACTATAGGCCGATTGCCTTATCTCTATCGGCAACCGTAACACCTAAGTCAAGTTCGGCTTACAGATATAGCAGGCGCAATCTATCCCTACCTCCAGTCGGATAAGCTTGCCATGTAGATACCCGATTGCCACAATCTCCACAAATACCTAACTCAACACAGATTCAGCTGAGACTTTTGTAAGTTCTTAAAACTTGTACATATAGGTCTTAATAAATTTGCAATTTTCAGCACTTACCCTATTTTCATAAATAATGTATTTACGATCTTTTACCTACTTGGTGACATGCAAAACATGAGCAGGTTAACGTAGTAAAATGTGTTCAAATTCAGCAATACCAAACAAATAAAGGATCAGCCACAGGGAGCCATAAAATCTATTTAACATCAAAACGGCGCACTAAACAAGAAGAAATACGTACTCAAATTGCTACAATAAGCACTGGACCCATATTTGGATAGGATGGGAGGCATATTTGGATAGGATGGGAGGCACCCATTTAGGAAGACTGAGCAACACGAACAGATGGAAACACCAACAAAGAACAGGCCAAAGGAAAAAGCACCAACAAAGGGGAGGGTAACTACTAACTATTAGTCATAACATCAACAAACTCTTTGTACCTGGCCAGGCCTTGTACCCTTGACAGACACCTCCTGACTGCTGTTTTCCCCGGGCCCCCATCCATACAAAACCAATCAGCCTTGGCTCTAGCCCGAGGTTTCCAGCATGGTGTCAGCTTTTCTGATGGTACAATATCTATTGCAGTGGTCATGACAGATCACAAGAAGCTTCAACTTTTGTTACAGTTTGAGTAAAAGTGAACTGGTTATGTAATTGTAGTGACATCCTGAAGCCAGAAGCACAAATGGAGAGAATGCTAACTTATAGTCCCAGGCATTTCTTACTTGTCTTTTTGTAAAATCCACTCTTCTCTCAATCATTAATAGGCATCAATCACAAGTATTCACTGGAAACTACACAGCCGAAATAGAGCTAGACAATTTAATGGTTGCAATAGCAATCGATTTCACAAGATCCCTGTTAGCTATATGACAAATAAACAGAAAATGGTTTACTTCAAACTACAAGTTACCATCTGGACCATACAGCAAAAAGCACAAAACCACAAGGAGCATATACATAGCCAAATAACAAATGAACACTAGTCATGACCTAACTCTAACTCAATGGAATGTGGATTTTTTTTTCTTTTTTGAGAGGAACGTGGAGTTTCTGAGACTCTCTTAATTATGAAAGCATAACAGACACATATGATCATCCATTATAATTTAATGTAAAACCTTGAATATTAATTGGTGATCACTCTGACAAAACATAGCCACTTAGGATCTTGATTATTGAACCAACAAAATGCAGTCACAACTTTGAGTTGACGGATTATTGATCAATCTTTGAGTTAACAGTTGACACATGATTGAGCCTGTTTGTTCTTGTTTCTCAAAACTATCCTTTTTTGGTTCAAGCCAGTTAGCTCAGGCTGTTGTTTGCTAGCTTTAAATAAATTAATATGTTTGAATCTGGTGTTCACTTCATTAACTCCGTGGATTTTTAAGTACTAACTATGTTTCCATTTTGGGCTTGATACAATGTGTGCATGAGCCACACCTGATCCAAGCACAAGTTTGTCTGGATTAGTCCAATATTAGATAGATAAATAATTTAACTTTAGTTGAAGATGATTTGTTTTTATCCTGAACAGAGATTGTGGTAATATTGATTATGGACTGGCATGTATTCCAAGACATTGGTATTTGTTCACCTTTACTTGTTGGAAACATGGAAGCTAATGAATGCTTTGAGAATGTACACTTGAACAAACGAAATATATAGTAGTTTATATCTGTAACAATCAGGAGGCCTCATGTTATTGGCAAGGTTCAGAAGACAGATATATGAATTTTATACACATGAGCAGAAGAGGTAAGAGTGCAACCTTATTGGACTTGTTTTTCACCTTCATGCACAGGTGCAAATTCAACTCCAAGCGAACATAACTCCTTCTTCAGCACCTCAGCGTTTTTAAAATGCAAACCGACCATTCCTACACTAAGGGCTGCTTCAATGTTTGTCATCCTAACAGTGGAAAAATAACCAAACAGTTAAGATATCGATGTAACTACATACCCATGCCAGACATGAATTAATCATAATGAACCTGTCATCAATGAATATGCAGCTTGCTGGATCAATGTTTAGGTGGTCCACAGCATGTAGATAAAAATCAGGCGAAGGTTTGCGCTTTCCTGAAGAATGAAATTGTAACAACAAATTACAGGCAGTATTTGCATTCAAGTTTGGTCATTTTGATCATTGATGACCGCACAACATAATGACCCAGCATGAAGACACCACAGCTTAACAAGTTCCCTGTGCTTCATCATTTAACACATAACAAAAAAACTACTAAGCTACTTCATCAGTGTGTTCCAACTCAAGATAAAAGATAAGCCACACATAGTACAAACTAGTCTTGCTCATGCACATTACAGAACAGATTAACACTAAATTGACTAAAAAAGGGCACCACAAAAGGAAAAAGTCTATTTTTTATCCCTCAACTATTTCTAGAGTTTAATTTTCACCCCAACTGTCAATTGGATAAAAACCTGCCCCTCAACTTCCGGTAACAGATAGAGTGCACCCCTGCTCTGGAAAGGTGATTTTGTGCTGTGTCAGTACAGTAAATGCATGCTCAACGTTGGTCGACTATGTGTAATGTTATATATAGTTATAAAATTTTGTGTGTATAGCAGTTAACATGATGTAAGTTTGAGGACTAGGAAAACATTATCCTACAAAGATATTAAAGTTGGTGACGACGTGTTCAGCTCATATTGGATTTATCCACTAAAGAACCAACATACTATATCTACCCATTTATGACATATCCATTCCATAGACATCGATCTGTTGACATAGTATTTATTAATATAGTACTCCTTCCGTCCTAAAATATAAGGAATTTTGGCCGGATGTAACATATCCTAGTACTATGAATCTGGACAAACTCTCTCTGTCCAAATTCGAAGTACTAGGATGTGTCACATCTGGCCAAAATTCCTTATATTTTGGGACGGAGGGAGTACTTCATTTAAAAAGAAGAACAAAAACTGAGTTATAGTATTACCAACTGTGCATGAACAGAATGTCCAGGACAAATACTTTGAGAGCTTTAACTTCTCCTCGACTAACTGGTACCTACAGAACATATTTCAGGAACAAGCACATGTGTACAAATGTGTCAAGATAAATTGAAACCCACCACACTGGATAATTTGTAAATGCATGCACTTCATAGTTATTTTGCTTCAAACTGTAAAGAATGTCTTCAACGCCATCGATGTACTCATATGCCCTCACCATGCATGCTTTCAAGCCTATAGGGAATAACACAAGTAATCATAAACATCTTCTAAGTAAGATATGAAAAAAGCTAACAAATTAGGTTTGAGAAAAACCTATGTCACAAATCACAAAGGCTATTAGTAATTAGACAAGTACAAAGCTTTGAGTCTATATTTTACGATTGGCAATCCATTGAAGTAGGATATTAAGTTAATTAACAATTCTGAGTAAGTGAAGTAGTGAACAAAATCAAGTATCTTCAAACAGTGATTATTTTATGCCAGTTTATAAAATAGAACAATCTGCATCCCCAGTGAAACACATGGTCTGATCTTCTCACCTTCCAAATCAAAAGACCTGCCATCATTGAAGAACTTTGTTGCCAGCTCATTCTGGAAGTAGAAGAGAAAAAAAATCACAAAATGGTGACTTGATCATGTTCTCTGATCAGAATAGAACAGAATATTCCAATGCCAGCTGAAAAAAATTATAAAGAGAAGGAATCCATTTTTGACTCCCGAAATCAGCCTGAAGTTCATTGACCCTGAGTAAAAAATTCACCCCTACTTCCATATGCAGACAAATAACACACTAGACACTATTCCACCATGGTTTTGGTCGACGTGAAGGTGGTTTTGCTAGCATGGACTCCTATCAGGCAAGTTTTGACTTGGACTCATCTAAGTGGTATCCACATAAGGCGATACTTTACTAGTAGCAGGTTTGGTCACTGAAAACTACATCCAAGTAATCAAACCACTTTGGAATATCGTTAAGGGTGTTTTTGTCCGGTTTGGATGTTTTCGGTGAAAATTGATTTTTGAGTTTGGGTTTCTAGCAGAGTTTGAGGGCCAAAATAGACCTTTTTTTCCTAAAGACAACACGCATCATGCAAAATAATAAGATAAAAAGAAGAATTTCAATTATCTGTGATGGAATTATATACTAATTTCTTAACATTAGAACTTTAACCATATGTAGGTTATAGAGTTCAGTAGCATGTGAATTATCAGGATGATTAGCAATTGCCAGTAGTCGAACACTTAAACTAGGTAAATGTATTTTAAGATGGCATACAAGTTTCTATAATTCCCAAACCCATTATTTTTTCTTCCTCCTAATATGTTGACTGTAGTGAAGAAGTCATACTGTCAGACCAAGTGGATCATACGATGGCATTCATTAATCCTACACTGGTGCCAGTGACAAGAATCACTCTCAAAAACAATTTTCCTTATACAGATTAATTTCATAATTTTCCTCACTTGTTTGTCCTGTCATGTACATAACTTTATTTTATTTGTACTTGTTATCTATAGGGCAAACCTATAAAAATTACTTTCCCTGTTTAAACAGTTAAAATGTTGAGCTGGTAAGTGTCCGTCAAGTCCAGAAAGCAATGATCAGTGAGCTAATGGAGTAATGAATCTCTCGATGCAAGGAATAGGATAACAGGAAGTAAGAACAATGACTAAGATAATGAAGGAACCACAAATGTTATTGATGAACTGAAGTCGTTTCAAGCATGGCAAGCACAACTTGACAACCTTTAATGTCTATTAGCAAAGTAAGTAACTGTCAATAATTAGTGGTATATTTAGCAGAAACAATTCAAAACTAGGATTCTATTACCATGACCAATATCTCACCAATAAATGAAAAGTAAGAACTCGCACCTCATCAATTAGCCCCATCTCAAATTCAGACCATGCTGTTGGATGCTTGCTTTCGAGGAGTTCCTTCATTGACATTCTGCAGGCAAATATTGGATATTTAGAACCGAGAAAATAACACAAGATAGATATACAAATCATAGTAAAAACATATAGGACAACATATTAATTTAAGGGTAAAGTCTATTTTGGCCCTCAAATCTTATTGGAGTCAAAATGTCACCCCCAAACTCCAAAAACTGTTGGTTTCACCCTCATATTACAGTCAAACAACGCGCAAAACTCTATCCATCATGGTTTTGATTGGGGTGGTTTCACTGATATGAACCCAACTAAGTATTTATAATGACAAAATGGAGTTTGAGAAGAGTTAAAGCATGAAAAATAAAATAGACTTCACCCTTAAAATTAACCGATTCATTGAGGTAATAAAGTATTAGAATATTCAACACAGGATTTCTAAAAGTTTTAGGTACTTGTGTGGCGCTAGTTCATAAACGAAATTAAATTTACAGTTGTGCACTTATATATGATTTGTCGGGACTCTGAACATTCCAGTACTAATGAAATCATTGCAATCCCAGAGGAAAATCCAACGCATTGCTACAAAACCACCATATAGCCTATGTCGGACCCAGACAAAAACGCAAGATCATAACATGCATAACCCCTCTAATACCATGAAGCCACAGTAAAAGCCCCAAGAACCCCAAGCAGGCATTCGGTCGAACATCTCAACTGCAAACCCCAGAGACCCGCATCACCACACGCACACCGATCAAGCAGAGATGCACTGAACTGGAAGAAGGCCGGTATGTGGTGGTAGAAGGGGTCGCGGACGACGGTGTCCATGACGTCGAAGAGCAGCACCGGCAGCTTCCTCGTCGGCCGGGACGCCTCCGCTGTCGCCGCCGCTGCGGCGGCGGCGGCAGGGGCGGCGGCGGATGTCGACGCCATGCACGGCGGGCGCAGCGCGGTGGGCTTGGGGATGGAGGAGGCGAGGCAAGGGGCGCGGGAGAGCAAGGAGACCATCAAGGTGGAGACTGGAGAGATGGTGCGGGGCGAGGAGAGGACGATTGCTTCTTCTCGTACACAGCCACACGGCCCATCTACTGGAGACGAGACGACGGACAGGTGGCGCAATTCTTTTTTAATCTTTTCTTTGTTTCTATACTCCGTCACTCCGACTCCAATGACGGTGAATGTAAATGTAAATATGTCATTCCATCTATTCTTATTACAACATTTTACATATTATCTTTTTTAACTTTTAATAGTCACATATTAATTAAATTAATGTGAATAACATATTTTATTAAAATATGTTTTTATTTATTTTAGAAAATATTATGATATTTTTCTTTTATCCGTAACAAAATATGAACATTTAGCTAGTTTTTAGAAATAACCTCACAATACGCGCGCATCCATCTATACGAACACACCATCTTTAAAAGGTTAGATGGGTATATTTTGATATTGACAAAGTTATTATTAGATCTCGTTATCAATGAACATATTACCTATCATTGAAAAATAAATAGTCAGCACTCATGTTAAGCCGTAGGAGTGGGCTATTCCATCAAAAAGAATCTAACGCTCACTACGTTCTTTTACGTATTTTTTGTATACGGTATATTTTAGGTGATTGATTGCGCATATGTGATCCACCGGCACATTTTCGTTTTGAATAATACTAAAATGTTGAGCATCAGATAGCTGCATATTCTAGTATCTTGAGTATTTTATTAGCGCATATCTGATGCACTGGAAAATTTTAGCTGCATATACTAGTATTTATATATTTTAGTAATGGTCAACCAGCCAGACTAGCAGCCGTTACTGGAGAAACGATCCAATCTTTGGTTGAAGCGTTAAAATCCATAATAGTCTTGATTGGAGTTGTATTCAGAACTTAAAAATATTTTTAGTCCCGGTTTAAAAAGGCAACGGCTTTCTATGACCTTTACACCTGGTTCATGGCTCCAACCAAGACTAAAGATCATCTTTAGTCTCGGCTCAAATCCCGTCGAACTTGTCGGGGCGCGGGGTCTTTAGTCCCACTTGGTAACATCAATCGAGACTAAAGATTATTTTGATCTTTAGTGCCTATTGGTAACACGAATCGAAACTAAAGATAGAGTTCCTTTTTATACTTCTTCTTCCTCCGGCCCGAGCATGCATTTGTCTTCAAACTTTTGCTCTAGTTAGAGGGGAGTCTTGCCAAAACTTTTTGTGATTTTGTTTGGTGATAATACACAAATCTTTGCTATCTATAAAGTTAGCAACTTTCTCCTTTTATGATCTATTCTTAGCATTTTGCTTTTTACGGTTGTTTCCTATATAATTTTTATCTCTAGATTTTTACGCAAACATGAAGAGAGAGAAAATTTGTTTGGAACTAATAAGTACATTACATTGTGTTGAGAAAAATGTTTGGGGAAATAAAGAGGAAGAAAAGTATGCTTAGCATATTACATTTATAAAAATTTATTACATACAATTTTATCTCAAAAAATATTTATGAAAAATGATGAGAGAGAAACTTTTGGACAAAAAATTATAAAATAGATGACAAAGAAAAAATATAGAAAATTTGATAGTAAATTAAAAAATACGGTAATTTAAAGATCGTTAAAATAGTTAGAAATATGTACACTACGTACATTAAAAGAACTTTTAAAATAATTAATTAATTTTATGTTTACAACTTTAAAAGAACTTCTAAAAATAATTTTAGTTTTTTTTACAACACATTACATATGTTGGATCAGTATATAATTATTGTCTGATTACATATATATATAATTATTGTAATAATATTTAAATGGTTTGACTTTCGTGGATTTTTCGTACGATTTTTGTGTATTCCATGTAAATGGGTCGGCAATGGATTTATAACATGGATCGACGGTCGACAGAGTTTATTCAAGGTGTGCATTATTTTTTGAGTATGGCTGATACCAACAAGCAGAAGGGTTTCATACATTGTCCATGCAAAAAGTGCAAAAACGAGAAGAAGTATTCTACATTAAGAATTATTCATGTCCACTTGTTTTAGTTGGGATTCATGCCTCACTACAATTGCTGGACATCACACAGAGAGGTGGGGGTTGCAATGGAAGAAGATGAAGAAGACGACGACAACATTCCAGACTATGGTCAATACAGTGGGTTTGATGAGAATACAGCAGGCGAGGCGGGCGGGGATGCTGAAGAAAACGATGGTACCGATGATGATTCCGATGACCTTGGTCAGATGTTGCGCGACGTACAGGGGGACTGCGAAGGTGAAAAGGAGGTGCAGAAATTGGAGCCTATGTTGGCGAACCACAAAACGTCCTTGTACCCAGACTATGAAGAGGGACACAAAAAGTTGGGTACCACGGTGAAATTCTTGCAATGGAAGGCCAAAAATGGTGTCAGTGACAAGGCATTTTGGCGAGTTACTAAAACTCGTGAAGAACATTCTTCTAGAGAGAAATGAATTTCCAGAATCAATGTACGAGGCTAAGAAGTTAGTCTGCCCTCTAGGACTGGAGGTACAGAAGATACAGGCATGTCCTAACGATTGTATCCTCTACCGTGGTGAGGAGTACGAGAATCTAGAAGCATGTCCGGTTTGTAAAGCACTTCGATACAAGATCAGACGAGATGATCCAGGCGAAGTTGACGAATGGCCTTTGAAGAAAAGGGCTCCTGCTAAGGTGATGTGGTATTTTCCTATAATACCACGGCTGAAGCGTTTGTTTAGGAACAAGGAGCATGCAAGGATGATGCGCTGGCGCGCAGAAGAACGCCTACAAGACGGCATGCTGAGACATCCCGCCAATGGGTCACAGTGGAGAAACATCGACGGAACATTTAAAGACTTCGGCGAGGATGCAAGAAACCTAAGGTTCAGCTTAAGTATGGACAACATGAATTCTTTTGGAGAGATGAGTAGCGGACATAGCACTTCGCCTGTAATGATGTGTATCTACAACCTCCCGCCTTGGCTATGCATGAAGCAGAAGTACATTCAGATGTCGGTTATTATTCAAGGCCCGAAGCAACTTGGCAACGACATCGATGTGTATCTGAGACCGCTGATCAAAGATCTAAAACTGCTGTGGAAGAAAGAAGGTGTTCCCATGTGGGATGAGGATAAACAGGAGCAGTTTAACCTACGAGGGTTGCTGTTTGTTACCATCAACGATTGACCTGCACTTGGCAACCTATCTGGACAGTCAAACAAGGGGTACAACGCTTGCACCCATTGTATGGATGAGATCGAATGTACGTACCTGAAACACTGTAAGAAGGTAGTGTACATGGGCCATCGTCGCTTTCTTGTTGCAAGCCACCCTGTCCAGAGAAGAGGCAAACATTTTGTTCAAAAGGCATACCATCGTACTAAGACAAAGCATCACAATGGAAAGACCGTGTTTGCCATAGTGAAAGATCTCAAAGTAGTATTTGAAAAGGGACCCGACAGCCAACCTATAGCAAGTGAAGGTGGTCACATGGCGATGTGGAAGAAGAAGTCAATTTTTTGGGAGTTGCCCTATTGGGAAGTCTTGGACGTCCGCCACACAATCGACGTGATCCACCTCACTAAGAACCTTTGTGTAAACCTGCTGGGCTTCCTAGGTGTATATGGAAAATCAAAAGATACACTTGAGGCACGTAACGATCTGAAACATATGACACAACGCGACGGCCTTCACCCGGAACCAAAGGAGAAAGGAGCCCACTACCTAAGTCTAGTCAGCTACACTCTGAGCAAGGCAGAGAAGGAAATAATGTTTAAATGCCTGGAGAGCATCAAGGTACCGTCTAGATACTCCTTGAATATAAAGGGAACAATAAGCACGAAGGATAAGAAGTTCACAAATCTAAAGTCCCATGACTGCCACGTACTGATGACACAGCTGCTTCCCGTTACAATTCGGGGTATCCTTCCCCATAATGTCCGGGCAACAATAACAAAGCTATGTGCTTTCCTGAACGCAATTTCACAGTAGATCATCGATCCAGACAGACTAGAAGACTTTCAAAATAATGTGGTCCAATGTCTAGTCAAGTTTGAGATGATCTTTCTGCCTTCCTTCTTCAATATCATGATGCATCTCCTATGCCATCTTGTCAAAGAGATCCGTATCCTCGATCCAGTATTCCTACACAACATGTTCCCTTTCGAGAGGTATATGGACATTCTAAAGATGTACGTCTGTAACCATTCTCGTCCGGAGGCCAACATCGCCAAGGGATATGGAACAGAGGAGATGATTGAGTTTTGCGTCGACTTTATTGAAGACCTTCGTCCCATCGGAATGCCTGAATCAAGCCATGAAGGTAGACGGGGGAAGGAAACTCTTGGAAGGAAGGCAATAATGACCATAAACAATGACTTGTTCAGGAAAGCACATTGGACCGTGTTGCAACAATCTTCCTTGGTGGATCCTTACATTGAGGAGCACTTGACGATTGTTCACTCAGAAAACATCAGTATGACGGATGCCTAGATTACACGCGTCATTGATGCATTCCCTGCTTGGCTGCGACAACGTCTCATGGGAAACGCGAGCATTGACCAACAACTAGCCTTCTTGGCGAGGGGACCATCTTGCTCGATCACCACATTCTAGGCATATGAAATTAATGGGTACACATTTTACACACAGGCCCAAGACTTAAAGAGCACGAATTAGAACAGCGCTGTCCGCATCGATGCCGTGGGATATCATAGTACGGCTAGCACATATTACGGCAACATCGATGACATATGGGAGCTGGACTATGGACCTTTGAAGGTCCCGCTGTTTCAGTGTCAGTGGGTTAGGCTCAGTGGTGGAGGCGTAACCATTGATGCAAGTGGGATGATATCGGTCGACCTGAGCAAGGTTGGATACTCAGACGAACCCTTCGTCCTTGCCAATGATGTACGACAAGTTTTCTATGTCAAGGACATGGCTAGCAAAGCAAAGAAGGGGAAAGGGTCTGACGAGCCAAAGCGCCACGTGGTTCTCCCAGACAAAAGGAAAATCATGGGAGTCGAGGATAGAACTGACGAAGATTACGATCAGTTTGACAGGCAACCTTCGTTCGCGGTGGCGGTTGACCCGAGCATCCTCCTATCAAATGAGGACACCCCTTACTCACGCAACGATCATAACGAAGGAACAATTGTGCGGAGAAAGTACGTGAGGACAACCATCACTTAGCTAAATTTTTGTATGAACGATGTGAATTAGATTGAATTATTGAATTTATTGTAAATTATTGAATATTACTATAAATTATAGATGATTGTTACAATTTAAAATACTTTAAGTGAAGGGCAAATGTTAATTATATATTATTATTTAAATTTAAAATACTTTTGAATATGTCAAATGTTAATTATATATGATTGTTAGAATTTAAAATAGTTTTGAATATGGCAAATGTTAATAACATATTATTATTTAAATTTAAAATATGTTCAAATAGTCCATATGTTAATTATATATGAATTTAAAATATTTTTGAATAAGGCAAATGTTAATTCTATATGCTTATTAGAATTAAAAATAATTTTGATTAGGGCAAATGTTATTTATATATTATTTTTTAAATTTAAAATACTTTTGAATAAGGCAAATGTTAATTACATATGATTGTTAGAATTTAAAATAGTTTTGAAATAGGGCAAATGTTAATTATATATGAATTTAAAATATTTTGAATAGGGAAAATGTTAATTTAAAATTCATTATAATAGGGCGCCTGGTTTTTAACACAAACCCGGACAAAAAATTTAGAAAGGCGGGAAAACATCTTTAGTCGTCGCGCCGTCGATTCTTCTCCCGCCGTCGTGTCGTCGCCGGAGAGCTGCCGCCGCGCCGCCTCCGCCGCAGTTAGCCTCCGCCGCCCCTTTTTCTTTCCTCTGTGTGCCGCGCGCGCTTAATTAGGGTTTAGGCTGGCTCGTCGTCGCCGTTGCCCCCTAAATGCTAAACCCTAAGGCACCGCTGTCGCGCGACGCTGCCGCGCCCTATGCCTCTCCCTCAGCCGCCCCCTGCTCAGCCGGCGCCACCGTGACCACCCTCCACCGCCACCACCGCCGTCGCCGCAGCCACCGCCGCTCCCCCTTGCATGGATGAAATGGATGAATTTTGATTAAATTTGTAAATTTTGAATGGATGAAATGTATAAATGGACTTTATGTGTATGAATTTTGAATGGATGAAATGTTAGAAGTGTTATTGAATGGATGAAATGTTAGATTTTTTTATTAAATGGATGAAATTTAGGATTTTGATGTGTATGGATGAAATGTTAGAATTTTGATTAAATGGATGAAATGTTAGAAATTTAGTTAAATGGATGAATTTATAAATGGACTTTATGTGTATGAATTTTGAAATGAATAAATGGACTTTATGTGTATGAATTTACAATCGAACGAGAACGATAAAACGATAGAACGGACATGAACGAACGACCGAACGAGTTTCGTTCGTTCGGTCGGTCGTTCGTTCGGTCGTTACAACGTACCTCGGCATGCATCGTCCTCTCTTTCTCTCCTCTCCTCTCCACTTCCTTTCCTCTCCACCTTATCTCCCTCACGTCATCCTCCTCTCTTTATCTCCTCTCCTCTTATCTTCCTCTACTCCACACGATAGAACGAACGGACGTGAATGCATGATAGAACGAACGGACATGAATGAACGAACAAATGTGAACGAACGAACGAACGATAGAACGGATGTGAACGAACAAACGATAGAACGATCGGTCGATCGGTCGATCGTTCGTTCGTTCGTTTGGTCGGTCAGTCGGTCGTTCGTTTGGTCATTCGTTCGTTCGTTCGGTCGGTTGTGTTGTAACAAAGAGAAACAAAGAGAAGAAGGAAAATATAGATGAAGTCCAACACATACTCGAGCCAAGTGTGCATATCTATAATTGCGACATTCTTTAGAAGTCTCTTCTAGGATTGAGAGAATTTGTGATTCTGAATCCTCTTCATCATCAAAAGAAATCATTATGGGCAATGGAGAACACAGTGGCAATGGGCTCCATCGTCACTGTGTTCTCCATCGCCATGATGATTCCATCTTCTTCTCTTTGTTCTTTCTCTATGTTTTTTTCTAGGTAGACATACATGATTTAACTGAATAATTGATACATGTATTAACTGAATAATTTTTTCTTTGTTAGAATTCCTTGATTAAGTCCTTGAACTCACAACAATCAAATGGCTGATCATGAGGACGAACAGTTTCTCCTTGACGAGATCGCATAGGGTAGCAACCAATATTATATTGAGGAGGGGAACGAGGATCCAAATCAATACCTCAACGAGGAGGGGAACGAGGGGGAGGGGGAACGAGGAGGGAAACGAGGAGGGGAATGAGGACACCCCAGCCACTGGAGAGAAGAGGGCACACGTGCAATGCGGTGTCAGCAAGCGAATTGACGATCGACATGTCATAACGGAAGTAGCACCGGATGGTCGGCCAAGTGCCCCAGCCTACGCCGCAAGGAAGTTTGTGGCACACAGCGGATGGGTTGTGAGGGATCACATGCCCATCATCGTTGTGAACTGGAGGCGATCAAGGACAGGAGGAGATGAGCAGAGCTATCTCCCGGACACAGAGAAAGAGATGCTGTGGACGACAATGCTGCAGATGTTCACCATCCGACTCCGAACAGGCAAAGGTCAAGGAATGGACGTTAAAAAAGATGGATGAGCTCTTCAGGAACTATAAGGAGTTACACAAGAAATACATCCTGAAGGGCCAAAACCCAGACTTTGAGAAGTTCCCAAAGCTCAGAGATCACTAGGAGACTTTGTGCAACACAAGACTGGGGAGCAAGTGCAAGCCCTCATTGAAAAGAACAAGGCCAACATAGCCAAGAAGAAATACCATCACAAGCTAGGGTTGGGCGGCTATCAAAAGGCAATGCAGAAATGGGAGAAGATGGAAGACGACCTGGAAGCGCAAGATATCGCTCCGGGCACAGCCAACTAGCGGAAACGATCAAAACATTAGTTCTATGCTCATGGCGAATCGCTTAATGCTGCAGATGGATCAGTAATCTTCGGTGCTGAAATCCAAAAAGCTGGTAGAAGATTAGAAGAAACGCTGGAGGCCTCTGCCTCGGGCTCGTTCAAGCCCGATAGAGAGAAGGATGAGCTAACGCTTGCACTCCGGAACCCCGAGCATCTGGGACGAACGCGAGGAAAAGGCGTCGTTCCGTGGAAATACGGGTTTCAAGCGGACGTCGACACATATAGGAGCCGCATGACGACGAAGCAAGAGACGGATGCAAGGTTCACAGAAATGGAGATCCGTCTCTCGCAGATCGATCAGATAGTGGACCAAAAGGTGTCCGAAAGGATGGCAGTGGAGCAGAGCCACTGGGTTAGCCAATAGCCAGATCCAGCAACAACAGCTCAACTATAGTAGCAACGCAGCAGCTACGCTTCAACGGGAAATGAAGGCGAATTGGCCCCACAAGCTCCAGTGTGTCCGCCATGCCCTATTGATGATATCACGCAACGGACACCGTGTGAGCTGCACATTCCACTCAAGAACATAACAATCAAGGTATGTTCATAGTTTTATGTTAGTTATTTCCTTGAATAACTTGACAATCAAGGTTCATTACTAATTAATAAGCTATCTTCTCGAATAGGTGGCGTCGGGCATGGCGATTCTAGTAGACCGAGATGACACCTACCACTGCAGGCCCGTTCCACCTGGGTTCTCAAAAGTCAAAATTGAACAGGTGGAACGCGGATACGAAGATCTCGAGCTGGATATCCCTGGAGGAGACGGGGAGACGACGCTAGGAGAAACAACTCATGGATATTTCTTTGGAGGAAGCCCTTCATCATATTTCTCGGGCGAGAAGCGACGCCTTTTGTTCCTCCGCCGTCGCCTCCACGTGGACCGTCTCCTCTGCCTCCATCACCTCCTCCGCCTCCTACATCACCTCCATGAGCACCGACTCCTAAATGACCGTCTCCCACTCCCCAACCTTCTTCGTCTCCTCCGTCACCACAACGAGCACCGACTCCTAAATGGACTGCTTCTCAGCCTCCTCCGCCTCCTCCGTCGCCTCCTAAGCGCAGAGCTTGAGCCATGCGGTCAATGTCAACCAGTGGACCAAGAAGCAAGAGACCTAAACTTGACCCGTTCCCACCAGTCCCAAAGAAAACATCGTATGACATGACTCCCGAGGAGTTGCACGAGGCCGTCCGAGCCGAGGTTAAGGCACATTTCAAGAAGAAGTCTCTTGAGAAGCCTCCTGAAATTGCCGCGGAGATAAAGGCCTTTTTTAAGGAGACGTACCTAACGCCACAGCCTAAACCACAACCGCAACCGCAGTCCGACTATGACAGGACTATCAGGAAGGCTTCTAGGACGGCGCAAACAAAGGGCAAAGATGTACTGCAGCTCGGCATGCAGCCTCAAAAACCCCTGGAGTTCAACATGATTCCAACTGTTCGAACCGAGTTAAGACAATTTTATGGAATCTGCTAGAATATCAATGGACCAATTATCTGGGCGTGCACCCCTCACGAAGGCTCCGCTGAAGTACAAGTTCAAACTTGGAAAGCCTCTTGTAAAGCCGAATCAAGTTGAACATCTACCTACACAGATGCACCACTTCCATAAGTGGTATATGCATGCCAACATGCATAGGGCATCCAAGGCCGTCAACGACAAGAAACTACTGGAGATGTGAGGCTGAAGGATGAGGTGGCTTGCCTTAAGAGGGAGAATGTCATTCTCCAGGGTCGCGCCCAGGGGAGCCAGGATCCATACGATGCCCAAGAAGATGACCACAGCTCCCATGCGCATCCAGTTAGCGCACCGAAACCCGCCGCCAGCGCTAGACCCTCTTCCTGTATTTGTGCCACCCTCGCCTCCACCTTCACCAGCCCCGGTGCCAGGATTCGCCTTTGCCCCCACGGCAGCAGTAGTGGGCAGTAGCAGCGGTGGTTGGCTATCCGCGATGCCTAGCCTTCCCATCGAGATTAGCAGCACCACTAGTAGCAGCACCAGCACCAGTAGTAGCAGTAGTGGCAGCAACAGCTCCAGCTCTGAGGAGGCAGTGGCAAGACCTACCTGCTGGGCTCTTGGAGTCGTTCAGAGGAAGTCGGAGACGAGCCCGAGCCCGACTACGACTCCACCGACCGCAAGAGCCGATCCGAGCTCTAGGACCATCACCCCTAGTTTCTCGTTTTCCTTAGTTTGCTTCCTTGCTAGTTTGGGTGCTTAGGTTTGCTTGCGTGTGGGTTAGTCGGCATACCATACCAAGTGGTTGTGGTATGGCTGCTTTTAGTTAGGAGCACCGCTGATTTTCTTTTCCCATAATGCCTTAAATTTCAGAGCAGAATAATTTATAATAAGATTAGCTTCTAAGCAGTCTGTTTTCCTCCTTGTTTTTTCTTTCCCCGCCTGTCCCCCTCCAGATGGTGACCACGAGGAACTACAACCCCAATAGTACAGCAGGCAATGGCCCACCTCCACCACGAGAGAACCCAACCCTTGCTCAAGTGCTGGCAACTCAAACTTAGATGATGGCAGCCATGATGCAACAGATGCAGTAGTAGATTTTGTAGCAACTGCAGCAGCAGGCACAACACAAGCAACACCATCCCACAGGTCCACCACCCCCATTCTAGTCCAAGCTACTGGAGTTCCTCCATGTCCGATCGCCCACCTTCTCGAGCATCACCAACCCCATGGAGGCCAATGACTGGCACCATGCCATCGAGAAGAAACTTTACCTCCTCCAATGCGCAGATAAGGAGAAGGTCGGTTTCGCCACCCACTAGCTCTGTTTGAGTCTGTTCAAGTTGCAGATGACTCATAAAAACGCCTAGAATCCATTAAAAATAGTTTTGATGCTTTTTTAGTAGACTTATAGCCCATTTTTGTTGTTCTTTGTTTGTCTCTTAGATTTCGGCGCCTCCGACATCCTTGTTCACTTTGAAGTAGTCGCAAAAGTCTCTCAACAACAAGAGCAAGACAAGTCATGTATTACTTTTTTATCATATTGTACCTTGCAAAATATCTCACTTTTCTATTAAATTGCATTTTTTCATAATGTCATGTGGGATGAGACCTATAGTGTGCAGCATAGCTTGATACTGATGTGACCATGGCTACTACGGATACAACCGTTGCTCATATCATATGTCCACAGGAAGACGTCAAGTTCAAGCTTCAAAAATTATGGAATCCAATTCATCCAGCTATAATAGCGCATAATTCAAACAGCCGCCAAATATGCATATGTGCTCCGATTTGGGTCCATGAGTACTTAATGGAAATCTCTCGGAGTCCTTTTTCCAATGAATCTAAACTCATCTCTAAATTCCATTCAGATCAGCCGCAATCACAGAAACAAGGTCTTGCATTACCTATAATGGGCCTATAGGCTTGTAACTTCATCTGGGACCCCAGCCCAAGTGAGGCCCAAGTGGGATGCACCCCAACCTCCAAATGCAAGTATTCCCAACATCCTCCACCAGGTCATCATGTAACTTTTGGCCCAAGGAAAGAAAGAGATCTAATCCAATAGGTTTTGATGCTAGATTCGGACTGTAAAATATCACCAATTTGTGACGGTTGCCACGGCTTCATACGAACTCTGATTTGGGTGTTTAAGTACTTCCCAAAAGCTTATGTAGTCTACTTTCCAACGGATCTGGCATTACTTCCATATCTATTACGAGCCAGCCGTAATCATCAATTTAGTACAGATTCCTTGTTCTGTCTGAGGTGCTACGCCAGTGAATTTGGGCCGATGGGCCCTGTATCAAGTTGAGTCCATTACGGACGTGTCCTAGGGTTGGAGAATGACCCCAACTCGTCCTATCACCTGTATAAATACCCATAGCCACCATAGAACAATTTGGGTTTTGTTTATGTAAGACGCGTGTGTCGGCTAGTCCATCCGTTCTATTAGATTCGGAACCCTACCTTTTCATGAGAATTCAGATCTGAAATCAATATTTGTATTTAGAGTTGCTATTCATCTTGTTCTTGCTAGTTCTTCGGTTGCTTGTAGGAATAACCCTAGTGGTTTGGTTGATCGAGCTTCACAAGATCGCGCCAACTAGTGGAGTTGGTGTATCGGTCGCTAAGGCGCAATTACTCCGTGGAGTATCGTAGTCGGGCTATGAACGTCGCTCCATTAAATCAAAGTTATTGTCTCCACCGAATGATCAGGACACCCAAGTGCATATCAGGTGGTATCAAAGCGCCAAGTTGATCGGTGAGTTTTTATCTACCTATAACCAAAAAAAGCCAAAAAAAATTGCATCCATTACCTAGCCATATTTGTGCCGCTGCATTGTTCTTTTCAGTTTTTGCTTTGTTGACTTTTACGTTACATCGTCGCATCGTGCTATTGGTCTTAGCGTCTAGTTCGTTTAGAGTTTCAAGTTCTTGTCATGTCTAGTACCACTGTCGCCGTCGCCATCGTGTATTTGTTGTCCATATTGTTGCACGTGAGGAAGATAGAAGGAGGAGATTAGATTAGATTAGATTGGTTTCTCTTTACTTTAGGGAAGAAATAGTAGATTGGATTGGTTGAAAATCAGTTTTCATATTTATCTCTTGCTCCAATTGGACTCCTAGCCGTCCACCTCCACAAGTCCGACTCCACTTCCCCTCCTAATCACGTACATCTAAGTTTTGAATCGTGTCAAACACCTTGGTAAATTTTTGTTTTATGTCGGATTCGAGATCTTTTTGGAAAAATGGAACCGGCAAACGTCAACATTACATTTTTATATAGTTCCAATTTTAGGGTTTGGACTTTTACATTTGAGTCCCTGTAATTTTTTATTTATGTTTGAGTCCCTGTAATTTTACATTAAGGTCCATAAGTTGGTTTTTGCTTAAAAATCAAAAAAATTCAAAAAAGGCAGAAAGGTACTTAAAAAAAGAGAAAAAAAGCCGTACCAAATAAAAATAGAAGAAAAGAGAAGAAGAAAAAAGTGAAAAAAAAAGAAAAGATAAATTCAGTTGTTATCTTTGCGATTGCTTTCATATATCAGAATATGCTAGAGTTGTTTCTAGTGCTATTTTGTGGTACCGTTTGTGTCTAGGCTCGCGTCTCTAGTATGTTCTAACCTAGGACTAGCATGGTACTTGACTTTGAACGATTATTCAACTTTGCATTTTCTGATTTGAGCATTTGCTATTTCTTTGCTACATATTTAAGCCTATCCAGAGCTCCACATATTTGATTGCAACTGTACGACAGGTGTTTGTCGAGACATCGATACATCCAACCTCCATTGGGGTGTTTGGTTAAGTCAGTTTATGTCACCATTCCGCTTGCTTTGGTAAGAACTTGTAAGAGCTTGGCTAAAAGCTTGAGTGTGTGATATTTGAGCCTTCACTACCTAGTAGTTGGTAGGAGCATACATATATTTTTATTTTTGTGTATGTTTCTTGTTTTCTACTAACAATGGTAGGATCGGAGGATGGCAAGGATATGGCACATTCTCTTTGCATGAAGGGCATTATGCAACATTTTAAAAGGCAAGTGAGGGCGCACATGGAAGGTGTTGATAATGACTTGCAGGTGACGACGAAAAGATTGGACAATTGGAGGCTACGCAGATTGCAACCAACAATCGGCTAGCTGGTTTGGAGGCATCTGTGATAGCCATTTACAACAATCTTTCTCATCTTCTCAGGCGTTTCGACAACGTTCGTGATGAGAGTATCCACCGGCGCTTGAATCGTAATCGATGAGGTATGGATGGAGGACACCGTCGACGCGTGGTACATAACAATGATGATGCTTTTCATAAGATTAAATTTAAGATACCTCCTTTTGATGGAAAATATTACCCGGATGCATACATTACTTGGGAAATTGCTGTTGATAAAAAATTTGCATGTCATTAGTTTCCTGAAAACACACGTGTTTGGACTGCCACTAGTGAGTTTACTAATTTTGCTTCTGTTTGGTGGATCGAACATGGTAAGAAAAATCATGATAACATGCCTTAAACTTGGGATGCTTTGAAACGGGTCATGCGTGCTAGATTTGTACCTTCTTATTATGCACGTACTTTGTTACATATGTTGCAACGATTGAGACAGGGTACTAAAAGTGTAGAAGAGTATTATCAGGAATTACAAATGGGTATGCTGTGTTGTAACTTATATGAGGATGAGGAACCTGCTATGGCTAGATATTTGGGTGGTTTGAACTGTGAAATTTAGGACATACTTGCTTGTCAAAGTTATAGATTTTTTTCTCATTTGTTAGAACTTGCTTGCAATGCTGAATGTAAAATAGAGGACATGAAGAAGCAACAAGTTGTGCTTGTACCTCCAATTTTCCCATGTAATGATGACGTGCAAACTTGGGAGGAGCATTCTTTGCAAGGAAGTTCAAAATATTCACCAAGAGGAGGAGAACAATGTTCTTGAGAAGAAAGATGAGAAGCATGAAGCACCTAAAATATCCGTAGAGAGTTTTCAAGGTAAAATAAATGGTGCTGAGATAAATGAAGGTGAGTATTCTCAAGCTGAGCTACACATGTCCACTTCACATGCTATAGTAGAGCAACCATTAGTGAAACCGATCGCTGAGATTCCTTTGTCACAAGTTGATTTAGTTGATGTTCCTTGTGATAAAGAAGAGTTGTGTGATAATGCTTTACTTATATCAATGTCACAACTAGTGAATGAACATGCTATTTCTAGTGTTAGTTCTTTATGTGCTGATTTTAAGCATGTTATTCAAATTGCTAATGAAGTTGGAACGTAAATTCTATCTTCTTTAAATACTTTAGGCTATGTTATGTTTGATGACTTTTGCGAGCTCAATAATTTGAAGGAGAAATTATTTGCTAAGTCTGATTTGCCATGTCTAATTAATGTTACTTTTCATATCTTTGGCGAATATAATGACAGAGGAACATATTTGTGGAGACTGTGGCAATCGGTTATCTACATGGCAAGCTTATCCGACTGGAGGTAGGGATAGATTGCGCCTGCTATATCTGTAAGCCGAACTTGACTTGGGTGTTACGGTTGCCGATAGAGATAAGGCAATCGGCCTATAGTCACGGTTTGGTAAGATTGAGGAAACCAACTTAGAATAAGATAGGGTTTCCGACTTGTGAACTCTTCCTCCCAAGACTATATAAGGGGGGTAAGGGGCGTCCCTTGAGGGATATTCCGATAGGAGATTAGATATTCCAACACTAGATCTGAGATACGACTTCATAAGCGAGAGCTTTAGATCACGAGATCAATAAAGACACTCGGCGGATCGAATCCACCGAAACAGGAGTAGGGTATTACCTCACGAGAGGGCTGAACTCGTCTAAATCTTCTTCTTCTTCTAACCTATTGTGCTTGGCGATCTCGATGCGACCCCAGAAAATATATTGCCGAAACCAAGTTTCGACGGTTGGCGCGCCAGTAGGGGCGCGCCGAGACTTCTTCAACAATCTCGCCGACAAGCGTGATGGGATCTCCTTCAGGATTCGGCGACTTCGCCGCCAATTTCTTCGACGACTCCTCCTTCGACTCGGATTCGAACCAGTCGAAGGGAAAGACCTACTCGGCGCCATTCGGGCTCCCAACGCGCGAGATCTTCGACAACATCTTCAAGACCAAGATGCGATCCACCTTTTCCGACGACGGACTTCACTCGGCACCATTCGGATTACCGAATACCGCCGAGATCCGCGCCAATCTTCTCGCCTCCCGACGGAAGCAATCTACTCGATGAAGACCTCTCGGTGCCGTTTGGGTTACCAAACGCCGCCAAGATCTACAGTCAACTTCTCTCCCCCGAGTTGGCGGCGATCCACTCGGAGGAGCCTAATCCCCCAAGCTCTGACTCGGACTGGAACGATCCAGATCCGGGTTACCCAGGATCAAGGGAGGTCGCTGTCATCCTCCCGTCATTCGGCTCCTGCTCATCTTCAGAGCTCAACGGATACCTCAGCTCCGCCGGCTTCGACAATCTCTACGGCATCCCTTCCGACGAAGCCGACAACTCCGACTGCCACATGGACTGCGAGCCGAAGTGCTTCGACGTCCTCATGGCTGAGCCAGATGAGTCCGACTCAGCCATGGCCAGAAGGCTTGCCGAAGAGGAGCGAGCCAGAGTGGAGCTTGAGCGCAAGACAGCCGAGGAGGATAAACAACGCAAGGACGAGGCTGACAAAAGGAAGCAGGATCTACGTGCAGCCGGACGATCTGCCCAGGAGGCCATCCTCCAAACACGGGTTCGCAACACCAACATCTTCCGGACGCCACGCGAACGCCGTCGCCGCACTCACGCTCTTGGACACCGTCATGGAGACGGCTCCGCCAACGTGACTCCTATACTGGATAAGATCAAGACCATCGTCGCCGCCACGGCTAACGGCCATCCCACCACTTCGGCGCGAAGGCGATCGAATCCGTGGCCGAAACGCCGGATAAAAGCGGCTTCCGCCTCTAAAGTCGGAGACTACAGGAAGCCCGAGCCGGCTCGGTCGACAACCAGTCCAAGAGGCCCACCTCGCGAGTCCACGCTGAAGTACCAAGAGCAGACGGCCGACTCCCGCGACAAACGACACAGACGTCCACCCATCCACCACCGAGTCCGCCGCAACAGTTCCAGCTACCCAACCAGCCAACAGAAGACCCCGCCGAGTGATCGCGGAAGTCCTCGATCGCCGCTACCAGGAGCGCGACCGACGCACTCGGGAAGATCGAAGGGGATCACCCGATAGCGGCGACGATGGAGTACCGGCCTTCACTCGGGAGCTCCGCCGAGTGCATTGGCCGAGTGGCTTTAAGCCTACAGGGATTGAAAGGTATGATGGCAAGACCGACCCCGAATCTTGGTTAACTGTCTATACCCTTGCCATCCGAGCTGCAGGTGGCGACAATAAAGCCATGGCCAATTACCTGCCCGTGGCCCTCACTAACTCAGCCAGAAATTGGCTCACGAGCCTGCCAAGAGGCTCAATCGGCTCGTGGAGCGAGCGAGGGACCACTTCATCGCCAACTTCCAAGGCACCTTCGAGAGGCCCAAGCACACACTTTGACCTTTACAACGTCATCCGAAGCCGGACGAGCCCCCGAAGGATTACATTCGTCGTTTCTCGAGAAGCGCAACAAGATCCCGAACATCACCGATGACATCATCATCGCCGCCTTCCGAAGGGAGTCCGTGATGAGCTGCTTATCGGTAAGTTCGGGCGCAAGCCACCGAAGACGGTGAAGCAGATGTTTGAGACGGCGAACTCATACGCCAAATCAAACGACGCCATTAAAGCCACCCGCCAAGACCGGCCCGACAGAAGGGAGGACAAACAAGCAGGAGGAAGCCGAAATCCTAAGAAGGATGGCGGCAACAACGGCAACCAAGGCCAGAAAGACCGCAAGCGCCGATCCGAAGACCTAGTGGCCGCAACCTCCAACACTCAACGCCGTCCCGAGTCGCCGCCTACGACGCCATCATGAACGCCCGTGCACCCACCATCCGAATCATAAGCACGCGGCGAAGGACTGCTTTATTTACAAGCAGTTCGCCGAGCAGTACGCGGCGCAGCTCAACAAGAGGCCGGCTGACGAGGCTGGCCCGTCTGGCGTCAAAAAGAACAACGCGGCTGAAAATGCCGAGCCGTTTCAAGACCCGTGGGAGAGCTCAACCACATCTTCGGAGGCCCGCTAGCTTATGAATCCAAGAGGAAACAAAAGCTAACCGACCGGGAGGTCAACGCGGCTCAACCCGAAGTCCCTCAGTATCTGCGATGGTCGGAAGTGGCCATCACTTTTGACCGCTCGGATCATCCTGACCGAGTGGTTCATCCAGGGCGCTATCCACTCGTCCTGGACCCCGTGGTCCGCAATATCAGGCTCAAGCGCGTCCTCATCGATGGGGGCAGCGCCCTCAACATCCTGTTCGCCAAGACCATGGATGAAATGCAGATCCCGAGGCAGAACTGAAAGCAAGCTCAGCCCCCTTCCACGGAGTCATCCCAGGATTGTCTTCAACACCACTCGGGCATATCTCCCTCCCAGTCACCTTCGGAGCCCGAGAGAACTTCCGAACGGAGAACGTCACCTTCGAGGTGGCCGACTTCGAAACAGCGTATCATGCTATCATCGGAAGGCCTGCGCTTGCCAAGTTCATGGCGATCCCTCACTACACTTACCTCTGCATGAAGATGCCGGGTCCCAACGGCGTCATCACTCTTCGCAGCGACGTGAAGCAAGCCTTCACCTGCGACAAGGAGAGCTGCGACATGGCCCAATCTCGCGAGAGATTACGTGGCCAACAAGAAGTCCGATTGGCTGCATCGACTTTGGTAGAGGGCGAAGTCCCCGCGAAGAAGATAGCCAAATCGGGATCCGGCGACGCCAAGACCAAGAAGATCTCCCTTGATTCGTCCGATCTCTCCAAAACCGCCGTAATCGGCGCCGACCTAGATCCCAAATAGGAAAGCGCGCTCGTCACCTTCCTCCAAAATAATAAAGATGTTTTTGCTTGGAAACCATCTGATATGCCTGGAATTCCTAGGGAGGTGATCGAGCACTCTTTGAACGTCAAAGATGACGCCAAACCAATAAAGCAACGATTACGCAGATTCGCACAGGATCGAAAAGACGCGATCAAAGAAGAACTTGCAAAGCTCTTAGCCGCCGGCTTCATTAAAGAAGTCCTCCATCCCGACCGGCTAGCCAACCCAGCCCCGGTCCGCAAGAAAACGGGCAATGGCGCATGTGCGTTGACTACACCGACCTCAACAAAGCCTCGCCCCAAAGATCCGTTCGGCTGCCTCGCATCGACCAAGTCGTCGACTCAACAGCCGGCTGCGAACTCCTGAGTTTCTTGGATTGTCACTCGGGCTATCACCAAATCAGCTTGAAAGAATCCGACTGCTTGAAAACATCGTTCATCACGCCATTTGGGGCTTACTGCTACATCACCATGCCTTTTGGCCTCAAGAACGCCGGAGCCACATACCAGCGCATGATCCAAAGATGTTTCCAGACGCAGATCGGCAAGAACGTTGAAGCTTACGTCGACGATGTTGTCATCAAGTCCAAGCAGAAAGAAGACCTGATCGCCGACTTAGAAGAAACCTTTGCAAACATCCGGGCCTTCAGAATGAAGTTGAACCCGGAGAAGTGCACCTTCGGCGTCCCATCAGGCAAACTGCTCGGCTTCATGGTATCACATCGCGGCATTGAAGCAAATCCAGAGAAGATCAACGCTATCTTAAACATGAAACCCCCGAGTAACCAGAAAGACGTCCAGAAGCTCACTGGCTGCATGGCGGCACTAAGCCGTTTCATATCCCGACTCGGCGAACGAGGCATGCCCTTCTTCAGACTGCTAAAGACGGACGACTTCCAGTGGACCACAGAAGCCGACAAAGCCTTTGAAGATTTCAAAGAATTCCTCACCACGCCACCCGCCCCGGCTTCGCCTCGCCCCAGAACCCCCGTTGCCGACGTCTCACCACTCACCAAGTGGTTAGTACGGTCCTTGTGGTTGAACGCGAAGAAGAAGGACGGGCCCAGAAGATTCAAAGGCCAATCTACTTTGTTAGCGAAGTATTGGCAGGAGCCAAAATCCGCTACCCTCAGGTACAAAAATTGCTTTATGGTGTTCTAATAACCGCGAGGAAATTGGCACACTACTTTCAGGGTCACTCGGTCACCGTCGTCACCTCTTTCCCACTCGGCGACGTTATCCACAATCGCGAGGCAACCGGGCGTATCGCCAAGTGGGCCCTAGAACTGATGCCGCTGGACTTAACTTTTAAGCCCAGGACGTCCATTAAGTCACAAGCCTTAGCAGACTTCCTGGCCGAGTGGACTGAACAGCAAGAACACGTGCCTCGAGAAGACCTCCAACACTGGACCATGCACTTTGACGGATCCAAGAGGATCACCGGCTTGGGAGCAGGAGTCGTGCTGATCTCCCCGACTGGGGAAAGACTAAGATATGCCCTTCACCTCCACTTCTCCGCCTCACATAACGTCGCCGAGTACGAAGCTCTTCTACATGGATGCGCCTCGCAGTCTCACTCGGGATACGTCGGCTTATCGTGAAAGGCGATTCCCACTGGTCGTCAATCAAGTGATGAAGGACTGGTCCGCTTAAATGACACTATGGAGGCCTACCGACAAGAGGTCCGCAATCTTGAGGACAAGTTTGATGGGCTAGAACTCTCACATGTCCCGAGACATAACAACGAAGCCGCCGATGAGCCGGCACGTTCGGATCTAAGCGTGAAGCTGCCCCAACGACGTCTTTGTCGAACATCTCTACGAACCAACCGTCATGGCGTAGACGGCTCCTAACGAACAAACCCCAACGAAGTCGCCATGACCGACACCGACCGGAGGACGCCGCTCATCAAATTTTTAACTCAAGAAGAGCCGCCGGATGACCGGATGAAGCGAACGCGTCCGGCGTCGTTGCCAAGCATACGTCATGGTCGACTCCGATCTATACAAGAGAAGCCCTCCGGAATTTCGATGAGGTGCATCACACCCGAAGAAGGGAAACAATTACTCCAAGATATCCACTCGGGCATATGTGGAAGCCACGCGGCGGCGCGCACTCTAGTCGGCAAAGCTTACGGACAAGGATTCTTCGGCTTACCGCGGTCTTCGACGCGGATAAAGTCGTAAGAACCCGCGAAGGCTGCCGTTTTGCCCGACAAAGCCATGTCCCGCCCAGAGCTTCAAACAATCCCACTTTCCCGGCCGTTCGCGGTATGGGGGCGGACATGGTTGGCCCTTTCAAGAAAGCTCCAGGAGGTTTCACACACCTCTTCGTCGCAATCGACAAGTTCTCCAAGTGGATTGAAGCCAAGCCGGTCGCCACAATCACCGCCGACAAAGCACGAGACTTCTTCCTCAACATTGTGCACCGCTCGGCGTCCCAAACAGAATCATAACCGATAATGGGACTCAATTCACGGGAGGCATCTTCAAGAAATTCTGCGAAGACTTCGGAATCAAAATCTGCTACGCATCAGTAGCTCACCCTAAAAGCAATGGGCAAGTCGAGCGAGCAAACGGCATGGTCCTTCAAGGCATCAAGGCTCGTGTTTTCGACCGCTAAGCCCTTGCGCCGGCAAGTAGGTCCAAGAACTTCCCTCGGTTCTATGGTCGCTGCGAACCACACCCAGTCGGGCCACTGGCCAAACCCCTTTCTTTTTGGTTTATGGCGCAGAAGCCATGTTGCCAAACGAGATGGAGTATGAGTCCCTCCGGGTTCGCAGCTTCAACGATGAACGCTACGACCCTGACCGAGTGGATGACCTCACCCGATTGGAAGAGGCCCGTGAGGCAGCTCTCATCCAATCGGCCAAATACCTTCAAGGGCTCGAAGATACCACGGCCGCAACGTGCGAGCACGAGCTTTCATTGTTGGCGACTGGTCCTACGCAAGATCCAGGACCACCAAGGACCGACACAAGTTATCTCCCTTATGGGAAGGACCGTATATAATCGCTGAAGTGAGTCGGCCCGGCGCATACCGGCTAAAGCACGAAGACGGGTCCATGGTGGAGAACTCCTGGAACATCGAACATCTTCGACGATTTTATGCCTAATCGGCTAAGGCCTCATCTTTTCCTTGACTGCCAACCTCAAGCAAGATGACTTCTTGAGCTAGCAATGGGGTCTACACATGTCAATAAAGCTCAAGTTTTCCTCGTCAATTTTTGTGCATAATTTGGTTTATCATTGTTTAATGTCCTTTGACTCGAGCTCAGTGTCTAAGGACTGAGAGTTTTCCGATGACCTAATCGAGCCTAGGCTTGATGACAGCCAGACGAAAACTACTTAAGAAATTTCACGCAAAAGCTCGAATCAAGGCATTGACATAAATAAACTAAAAATAGTCACAAAGTTCCACGTCAAAATGTTACGGTTACATGACATTTACAAAGCAAAGTCGAATACGGATCGAGCTTGAAGTTGTTTACTACATCCAGAGATATCTTCTTCGCCGCCTCTTGCGCCTCACTCAAGATATCTAAGGCCTGCTCGTCCGTTGTTCCCTCAAGCAAAGCCCTCCCGACCGAATGAATATCCACTCGGGGTAGAGGGACTTGGTCTCAGTGCAAGAGCCGACCAGCCCCCATGTTGGCCGCTTCGGTGATATTCTTCGGTATCGTTCGGAGGCCCGAAGCTTGTCGAAGACCTCGATTGGCTCCGGCGAGCGGCCCCAACTCCTTGATCGAACAAGGACAAGCAATATCGCGCGCGGCGTTGGCGACCTCTTCCCGTATCTCATCGCTGGATTTGATCCGCCCAAGCAAGACGTCGTATTGGGCTCGGGTCTTCATCTTATAAGCTGCAAAAGTCCCCGATCATTCGAAGCATTCGAAAATAAAGCAAAGATACGAAATTCGACTTCAAAGAAGGTTACCTTCAAATTCGGCCTCCATCTCGGCCTTGTCAAGGCCGACCGCTTCACTGGACTTGAAGCGAGTGGACCTCCGAAGAATTTTCTACAACGAAAGAAGATTATCAATAGCCAAGATCAACATAAGAATCATGATGAAGCCGGGAGAGGCGGGCTTACTCCCAATTGATCCGCGGAGGTCGAGGTTGGCTTCTCGAAGCTCCGCAATCTCCCTCCTTAAAGCCGCCTCTCTTGAAGCGGCCTCCTCCCGAGTGGCCTTCAGCTGTCGCTGAACGTCCTCCAAGGAGTTTAAGTGGAGGACCAGTTTCTCCAAGACTTGATTTTGCCATTGAGCGGCAATATTCTTTCGCACACGAAAGCAAGTGGAGTGATTGACTGAAAGACAACGATGATATAATCAAAGACAAAGACAAAGGCTTACGTTGAGCAGTCGGGTCGCCTCATTCAGGCTCTCGACAAGGGCATCCCTTTCATCTTTTTCGGCTTGCCGATCCAGGATGATGCCCTGCCTCTCGCCTTCTGAATCCCGCCACTCGATTCGATCGGGGAACCCGGTCTCGAAGCGCAACCGGGATCTCTTCTACCGTGGCGACAAGCAAGAAAGACAAATGAAGACATGAAAGATTCGAATTGAAAGAACGAAGGGATGTTTCGAAGCAAGTCTTACCGCCGGTGGTCGCTTGCCTAGGTGGAGCGGCCTGGCGGCTTTCTTCTTCTTCGGGCTCGGCGCGAGTGACCCCCGGTCGGGGTGCTTGAGCCGCAGCCTCGGGTCTCCCGGCCGATGATCGCTTTCACGGGATATCCCGACCGGCGTTGGGGGCTCTTCTCTAGGGGCGTCCTCCTTCGGAGGCGAAGTTTGTTTCTCCGGAACGCTCACACTCGGTTCCGGGCTCCGGGGTTTTGGCTCTGCTGGCCTTGGCACTTTGGGAGCAGCGCCCGGAGTCGGCCCCTCACCCCCTTCGGCAGGATCTATGTCCTGGGGCCTCCTGCACAAGTGAATACAGCAAAGATAAAGAAAAGTTTTCGAAAGAGCTCGGGACCTTGGTTTGAGCATACCGGAGGATCGGCGGATCTTCGGTGCCGTCCGCAGTGATCGCCTTAGGGGCAGGGTCTCGACTAGAGGAGCCGGAACATCATCATCGAGTCCTCGATGATCAGCCTCCTTTGCTCGCGCGCTTGTTCGAGTCCTCACTCGGCGCCGCCCGCTTCCCGACCGGATCGCTTGGATTTTGATCCCGCCAGTCGGCTTCTTGGCGGGGCGACGCGGCGCGTCATCATGAGCCACCTTATATGGCTTGGAGGTGATAGAGGCGTTTTCCTGCAGAAGAGAGAAAGTGCAACATTAAGAGACAAGACGTCAAGATTGAAAGATACTATGAAGCAACCAGTCGGCTTACCGGAGGAGGAGGTCGGTGGATGCTGAATGGAAGGACTGGCAGAATGAGGGCCCGCTCGACTGCGATCCCGGATGAGAAGAGTTTGTACATCCGAATCTTCAGGATCTCGTATGAGAGTGGATCTGGGTTTTCTCGATTAGGGTCCGTCCCACCTTCATACTCGAAGGCCGGCTTCGACCGCTCCTTGATCGGCGCCAGTCGGCACCTGATGAAGTGCCGAGTGATTTGTTCCCCGCGAAGATTCCTCTTCTTCATCGCCAGGATCTTCGCGAGCAGATCATTGGCTTCGTCCCAATCTTGGGCTACCGGGACGGTGCTCCAAGATGGCTTGGGGACAGGAGGAAGACCGACAAAGGCGGGCTCGGGTTCAAGATTGCTAATGTAGAACCACTCGCGTGCCGCCTTTGTTGGAGGATTTCAAAGGGAGAGAAAAGTAGTCTTTGCGAGAGAGATCCGCGAAGCTGGAAGCCTGCTCCGCCAACAACGCAAGGTTGGTCCTTGTTTGGATGGGGTTTTAGATAGAACATACGACGGAATAGATTGAAGTGAGGAAGAATGCCAAGGAAGGCTTCACACACATGAATGAAGAGAGCTATGTGAAGCATTGAGTTGGGGTTCAGATGGTAGAGGTGAAGCCCATAATAGTCTAGAAGCCCCCGGAAGAACTCGGAGGTGGGAAGGCTGAACCCGCAATAGAAGAAGGAAGTGAAAACGACAAGCTCACCGGTGTTTGGGGTCGGGAAGTCCTCCCCCGCCGCCGGGCGCCATCCCACAAGTTCCTTTGGCGGAAGCACGCCGTGCTTCACCATCTCCTTGAGGGTGGATTCCTTCACTTCCGAAGCGGCCCATTGGTCGAAGGGAATCCTTTTTTCCTCCGCCATGAGAATGGGTTGATGGGAAGTGGATCTGGCTGAAAAAAGTTGGATCTTTGGCGATGGAACGTGGGAGATTTGGCTGTGGAGGCTGGTTGTTGCAGAGAGCGAGCTCTTAGATGGATGGATTTGGGAGCGCGCGAGTCTAGGGTTCTCCGCGGTGAACTGTTGAACAGTGCCGTGAGAAGGGGAATCGTTTGGAAGACGAAGAGGCGGGGACGACCTCGCATCTTTATAGAAAGATTTGAGGGTTGCGCTAGGTTTTCGGTGAGTGGGCCGAGCCCATAAGAAAATCTACGGCCCGCTAAGGTGTGGTCCGATACGTGTCCTTAGGGACTTAAGCGGATGAGCTTAAGCAGATTTGCCCCGGCAATATGCGCGTGTCCGAGTGCCCTATACCTTTAAAGATCCTTCCATACCGCGGTTTGCCCGACTTCATGAGAAGCGGCACGATGCAATTTGGAAGGTGACCAACAATGAGTTTTTATAGCCGCCTTGGTGAACAAGGGCCGTTTGGTTTCTTAGCATTTGGTCGGGTAATCTTACCAATGCGTTTTATTTTCCACCTTGGTGAAGATCTTTATAAGATTGAGACCAGTATTATGGCAAAAGCTATTTAATAACTTGGTCATATTTTTTATATGATTGAAAGAACTTGTTTTCCCATGAGGGATGAATGAAATATTTATTCCGGATTACTCGGGCGAATCCACTCGGATGAGCAAGAGCTTACCGAGTGCTTTTTACCCATGAGGGTTGATTGAATTATTTGTTCTAAGATGACTCGGGGAAATTCACTCGGATGAGTATGAACTTGCCGAGTAATGAGATTTCAGTGATTGCTTTAGCATGAGCTAGGCATCTACATGAGAATAATTTTTTATAGTTCTTGACTATATGTTTAGCCTATTTTTGACTAACCATATAGTCGGGGGCTACACCTAATTAGGTGCATCAGGAGATGCACCTAGATATTTATTTTTAAGAAATTTTTTCAGCCCTTCACAGTCTTTGGAGCCACTCGGGAAGATTCAGGCAGAGATGATGGAATCACTCGGCGCCAAAAACACTTGGTCAAAGAGATTTTTTGGTTGAGTGTTGCTTTGGTCTGAAGCTGAGTTGTCTCGTCGACTGAAAAGGACTCGGGGGCTACTGTGGAGACTGTGGCAATCGGGTATCTACATGGCAAGCTTATCCGACTGGAGGTAGGGATAGATTGCGCCTGCTATATCTGTAAGCCGAACTTGACTTGGGTGTTACGGTTGCCGATAGAGATAAGGCAATCGGCCTATAGTCACGGTTTGGTAAGATTGAGGAAACCAACTTAGAATAAGATAGGGTTTCCGACTTGTGAACTCTTCCTCCCAAGACTATATAAGGGGGGTAAGGGGCGTCCCTTGAGGGATATTCCGATAGGAGATTAGATATTCCAACACTAGATCTGAGATACGACTTCATAAGCGAGAGCTTTAGATCATGAGATCAATAAAGACACTCGGCGGATCGAATCCACCGAAACAGGAGTAGGGTATTACCTCACGAGAGGGCCTGAACCTGTCTAAATCTTCTTCTTCTTCTAACCTATTGTGCTTGGCGATCTCGATGCGACCCCAAAATATATTACCGAAACCAAGTTTCGACAATATTTGGTGCATAGAGTTTACATACATTCGGATTTAGAACCTCTTGTAGCCGTGGATAAAAATTTCAAGTTAGAGAGACATGTTATTGCTAATCATGTTATCTCGAGTTTGTGTAGTTTCGATTTGAAAGAACAGGATGATTCTGAGGAAGAGGAGCAACCAGATCATTCAATGTAGTCACCATTGTTAGTGATATGCCCTAGAGGCAACATGGAGATGTTGGATATCACGTCAATGTTTATGTATTTATGAATAAAGTGTTATTCAGTTCCATGAAATAGACATCTTGTATTGATCAATAAGTACGTGACTTATTTATGAGACTCTTTATGTATGAATCTATTTCTAAACGATCCTCGATCATATGTCATATTGTTGGAACAAATATGATTCTAAGATCGGCATGTTTATTGATTGATGATCATGTCTCATAGATCATGGGTATGAAGATACCAAATCAATAAACATGGACATATGTGTTGGAGAACACATTGTTGGATAGACCCACCATGAGACACTACAGAATTCATGTGCCATTAGTTGTTCTCGGGTAGTGTTGGTACAAAGTCCTTAGACCTGAGATCACCATGGATTCCAACATGTGTAGTAGCCTACTTTGGGACTACCAAACGCTATTCCGTAATCGGGTAGTTATAAAGGTAGTTTTCGGGTTTGCTATGAAACATGGAGTGGGATGTGAGTGATCAAGATGGAATTTGCCCCTCCTTTGGAGAGATATCTCGGGCCCCTCGAGGTAATGGATTATGGAAATGTATGGCCATGCTAAGTTGATTGAGGAGTCAATCAACGGACGGATAATCCAATACGGTTCGAGTGAATGGTTAAGCTATTGAAGGGATGGCACACATCTTGCCTATAGCTTAACCGGTATCGTGAGGCAAAGGGATTTGTGTACACATTACAGGTTCGAGCCGATATTATATTCTTGTATACTATGGTGTCAATATGTGCCGCTAGGCGCCGGTAAGTGTGCGCGAGTTGGACTCGAGCCGACGGTCGGCTAAGTTAGACTATAGCCGAAACCGAGTATACCGAACCTACGTGGTCGCACGCTTAAGGGGATAAGAACAGGCATTCAAGTTGGACTCGGATACGGCTCGATCGGATAGGGATCCGATCGGATAGAGTCCTATGGGCTTACGACGTATGGGCACCAACTCGTGAGATTCGAGATAGGATCCGATTCAAAATAGAGTCCCGATCGGCCACTAGTCCCGTCGGCCAACTCTATATAAAGGAGGGAGGGGTGGAGAGCTACGGCACGTCAATTGCATCGCGTGCAACAGAAGTCGCCGAGATAAATCTCCACGAAAACCCTCCCCACTTTCGAGCCAAACCCTAGCCTTGCATCGCGTGCTAGCACACGGGTGTACGACGTTCTGTCCCCGGACGTGTGGATACCGGTAGAGGCGCTGCTACGTTGCGCGCTGTTGGTCGGCTTTGGATCGGCTACGGCATCTGCGAATCGGCTGATTGGCGAATCGACTGTGCTCGGGTATCGGCTGTCGGCTTGCGGGAATCGGCTACACTGTTCCGGATCGGATTGCCCTGATTGGCTATTCCGCTGCACTCTACTCCAATCGGTAACGATCTATCGGCCCTTACTTGCAAGTGTTCCTGGTTTGCGCGGTAAACAGTTTTGTTTTCGGCTAGCGTAGCCTCCGCGTAACCCTTCAGTGGTATCAGAGCTAATTTTGCTTAGTTCGGGTTTTAGATTGGATCTGGAACAAGTTTTGCGCACGGGTTGATTAGATCAATCGGTTTTACGGGATTTGTTGAGGAGAGTTGATGGTAATTGCATTCCTTGATAGTGTATCGGAACGGCGTAATGTGATTACGTCAAAGCAATATCCATATAACTCGGTTTGAGTCGGCTTCGAGATAGCGTTCCTTGATAGTGTATCGGAACGGTATAATGTGATTATGCCGAAGCTATCTCATAGTCCGATCTTGTTAGCTACCTCGCGCCTACGCAAACCATCTCCCTTGATAGTGTATCGGGACGGCATAATATGATTATGCCGACATGGTTTCCGTAAGCGAATTCATAGATTGGATCTATGAATTTCGTGTGGGCGTACCCCCTTATAGGTCGTCTCGATGCCGTATCTCTGCGATAGGTAGAAAACGTTTCTACGCCTAACTTGTTTTTGCAGAGAATGCTTTGAGATGGTATGGCCCTATTGTATGTATGAGATGTATGAGATGCATGTGATGCATGTAATATTCTTTCATATGTGCAATGCTTGTAATATTCTTTCATACGTGCAATGCTTGTAATATTCTTTCACGACTGCGAGTCGATGTAATATTCAATTAGAGCTTCTATAGTAGTAGCTTAGTTTGAAGAAATCAAGCATTCGGCACTCGAAAGAACGGTGATGAAGATGGAGATCCTGTACACCGTAATGGAGATGGAGATCACCATGTGAAGGGGGCCATACTATTTCACTATATGCTATTCTTCTTGCTTTCATATGTGATATGTTTGTTTGATAGGATAGCATCCCTCGCAAAATTAAGTAGTAATGATGCCCTTCCAAATGTTGCACCGTCACCGTTATGCTCGTCAATGGTGGGTCTCGCAAAAGCAGAGTGCCATTCTCTATCATAACACGAGGGGGTATATGTCGACGTATACATGCGGGAGCATTTGGTTTACTTAACAAGGCTATTAAAACAGTTTTGAGCCTTGGGGCATAGGTTGGCGCCGGGGCATGGAGATGCCACACCAACAACAAGAGTCACATAGAGATGTGATTAGCAAGGTGTTGCTTATCGAAGTTACTAATTTTCTAGCAGTGATGCCAAAGCTCACTAGAAAATTAATTAACATGTGGATCTTGACCCAATACGTAACCTAGAGGGAAGGTGAAAAATACGTAATGGGAGTCTAATGTTAAATTGTTTAACAATAGACATAGCATAAACATTGTGCTAAACTTTGCTTTTTCGTTGTAGAATAAATGGCGGCTAATACTACACCCAGTACCTTTAATTTGTGATCTATTCTCGAAAAGGAAAAATTAAATGGAACAAACTTTATGGATTGGTATCGCAACTTGAGAATTGTTCTCAAGCAAGAGCGTAAGGAGTACGTTCTTGAAGCACCCTATCCCGAGGATTTGCCTAATAATGCCACCGCAACGCACGAAGAGCTTACGAGAAGCACACTAATGATGCCCTAGACATAAGTCTGTCTCATGCTAGCTACAATGTCCCCCGAGCTTCGAAGCAATATGAGAGCAGCGATGCTCACACTATTATTCGGGGACTGCGTGGCATGTTTGAGAACCAAGCTCGGGCCGAGAGGTTCAACACCTCAAAGTCCTTGTTTGCGTGCAGTGCTTGTTGAGGGAATCCCGTCGATCCGCATGTGATAAAAATGATTGGCTACATTGAGAGTCCGGAAAACTAGGTTTTCCCCTTAGCCAAGAGTTGGCTACGATGTGATTCTCCGCCGCTCCCTCCGAGCTTCGAGCCATTCATATTGAATTATCACATGAACAATATGGATAGCACCTTGGCTGAATTGCATGGGATGCTAAAGACAGTGAGGAGAGTATCCAGAAAACGGTCATCATGTGATGATGATGCGAAGGCTAAGCGCAAACCACTGTCAAGAAACTTTGCACCAAGAGGAAGTTAACTCCCGATGAGATCGCGAGTGCCTCGATGCAAAGAAGGGCAATAAGGGGTCGGCGGCATCGATGCCGTTTGCTTCTTTGCAAGAGAGAAGCCCTTGGAAGAGGAACCGCAAGAAGTACATGGAGGATCTCAAAAAGAAGCAAAGTGCGACTTCGCTTCTGTATTAATGTTATAGACATTAATCTTGCTACTTCACCTAATGACTCTTGGGTATTTGATACCGGATCGTAGCTCATATTTGCAAGTCGTTGCGGGAATGAGAATAAGTAGAGGATTGAGAAGGGGCGAGGTGAACTCCGCGCGTCGGCAATGGAGCAAGCGTTGCTACGTTGCTTGTCGGCAGACATACCACTTCATCTACCTTTCGGATTAGTTTTGGAATTGAATAATTGTTATTGTATTCCAACACTATGTCAAAACGTTATTTCCGCTTCATGTTTGCAAGCGGAAGGATATGATTTTAGATCAATGAACAATGGTTGTTCAATATATCTCGAGATATGTTCTATTTTCATGCTCCATTGGTGAATGGATTATACGTTTTGAATCTTGAAGCGTCTCCCATCTATAACATTAATACGAAAGGCAACTCTCTAATGATATAAACCCCACGTTTATCCGGCATTGTCGCTTAGGCCGTATAAATAAGAAACGCATGGAGAAGCTCCATAAGGATGGATTGCTTCACTCTTTTGATTTTGAATCATTTGAGACATGCGAGTCTTGTTTACTTGGTAAGATGACAAAGGCACCTTTCATGGGACACAGTGAAAGAGCAAGTGACTTGTTGGCACTCATACATACCGATGTATGTGGACCAATGAGCTCAACGGCCGAGAGGTGGCTTCATTACCTTTACCGATGACTTTAGTAGATATGGTTATATCTACTTAATGAGGCATAAGTCCGAATCCTTTGAAAAGTTCAAAGAATTCCGAATGAAGTACGAAACATTTAGGGAAAACAATCAAGTTTCTACGATCGATCGTGGAGGGGAATACTTGAGCCAAGAGTTTGGTAATCATCGAAAGATTGTGGAATTGTTCCACGTTGACTCCGCCAGAACTCCACAATGGAACGGAGTGTCCGAACGGAGAAATCGCACCTTGTTGGACATGGTGCGGTCGATGATGAGCCAAAGTTATCTTCCGTTATCCTTCGGGGATATGCTCTTGAAAAAAATTGCGCTCACACTAAATAGAGTTCCATCTAAGTCGGTTGAAAAGACACCATATCAGATATGGACGGGCAACCGCCTAGTTTGTCTTTTCTCAAAATTTGGGGATGCGAAGCTTATGTAAAACGTTTGATCGACAAGCTCACACCCAAATCGACAAGTGCTTCTTTGTGGGATATCCTAAGGAAACTAAGGGATATTACTTTTATAATCGGGAACAAGGCAAAGTGTTTGTCGCCCGACACGGTGTCTTCTTGGAGAAAGAGTTTCTTTCAAGAAGGGTTAGTGGGAGCAGGGTGCATCTTGAAGAAGTTCAAGAAACACCGAAAACGTTTCGCGACCACGGAACCACAAAAGAGGAAAAAGTGTTGCGCCACCGGTTGTAGATACACCGCCCCACGGAGGTCGAAAGATCACGTCGTGCGCCCGATGTATACAGTGCGGAACAACGTGATATATTGTTGTTGGACAACGATGAACCTAAGACCTATGAGGAAGCGATGGTGGGACCCGATTCCAACAAGTGGCTTGGAGCCATGAAATCCGAAATAGAATCCATGTACGACAATTAAGTTTGGAACTTGGTTGATCCACTGATGGTGTCAAAACCATTGAGTGTAAATGGGTTTTTAAGAAAAAGGCCGATATGGATGGAAATGTTCACATCTATAAGGCGTGATTGGTGGCGAAAGGTTTTAAACAGATTCAAGGAGTTGATTATGATGAAACCTTCTCGCCCATCGCAATGCTTAAATCTATTCGGATTATTCTAGCGATTGCTGCATATTTCGATTATGAGATATGGCGATGGATGTCAAAACGGCTTTCCTAAATGGAAACCTAAGCGAGGATGTATACATGATACAACCTCAAGGTTTTGTCGATCGAGAATCGCTCGGAAAGATATGCAAGCTACGAAATCCATTTATGGATTGAAGCAAGCATCTCGGAGTTGGAATATTCGTTTTGATGAAGTAATCAAAGGGTTTGGTTTCATCAAAAATGAAGAAGAGGCCTGTGTTTACAAAAAGGTTAGTGGGAGCGCAATTGTATTTCTAATCTTATATGTGGATGACATATTACGATTGGAAATGATATCCCTATGCTTGAATCCGTCAAGTCTTCATTAAAAATAGTTTTTCCATGAAAGACTTAGGGAGGCAGCATATATATTGGGCATCCGGATCTATAGAGATAGATCCAAGAGGCTAATTGGATTAAGCCAAAGTACATACATTGACAAGGTGTTGAAAAGGTTCGACATGCATGATTCCAAGAAAGGTTTCTTGCCCATGTCACATGGCATTAATCTTAGCAAGAATCGGTGTCCTCGGACACATGATGAGCGGAATAAGATGGGTATGGTTCCATATGCTTCGGCAATTGGATCCATCATGTATGCCATGCTTTGTACACGCCCGATGTCTCGTACGCTTTGAGTGCTACGAGCAGATACCGCCGAGATCCGGTGAAGGACACTGGATAGTAAAGAATATCCTTAAGTACTTAAGAAGAACTAAGGATATGTTCCTAGTCTATGGAGGTGAAGAAGAGCTCGTTGTAAGTGGTTACACCGATGCTAGCTTCCAAACAGACAAGGATGATTATAGATCGCAACTGGGTTCGTGTTCTGCCCGAACGGAGGCGCGTCACTGGAAGAGTTCCAAGCGGGATACGTTGCTGATTCTACAACGGAGGCCGAGTACATTTCGCTTCGGAAGCCGCAAAGGAGGCGTCTTTGGATCAAGAAATTCGTTTCGAGCTTGGTGTGATGACTAGTACGATGGTCCAATGTCTCTCTATTGTGACAATAGTGGAGCCATTGCGCAAGCCAAGGAGCCGAGATCACATCGAAGTCCAAACACATACTTCGGCGATATCATCTCATCCGCGAGATTGTGGACGAGAGGTGATGTCAAGATATGCAAAGTGCACACGGATCTCAACATAGCCAATCCCCGACAAAACCTCTCCCTCGCGAAGCATGAGGCGCACACAAGAGCAATGGGTATTAGATACTTACATGATTGACTCTAGTGCAAGTGGGAGATTGTTAGTGATATGCCCTAGAGGCAACATGGAGATGTTGGATATCACGTCAATGTTTATGTATTTATGAATAAAGTGTTATTCGGTTCCATGAAATAGACATCTTGTATTGATCAATAAGTACGTGACTTATTTATGAGACTCTTTATGTATGAATCTATTTCTAAACGATCCACGATCATATGTCATATTGTTGGAACAAATATGATTCTAAGATCGGCATGTTTATTGATTGATGATCATGTCTCATAGATCATGGGTATGAAGATACCAAATCAATAAACATGGACATATGTGTTGGAGAACACATTGTTGGATAGACCCACCATGAGAAACTACATGAATTAATATGCCATTAGTTGGTCTCGGGTAGTGTTGGTACAAAGTCCTTAGACCGAGAGATCACCATGGATTCCAACATGTGTAGTAGCCTACTTTGGGACTACCAAACGCTATTCCGTAATGGGTAGTTATAAAGGTAGTTTTCGGGTTTGCTATGAAACATGGAGTGGGATGTGAGTGATCAAGATGGAATTTGCCCCTCCTTTGGAGAGATATCTCTGGGCCCCTCGAGGTAATGGATTATGGAAATGCATGGCCATGCTAAGTTGATTGAGGAGTCAATCAACGGACGGATAATCCAATACGGTTCGAGTGAATGGTTAAGCTATTGAAGGGATGGCACACATCTTGCCTATAGCTTAACCGGTATCATGAGGCAAAGGGATTTGTGTACACATTACAGGTTGAGCCGATATTATATTCTTGTATACTATGGTGTCAATATGTGCTGCTAGGCGCCGTCGTGATGTGCAGTCGGCTGAGTTGGACTCGAGCCGACGGTCGGCTAAGTTAGACTATAGCCGAAACCGAGTATACCTGAACCTACGGGTCGCACGCTTAAGGGGATAAGAACAGGCATTCGAGTTGGACTCGGATACGGCTCGATCGGATAGGGATCCGATCGGATAGAGTCCTATGGGCTTACGACGTATGGGCAGCCAACTCGTGAGATTCGGATAGGATCCGATTCAAAATAGAGTCCTGATCGGCCACTAGTCCCGTCGGCCAACTCTATATAAAGGAAGGAGGGGTGGAGAGCTGCGGCACGTCAATTGCATCGCGTGCAACGAAGTCGCCGAGATCAATCTCCACGGAAACCCTCCCCACTTTCGAGCCAAACCCTAGCCTTGCATCGCGTGCTAGCACACGGGTGTACGGCGTTCTGTCCCCGGACGTGTGGATACCGGTAGAGGCGCTGCTACGTTGCGCGCTGTTGATCGGCTTCGGATCGGCTACGGCATCTGCGAATCGGCTGATTGGCGAATCGGCTGTCCCCGGGTATCGGCTGTTGGCTTGCGGGAATCGGCTACACTGTTCCGGATCGGATTGCCCTGATTGGCTATTCCGCTGCACTCTACTCCAATCGGTAACGATCTATCGGCCCTTACTTGCAAGTGTTCCTGGTTTGCGCGGTAAAAAGTTTTGTTTTCGGCTAGCGTAGCCTCCGCGTAACCCTTCAACCATGCACCCAGTTAGTTGTGCCATATAAATACTTGACCTCTGAAGAAGGGGAGCAAAATGAGCCGCAAGTAAAACAATCAAATGTGGTATCTATGTTCGTTGTCATCTATCTCCATTCACAGGTACATTTGTTTCATAAGAGATTAATACTATTTGCTAAAAAACTAATGATATTACATGTCGAAATTTTGTTGTGTTTATTTTCATGTAGACACTTTTATGGGCAAGATCATTCTCTACGCGACAAGAAACATATGGAAAAATCGAGGACGATTTTCCATAAAGAAGGGGAGGATGATGTGACCATGGCTACTATGGATACAACCGTTGCTCAAATCATATGTCCATAGGAAGACGTCAAGTTCAAGCTTCAAAAATTCTGGAATTCAATTCGTCCAGCTCTAACATCGATGAATTCAAACGGCCGCCAAATATGCATAAGTCCTCAGATTTGGGTTCATGAATATTTGATGGAAAGCTCTCGGAGCTCTCTTTCCAATGGATCCAACCTCATCTCTAAATTCCATCCCAATCAGCCGTAATCACAGAAACAAGGTGTTGCATTACCTATAATGGGCCTATGGACTTGTAACTTCATCTGGGAGCCCGACCCAAGTGGGGCCCAAGTGGGATGCGCCCCAACCTTCAAATCTACGTATTCCCAACGTCCTCCACCAGGTCACCACATCACTTTTGGCCCAAGGAAAGAAAGAGATCTAATCCAATAGGTTTTGGTGCTAGATTCAGACTGCAGGACAACACCAACTTGTGACGATTGCCACGGCTTCATACGAACTCCAATTTGGTTGTTTAAGTACTTCATGGAAAGCTTATGAAGACTACTTTTCAACAGATCTGGCCTTACTTCTATATGTATTACAAGCCAGCCGCAATCATCAATTTAGTAAAGATACCTTGTTTTGCCCGAGGTGCTACGTCGCCGAAATTGGGCCGATGGGCCTTATATCAAGTTGAGTCCATTACGGTCCTAGGGTTGGAGAACGACCCCAACTCATCCTCCCACCTGTATAAATAACTATTGCCACCATAGAACAATTTGGGTCTTGTTTATATAAGTTTAACTATTGCTACTTCCTCATAGACGCGTGTTTGGCTAGACCATCCGTTCTATTAGATTTGGACCCCCACCTTTTCATGAGTATTCAGGTCTGAAATCAATATTTGCAAATTGAGTTTCTGTTCATCTTGTTCATGCTAGTTCTTCGGTTGCTTGCTGGAATAACCCTAGTGGTTTGGTTGATCGAGCTCCACAAGATCGCGTCAACCAGTGGAGTTGGTGTATCGGTCGCTAAGGCGCAATTACTCCGTGGAGTATCGTAGTCGGGCCGTGAACGTCGCTCCATTAAATCAATGTTATCATGTCCACCGAAAGATCGGGACACCCTAGTGCATATCAGATACCCTGTTTCATTGATAACTATGACTAGATGTTGGATTAGAAAATACTTAGGCATGCATAGTTCAACTAGCTAACTATGTGAAAACACTACTACTATCTTATGATGACATTAATTATGATGATCATCAACATGTGACCCCATGGTACAAGTTCAATTAAAACATGATTAATTGTGGGCTCTGGGTGTATGGTTTTGATAGTCGCAACCATGGCAGTTAAGGGCTATGGGTCCTCTTGCAACTCCTTGGGCCGAGTTGAAGGCTCAATTCATCGCCAACTTCCAAGGCACGTTTCCACACCTTGGCACCCGATGGGACCTCTACCAGATCACTCAGGGTGATGGCGAACTCTTCTCCAACTACATCCGATGATTCACGGAGAGGCGCAACACCATTCCTCACGTCAAGGACTCAGACGTGATGGCAGCCTTTTACCAAGGCTGCAAGAATGAAGATTTCATCAAGTGGTGGGCCCAAAAGACCTTTGATGGATCAGGTGGGCTAACAAGCATCCGCCAGATGTTCGACCGAGCTAACAAAGATGCCAACTCCGAGTTAGCGGTCGCTGCCCAGATCAAGAAGCGATAGCCTTACCAACCCTGGTGAGACAACCCCGTCTCCTCTAAGAACAAGGGCGCAAAACACAAGGGTGAGAAGGAGGTCCATGTCGCCGAACGAGGCAAATACAACTGGTGCCCCGAGCGCCAAGATTAGATGACTTGAACAAACTCATGGATGGCCCCTGCCTCCACCATTACAACTCCAAGCATTTTGCAAAAGACTACTGGCTGCTCAAACAATGTGCCTAGCAACTCTTTGAGAAACCCACTCAGGCAAAGGAGGCGTGCCCACCTACAAAAGACGATGACAAGGCACCTCTTGGCTTCTCACATCCCCATGACGAGCTCAATCACATCTACAGGGGCCCAGATGCTAACGAGTCCAAGTGCAAACAAAAGCTCACTAAGCGAGAGATCAACACTGTCGTCTGTTGCTATTTCTTATGTTTATAGATAAATCCTCAAGCGCATGGATATACCATTGTAGCATTTCACCCTAGAGTATTCCAGGGTATCGTTCTTATTTTATCCCAAAGGAGGACGGTGGTTCAAAAGAGAATATTAAGGTACTGTGAATATTCATAAGTTATAGTTGAGATGTCTAAGTCTAGATAGAGGTAGGAGATGTATTTTAAATTGGTAGTGTGACACACACAGAAGAGTCGTAATAAATAGTATACTAGTGCTAAGTGGAGAGTACATTGTTAGACCTAGGTTCCTAATGTTCTTCTAGTATGAGTATATAGGTTATACAAATAATTATATTCATGGTTAGTTACCCAGCTCTACGCTCCTAGGACTATGAGGGTACCGCCTCCAGTGGCCCGGCCTGCCACCATAAGGCGATTTTATACCATCCGCCCTACATCATACCCGAACATGGAGGATTTCAATGGACAGACAGGGCTGTCACCACCTACCGTCTACCTCTACAACCTGTGGGATATGACCATAACCAATGTGTAGGTAACAATCTAAGCACCGTGCTTATATTGCCGTAGGTACCTTTACCTCCTAAGACGTCAATGACTAAGGCAAAAGCACACCTACATCCTAATTGCACATTGCACATTACTCATCTAACCATGTCATAATTATTATATAAACTATAAATGGAACACATATCTAAGCAAGTAGAACATGAACCACACTTAGATAAACTAGAAGATGGATATATTAATAAGCTCAAAGTCGTACAAAGGAAGAAAGATACAAAAGACATACCCGACTTCCGAAGATGACTCAGGAACCGAGTAGAAACTCTAAACTATTTCTAAACTCCACTAGCCTAGAGACTATGATAGAAATGTAGGGACTACTTCTTGTGGTATGTGGTTATTGAAGTGAAGCTTCCTCCTGAAATAGCTTCAAATGACGGTTGTAATGGTGGTTTACAACCGCCATACCTACGTAACTGCCATTGTGAAGGGCTGAGAGAGTGCCACGTGGTCGGTGGAGGTGAGAGGGGCCAGCTGGGGTTTGGCCGAAGCAGGGTTTGGCTGAACCCTGGTCAACTCCCCTCTCCACCGCCTTTCACCGGTCACCTCCATGTGGGCCCCTAAGGCGGTTCTTGGGTGTTTGGCCCCACTTTAAGTCGGTTTCACCTGACTTGTGGGCCCTCCGATCTGTGGGAAGCTGACGTGGCGAGCGTCGATTGGTCGAAGTTGTGCTTCTTCGCCACGCGGGCGTGTCTTCACTTAATTTATTCAAATATGTTCCTGCATTCTCATAATCTCCAAGGACATGTGGAACTTTATTAATTCTAAACCTATATGCAGGTAAAGGATGCTAATTCCCTTTTATTTTTAGGTCTGTGATGGTCGGATTTGGTACTTAACGACCGTCAACAAACTCTCCAAGCTTACCCTTTGCTCATCCTCGAGCAAAGTCAAGACTTAGGCTCGATGGATCAGGAGTTGCTATCATGTTTTATTTCTCTAATGTACCATGCCTACAACCAAGCTTTTTACCTTGAATTGAATAAGTTGGCAATGGTAGTCTCACCCTTTTTACCTTAGTCCTCATTGGGCTTTTGGCTTCTCCTTGTCTTGGGTGGTTGAGAAAAAGAATGGTAGATGTGAGAGTGCTACTCTCTCACTCCTTGTTCCACTTTTATCCAGAGGTTTTCAAAATTTTTGAAAAGAAAAGAGAAGAGTTCTTCGAATGATACTCTCGTATCACTCAATGTGTTTCAATTCCTTACAAAGGCATTCTTTTGCCTCTTTTCTCCTATTTCTAATAAGGCTTATGTGGGGCTCAAGGTAGGGAAAATCATGAGGCATACTTGCATCAGTTATTTTGTAAAGTCAAAAGGAAGATCCTAGAAGAATACTAATCATGCAACCAGAATCAAGCTTGTGCATATATTTGGAAGTGGAAATTTGGAAGAAAGAAAAAGAAAGGGGTTGGTGACTCCTTTTTGTATGATCCTCCTCCCTATCTTTCTTTTAGAGAACATGGATATGAATACATACCTTTTTTTGTCATCATGCTCAAGAAGATTTGTTTCTTCTTTTGTAAACATCATGAATTTTCTACTATCATTTTTTATATATCCATTTAGCTCATGTCTCATTTGGCATGGATATGAGGATAGAGGATCATAATTGTTTGGAGTTTTTATTTGGTGGATGCAAACTTCTGGAGTAGAAGTTAGCATATGGTAGGGAATATATTTTTTTCTAAACCTCTAATGTAGAGGGACAACAATTTTTTATGGTGGATATGCACAAGACTTTGATCATGAAAGGATGAAAAGATTCTAACAAGGGTCTAACTATTTGACCAAACTCAAAATGATTGCAAGCAACATATGTATAGGATATTGTAATTGATTGACATATGGCTCTGCTAGGAATGTCTCATCATTGAGGAACTCATCATTTTTGTATTTTTGAAAATAAATTCTGTGGATTCCAGTTTCACTTAGAATAAGATAATAGTTGCTCTACTCTACCATATCATATTCACAACAACCTAGACTTAGATCATGCACTTGCTACCCATAAGTTTTCAAGTTCAGGGTGATATACTCAGGCAAACAAACTCAAAACATGGAGAATGCTAAGTTGCAAACTAGGCATGAAAGAGAATTAAAACAGAGCAACTATTCATCATATCCAAAGTGTGGGAATTAAACATTCCTACATGCATAACTACCTGATATTTTTATGATTTTTTTAAAATGTAGGAAATAAATGGATAAGCGATACGGGTTACCTCACGTGGGGTCCTCCCCCAAGCTTGTTCTTTTGCTAATGGCCCTCTAGGGATTGAATCCCTACGAACGAAAATAGGCCATCAAGTCTGATTGGTATTTCTGCAGCGTTGAGCTGATTTTTCTGAGCTGTCCATCGGTCTGCTGCTGCCACTAATGAATTTCTTGGACATGTTGATAAAGTGTCTTGAATCTCTATGGTTCTCTTGTCCAATTCGCCCATCCTTTGGGTGATCTCTGCAAATCCTTGATCACGAAAGCCTCGTGCCGAGAATGAGTGTTGAGCACCAAACAATGGAGGTAGACCATTGGAGCTTGATGACTTCGTGGCCTGTCCATGGTACCAGCTAGTTCCTTGTACCCATTGTTCACTACTAGCTGATTGACATGACGAACCTCCAACCTCATAATATTGCGTGGGTTGTTCCCAACCGGATACGTATCCAGTTGGAACTCACACTGGCTGAGGTGTGTGCTGTGGAGGCTATTGAGGTTCTTCCTCCATAGTGGCTCTTCTCGACCTTGCCAGACAGACTACTCTTGTGATGTCACAACCCGATTTTCGTTCGGGATAAAAATCATTAAATAAATCATTTTCTAGAAATTAAATAAAATTTTAAAGCAAATTAATCAAGTGAAATTATTAAAGAAATTAAATTTTCCATTAAAAATCATGGTGTAAATATTTTTGAAATATTCTCCATGCCCTAAAATATTCTTTGAAATTTTCCATGAAATTTTGGAGCTCCAGAAATAATTATAATAATAAAAAGAGCATTATAGTAATTACTTAATCAAATAAACTAATCATTAAATGAGCTGATATTCTTATTAAATACTTTGAGTGTCCATATATTTTCAGGAATTTTCTTGGAATTATTTGAGCACTGAAAGTATTTATAAAATTCGAAGATCATTTATGTGATTAATTTAAATGGGAAACAAATTAAAAATATTTTCCCTGTCATCGGGCCACCTTTCAGCCCATTCCTTGAAGTCCACCTTGCCTCCCTACTCTCTTTCCTCCCGGCCCAACTCGCGCTCGGACCATTTACCGTCCCAGCTTCCCAGGAGCCAGCGACCAGGTGGGCCCCATCGGACAGCCTCTCTCCTCCATCCCGAGCCACGATAGGTGGGACCCACTGTCGGGTGTATTCCCAACCTCCCCGCTGCCTTTCGGCCACCACCGCCATGTCCGTCGCCCGCGCCGCGCCATCCCATGTATCCGGCCGTCCCCGTGCCACCCCAAAGCCGTGCGTTGCCGCACCACGCCCGTTCGCACCCGTGCCGTCCCGTATTCGAGCCCGCCCGCACAAATCCTAACCGATTCAGCGGCCTCTCTCTTCCCAAGTCTGAGAAGAACGACGACGAATCCGTGGCCATCCGTGCGTTATCCTGTCTCCCAAACCCCCTATAAATATAGCCGAGCTCCTCCTCTCCAGTTTCCCCAGATTCCCCAAACTCCCCACGAACCCTAACGCTCTCCCCACGACCCTCCTCGCTCTGCCGCACGCTGACGTCCTCAGGCCGCTCAATTCGCGCCACCCGCCGCTCCTCGCTCCAATCCTCCGCCACCACCGCGTGCGTCGCCTCTCTTAGACCCCCGTCCACCACTCTTGGATTGCCGCCAATTTGCCTTGGTCGCTGTCATCTTCCACATCTCCGACGGCCTCGGTGAGCAATCTCTCTCCCCCTCGTTTTCCCCTCTCTTCGGCGGGTTCCGAGCTGGGTCACAATTCACTGCCGCCCGCTCCCGCACGCGCTTACACGCGCACGTCCTCCGCCATTAGTTGTCGAAGCCCGTCATCACGCCGGTCCCGTGCGTCGGTCGTTCTCCCTCGCCCACGTCGCGTCTCGCCGCCACGTGCACGTCGCCGCTCTCCGTCGCCCGACCCTGCGCCCTCTTCCTCGCCTAACCCCACCGCTCGACCCCGTGCCCGCTTTCCCGCCCGACCCCGCTGGCCCGGCCTCGCCTCTCGGTCATCGGATTGGTCCCAAACCGATTCGGACCGTCGATTCCCGTGGCTGCCCGATTGAAGGATTACGCGGAGGCTACGCTAGCCGAAAACAAAAACTTTTACCGTGCAAACCGGGAACACTTGCAAGTAAGGGCCGATAGATTGTTATCGATTTGAGTATGCGCGGAAATGACCAATCGGGGCTATCCGATCCGGAACTGTGTTGCCGATTCCCGCAAGCCGACGCTGATTCCGGGGATAGCCGATTCACCAATCAGCCGACTTGCCGATGTCGCAGCCGATCCGAGTCGTCCGACTGTGTTCCCGCGCCTCGCTCCGATGCGCTCGACCGCAACCGATCTGCCGCAGCCGCCTTGCTCCGAAGTACCACAGCCGATGAACAGCGTGCAACGTAGCAGCGCCTCTACCGTTATCCACACGTCCATGGACAAAATGCCCAACACCCGTGTGCTAGCACGCGATGCAAGGCAAGGGTTTGGCTCGAAAGTGGGGAGGATTTCTGTGGAGATTGATCTCGGCGACTTCTGTTGCGGATTCGGTTCAATGCGATCAATTGACGTGTACCAGCTCTCCACCCCTCGCCCCCTTTATATAGAGTTGGCCGACTGGGACTCGTGGCCGATCAGGACTCTATTTTAAATCGGATCCCATCCGAATCTCATAGAGTCGGCCGCCCATACGTCGTAAGACCATAGGACTCTATCCGATCGGATCCCTATCCGATCGAGCCATATCCGAGTCCAACTCGAATTCCTGTTCTTATCCCCTTAAGCGTGCGACTCGTAGGTTCGGTATACTCGGTTTTGGCTATAGTCTAACCTAGCCGACCGTCGGCTTGAGTCCAACTCAGCCGACCTGTCAACAGCGGCGCCTAGCAGCACATATTGACATCATAGTATACAAGAATAAAATATCGGCTCGAACCGTAATGTGTACACAAATCCCTTTGCCTCACGATACCGGTTAAGCTATAGGCAAGATGTGTGCCATCCCTTCAATAGCTTAACCATTCACTCGAACCGTATTGGATTATCATGCGTTGATTGACTCCTCAATCAACTTAGCATGGCCATGCATTTTCATAATCCATTACCTCGAGGGGCGCAGAGATATCTCTCCAAAGGAGGGGCAAATTCCATCTTGATCACTCACATCCCACTCCATGTTTCATAGCAAACCCGAAAACTACCTTTATAACTACCCAGTTACGAAATAGCATTTGGTAGTCCCAAAGTAGGCTACTACACATGTTGGAATCCATGGTGATCTCAGGTCTAAGGACTTTGTACCAACACTAGCTGAGACCAACTAATGGCACATTAATTCCTGTAGTGTCCCATGGTGGGTCTATCCAACAATGTGTTCTCTAACACATATGTCCATGTCTATTGATTTGGTATCTCCATACCATGATCTATGAGACATGATCATCCATCAATAGACATGCCGATCTTAGAATCATATTAGTTCCAATAATATGATATATGATCAGGGATCATTTAGAAATAGATTCATAGATATCGAGTCTCATAAATAAGTCACGTACTTATTGATCAATACAAGATGTCTATTTCATGGAACTGAATAACACTTTATTCATAAATACATAAACATTGACGTGATATCCAACATCTTCATGTTGCCTCTAGGGCATATCACTAACAATCTCCCACTTGCACTAGAGTCAATCATGTAAGTATTTAATACCCATTGCTCTTGTGTGCGCCTCATGCTTCGGCTGAGGGAGAGGTTTTGTCTGCGGATCGGCTATGTTGAGATCCGTGTGCACTTTGCATATCTTGACATCACCTCTGTCCACTATCTCGCGGATGAGATGATATCGCCGAAGTATGTGTTTGGACTTCTGATGTGACCTCGGCTCCTTGGCTTGCGCAATGGCTCCACTATTATCACAATAGAGAGACATTGGACCGGCATGTGGTCATCACACCCGCTCGAAACAAATTTCTTTATCCAAACGGCCTCCTTTGCGGCTTTCGAAGCAGCAATGTACTCGGCCTCCGTTGTAGAATCGGCAACGGTATCTGCTTGGAACTCTTCCGGCTGAATGCGCCTCCGTTCGGGCGAGAACACGAACCCAGATTGCGATCTATAATCATCCTTGTCTGTTTGGAAGCTAGCATCGGTGTAACCACTTACAACGAGATCTTCTTCACCTCCATAGACTAGGAACATATCCTTAGTTCTTCTCAAGTACTTAAGGATATTCTTTCTGCAGATCAGTGACCTTCACCGGATCGGCGGTATCTGCTCGTAGCACTCAAAGCGTACGAGATATGCGGGCGTGTACAAAGCATGGCATACATGATGGATCCAATTGCCGAAGCATATGGAACCATACCCATCTTATTCCGCTCATCATGTGTCGAGCACACGATTCTTGCTAAGATTAATGCCATGTGACATGGGCAAGAAACCTTTCTTGGAATCATGCATGTTGAACCTTTTCAACACCTTGTCAATGTATGTACTTTGGCTTAATCCAATTAGCCTCTTGGATCTATCTCTATAGATCCAAATGCCTAATATGTATCTTGCCTCCCTAAGTCTTTCATGGAAAAACTATTTTTCAATGAAGACTTGACGATTCTAGCATAGGGATATCATTTCCAATCAGTAATATGTCATCCACATACAAGATTAGAAATACAATTGCGCTCCCACTGACCTTTTTGTAAACACGAGGCCTCTTCTTCGTTTTTGATGAAACCAAACCCTTTGATTACTTCATCAAAACGAATATTCCAACTCCGAGATGCTTGCTTCAATCCATAAATGGATTTACGTAGCTTGCATATCTTTCAGAGCGATCTGGATCGACAAAACCCTGAGGTTGTATCATGTATACATCCTCGCTTAGGTTTCCATTTAGGAAAGCCGTTTTGACATCCATCTACCATATCTCATAGTCGAAATATGCAGCAATCGCTAGGATAATCCGAATAGATTTAAGCATTGCGACGGGCGAGAAGGTTTCATCATAATCAACTCCTTGAATCTGTTTAAAACCTTTCTCCACCAATCGCGCCTTATAGATGTGAACATTTCTATCCATATCAGCCTTTTTCTTAAAAACCCATTTACACTCAATGGTTTTGACACCATCAGTGGATCAACCAAGTTCCAAACTTGATTGTCGTACATGGATTCTATTTCGGATTTCATGGCTCCAAGCCACTTGTTGGAATCGGGTCCCACCATCGCTTCCTCATAGGTCTTAGGCTCATCGTTGTCCAACAACAATATATCACATTGTTCTGCACCTGTGTACCTGTCAGGCGTACGACGTGATCTTTCAGACCTCCGTGGGGCTGGTGTATCTACCACTGGTGGCGCAACACTTTGCTCCTCTGTTGTGGTTACGTGGTCGCGAAACATTTTACGGTGTTTCTTGAACTTCTTCAAGATGCACCCTGCTCCCACTAACCCTTCTTGAAAGAAACTCTTTCTCCAAGAAGACACCGTGTCGGGCGACAAACACTTTGCCTTGTTCCACGATTATAAAAGTAATATCCCTTAGTTTCCTTAGGATATCCCACAAAGAAGCACTTGTCGATTTGGGTGTGAGCTTGTCGGTATAAGCTTTACATAAGCCTCACATCCCCAAATTTTGAGAAAAGACAAACTGAGAGTTGCCCTGTCCATATCTTATATGGTGTCTTTTCAAGCGACTTAGATGGAACTCTATTTAGTGTGAGCGCAGTTGTTTCAAGAGCATATCCCCGAAGGATAACGGAAGATCACTTTGGCTCATCATCGACCGCATCATGTCCAACAAGGTGTGATTTCTCCATTCGGACACTCCGTTCCATTGTGGAGTTCCTGGCGGAGTCAACTGTGGAACAATTCCACAATCTTTCAGATGATTACCAAACTCTTGGCTCAAGTATTCCCCTCCACGATCGATCGTAGAAACTTGATTGTTTTCCCTAAATGATTTTGTACTTCATTCTGGAATTCTTTGAACTTTTCAAAGGATTCGGACTTATGCTTCATTAAGTAGATATAAGCATATCTACTAAAGTCATCGGTAAAGGTAATGAAGTACTAATAACCACCTCTGGCCGTTGAGCTCATTGGTCCACATACATCAGTATGTACGAGTGCCAACAAGTCACTTGATCTTTCACTGTGTCTCGTGAAAGGTGCCTTTGTCATCTTACCAAGTAAACAAGACTCACATGTCTCAAATGATTCAAAATCAAAAGAGTGAAGCAATCCATCCTTATGGAGCTTCTCCATTGCGCTTCTTATTTATATGGCCTAAGCGACAATGCCGGATAAATGTGGGGTTTGTATCATTAGAGAGTTGCCTTTCTGTATTAATGTTATAGATGGGAGACGCTTCAAGATTCAAAACGTATAATCCATTCACCAATGGAGCATGAAAATAAAACATATCTACGAGATATATTGAACAACCATTGTTCATTGATCTAAAATTTCTCATTCCTCCAGCGATTTGCAAATATGAGCTCGATCCGGTATCAAATACCCAAGAGTCGGTAGGTGAAGTAGCAAGATTAATGTCTATAACATTAATACACGAAGCGAAAGTCGTACTTTGCTTCTTTTTGAGATCCTCCATGTACTTCTTGCGGTTCCTTTTCTAGTGGCTGTCTCCTTGCGGTAGAAGCAAATGGCATCGATGCCGCACCCCTTCTTGCCCTTCTTTGCATTTGAGGCACTCGCGATCTCATCGGGAGTTAACTTCCTCTTGGTGCAAAGCTTCTTGGCAGTGGTTTGCGCTTAGCCTTCTACATCATCATCACATGATGACGTTTTTACGGATACTCTCCTCATGTCTTTAGCATCCCATGCAATTCAGCCAAGGTTCTATCCATATTGTTCATGTGATAATTTAATATGAATGGCTCGAAGCTCGGAGGAGCGGCGGAGAATCACGTCGCGTAGCCAACTCTTGGCTAAGGGAAACCTAGTTTCTCAAGACTCTCGATATAGCCAATCATCTTTATCACATGCGGGTGACGGGATTCCCCTCAACAAGCCGCACGCAAACAAGGACTTTGAGGTGTTAAACCTCTCGGCCCGAGCTTGGTTCTCAAACATGCCACGCAGTCCGAATAATAGTGTGAGCATCGTTGCTCTCATATTGCTTCTAAAGCTCGGGGGACATTGTAGCAAGCATGAGACGGCTTATATCTAGGGCATCATTAGTGTGCTTCTCGTAAGCTCTCCGTGCAGTTGCGGTGGCATTATTTGGCAAATCCTCGGGATAGGGTACTTCAGAACGTACTCCTTACGCTCTTGCTTGAGAACAATTCTCAAGTTGCGATACCAATCCATAAAGTTTGTTCCATTTAATTTTTCTTTTCGAGAATAGATCGCAAATTAAAGTCTGGGTGTAGTATTAGCCGCCATTTATTCTACGAAAAAGCAAAGTTTAGCACAATGTTTATGCTATGTCTATTGTTAAACAAAAGACATAACATAAACATTGTGCTAAACTTTGTTTTTCGTTGTAGAATAAGTGGCGGCTAATACTACACCCACACCTTTAATTTGCGATCTATTCTCGAAAAGAAAAATTAAACGGAACAAACTTTATGGATTGGTATCGCAACTTGAGAATTGTTCTCAACCAAGAGCGTAAGGAGTACGTTCTTGAAGTACCTTATCATGAGGATTTGCCAAATAATGCCACGAATGCACGGAGAGCTTACGAGAAGCACACTAATGATGCCCTAGATATAAGCCGTCTCATGCTTGCTACAATGTCCCCCGAGCTCGTAAGCAATATGAGAGCAGCGATGCTCACACTATTATTCAGGATGCGTGGCATGTTTGAGAACCAAGCTCGGGCCGAGAGGTTCAACACCTCAAAGTCCTTGTTTGCGTGCGTGCTTGTTGAGGGGAATCCGTCACCCGCATGTGATAAAGATGATTGGCTATATCGAGAGTCCTGGAAAACTAGGTTTTCCCCTTAGCCAAGAGTTGGCTACGATGTGATTCTTCGCCGCTCCCTTCGAGCTTCGAGCCATTCATATTGAATTATCACATGAACAATATGGATAGGACCTTGGCTGAATTGCATGGGATGCTAAAGACAAATGAGGAGAGTATCCAAGAATGGTCATCATGTGATGATGATGCGTAAGGCTAAGCGCAAACCACTGTCAAGAAACTTTGCACCAAGAGGAAGTTAACTCCCGATGAGATCGCGAGTGCCTCCGATGCAAAGAAGGGCAATAAGGGGTCGGCGGCATCGATGCCGTTTGCTTCTGCAAGGAGACAGCCACGGAAGAGGCTGCAAGAAGTACATGGAGGATCTCAAAAGAAGCAAAGTGCGACTCTCGCTTGTATTAATGTTATAGACATTAATCTTGCTACTTCACCTAATGACTCTTGGGTATTTGATACCGGATCGTAGCTCATATTTGCAAGTCGTTGAGGAATGAGAATAAGTAGAGGATTGAGAAGGGGCGAGGTGAACTGCGCGTCGGCAATGGAGCAAGCGTTGCTACGTTCTGTCGGCACAGTACCACTTCATCTACCTTCGGATTAGTTTTGGAATTGAATAATTGTTATTGTATTCCAACACTATGTCAAAACGTTATTTCCGCTTCATGTTTGCAAGCGGAAGGATATGATTTTAGATCAATGAACAATGGTTGTTCAATATATCTCGAGATATGTTCTATTTTCATGCTCCATTGGTGAATGGATTATACGTTTTGAATCTTGAAGCGTCTCCCATCTATAACATTAATACGTAAAGGCAACTCTCTAATGATATAAACCCCACGTTTATCCGGCATTGTCGCTTAGGCCGTATAAATAAGAAACGCATGGAGAAGCTCCATAAGGATGGATTGCTTCACTCTTTGATTTTGAATCATTTGAGACATGCGAGTCTTGTTTACTTGGTAAGATGACAAAGGCACCTTTCATGGGACACAGTGAAAGAGCAAGTGACTTGTTGGCACTCATACATACCGATGTATGTGGACCAATGAGCTCAACGGCCGAGGTGGCTTCATTACCTTTACCGATGACTTTAGTAGATATGGTTATATCTACTTAATGAGGCATAAGTCCGAATCCTTTGAAAAGTTCAAAGAATTCCGAATGAAGTACAGAAACATTTAGGGAAAACAATCAAGTTTCTACGATCGATCGTGGAGGGAATACTTGAGCCAAGAGTTTGGTAATCATCTCGAAAGATTGTGGAATTGTTCCACGTTGACTCCGCCAGAACTCCACAATGGAACGGAGTGTCCGAACGGAGAAATCGCACCTTGTTGGACATGGTGCGGTCGATGATGAGCCAAAGTGATCTTCCGTTATCCTTCGGGGATATGCTCTTGAAACAACATGGCTCACACTAAATAGAGTTCCATCTAAGTCATTGAAAAGACACCATATCGTATATGGACAGGGCAACCCCTAGTTTGTCTTTTCTCAAAATTTGGGGATGCGAGCTTATGTAAAACGCTTACTAGTCCGACAAGCTCACACCCAAATCCGACAAGTGCTTCTTTGTGGGATATCCTAAGGAAACCAAGGGATATTACTTTTATAATCGGGAACAAGGCAAAGTGTTTGTCGCCCGACACGGTGTCTTCTTGGAGAAAGAGTTTCTTTCAAGAAGGGTTAGTGGGAGCAGGGTGCATCTTGAAGAAGTTCAAGAAACACCGTAAAACGTTTCAGCGACTCACGTAACCACAACAAGAGGAGTAAAGTGTTGCGCCACCGTTGTAGATACACCCCCCACTGAGTCCGAAAGATCACGTCGTGCACTGATGGTACACAAAGGAACAACGTGATATATTGTTGTTGGACAACGATGAACCTAAGACCTATGAGGAAGCGATGGTGGGACCCGATTCCAACAAGTGGCTTGGAGCCATGAAATCCGAAATAGAATCCATGTACGACAATCAAGTTTGGAACTTGGTTGATCCACCGATGGTGTCAAAACCATTGAGTGGCAAATGGGTTTTTAAGAAAAGGCCGATATGGATGGAAATGTTCACATCTATAAGGCGCGATTGGTGGCGAAAGGTTTTAAACAGATTCAAGGAGTTGATTATGATGAAACCTTCTCGCCCATCGCAATGCTTAAATCTATTCGGATTATCCTAGCGATTGCTGCATATTTCGATTATGAGATATGGCGGATGGATGTCAAAACGGCTTTCCTAAATGGAAACCTAAGCTAGGATGTATACATGATACAACCTCGGGTTTTGTCGATCAGAATCGCTCGGAAAGATATGCAAGCTACGAAATCCATTTATGGATTGAAGCAAGCATCTCGGAGTTGGAATATTCGTTTTGATGAAGTAATCAAAGGGTTTGGTTTCATCAAAAACGAAGAAGAGGCCTGTGTTTACAAAAGGTCATGCGAGCGCAATTGTATTTCTAATCTTATATGTGGATGACATATTATTGATTGGAAATGATATCCCTATGCTAGAATCACGTAGTCTTCATTGAAAATAGTTTTTCCATGAAAGACTTAGGGAAGCAAGATACATATTGGGCATTCGGATCTATAGAGATAGATCCAAGAGGCTAATTGGATTAAGCCAAAGTACATACATTGAGAAGGTGTTGAAAAGGTTCAACATGCATGATTCCAAGAAAGGTTTCTTGCCCATGTCACATGGCATTAATCTTAGCAAGAATCGTGTCCTCGACACATGATGAGCGGAATAAGATGGGTATGGTTCCATATGCTTCGGCAATTGGATCCATCATGTATGCCATGCTTTGTACACGCCTGCATGTCTCGTACGCTTTGAGTGCTACGAGCAGATCCATCGATCCCGGTGAAGGTCACTGGATCGCCGTAAAGAATATCCTTAAGTACTTGAGAAGAACTAAGGATATGTTCCTAGTCTATGGAGGTGAAGAAGAGCTCGTTGTAAGTGGTTACACCGATGCTAGCTTCCAAACAGACAAGGATGATTATAGATCGCAATCCGGGTTCGTGTTCTTCCCGAACGGAGGCGCATCACCGGAAGAGTTCCAAGCAGATACCGTTGATTCTACAACGGAGGCCGAGTACATTGCTGCTTCGAAGCTGCAAAGGAGGTTGTTTGGAACAAGAAATTCGTTTCGAGCTTGGTGTGATGAATAGTGCGATCGGTCCAATGTCTCTCTATTGTGACAATAGTGGAGCCATTGCGCAAGCCAAGGAGCCGAGGTCACATCGAAGTCCAAACACATACTTCGGCGATATCATCTCATCCGCGAGATAGTGGACAGAGGTGATGTCAAGATATGCAAAGTGCACACGGATCTCAACATAGCCGATCCGCCGACAAAACCTCTCCTCACCGAAGCATGAGGCGCACACAAGAGCAATGGGTATTAGATACTTACATGATTGACTCTAGTGCAAGTGGGAGATTGTTAGTGATATGCCCTAGAGGCAACATGGAGATGTTGGATATCATGTCAATGTTTATGAATAAATGAATAAAGTGTTATTCGATTCCATGAAATAGACATATTGTATTGATCAATAAGTACGTGACTTATTTATGAGACTCTTTATGTATGAATCTATTTCTAAACGATCCACGATCATATGTCATATTGTTGGAACAAATATGATTCTAAGATCGGCATGTTTATTGATTGATGATCATGTCTCATAGATCATGGGTATGGAGATACCAAATCAATAAACATGGACACATGTGTTGGAGAACACATTGTTGGATAGACCCATCATGAGACACTACAGAATTAATGTGCCATTAGTTGGTCTGGTAGTATTGGTACAAAGTCCTTAGACTGAGATCACCATGGATTCCAACATGTGTAGTAGCCTACTTTGGGACTACCAAACACTATTCCAGACCGGGTAGTTATAAAGGTAGTTTTCGGGTTTGCTATGAAACATGGAGTGGGATGTAGTGATCAAGATGGATTTGCCCTCCTTTGGAGAGATATCTCTGGGCCCTCGAGGTAATGGATTATGGAAATGCATGGCCATGCAGTTGATTGAGGAGTCAATCAACGCGACGGATAATCCAATACGGTTCGAGTGAAAGGTTAAGCTATTGAAGGGATGGCACACATCTTGCCCATAGCTTAAATGGTATCGTGAGGCAAAGGGATTTGTGTACACATTACAGTTTGAGCCGATATTATTCTTGTATACAAGAATAAAATATCGGCTCAACCCGTAATGTGTACACAAATCCCTTTGCCTCACGATACCGCTTAAGCTATAGGCAAGATGTGTGCCATCCCTTCAATAGCTTAACCATTCACTCGAACCGTATTTGATTATCTGTCTGTTGATTGACTCCTCAATCAACTTAGCATGGCCATGTATTTCCATAATCCATTACCTCGAGGGGCCCGAGATATCTCTCCAAAGGAGGGGCAAATTCCATCTTGATCACTCACATCCCACTCCATGTTTCATAGCACACCCGAAAATTACCTTTATAACTACCCGATTACGGAATAGCGTTTGGTAGTCCCAAAGTAGGCTACTACACATGTTGGAATCCATGATGATCTCAGGTCTAAGGACTTTGTACCAACACTACCCGAGACCAACTAATGGCACATTAATTCCGTAGTGTCTCATGGTGGGTCTATCCAACAATGTGTTCTCTAACACATATGTCCATGTCTATTGATTTGGTATCTCCATACCCATGATCTATGAGACATGATCATCAATCAATAGACATGCCGATCTTAGAATCATATTAGTTCCAATAATATGATATATGATCAGGGATCATTTAGAAATAGATTCATACATATCGAGTCTCATAAATAAGTCACGTACTTATTGATCAATACAAGATGTCTATTTCATGGAACTGAATAACACTTTATTCATAAATACATAAACATTGACGTGATATTCAACATCTCCATGTTGCCTCTAGGGCATATCACTAACACCGATCCCCTGTGGGGTGATCCAGGCCATCCACGTGGTGGACCCGTGGATCGGTCCCCATGGACCGGGTTCACCGTGGTCCCCGTGCGCCACCGCCGTGCTGACGTCAGCCCTTGCAGCTGTTGACGCCAGCCCTCGGCTTGTTGACGTCATCCCAAGCCTTTTTCCTTTGAAAAATAATTAAAAATTATGCAATAAATTATTTTAATTTGTAGAATTCATTTAAATATTTCAAAACTTTTAAAATTCATATCTAATCCATACGAACTCCAAATGGGGCCATTCAAATTATAAAATTCATCTAAAATTAAGATCTACGTGTTTGTTTACTTTTCATGTATTGTTATTTGGTTTTTATTAGGTTTTTCCTCATTTTGCATACCAGCGTGTAGTTTCCGCCGTTTCCGGAGTCGGCGCACGTGAGGAAAAGAGTCAAGAAGGTTGTTTGAAGAAGCAAGGCAAGTCACACTTCCATTGAAGCATATTGATCCTATTTTTATAAATGTTTTACTTTTTGCAAATAAAGTGCATTGTTTTGCTAATTACATGAAATGATGGGAATACCTGTCTGTTTGATTGTGCCATATTTACTTGTTATCTATTCCTTTGTCAACCTTGGGTGATAAATTGACTAGCTTTAGTTACTTATGTTGACTCTTGCTAGAATTATATGATTAGTCATGCTTAATTACCATTAGCTCACTAAATGGGATAATTACATTAAATACTTTAGTCTTTGATGAGCTGCAAGCTCAGAACACCTGGCCATGTCTTATTGGTCATAATTATCTCAACTAAAATATGACTTAATGATGGGTTGTGGGTGCATGGTTTTGGATAGTAGCACCCATGGCAATGAAGGACTGGCTCATGGGAAACCCTGGAAGACAAACAGTGCTTACCACAAGTAAGAATGGGCAACTGCTGGACTTGTAGTATAGCTTTCCTCTGGTCGACGTACCCTAGTGAGGGTGGGCGTGATGGAGTTTGGTCGGCCAGGGCATTCGGTTGATCGGCTTCCAAATTTACCTCGACACATGGGGGGGCTGCCCACTGCCTTTCGTGGGGTGGGGGCGAAACCTTGGTGTGGTACGATTGGTTAGGGGGAGTTATACGAAAGGTCATGTCACGATTTTCCCCTTTGCAGTATCATGGTGGTTCTTTGAGGCATGGTAACATGTGTGGAATCGTGTCTTGTGGGTAAAGTTGCGCACCTCTGATCAAAGTAAAACTATTCGAATAGTTGTGCCTGTGGTTATGGGCGATCAACCTGATTCACCGTGATTAGTCCCAATTTAATAATTTGACCTAATGGGACTGGTTTAGTTCAGGTGGATTGGTTGGGCCTATTCAACGTGGGTGTAGCATTGTTCTATGAAGATTTAATATTGCCTTAATTACTCAACTGTTTTACTATTTTTAAACTATAAAGGTTTACAATTGCATTTATGCAAAATAGCCCCAAGCCACTCTTTCTCTCTTCCCTTGCACGTCTGCATTTCTCAGTGTGACTTGTTGAGTACGGTGGTTGTACTTAGCCTTGAGATTTTTTCCCCTTTCAGAAGTGTAGTGCTTCTGAGTTGAAGATGGTGTTAGAAGATCAAGGTTCAGACGCCAGTTGAGTTTGCCTGTGGAGTGGAGTTGAAGTTTTGCTAGGATCGTCTTTCTTTTCCGCTGCCGTCCTTTTTGGGTGTGAGGACTAAGAGCCTCTTCAGTAAGTATTTTTATTTTATGCTTTATTTTACATTTGGATCTGTGTATTGATTTGTCAATTTGTGTACCCTGGCTGATTCCTGGACAGGGATTTAATACGCAAAATAGTCTAGAAATTTGGGATGAATTTCCGGGCAACCTCTCTTGGATGGAGAGTAATGGTTAGCACCCAACACTTGTACAAATGATATTTCGGGTTAGGAAGCGGAATTTCATTTGTTTATCCGGAGAAGAAAAATGCAAGGGATCCATCAAGACCATGTTTCAAAGTATGGCCCTTCACTAAATAATCCGCGTCTATTATTTCGCTGGGTTTGGTGATGTACAAAACATGTACATTTCCCAAGGCCATGGCATTAAGAGCAATGCGAGTTATTAGTGAAGTGCATTCAATGGGTCCCTTCATCCTTAATTGTTCTAACCATTATTTGATCATTACTTTCATAGGAAAATTTTTTATCTTTTTGACCATGGCATAAAGGATCATCAATTCATCAACTCTAATTGGCCTAACATCTTATTTAGGAAAGATAGTGAACGCTACCCATTTATGCATCAACTTTAAGGTAGGATTATGAATGCCATTATCTCTTGGCTTACTTCAAAAGGTTTCACAAGATATACTTTGTCAAAAACTATGTTTATTAAAATTTGATAACCTTGATTCCCAGTTCACAGAACATTGTTGAGCAAAACCAATAAGGAGACGAATTTCTTTCCATGTGTAATAGTATTATTTCCCAAAAATTCACAAAGTAATACCATCTCCTATTTCTTTTAGAGTGCAAAGAAATTGAATGGTAAGAAGGCGTGAACCTTCTTCCCCCACATGTGCAAAATTTTGCCATCCTATGGTATGCCAAACATTAAGGAAGTCAGTATCCATACCTGTTCTGTGAGCAATTCCGGGTCGTATGCTTAGGCATGAGCAAAGTCCTGGTCCTTGAGAAGAATGTAGGCTTGTCTCTCTCGATGGTCCCTTAATCGACATCGATGTCAGAGAGGAGTGGTGAAGCATGAGCGCTTGGTTCTCCCCTCGATTCAGCGGCTTGCGGTTCATCCTATCTTGTCGGGCTAGGTGCATAGCCGATGGACAAAGCTGAGCTTGAATGACTCGAGCTTGTCCCCAATGCTTTGTGCATAGCACCGAACAACCGCTTAACACCTTTCTTCATATCTGCAGCTACAAAAGAACAAGAACACAAGAACACTTGGAACGGGTTAAGGGTTAGTTCAAAACAAGTCAGCCATCCTTGTGGAGCTTGGTTGCCACCACAAGTCATTCTTGCATGACAACACACGAAGGAAACTCCAAATGCAAAGAAAATTTGGGAAATATTATTTTATGAACTTAGGGCAATAATATTATGAGAACTCAAGAGAGGAAGAGAGAACTTGAGAGTAACCCAGTGCAACTCAATTTGGGGCCAGAAGAGCAAGCTCCATGCCTTGTCTTTTATAGAGTGAGGTCACCCTTGGTTTGGCCAAACCGAGGGGTGCTCCTCTCCCCTCTAAACTTTGGATTCCCTAGTACAAGCATCAAAGCTCACTAGACAAAAAAGTTTGAGCACTAGGGGCTCCACTAGGGTTCAGCAGAGCCCTTATGGTGGGCTTTGGCCCCCACCCAAGAATACAATGCTCAATTATGCAATTTAGATCAGCAATGTGCATGTTTGGTGATTGGAATCCAAGGAAAAAGCTTTGTCATGACGAGCACAAGAATTCTCAATATTAAAATCCTAAATTCAAGTATGTTTCTATGCATGATTTGCAAAAGTAAACATGCCATGCTAGTGTGCAAGAATTTAAATCAAAAATTGCAAGGAAATTAAATATGCATTTGGAAAATATGTGGATACATATCAATTTACCTCTCAGCAAGGACTCCTCATTCAAAGTCCGACGAGCGGGACTTTCTCCGTGCAGTTAAGCTGTTGCATCGCCCGGTCTCGAAGAAGTAGACGCGGATGACTGCACCAATTTCGCTCGCCACACCTTCTTGGTCTTCTCTTGTTTTGCTGGTGTGGTCGAGGATTTTTCGGACTTCGGCAGTGGTTGAACTGACACCACCTGCCTCACCGTCTTTTTGATTTTCCTTCTCTAGGAATTTCATCATGAACATGATGAGGTTGTGCTTCTTCAGGGGTTTAACTTTGACCTCTTTGATATTCTTTGTGTTCGGCCCATATTTGATTCTGACCATTGAACACTGCTCCACTCTTGGTTGAAAATTGAATTTCTCCTCCTTTCCATTTATGTGGAGTCAGATTTCTTCGGCTCCCACATCGATGCAGGCATCCGCGGTTCTTAGGAATGGTCACCCAAGAATGAGGCGTTCTCTTATCAACATCCATGTCGAGCACCATGAAATCAACGGGAATGAAGCAACTCTGGATTTTCATCGGAATGTCTTCGGGAATTCCCGCCGGATAGCAGAGCAAGAATCAGCCAGTTGCAACCGCATTAGAATTGATGATAGAGTGGTGTAATTCAGCCGGCTGAAAACCTCCGAGGTCACATAGGGCGTGGTCGAATTGCTGTGTCCCAATTGAATAGGTAATTGTGGGGCACCTCGGATCTTTCTTCTTCTTAGGAAGTTGATTGAGTATGGCTGCGCTACACTCTCATGTCAACATAATGATCTCTGTGGTTGGCATCGGTCTTTTGTTATTGAGGATGTCCTTGAGGTAGAGAGCATAAGTGGGAACTTGCATCGCATCCAACAGAAGGACATTTATATGGATCTTCTGGATAACCTCAGCAAAACGAGCAAACTGATCGTCCACGGTTGGCTTCCTATTGCGATGAGGTAATGGCAACAAGGTTGTGTCATGAAACTCATTCGCCGACAACATGACCTACTTTATCTTCCTCGGCCATCGCAGCTGCCTCGCTTGGACCCGGCCGTCTCTTGCCTGTCACAGTCGACCTATTAGCGATCTCGGCTGCGGCCGAGGCCGACTTGTCCTGTTCGGGTTTGCCCTGGATAGCCTTGTTGGTCCCTTCTTCGACAGTCATCACTTTACTCGGATCGGCCTGTGTCAAGACCTTGGAACACAGATGGACGACACAAGAGCAGTCAAGGACACATCTATAGGAGGGCACATGAAACACAAATATTCTAATCACTTACCGAGTAGACTAACATATCTTGGGGATACCAGTCGGCTATGGCCCGGCTGGGTTCTGGGTGGCCGCTCCGGGTGAGGTTGTCCTCTTTGTCGTCGTTGCCGCCCAGGTTGTCTCCCGTGCCTTCTCCATCACTTGCACTGTTGTTCCCGCCCTCATTATTGCCCCCGTTCTCTTTGTTTCCATGGCCGCTTGGATGCCCGGTGGGCATCATCCTTCCTCTTCATCCCGTGTCGAGCCCATCCGGCTCGATAGCCTGCTTGCCTTTCCAAGCACGGTTGCAGCGACATTCGGCCCCATTGTCACGTCCGGAAAATAAAACACTATATTCCATTTGTGAGTGCATATTTCCTTGTCCCAGGAGGCAAGGTACACATTACAAAGTCAGTAATTAACAGAGTAAACAAGCGGAAGCGTAGATAGAGTACTTTATTACATGGGCAACCAAAGGCCCAAGACTGAAAGATAAACAAATAAAAGATGAAAGCAATGATGGGCCACAATAGGCGCTTTGACAGCCGACACGAGCTAGACACCAAAGCCTTCAACTTCAAAACACTCCTCTGCTGGAAGGGTAAAAAGGAGCAAGGCTGAGTACAACCACCGTACTCAGCAAGCCATGCTGGGAGAATGCAAAAATAATGCAAGGGAGTACAAAGAATTCATATATAGGGCTATTTTGTAGAGATTTCCCGTAGCAGATCGGACACCTCAAAGGGCTCCCTGAAGTGGCCGAAGCTCGGCTGTTCGAATTTCAAGATGGCGCTCTTGCCATTCTGAACCGGGTCGACAATGACCTTCCTCCCGCCCAGGAATCCCACGAGGAGTTCCTCAACAACTTGTGGGATGGTCCTCGACGCCTCGACATTTTCGTGAAGGATGCAACGAAGGCCGCGGCAGGAGTGACCCTCGGCATCCTCAGTCTTCGATTCCCAGAGGTGCTGGTTGCGGACATCGGCCTGGGGTGGCCGGAGGGCCTTGAAGCCGACGAGCCCGAAGCCATCATCGCTAAGTTCGACGAGACTACCGACCGGGTGGTCAACCTTATAGATTTTTGATCGATATTTGCTGTAAGATTCCTGAGTAGGAAAGACAAAATATTTTTATGTCAATACCTGCATCGCATACCCTATCCTCTTGCGTAGCCATGCCGAAGGGTGTTCGACTGAGGCATGCAAGGGTTCAACTTCGCCTACTCGCATTACTCTCGACGCTTAGGCCTTAGGAAACGATCTTCGCCTAGAATAACCGAGAGGATTCTCTAACCGGGTTTCGTCATGTTTCGAATCGGCCTTTAGCATTACTGTCATTCATCATACGAACTAGGCAAAGTGAAGGATCTCGGAAGACCGAGTTTCCCGGGTAGCTTGACCATATGACGGGCCATTCTCGCATTTCTACTTCAGAGGGAAAATCTAGCTCTGACCGGAGGGGGATGGGATTGAAGAGAACACGTCGGGCAAAGTCGTATTTCTCCGATACTCGAGACAAGAACCGGATTGGCAAGTAGTCATTGACTCAAATGATAACATTCTATCCTAAGAGCCCGGAGCACATTGGTCAGGGCCGCGAAACTCAGAGCTGGTCATGAGCACTTGCGCAGAAGTTATCGAATCAATTGGTCATTACTTTTCAACCATGAAGCATCACTGAGCCCCCGAGCGGCAAAGGCAAGCTCGACAGGCAACCTTTCGGAGAGCCCCAACCAGGGCAGGTCAGGGCCGCGTAGCTCAGGGCTAGCCATAAGCTCTATGCGGGAGCTGTCGAGGGCGTGTTGCCAGCCGGCGGTAGAGGTTAGAATCGGGGGAAGGCTGGCATGCCCGACCCCGAGGAGGAGTCGGGCTCTCGGTCACATCCCGAGGACACTCGGTCTGACTTCTGTGGAGGTTCAATCCAGGTTTTTGAGGCACCCCGGGGTGACACCCCCCACAGGTGTGGTACCAGGTACTAGATCAATTCGAAACTCAATCTCAATTTTGGGGGATATTCCTGGCAAGTCTTTGGGGAACACATCCGCATACTCCTTGACTATTGGGATTTCTTCAAGACAGACCTGATGCAGAACTTGCGGGTAGGTTAGGGTGGGATGAGCATAGGTGATAATTGGCTGATCAGGACCATTGTGCAACATGACGGTTCTACGTGCACAATCCAACACCACTTGATGGCGAGCGAGAAAGTTCATTCCAAGGATAACATCCAAATCTTTGGATTCTAGAAGGATGAGTTGGCTAGAAAAGGAATCCCTTGGATTTCTATGGACACTGCTGGACTGAACTGCTGAGCTGGCATTTGACCATCGGGGGTAGTAATTAGCATAGCATTGCTATGGCTTTCTACCCTCAAGTTATGTTGCCCTACAAATTTTCTTGATATGAATGAGTGTGTATCTCTAGAATCAAATAAAACTATTGCACGCACATAATTAACCAGAAAGGTACCAATGATAACTTCTGGAGCTGCCTGCACTTCCTCTGTAGTTACATGGTTCACATGTCCCCTGATCATGTTGTCGTTGCACCATTGTAGCGGGCCAGTGCCTGACCTTGTGGACGCTTCTGCTTCGGGCATTTGTTGGCAAAATGCCCTGGTTCTTGGCAGTTGAAGCAGAGGGCGACTTTTCCATCACAGTCTTTGTTGGTTGGAACACCTGGTTCTACTGTTGGGGTGGGACGATGTCATGCCCGAAAATTTATCCCAAATCTTTAAATTTTTTTGTATATTAAATCCATGTCCAGGAATCAACCAGGGTACACAAAATGACAAATCAATACACAGATCCAAAACAAAGAAGACCGACATAGACTTCCCCCGCCAGGTGCCCTAGGTCGAGCAGACAGTCTATGCCCCCGGGCATCTCGACTCATTCTGAGCCTTCACTTGCTAGAGACGTCAACCCTAGCAAGGACTTCATTCGCCCCTATCCGTGTCTTTTTTGTTCATGACCGCACTAGACGATGTGTTAAGCCTTACCCATTAGACAGGTGGTAGTACGAAATATGCTTTGCAATAGAGGCCCGAAGATCGGTCCTTATGACGGCTGAGGTGCGACTAGCAAAACCAAGCACCCTGAGCCCAGCCGAAAACATGTTTGGGGAATTTTGAAGGGGACATTTATTGCCATAGCTAAATAACCAAAATTTCCATTATTTACAAGTTATTCCTTAGTCTAATTATTGAAAATTTTCCATTATGATCAAGCAGAGCTAAGCATATTCCTAAGTTTGCTAGTAAGCACCACATATATAAAGTGCTCACTAGTTCTATTTTTCCTGAAGTTATTGTTGATGAGAAATTTCTGTCACGCGCTGGCCTGGGAGATCTGCTTAGCTCCAGTGCAGGTCCTTCTCGGCTACCTGTGCTATACAGGGCGTGCCAGTTGGTTTGATCTATTAACCAACAAGAAAATAAAGATATATGTGTTAAGGGTTAAGTTAGATCCTATTGGATCGGCTGTAAGAGTCAATTTACATATATATATGCTATCCCGAAGTGTATTTAAACTAAGTGACTAGATCGGCTGTGTCGAGACAGTATTAACCACTTAATCCAAATATACAATGGGATAATAAATATATGCTTTAACAGCCTAGCTGATATCGTAAGTCTAACTGTGAATCGGCTAACACTCCGACTCATCTTATGAAAAGATATTGATCTAAGCTAAATGTGCTAAACCTAGATCAATCGGCTCTCGGCTGTGGCTGACAGACTGATTCTGGCTTAGGGCATTTAACTAGAGCAAGATCTTAATATAAGAGGCGATTTTAATAAACCTGATAATAAATATATCAAAAGAATATTAAAACAGATAAGGCCGGCTGAAACCCCGGCACTGTCTCTAAACATATACATCTAGCCAAATAGATTATGAAAGCTCTAAAAACAACTTAATAGATCAACATTGATGCATCATTAAGTATAAAAAGAACAACCAGTTCTAGTGTAACTGATGTAAATACCTCGAGATGGTGGATATCACATATAATCTAGGCCAACCCTTAGATCTAGCTCTATCGGCTGCTAATCCTGGACAGAAACGAGCCGATGTCGAGACAGATCTAAACATTGTTCTAGATTATATGTGATATATGATTACCAGCGCAACATAAATCATCGAATTTAGACTATCATAGCGATGGAAGCACTAAACCCGACGAGATACACCACTAATGACAAACATTTACCTTAATTCGGGGATCGAAACGATGCAGCCCGAAGCCGGATCAGGTGTTCGTCTGAAGAAAAAGGAGGCGATGCGCCGAAAGTTGTATTGAATGTGTGTATCTTTAATTACACGGATCTCGGGTCCTATTTATACCCAAGAATAACATTATCTGTACAGACCCTGGTCTCTATCTAATCTACTATTTAAAATATGACAATATCCCAGGATAAGGACCCATGCCGCATTACAATGGACAGTCTAAACAAATTCCTAATTTACAGATACAATTGCCGTTACAGGACTATCCGTAGATGGCAATATCTTTTAACGCGCGATTTGGGAACTGAATCTTCTATTTATCTTTAAGCACTTTCATTGGAAACGGTTTTATCCTCTCCTCTGACACAGCATCGGCTATCGGCTATACTTATCCAACTCAACCTCAGCCGATTGACCTCGTGCCGATCGCGTCGCAGCCGACTTGACCTCTGTTCTTCCGATCTGATTTTGTTTCTATTTCGGCAAGGACTTAGGGATTTGGTTACCAAATTTAGCTGTTAACACATGCCCCCCAAGTCCGTGATAAGATAATATCAAGGATTTGCCACTTTTCCAAATTCCCGGTCTTTTCGACCTAAACCGTTTCGGCTGCCAAAAAATATTCTTTAAATACCGCCTTCACGGCCACCGCACATGTCACATCACCACAAACCAACAGCCACCTCAGCAATCCCTTGAGTTCTCCGGTGACCTCCTCGGCGAACTCGTCTTCCCCGGCAAACCCTAAGAAGCGGCAATCACCAACATTGGCTTCCTCAAGCGCCCACTCCGAGGCAACCCAGACGGAATACCCAGAGGTAAGTTTCATCGGCTATCACCCTTTACTTCTCTCATTTGGCTTTCATCGTTTGTAATCTTGTTTTTTCATCCTTTAAACCACACATCTTGGCCACCAAATTGCAATCCCAGACCTCACCAGTCCCAATCAGTTTTTATTAGGGCTGATTGGCAACATAGACCCTAGCGAGCTTATCAATGCTGAAACGAACCAAGTCCCCTTCAGATTTTGCACTCCCAACTTAGCTCACTGGTCTAGCGCCTTCAAATCTTGGCCCTCAATGGAGAAAACTTGGCCAGCTTGGTATTCATGGATGTCGGCTAGGCTACAGACCCACTGGACTGAGACAGGGATAAATCAATGCCTAGCCCTGACCATAGCCGTTGTTTCAAAGGATGAACCCCTCTTATCGGCTGCCACCTACTTCTGGTCGGACACGCTAAATGCGTTCCTTTTTAGGCAAGGGCCAATGACACCAACCCTCATGGATATAGTGATGATCACAGTGTTGGATATAACATCAACTGTTGACCCAATCGTCCTCAATATCAAGTGTTCTCACAATTTCAAGACCAAAAGCATAGGGGGTTGGAGCGGATTCATTTCCATGAACATGAAAGACGACCCAATTTCTGAGAGGGAACACACCCCTTTCCTGCTAATGTGGCTAGAGAAATATGTCTTCTGTGGGTCGAGCTGTGGGCCGACTAGCAACTGGCAGCATGTAGCCGAAGCCCTAGTAAGCAAGAAGCAAGTTCCTCTCGGGAAATATTTGCTTGGCTACTTATACCAAATGCTAAGTAATGCATCGGCTCGGCTAGCTTCTCAACAAGCTATCAACACAGGAGGGCAATGGTGGTTGCTACAAGTAGATAAGTTTAGATCTTAGTAGGAGCTAAGGTAATAATTTACACTGATCATGCTGCCTTAAAATACCTGCTCACTAAGAAAGAGCTCAACCTAGGCTAATAAGATGGATTCTCTTACTCCAAGAATTTAACATTGAAATCAAGGATAAAAAGGGAGTAGATAATTCAGTAGCAGATCACTTGTCTTGTATGCACTATACTAACATGCAGGAGCTGCCAATCATTGACTTCCTATGAGACGATATACTACTAAAAGTGACAGACTCTAGCCCTTGGTATGTGGACATAGTGAACTTTATAGTCACTGGATATGTCCCACCAAGGGGAACAAAAAGAAACCATCTATGAGAGTCGTCGTCACCTTGGAGAAGCCATACCTGCATAGGGTCTGTGCTGATGGATTGCTAAGGAGATGCATCCCGACAGCCGAAGCCACCCAGATCATCAAGAAATGCCATGCGGCCCTGTACGGAGGGCACTACGGTGCATTCCGAACATAGGCCAAAATATGGCAGTGTGGATTTTTCTTGCCAACAATGTATGAAGACACCAAAGAATTCATTCAGAGGTGCTGGAGATGCTAGAAACATGGAGGGATAAGTGCTCGCGATGCAATGCCCCTTACATACAATCCTCAAGTGGAACTTTTTGATGTATGGGGTATTGATCTCATGGGACCTTTTCCAAGATCCTATGATTGCGAGTACATCCTGGTGGCCGTCGATTACGTATCCAAGTGGGTAGAAGCTATACCATGCAGAGCTGCTGATGCCAAGCATGCCCGAAAGATGTTTCATGAAATCATCTTTCCTTGGTTCGAAACACCAAGGATGGTGATAAGTGACGGAGGATCTTATTTCATCGATAAGACCTTCCGAAACTTCTTGAAGGAGTTTGGATCCCAGCACAATATAGCCACTCCGTACCACCCCCAAACAAGTGGTCAGGCTGAAACATCGAACAAACAAATCAAAAACATTCTGCAGAAGACTGTTCAGGAAATGGGAAAATCATGGAAGTGGAAGCTACCCGATGCAGTTTGGGCATACCGGCTACATACAAGACACCACTCGGCATGTCACCCTATCAACTCATATATGGAAAAACATGCCATTTACCTATCAAGTTGGAACATAGGGCATACTGGGCTATCCAGAAATGGAACATGGACTTTAATCAAGCCAGAGCCTGGAGGAAGATGCAAATCTCCGAGCTTGAGGAATGGAGAGATAAAGCTTATTGCAATGCCATGATCTAAAAGGAAAGAACAAAAAGATGGCATGATAAGGATCAAGCCAAAGGAATTCAAACCTGAGGACAAGGTTTTGTTATACAACTCGAGAGTCAAGCTATTTGGTCATGGAAAACTCCAAAGCAAATGGAAAGGACCATTCACCGTCATTAACACGTCATCGCACGGAGCAATCACACTCCAAAATGACAAAGGTAACATCTTTAAGGTAAATGGTCATCGTTTAAAAGTTTTTCTTGATCCTGTTGAAAATCTAGAGAAGGAGGTAGATGCTATTGAATTGTTTGATTTAGATGCTTTGCGTGAGTTCTCATAGATTTTATTTAGCTAGGCTTGTATTTTCTTGTTCCCCTTAGTTTATTCCTTCCCTCATAAAAATTTGGAGTAAATTGGGGCCCACGGGGTTCACCGAAGCGCCTCGGTGCCGCTCCACTCCATTTTCCCCTCAAAAATCCACCTATTTCCCCTCTCAAATCGGCTGATCCGAGGTTTTTGGGGTAGTTAGAAAAGGTTTTCCTTTTATAATCCCCATATATTCTATTCTCCTCTATTCATCCAAGTTCCACCTAATTTCCATCTAGCCAAACCCTAGACACCTCCTTCAATTGTTGGCAAGGGGCTAATTCCATTCACTTCCTCCACCTCAACTTTTGATATCGACGGGGAGCCCACCCTGGCGAATTGCCTCTTTGATCTTATCCACTACATGCTTGAAGAAGTGCGTACTGTCAAGGTAGAGACCCTAGCCATCAAGCCACCTGACTGCCGCGACGGGAGACCGATTGGCCCCGTAGGGGTTCGACCGAACCCCAGTTCGGCCAAACCAGGGCCAGCCAGCCTCAGCCCCCCGTTTGAGCGCACGGACTCCTTCTCCAATGTGGTCTCAAAGAGGGCTCCCACGCGGCCAGCCCCAACCAACATCCTGTTCTGGTGGCACCAAGACCCAAATGACCGGTGAAAACTCATCTCTTCCATGGAGATGATACTCTCGGTTCGTCCTCTCAACCGGCGGATCACTACGCTGGCGCGGTGGCATGCAAATTGGAAGAAGGCAGCCACCCGGGCCCGTCGTCCTTCTCTTTGGATAGCCTAACTTTCCAACAGTGTTTCCATGTTCAAGGGGTGCACACCCCGACGGGCTATGGGAAGGTGTTGTAGCCGGCTTTCATTCCGGAGAAGAAGTAGCCGACGGAGTCCATTGACTCCTCGCCGACAACCGACAGGGTGAGGCGACACATTTTGCCACCTCTAATCTGTTGGGCGGCAGGATTGTTTGAGAGCAGTGGGGAGAAATCCCTCAGGGAGCCGTCATACACGCAGTTAGCCTCAACTATAAAAGATATACAAGTTGAGAATAGGAGGCTGCGTGACCTAGTTGCGGAGGATGGCATTGAAATCGCTGATCTAAAGGACAATTTTTATACCCTCCGCTGCGGCCTTTGCTCTAAAGTTAAGCGACTTTTTAAGGCCGTAGGGAAGGATGACCTCTATCATGCTTCGTCACCTTAAAGACCTTCCCTAGTTATCTTAGTTATATTAGTTTTTAGGCGCCTTAGTTTATTTAATTTTCAGTTTAATTTCCCTCCTTTGTAAGCGCCTTGATTAAATGGAATAAAATAAAATAAAGTTCTTTGGTTTGTCACACCGGTAGAATTATTTTTTGTGTCCACTTGTGTTTTGTTTGAATAAAGTCGCAGGTACGAGAATAAGTGTGGGGGTGTCGCTCGATGTGACAGGCAAAATCTCTTGGACGACTACCACATTGTTGCACATTTTGGAATAGGATAATACAAGAAAATGCAGCGAGATTGGAACCTACTATGGTTCGGCCAAACTATGGCTCGCTGAACCAAGATAGGCCCCACTCATCATCGTCCTCTCTTGTTCTGCAGATTTGCAATTCCTAACTCTCTAGTACCCTATTTCTTAATTTTTTAGCACTATAAGCATAAACTTAGAAGATAATAATCTATCCTTGGAAACATGATATATTTTGGTTGGCTCACATACATTTTATTCCTATGACCTTCACTTGTAATATGTGAAATTAAATATTTAGGGAAAGCATGTTATCCAAGTAATTGATTAATGACATATAGTCTGGTAATAAGAAAATAATGAAGGCTTGGTCCCGACCTTCATGACGTACGATCCCGATCTTGATAACTAGCTGAAGATTCGCCGATAATTTGCTACAAGCAGCGATAACTAGAGCAACCTGACGACACGCACAAGGAGCCAACCACCGTCTCTATACGGCAGCCTAAACCAAGGATTCACCCAATCATAGTCTCAAGAAACCAACCTACGCAACCTGGAATCGATGGACCTGGAGCACGGATTGGGTGCTGATGACGCGGCCGCTTCTGTAATTTCCGCGAAGGAAAACACAAGAGCAAAGGGGTAGAGATCTCTCTTTGGATTTGTTAGCACATAGCTGAACAAAAGGTTCTGTGTTTGAATTATCAAAAGGTTCCATTTGCTTAAGAGCAAGGGGATTTTTATACTAGGAACAACCCTGCTAGATGGGTGCAAAACCGAAATGGAAATGAAGAGGCTTAGTATGTGAAAAGGCTTCAAAAAAACAACTCCCGAAGTAGACTCAATAAGCTTTCCAGCCATGTGCAGCATGCACCATGAATTATTGTAGAATGGCACAGTTTTGCATGGAAACTTAAACATCAAACAAACTATTAGCCTTTTGTGTAGTCTTCACTAAATGGCTCATAACTTTTGATTGGAAACTCCAATTGATGAACTATTTGTTGGACGTGAAACTAGACTTGATAAGCTTTCCATCCAGGTCGCACTCCTTCTAACTCTTTGTATTCGCCCGCAGTGATGTTTGCAAACTGTTGTTTGAACCCGATCAGTAGGAGTGAATAGTTTCACGTGTCCGAACCCGATGTCCAAACTTGTTGTCCGAACCTATGCAAAAGCAATGTGCACAAATTAGGCAGTATATAATTCTTATTAACATTTAAATGGACTTCACAAAGTAGCGCATTCACCTATGTTTGTAGGTTCTTTGTTTGACTACGTGTAATCGGTCCATGATTTGTATGTTTGATGTTGGTTTGTGGGTTATTGACGCTTGAGGAAGCATGTATGGTTGAGATGACCTCATCAGAAACTTCATTTCAAGCTGCATTAAATGCTTGGGTATTTTATTTTGAAAAATTCAAAAACCATAACTTTGCAACTCCTCGATGATGTTTTATTCCCACCAGAGCCATATGGTTATTCTCATGATTAAACCTTATAAATATGCTACTTGCAGTCTTTTTGAGTTTGGTCAAATAGTTAGACCCTCGTTAGAATCTTTTCATGTTTTTGATGATCAAAGTCTTGTGCATATCTGTCGATACAAAAAACACACACTGGCCTGAGAGATCTGCTTAACTCTAGTGCAGGTTAAACGATAGCCGATCGGGTATAGCCGATGATGTATCGTTTAATTATTGAGCCGATGCGATATGCACAGGATCGGCAATAAATAATAAAGAATTGGGAAAATTAGATCTGCTCGATCGGCTGTAGATATCAATAATATGTAATCTATATCTCAAAATATGTTTAAACCAAGTGACTGGGATAGATCGGCAGTGTGCCGAGATAGCATAAATCACTTATGTCTAAAAGTACTTTAAGACAAAAATTATATGTATTTATAGCATAGCCGATGTCACAAATCTAACATGTATCGACTAATACTCTAAATACATTAAACATGAATCAATCAAGTGTTAAGATGCCCTAACAGATCAATAACGAGCTTAATATATTTTACCACAATGAGATCTTAATATAAAGGGCAGATTTAGCATATCAAGTAAACATGCAGGAAACAAGATAACTAAACCAGATAAGATCAGCTAAAACCCCGATACTATCTCTAATAGCGATCATGGGACAAGATAGATATTATGATTCTAGATAATACTTAGTAGGTCAGACTCAACCGATGCAGCACTAAGCATAAAGAGAAGCATAAGAACTAAGCAAGTCGATGAAAGCCTTTCAAGATGGTGGATACGCTATATAATCTAGGTCGACGTTGATATCTAACCCTATCGGTTGTTTTCTAGTAAAAGATGCTAGCCGATTAGGGTTAGACAGCAATATTAATCTAGATTATATAGCATATATGATAACTCGACGGTTTATGTAAACAGGATTAGAGTGTCATAAAGATGTAAGCACTAATCCCGAGAGTGCAAGCCGCCATAACAAGGTTTACCTCTCGTCAGAGATCGAACCCGATGCAGCCCAACTCAAAAGCAAGAACTCGCCGAAACAAACGGAAGTAAAAAGTTGGCGATGGGCCGAAGGTGTTATTGAACTGATTGTTGTTTGATTACACGGTCTTGGGCTATATTTATACCCAATTACATAATATGTCCTTGTCGGACACGACTCTTATCTCTATTACAACTCAGAATACTAACAAGTCCCTTAGGTGGACTCTTACCGGTACAATCTATAAGGAAATTACTTATAATAACCTAATTAATAGATACAATTGTCTTTTTTGGACTCTATCCACATATGGCAATCCTCATGAAGCGCTTTGACTTGAATCATCAATGATTCCAATGTCCGCTTACCAGAATCGGCTACATCAGCTTGCCTTGTCTGATTCTGTATCAGCCAATTGAACACCTTAGTCGATTCGGTATCAGCCGATGAACTCCTTAGCCGATTCGGCTTGCGACTGGTCAGTGCTCTGTTTTCGAAGATCACGGTCCCCTCCAAATCTGCCTCGGCCTTGATTCCAAATCCGATTCATGACTTGCCAAATTTGGTCATTAACACATGCCCCCAAGTCCACTGAATTTATAATTTTGCGGATTTGCCTAATCTTATCTCCGAGAAAATCTAGAGCTATCCGTTTTGGCCGTTACCGCACCTCTTTAACTCAGCGCCTTGAAGTTTTTCATGCCGTTGCTTTCGTTTTCACCGCTTTAGCCACAACCATCTACAACTTCACCGGCAATTTCCTCCAAGCTCTCAGCGAACCCGGAGGCAATCCTTTTGTGGCGATGATTCCATATTCGATGATGTCGACCTCCACCAACCCATCTGGTACTCCATCGACTGAGTTCCCTGAGTTAAGCCCTATCGGCTATAACTTCTTTTCTTGTTGCAAATTGGTTTTCATCTTTGTGATTCACTTTTCTCCATTTAGCATCTTTCCAACCAAATTGCAATTCCTAGTCTGGCTCATCTCAACTGATTTTTCTTGGGCCCAATCAGCAATATAGACCCCACTGAGTTCACAAATGCTAAGACCGATAGGGTTTATTTTAGATTGACAAACCCTATTTGGCTCACTGGGCTGGAACTTTCAAGTCTTGGCCATCCACTGACAAAACCTGGCTGGCTTGATACAATAGAGTATCGGCTAGCAAGCAGACCCACTGGGATGAACTTGGAATAGCGCAGTGCTTAGCCTTGACCATAGCCGATGTGACCAAAGATGAGCCAATGCTATCGGCTGCAACTTATTTCTGGTCCAACACCCTGAATGCTTTCTTGTTCAACCAAGGACCAATGAGACGAACTCTCTTAGATATGGTCATGATCACGGGTTTGGACATCACTTCGTCAGCTAATCCAGTTAGCTTGAACACCAAGAACCAATTCTCTTTCAAAACCCAAGGTATCGATGGTTGGAACGGCTTCATCAGTTAGAACTTGGGAACTGGCCTAGTGACCTCCAAGGAACATGCAGCCTTCCTATTGATGTGGCTAGAAAAGTTCTTATTTTGCAGTCCAAGCTACGGTCCTACCACCAGCTGGCAGCATGTGGCTGAAGCCCTAGTAGATAAGAAGCAACTTCGCTTGGGCAAGTATCTACTAGGATATCTTTATCAGACTTTGAATTCTGCATTGGCTAAGTTTGCCACAAACTCTGCCATCGGCACTGGTGGCCCTTGGTGGCTATTGCAGACTTGGTGCAATTTGCACACTCTCAAGGCTCCTCAGAGGCCTGAATTAGTGGAAGCCAATTTCCCATCAGTGCAGCCCACCACAGATGAGGATGGTAATGAGATTACAACTCATCGATGCATGTCCTTTGTAGAGGCGGCATCTTCATATGTTGGATCCGAGCTATCGGCTGACCTCTTCAGAGACTGGTTCGGCAACTTCTATGAAGGATTCCCAAGGAACTCAAGAATTTGGTTTGCATATGAACACTCTTGAAGATTTTGAGCTCCCAAGCGACTTCAGATTCAACGAGATCAATTCTAACAAGTTTTAAAAATCTAAAGAAGTCTTTACAGCTGCCATATCCCCCTGCATCCTCCCCGTCGGCATCCATCAGGGCAGAAATGTCCAAGTTTCATATGAGTTCTACCATCCGATGAGTGCTGCCAGACAATTGGGCATGGATCAGCTGCCGATCGGCTTGTACATTGCGGACATGGTCCAAGACAAGGGGAAATCACTTCGGGCCTCATGATGGACAGACTACTAAACATTCAAGGCCCTCCACTTGGCAGCATTGACAACATTTGAATTGGCCATAATGAGGAGTGCAATCTTTGACCGATGGTGGATAGAGTGGAAGAAACATCTTTTTAACCAATCGGCTTCAATGTACTTGACTAATATGTACCCGAAATGGGTTTCACAAGTAAGCATTCTTCCTTTTCGTCAAATTCTTTATCGTTGGCTAACACTTTTCAATACTTGACCACTTCTTTCTCTTTGTTTTGCAGACCACAGACTCCTCATCTCCTCGTGCCAACCAAAGTGGAGCAGTCATACATTATGCTGCAGGGATTATTCCAAACGGTGGCGGGTTGGCTCCTTCAAGAATCGGCTACGATGCCCCCAAGATGGCCTCCCTACTCCACGGTCAAACTCGCCAGCCGATCCTTTCTGAGGTTGGAAGAAGGAAAAGAACCAAACCATCGGCTGCTGATCCATCGGCTGTGAAGAAAAAGGCCTCCAAGAAACAAAAGACTGCTGCAGCCGATGACCTGCCAGCTCTGGACCCAGACATGGAGGAGTTTGTAAATCAAGAAGAGATGGAGGAAACCATCAACGACGCTATGGCCGACACGAGTGAAACAAGACAAACCATGCAGCCACCGTCAGCCCTTCAAAATACTCCCACTCCTTCAAAACGCCAAACTCGTCCCCATCCAGTATGTACTTTTCTGTAGTTTACTTCCTTTAAATATTCACATTTCAATTCTGACCAAACTCCTTTACTTGCAAAAAAGAAACTAGCCACCAAGAAAAAAACAGCTGCACCTCCATCGGTAACTCTGAACTCAAAACTTTTCTTAACACTCTGTCCACCGATGCTTAACTAAACTGTCTCTTTTCTTTTTGTGAAGCCTCCTCGCTCTCCAGCACCTGGGCATGAATCCAGTGACCATACTCCATCGGCTGTGGGCAGCCATCATGTCACAGAAGGAGAATCGGCTCCTATCATCCCTGTAAGTACTTCTTCTAAAATCCATGTCGGCTGTCTTGAGTTCTTCAACACTTAACAATCCCAACATCTTCTTTTTCAGGTTCTAGCTGATATGTTCTCTATTTACATAAGGCGATTCATGGATGAAGAGGAAGAGACCACAAGCAAAGCCCTAGCTCCCCTTGCCAATGACCTGAAGGCTTCACTGTTAGACATTGCTCATCGGCTAGAGAGCTCCTTGGATAGCTTGGTCATTGATAGCGGTCCAATCAGAGCAATATTTGAAGAAATCCAAGACCAAATCCTAGACAACATTGTTGACATCATCTCCCAAGCAGTATTCCTTGAACAATACCGATTCAAGCTGGAGAGGGCATGACAAAGAATTGCTGATCGATGAGAAAGGATAGATCTTGAAGCCACCATCCAAGCTAATCAGCAATCAATCACCGAAGACAAGGCTAAGCTTGATGAGATGATCACCGGGCCAAGCTCCATTTAGGCCAGCATTGATCAACTGGAGAATCGCAAGGCGGAGCTACAAGCCGAACTGGAGCAATGCAATGCTGACTTAGCATCGAAAAAGCAAAAACTTGCCAATCTCCCTAGGGCTATTAAAGAGCAAAAATCCAAGTTGAAAACATTTATTAAGCATTTGTCCAATCTAACCAGGATCCTGAAGGTGATCCCAGGAACCGATGCTACCGACGCCCAAGCCATTGAAGAAATAGAGCAAATTAGGCAAAGGGCTATATCGGCTATAAACAAACTTGTATCTGGATGAGCCGATTCTGTAATAGGAGCATAGGAGCTTGACACTTGTGAACTTTTGTGAACCTCTGTAACATAACTTCTATGAAAAAAAATTTTAGTCCACATATTTTTGTATGCATGTGTGGCCCCTTAATTTTAAATGCCAACCAAACATTGATAAAATTATGACTTGACTAAAGGCGATATCACAAATATCGACCATCACACATCGGCAGAAGACAACCAATTATGATAAGTTAAAAAGACTAAGGGCGATATAACTTATATCGGCCATCTAAAGGCGATGTTAACACATGGGCTACCATGTATCGGCATAACACAGCCGAATCATGAGTTGATCCAAACACTTGGATAATATTTTTTCAAATACTTTCCATTGAGAGCTCTTCCAAAAACTTCTCCATCAAGCCCTTGCAACATATAAGCTCCGTTAGAAACAGACTTGTAGATCTGAAAAGACCCTTCCCAATTCGGTGACCACTTGTCAAATTTATTACACGAGATCCAATCGGTAGGATCAATTTCCAAACCAACTCGCTTCTAAAAAAGATTTTAGCAAAACTTTCTTATTATAACGACAAGCAATTCTCTCCTTATCTTTCGTTACTTTCTACAAAGCACGCGTCCTAGATTGAACCAACTCTTCCGATTCATCAACCATGAGATTATGATAATCATCGGTTGTCAGCTCATCTTGCAAATCAATTCTCCTTGAGCCGATGGCACTTTCCCATGGTAGCACAGCTTCATGCCCATAAACTAGCTTGTAAGGAGGAACCTGGATCGATCCATGACAAGTCATCCGATAAGACCATAATGCCTCGGCCAATCGGCTATGCCATTGCTTTGGAAACTTAGAAATCTTTCATTTAATCAACTTAATCAAACTTTTGTTGGATGCTTCTGCCTGTCCATTAGCTTCTGCATAATATGGTGAAGAATTCAACAACTTAATCCCCATACTTTCTGCAAACTGGACAAACTCATCTGATACAAAGATAGATCCCTGATCGGTTCTGATAGTTTGGGGAACACCAAATCGGTATATAATATGTTCTTTAACAAACTGAATCAACCTTCTTCAATGGTATTGCCTCCACCCAATTTGTGAAATAATCGATTGCCACCAATATAAACTTATGTCCTTTGCTTGAAGGTGGATTGATCTGGCCGATCATATCGATTCCCCAACCTCTGAACGACCATGGATTGATTATAGGATTCATAGCCGACGCTGGTGCTCTCTGAATTGCTCCAAATTTCTGGCAATGTTGACAACCTTTATAATATCTGAAACAATCTTCCAACATTGTCAGCCAAAAATACCCTGTGCGCCGAAGCAACCACTTCATCTTGTGGGCCAATTGATGAGTACCGCATATACCTTCATGTACTTCTCCCATCACAACTTTGGCTTGATCGACACTCAAACATTTTAGCAATACCCCATCAACCGTCCGATAATATAACTCATCACCCAACAAGACATATCTCAAAGCTTGATATCTCAATTTTCTCGAAGCCGATTGGGAAGGATTCTTCAAATAATTAAATACATCATACCTCCAGTCATCGGCTACGATTGTAGTGATTTCTACCTCGATATCTTTTACCATTGGCTTGTATTCCGATACCCCCTAAGCCAAATCATTAGCTTCAACGTTCTATTCTCGAGAAATATTCCTCAGAGTTACCAACCGAAAACTATCAATCAATTCTCGTCACTTCTCGTTATAGATCATCAATGTATCATTCTTGCACTCATATTCCCCAACTAACTGGTTGATGACCAACAAAGAATCATCCATGATTTCCACAGCATCGGCTTCAACTTCCTTTAAGAGTTGTATACTGCCTCGTACTCGGCTTGATTATTAGTGGCATAAGGCTTAATAGTATAAGCAAATTCAAAACTTCCCCCCATGTGATATTATGACCAAGCTGATACCAAAACCATGAGTACAAACCAATCCATCAAAAAACAATGTCCAAGGCACTATGTCAACCGAGCCGATTGAGTCATCACGATGTTCGACAATAAAATCGGCTATGGCTTGCCCCTTAACCGCTTTGGGTGATTCATATCTGAGATCAAATTTCGTTAAGGCATAGATCCACTTTCCAACTCTCCATTTCAACACCAGAGTCGATAACATGTACTTAACGACATCGGCCTTGCAAACTATGATGCATTCATTGGATAACAAATAATGCATCAACTTTGTGCAAGAGAAACACAAACACAAACATAATTTCTCCACCAAAGAATACCTTGTCTCTGCATCCAGAAGTATTCTACTTAAATAAAAGATTGCTCTCTTCTTGCCCTCAAATTCCTGGATCAAGACCAAAGATTGACTTCTCATCGGCTGACAAGTACAACTTGAAAGGTACTCCCTTTTGTGGAGGAATTAGAACTGGAGGGGAACTCAAGTATTCCTTAATATTATCCAAGGCCTTTTGTTGCTCTGCCCCCAAGTAAATTCCTGATCGACTTTCAATCTGAGTAAAGGTGTAAAGGGCTCCATCTTTCTAGATAAATTAGAAATAAATCTTCTGAGGGAATTCACCTTGCCGACCAAAGATTGCAATTGCTTCTTGTCTTCTAGAGGTTGAATATTCTTGATGGCATTAATACTCCTCTGTGTTACCTCAATCCCCCTCTCAAGAACAAGAAAATCCAAGAATTATCCAGCCAATACACCAAAAGCACACTTTGTGGGATTCATCTTCAAGCCATATTTCCTTGTTCTTTCCAAAACTTTCCTCAAATCGGCTATATGATCATCAATCTCCTTTGACTTCACTACCACATCATCAATATAGATCTCAACCAACAAGCTGATCAGATTATGAAATATATAATTCATGGCCCTTTGATATGTAGCTCCAGCATTCTTCAAACTAAAAGTCATCACAACCCATTCATACAAACCGATTGCACCAGGACATCTAAAAGCAGTCTTATGAATGTCTTCTTCTACCATGAAAATCTGATTGTATCCAGCATTGCCATCCATAAAACTTATAATCTTATGCCCTGAAGCAGCATCAACCAATAGATCCGCAATCGGCATTGAGTACTCATCCTTAGGGATAGCCTTGTTTAGATATCGAAAATCAATGCAAACCCTAAGTTTGACGTTCTTCTTGATGACTGGAACTATATTAGAAATCCACTCAGCATATTGGCATGGCCGAATAAAACTAGCATCATACAATCGAGTAATTTCATCTTTAATAGCATCATACATATCGGCTTTAAATCTTCTAGGTGGTTGTTTATACGGCCGATATCCTGGTTTAATAGGAAGCTGATGTTCTACCATCGATCGGCTAAGTCCTAGCATCTAAAAATATTCCCAAGCAAAGCAATCTTTATATTCTTTCAAAAGTTCTATTCGCTCGGTTCTAAAATGAGAAGACAATTTTTTACTGATAAAAGTCGGCCTAGGCCTATCTGCTGGACCTATATCCACTTCTTCCAACTCATCAGACATGAAACCTTGTCCCAATTTGCCATCAAGATCATCTACAGTATTCTTGGCGTAGAAACTTGAACCCTCCACGACACGCTCAAAGCAATAATCGAGGCTCTTCATCTCCAACTAGTTGTATATCATAATCGGATACATTTAGATAATCTCCTTCCCAAACCTTTCCAGACAAGCAATCAATTCCATCCATCTCCCAAATAGTTAAATCGACATTAGCAGCATTGACTGACCTGTCGACTAGCACGATTTCTACCTTGTCACCTTGCCATTGGATAAACTCTAATGCATGGTCGAAGGAATATAATAATTTGCATGAATCCAATCCCTTCCAAGCAGCAAAGTATATGAACCCTTCCCATCGATAACAAAAAAAAGTAGTAGGAACAGTCTTGCTGCCGATTGTCAACTCCAAATTCAAGACCCCTTTGGTCTCTGATGGATTGCCACCAAAATCTTTAAGAACCATGTTGGTCTTGATGAGATCATCTGAATTCCTACCCAACTTCTTGAATGTAGCATATGGCATCAAGTTCACAGCAGCTCCACCATCAACCAACATGTTAGACATCGGCATGCCATTGACAAATCCTTTGACATAAAACGGCTTGAGGTGCCGATGCCCTGTTCCTCCTGGCTTCTCAAAGATAGCTTGTTATGGAGATAACACCAATTTAGCCAAGGATTCTTCCATAATATCTGCATCGGCTTGGGTAGCCTCATATTCTACTGGTAGCACAAAAACCATATTAACTGATGCAGAAGCAATAGCCTTCCCCTTAGCTAGCCTTTTTGCCTTATCAGCTTTGACCTCATCAGCTGAAAGCACCTTACTCTTAACACGCCACTCTTTCTTTAAGTGCTCTTGCTTTTTCCTCTTTAGTCGATGATTGATCTCCTCTTGTACCTCCTAGAAACGCTCCCTGTTCCTCATCCTTTGAACCCTCCACTTCTGGTTTTTAGTGAAAATACCAAAAGGACACCATTGTAGGTTCTTGGTTTCATCTTCATCTTCATCAAAATTCTTCGGCAAAAAATCCCGATGAATTGGACCCAATCTCTAATGAACAGGCAACTTCCTTTGTGTTAGCCGATTTTTCCTTAGATGAGATCGGCTTGGTCCTCCCACATAGTCCTCATCATAGTTGCTGCATGCTGGATAATTTTCTATTGACGACAGTCTCATCCCTTCATTCCAGGAAAATCTGAAGAATTCGCAACTCCAATGGGGATCAAAACTGTCATCTTCCTCATAGTACCTCTCTTCCTACCTGTCATACTTTCTATGGTATTTATCGATGATTCTGACAGAGTTCCGCTGTGTGGACCGATAATCTTTTCTAACGGCTTCCTTCCCACTCATATGAACCATGTTGACACGAAAAGGGTTACCATCAACCTTCATTGGCCTTTTTGAGTCATCGAATTTTATCTTTCCTTGCTCAATAGACGATTGGATCTGCTGCCTAAAAACCTTGCAGTCATTAGTGCCATGAGATCCAGTATCATGCCATTTGCAATATTTTCTCTTTCTCAACTCATCGGCTGATGGGATTACATGGCCAGCAAGTAGTTGAATTTGTTTCTTCCAAAGTAGTAAGTCAAAGATCTTGTCAGCCTTGGTAATGTCAAAGTCATATTTTGTTAGTCATATGCCCTAGAGGCAATATGAAGATGTTGGATATCATGGTCAATGTTTATGTATTAATGAATAAAGTGTTATTTGGTTTCATAAAATAGACACCTCATGTTGATCAATAAGTATGTTACTTATTTATGAAACTCTTTATTTATGAATCTATTTCTAAATGATCTCTGATGGTATGTCATATTAATGGAACAAATATGATTCTGAGATCAGTATGTTTATTGATTGATGATCATGTCTCATAGATCATGGTATGGAGGTACCAAATCAATAAACATGGAAATGTGTTAGAGAACACATTGTTGAATAGACCCACTCTGAGACATTACAGGAAATTAATGTGTCATTAGTTGGTCTCAAGTAGTGTTGGTGCAAAGTCCTTCGACCTAAGATCATCATGGATTTCAACATGTGTAGTAGCTTACTTAGGGACTGCTAAACACTATTCCGTAACTGGGTAGTTATAAAACTAGTTTTCGGGTCTGCTATGAAACATGTAGTGGGATGTGAATGATCAAGATGGAATTTGCCCCTCCTCTAGGAGAGATATCTCTGGGCCCTCGAAGTAATGAATTATGGAAGTGCAAGGCCATGCCCAGTTGATTGAAGAGTCAGTCAACAAATATATAATCCAATATGGATCGAGTGAATGATTAAGCTATTAATAGGATGGCGCATGTCTTGTCTATAGCTTAATTGATATTGTGAGGCAAAGGGATTTGTCCACACATTCCAGGTTCAGTGAATTTGATCCTCTTGTGTACTTGGTGTCAATAAGTTCTGCTAGGGGCCGCTGTTGACGGTCAGCCGAGTTGGACACAGGTCGGAACCATGTACACCTAAGCCTACAGGGTCGCACACTTAACGAGAAAGAACAGACATTCGAGTTAGACTCAGATATGGCTCAATTGGATAGAGATCCAACCGGATAGAGTCCGATGGGCTTTTAGGCTCAGTCGGCAACTCTATATATAGGGGCAAGGGGTGAAGAGCCGCCGGTGTGATTTTCGCAACAGATTGAATCAGCGCACAACCTCAAGCTGGGGGCAAGATCAATCTCCACGGAAACCCTCCCCACCTCCGAGCCATAAACCTAGCCTTGCATCTCGTGCTAGCACACGGGTGTTGGGCGTTCTCTCCCTGGATGTGTGGATACCGGTAGAGACATCGCTACGTTGCAGTGTTATTTGGTGGCATCGAATCTCTACAAGATCAAATAAGCTGAACTTAATTTGGCAGACAGGAGGGGCGCTGTTGCAGTAGGGCGAGGCGAACTCGGGGTCGGCCCGGTCGGGCGAACTGAAGCAGCGTCGGTGGGGTCAGGCGAAGTGGAGCGAGATTGGCGGGATTAGGTGATCCGGACCCGAGGTCAGCGAGGTCGCTGTAAGCTGTCCGAGGTCGGCTGGGTCCTGTTCAGGGTCGGCTAGACCTTGATTGTCTAGTTTCGCTGCACTCCACATCAATCGGTAACAATCTATGATCCCTTACTTGCAAGTTATCCTGGTTTGCATGGTAAAAAAATTTTGTTTTATGCTCTGTGTTCTCCTTCGTATTTCTCTTTCTTTTGCAGAATTTCTGACCCATTGACATGTAACAACCTTTTTGTTCCTTTCCCACTCAGCTGCTGCTACTTCGGAGTCATCCTCTAAATCTGATTCATAAGCATATATAACGTGATTCACCTTTTTAAATATTTTCTTGGCTTCCTTGAACCTTTGTTGATGTGTTGTCACCTTCTGAGCCAGATGAGTCAAGCTTTCAAAGTCTTGAACCGAAAATCTTTCCTTAATCGGTGTCAACAATCATTGGAAAGCAAGATCGGCTAACTGAGAATCTGTCAAGGCCAGGCCGTAACATCTGTTTCTCATATCCCTGAACCTCTGAATATAGTCTTGAACATATTTATCATGTTTCTGTTTAATTGTTGTTAGATCAGACAGCTTCATCTCGTGGACTCCACTGTAGAAGTACCTATGAAACTATTTTTTCAGATCGGCCCAACTTTGAACAGAATTATATGGCAAAGATGAAAACCATGTAAAAGTCAATCTAGATAAAGACAAAGGGAACAATCTAACCCTCAGAGCATCAGTAGTTGATGCCTCACCGCACTGAGCCAGAAATCTGCTAACATGTTCATAGGTTGATACATTATCCTGCCCTGAGAACATTGAAAAATCTGGGACCTTGTATCGGTTTGGCAATGGTACCCTCTCAAAGTATTCTGGGTATGGATGCCGATACAAGTTACCAGTGTCCTTGGGCTTAAGACCAAACTGTTCCCTCATCACATCGGCTATCATATCAGCCCAAAGCTTTTGCTGAGGTGCCCTTGAACCTGCCGCTGTATCGGATCAAATTGATTAAACTGAGGCAAATACTGGGGCTGAGGTGATGCCCCTGGCTGATACTGCACTTGAGGTGAATGAGGCTGATATTGGAAATTAACATTGCCCTCCATATGATGTTGACGAGACTGATGCAACATATGGGCTTGCCAATCATGAACAAACTAAGAACCAATAAGCTGACGTTGCTGTGGAATCGGTGTCTACTGCCTCATCGATATCTGCGAAATCGGCTCCATAATCGGCTAGTTTGTCCTGAACATGGCCGCAGCTTGGTCTTGAGTAACCTGAGGGATGTTATGTCCTATGTGTTGAGGTTGTAGTTTGACCAAAAGTAGAGGATTGAACTCTGGCTGCTTCTGTTTCGATGATGATGCAATCCGCTTTTCGGGTGCCGATGTTGATGCCATCGGCTGTTCTGGGACCACACCTAAAATAGGCTGTTGTTTGTCGATAACCAAAGTCCTGTATTGTGGAAAATTGCCCTCAGGAAGAAACACTGCCCCCTTGGCTTGATGCTTAGTGATCCTACTATCAAGCACATAATTGATCATGTTGTTTAGAGTATTAACAAGAATTCTTATCTGGTTGATCAAAGCATGATGCACAGCGTAATCTACCGATCTTGTAGATTGTTAAACTCTGTAAGGCCTTCATCTTGCTTGACATCTTGAATTTTAGTATCCTTGCCAGAACTTGATTCGGGCTCATCAGTGTTTGGCAAAGCTATTTTGTACCTTTGAATTACCATGCCCGAGCAAGTCTGAATATATGAATGCAAGAATTGAATCTGCATGTTGTTCATCATCTCTTAGAACTCAGCCTTTTGTTCTGGCGTCAATTTGTCCATTGTCACGGGGATGATGTTCTCTGGGTGAACATCGGTCGACTTGAGGTCCACCATGATGGTTTGCTTCTAATCAGTCAAAAACGTGTTGATCAGAAGTCGTGTCCCACCGGGCGTGCCAAAAGCGTGTCGATGCGAAAAATGAACACTAGCCTAAGGGATCTGCTTAACTCTAGTGCAGGTCCGTAATCTTGCTTTTAGGGTTCATGGGCGTGCCAGTTGGCATGATCCTACAACCAACAAGAAACTAAAGAAGAAAATAGAGTTAAATCCATAAACAATAGCAGATCGGGTATAGCCAATGACGTATCGTTCAATATTGAGCCGATGTGATATGCACAGGATCGGCAATAAAGAATAAAGCATATGGAAATTAGATCTGCTCGATCGGCTAGATATCAATAATATGTAATCTATGTCTAAAAATATTCTTAAACCAAGTGAATGGGATAGATCGGCCATGATAGTATAAATCACTTATGTTTAAAAGTACTTTAAGACAAAGATTATATGTATTTATAGCATAGCCGTTGTGACAAATCTAACATGTATCGGCTAATACTCCGATACCACTTTATACTAAGATATCAATATAGATTAAATACATTAAACAGGAATCAATCAAGTGTTAAGATACCCTAATAGATCGATAACGAGCTTAATAATTTTACCACAGTGAGATCTTAATATAAAGGGCAGATTTAGCATATCAAGTAAACATGCAGAAAACAAGATAACTAAACCAGATAAGATCGGCTGAAACCTCGATACTATCTCTAAGAGCGATCATGGAACAAGATAGATATTATGATTCTAGATAATACTTAGTAGGTTAGACTCAACCGATGCTGCACTAAGCATAAAGAGAAGCATAAGATCTAAACAAGTCGATGAAAGCCTTTCAAGATGGTGGATACACTATATAATCTAGGTCAACATTGATATCTAACCCTATCGGTTGTTGTCTAGTAACAGATGCTAGCCGATTAGGGTTAGACAACATATAGACCTAGATTATATAGCATATATGATAACTCAACAATTTATGTAAACAGGATTAGACTATCATAAAGATGTAAGCACTAATCCCGAGAGCGCAAGCCGCCATAACAATCTTTACCTCTCGTCGGAGATCGAACTCGATGCAGCCCAACTCGAAAGCAAGAACTCATCAAAACAAATGGAAGTAAAAAGGTGGCGATGCGCTGAAGGTGTTATTGAACTGATTGTTGTTTGATTACATGGTCTTGGGCTATATTTATACCCAATTACAACTCAAAATACTAACAAGTCCCTTAGGTGGACTCTTACCGGTACAATCTATAAGGAAATTACTTATAATAACCTAATTAATAGATACAGTTACCTTTTTTTGGAGTCTATCCACATATGGCAATCCTCATAAAGCGCTTCAACTTGAATCATCAATGATTCGAAGGTCCTCTTACCGGAATCGGCTACATCGACTTACCTTGTCCGAGTCGGTATCAGCCGATTCGGCTTGCGATTGGTGAGTGCTCTGTTTCCGAAGATCACGGTCCCCTCCAAATCTGCCTTGGCCTTGATTCCAAATCTGATTCATGACTTGCCAAATTTGGTCATTAACATTATCCACCATATACAATTTGCTCTCCCTCTACATAAGAGGTTTAGCCAAAAATATATTTCATTTGTGACCATATGCATAATATATTTCATTCTTTTTTCCAATTCTCCACTCATATATCCCTATCGATATATATATATATGCACAAGCTTGATCATGATTACATGACTAGTATTCTTCTTGGATCTTCTGTTTGACTTTACAAAATATTTGGTGCAAGTATGCATTGTGATTTTCCCTACCTTGAGTTCCAGATAAGCCTTAGTAGAAGTAGGAGAAAATTAGGCAAGAATTGCCTTGGTGAGGAATCAAAACACATCGAGCGACCTGAGAGAATCATCAGAGCAGTAAAGTTATGTTTTTCTTTTTAAAAACTTCTTGAAAACCCCAATTCATTTAAGAAGAAGAAATAAAAATAACTTAAACCTAGACTGTTCCATTCTTCAATAACTTAGGATATCATGGTAGACACATTCTGATTCACAGATACGGGTAAGTCCTGGAATAAGTTTTATGTTAGCATTGTGTCAAAATAAATCATGATTCACCTTAGCACTCAACCTTTAGTCAAGGACGAGCAAAAGGCTAAGTGTGGGGGAGCTTGTTGACAGTCCTTAACTACCAAAATCCGACTGTCGACTCCTGCATAAACTGAACAAACAATGAACATCAACGTAGCGGTAAGGTTATTTACTAACTCTTTCCAAGAGTTTGGTGATTATTTATATACAGGTGAATAACATGTCAAAATAAAGTGAAAGTACGCTCCCGTGGTGAAGAAATACAACTTCGACCAATCAACGTTCACCACGTTAACTTCCCGTGGATTGGTAGGCCCACAAGTCAGGTGAAACCAACTTAAAGTGGGGCCAGACATTTGGGAACTGCCTTAAGGGCCCACATATAAGTGATCAGTGAAAGGCGGCTGAGAGAAGGGCTGACCAGGGTTCGGCCAAGCCATGGTTGCCTCCTCTCCCCTCCACCGACCACGTGGCACACTTACAACCCTCCAAAATAGCGGTTAGGGAGGTATGGCGGTTACAAACCACCATTACAACCGTCATTTGAGGCTATTTAAGGAGGGAACTTGACTTCAATAAACACACCACAAAAGGATCAAAGCTACACTCCAAAGGCATAGTACCTGGTCTCTAGTGTTTAGAAAATAGGGTAGAGAGTGAGGGGTAGTTCGGAGGAGTGCCGGGTATCTCGGCACTGACCTTCGACTTTGTACCTTGGTGGATGCTTCTTCTAATAAAGTAAGTGTTCATGATTTACTATGGTTGCATTACTTTGCATTGAGTAATTACTTTACTGCATTTACTTACGGGATCATCGTCCATTCATGGATGCTCTAGTCTAAGACCCCTAATGAAGATGGGTGTTCTTGGCCAAGACTAGAGTAGTAATAGATAGCGTAGACGTGTTGTCTATGCTAGAGTTTACATTTGTTTGCCACGTACTCCATGGGTTGTAAAGGTAGGCGACAGGTGGTGACAGCTATGTCTGTCCTTTGTAATCCTCCACTTTCGGGTACGTCGTAGATCTTGTAGGTTGGATTCACTCCACAGACCGAGTGTCAGCCGACGCCCTAAGTAAGTAACTAAAGTAAAGTGATTACCGACTATCTGGTGCCACAACCACAGAAATCCTCTCTATACCTCCGCCTACCTATTCTTGGTGTCCTTGGATGAACCTGACTCTTAGATAATCCACACCGTTCCTCGTGAATTCGATACCCTTGGAATACTCCCGGTGAAGTGCTACAATGATATTCTGTGCACTTGCGGATTTTATCTATGGTCGTAAGAAATACCAACATCCATCTCGTTGTGATCTAGGAGAGAGGACCAGCAATCCCTCATTACTGGAGGATGGCCTGTGAAGGGAGGCAGGCTCGGGAGCAAGTTTGAGCAAGACAACCACTTCGTGCACCATCCTTTGTTGGTGGAGCTTAGTGGGAGTTTGAATAACTCTTTCTTCTAAAACCCGCCACTACCAATAACCCAAGTGTTCTTCTTCCCTGACTAAGCTTTGAGTTGGTACAGGTACATGAACAACCCAAAGTGCCGGTAGAACCCACAATACACCTCGCATAGTTGAACGAAAATAGAAATCTAGAGGATCGAATTCGGATTGAGGTGGTGGATGTTGATACCATAATAGTGAAGGAGTCCTCGAAGATTTTTGCTGGTAGGAAGTCCTAACCCGAAGTAAAAGAAGGTCGAGAAGAGCACAACCTCATTGGTATTAGGGGTGGGGAAAGACACGGTGACAACCCGCCCGTCGATGATCTCCTGCGGTGCAAGCACTCCATCTTCCACCGCCGCTAGCAAATCTGCCTCCATCATAGTCGACTTGACCTAAGACAGGGTTTGATTCAAGATCGGGATCGATTCGGCCGTGGATTGTGACATGGTGGAGAAGGAAGATGAAAAGCTTTGAGCCGGGATGGATTTGAGGCGCGAATTTAAGAGAAATCGGTCTCGCTGAGCTTTGATTTGTCGAAACGCTAATGAAGAACGGAGGATTTTGGCACGGTAAAGAAAACGAAGAGGCACAGAACTGTTAGATTTGGGATCTAGGGCAACATTTCTTCCACTCAGTTTATTTATAACACTTGAGTTGCATCATGGGTCGGCTTTCAAAAGGATCTAAATAAAGTATGTGATTCCTCCATGGAAGGAATTGTTTCTCGGCTGAAATAAGTAACTACTCGGCAACATCAGGGATGAGTACTCAGCTTGTCTCGTTCTTTCCGAAAGGCTTCGCCGACTTCCAAGTCCTCGTCAAGCTTAGTCCTCGGGGGCTATTGTGGGGTACGTAATACTTGGGTACCCACTGCATGGATTTTGGGCCATGCGACACAGGGTGGGCCAAGTGCCCTAGGCCCATTTGGCTTACTTGTATTTGAAGAAAGAGATTGAGGATAAGACAATCAATATTATCCCATATAAATAGATGGTAAGTACCTGGATTATAAGGGATATTGTACCATATCTAGCTGGTCTCTACCCCACCTATATAAGGGGCGTCGGGAAACCCTAAGGGGGTGGATGATTCTGATATGTGGCCACGAGCTATTCCAACGCCATGCTGCGCACACCTACATAGATCCAATCTACATATAACTGGACTAGGGTATTACCTTACACCATGGGCCTGAACCAGTATAAACCATCTGTGGCATCATCTCTCCTTGATCTAGCGCACCCTATAAATTATATTATCGATCATAAGAATCGACAAATAGAAAAAACATGATTTCGATAGGAACAGACGCACACTCATCATAATCAACACCTTGAATCTATTTAAAACCTTTCGCCACCAATCACGCCTTATAGTGAAGGGTTACGCAGAAGCTACGATAGCTAATAACAAAAATTTTCTACCACGCAAACCAGGAACACTTGCAAGTAAGGGTCGATAGATCATTACCGATTGGAGTAGAGCGCATCGGATTAGCCAATTAGGAGCTATCCGATCCGGAACAGTGCTGGCCGATGACAGTCGATTCCTGCAAGCCGACAGCTGATTCCTGGGAACAGCCGATTCACCGAGTAGCCGATTCGCCGAGTCGTCCGACCGCGCTCGCCCGCCTCGCTCTGATGCGCCCGACCGCAGCCGATTCGTAGCCTACGAATAGCACCGCAACATAACAGAGCCTCTACCGGTATCCACACGTCCGGGAACAGAACGCCTAAAACCCGTGTTCTAGCACAAGATACAAGGCTAGGGTTTGGCTCGAAGGTGGGGAGGTTTTCTGTGGAGATTGATCTCGCTAACTTCTGTTGCGTCAAATCAGATTGATTCGATTCAATGCGATTGCCTGCCGTAGCTCTCCACCCCTCACCCCTTTATATAGAGTTGCCGGTTAGGCCTAGAGGCCCATCGGGACTCTATTTCGAATCGGATCATATCTGAATCTCATAGAGTTGGCCGGCCGGACTTCGTAAGCCCATAGGACTCTATCCGATCGGATCCCTATCCGATCGAGCCATATCCGAGTCCAACTCGAATGCTTGTTCTTATCCCCTTAAGCATGCGACCCTGTAGGTTCAGTTATACTCGGTTTCGACTCGAGTCCAACTCAGCCGACTTGTCAATAGCGGCGCCTAGCAGCACATATTGACACCATAGTATACAAGAATATAATATCGGCTCTAAACCTGTAATGTGTACACAAATCCCTTTGCCTCACGATACCGATTAAGCTATAGGCGAGATGTGTGCCATCCCTTCAATAGCTTAACCATTCACTCGAACCGTATTGGATTATCTGTTTGTTGATTGACTCCTCAATCAACTTGGCATGGTCATGGACTTCCATAATCCATTACCTCGAGGGGCCCAGAGATATCTCTCCAAAGGATGGGCAAATTCCATCTTGATCACTCACATCCCACTCTATGTTTCATAGCAAACCCGAAGACTACTTTTATAACTACCCAGTTACAGAATAGCATTTGGCAGTCCCAAGTAGGCTACTACATATGTTGGAATCCTTGATGATCTCAGGTCTAAGGACTTTGCACCAACACTACCTGAGACCAACTAATGGCACATTAATTCCTGCAGTGTCTCATGGTGGGTCTATCCAACAATGTGTTCTCTAACACATGTCCATGTATATTGATTTGGTATCTCCATACCATGATCTATGAGACAGGATCATCAATCAATAAACATGTCGATCTTAGAATCATATTTGTTCCAACAATATGGCATATGATCAGGGATCATTTAGAAATAGATTCATACATAAAGAGTCTCATAAATAAGTCACGTACTTATTGATCAATACAAGTTGTCTATTTCATGAAACTGAATAACACTTTATTCATTTGTATATAAATATTAAAAATGATATCCAACATCTCCATGTTGCCTCTAGGGCATATCACTAACATATAGATGTGAACATTTCCATCAGGTTTTGACACCATTTACACTCAATGGTTTTGACACCACCATTTACACTCAATGGTTTTGATACCATCGGCTGGAACCTGATGAAAATGTTCACATCTATATGTTAGTGATATGCCCTAGAGGCAACATGGAGATGTTGGATATCATGGTCAATGTTTATGTATAAATGAATAAAGTGTTATTCAGTTCTATGAAATAGACAACTTGTATTGATCAATAAGTACGTGACATATTTAATAGACTCTTTATGTATGAATCTATTTCTAAATGATCCCTGATCACATGTCATATTGTTGGAACAGATATGATTCTAAGATCGGCATGTTTATTGATTGATGATCTGATGATCATGTCTCATAGATCATGGTATGGAGATACCAAATCAATATACGTGGACATGTGTTAGAGAACACAATGTTGGATAGACCCACCCCACCATGAGACACTGCAGGAATTAATGTGCCATTAGTTGGTCTCAGGTAGTGTTGGTGCAAAGTCCTTAGACCGAAGATCATCATGGATTCCAACATATGTAGTAGCATACTTTGGGACTGTCAAATGCTATTCCGTAACTAGGTAGTTATAAAAGTAGTCTTCAGGTTTCCTATGAAACATAGAGTGGAATGTGAGTGATCAAGATGGAATTTGCCCCTTCTTTGGAGAGATATCTCTGGGCCCCTCGAGGTAATGGATTATGAAATTCCATGACCATGCCAAGTTGATTGAGGAGTCAATCAACAAACAGTAATCCAATACGGTTCGAGTGAATGGTTAAGCTATTGAAGGGATGGAAAACATCTTGCCTATAGCTTAATTGGTATCGTGAGGCAAAGGGATTTGTGTACACATTACAGGTTTAGAGCCGATATTATATTCTTGTATACTATGGTGTCAATATGTGCTGCTAGGTGCCGCTATTTACAAGTCGGCTGAGTTGAACTCGAGCCGAAACCGAGTATACCTGAACCTACAGGGTCACACGCTTAAGGGGATAAGAATAGGCATTCGAGTTGGACTCGGATACGGCTCGATCGGATAGGGATCCGATCAGATAGAGTCCTATGGGCTTACAACGTACGGGTAGCCAACTCTATGAATTCGGATAGGATCCGATTCGAAATAGAGTCCCAATCGGCCACTAGACCCAGTCGGCCAACTCTATATAAAGGGGCGAGGGGTGGAGAGTTGCACATAATTCATTTGCATTGGATTGCATTGAATCGCATTGAACCGAACACAACAGAAGTCGACGAGTTCAAGATCTCCACGAAAACCCTCCCCACTTCTGAGCCAAACCCTAGCCTTGTATCTTGTGCTAGAACACGGGTGTAGGCGTTCTATCCCCGGACGTGTGGATACCGGTAGAGGCACTGCTACGTTGCGGTGCTATTCGGCGGCTGCGAATCGGCTACGACGGATTGGCAGCGCGAGCGCGGCGAATCGGCGAGTCAGCTGAGGTTGGATCGGCTCCGACATTGGCAGATCGGCTACGTCGGATCGGCTGCGGTCAGGCGATTCGGCGAATCGGCTGTGTGGGAAATCGGCTGTCAGCGAATCGACTATGATCAGCTGGCACTGTTTCGGATCGGATAGCTCCTGATTGGCTATATCCGCTGCAGTCTACTCCGATCGGTAACGATCTATCGACCCTTACTTGCAAGTGTTCCTGGTTTGCACGGTAGAAAAGTTTTGTTTTATGCTTTCGTAGCCTCTGCATAACCCTTCAGTTTTTGATTGGGCTCAAGGTGCGTGGTTTGGTTTTGATAGTTGTACCTCGGCTACTATAAGAACCAGTCTTCGGGGCACGCTCACGAAGCATTTTCTGTCCGACCACCTGTCTAAGGGGTAAGGCTTAACACATCGGTTAGTGCAGTCATGAACAAGGAAGACACGGATAGGGATGGATGAAGCCCTTGGTGGGATCGACCCCTCTGGCAGGCTTAGAGCGGGTCGAGATGCCTAGGGGCATAGATTAACTGCTCGACCTAGGGCACCTGGCGAGGGAAGTCTCTGCTGGTCTTCTTTGTTAGGATGGTACTAGACGGTGGTTTATGTCATGGATTTCACCTGTATGCGGTGGTCGCATGTGGCACATGGTAACACGTGAGGGAGACATGTCTGGTGGGTAAAGTGGTACACCTCTGATCAGAGTATAATCTATTTGAATAGTCGTGCCCTTGGTTATGGGAAAGCCGAGCAATGACCCAAAGTGATGGATTTTATTCCAATAAACTAGAATGACTGGATTTAACATCTGTGGGCCTGGTTTAATACAAGATCATGTCGGTGTGCAACTTGATAATAATTTGACTATAGATAGCCCGTGGTTAGATTAAAACACCTTTAAATAATTAAACATTTTTAAATGCTTGTTTGCTGCAAAATAACCCTTATAAATGAATTCCTTGTAGTCCTTTGCATTATTTAGGGCATGGCTTGTTGAGTACGGTGGATGTACTCATTCTTGCTCAATATTTCCCCCTCTAGTGAGAGAAGCATCTTGAAGAAGAAGTCTTAGGTGGAGTCCTGGCTTATACCCAAGTTGAGTGCCTATGAATATGGAGTCGTAGGCCCGCTAGTCTGCTGTTGTTTTTCTTTTGTTGTTCAGGCCTAATATGTCTTTGTAATAATATAAGTACTATCGTGATAATTAATAAGGATGTCTTTTTTACCATGTTTGTGTGGTGTACCCCAGTTTTTCCTGGGACAAGGATTAATACACTAGCATTTGGGAAAGGTATTTTTCAGGCATGACATCTGCTATAATTTCATAAAGTATGCATTTCCATGTAATACTAGGTATGCGGTATTCCTGCTAGTTACGAATCTTAGTATAAAAGGTATACCTAATCCGTAATACTAACAACTTTGACAGATCCCGTAAAACCGATTGATCTAAACAACCCGTGTGAAAAAAAGGTTCCAGATCTAATCTAAAACCCGAACTAAGCAAGTTTAGCTCTGATACCACTGAAGGGTTACGTGGAGGCTACGAAAGCATAAAACAAAATTTTTCTACTGCGCAAACCAGGAACACTTGTAAGTAAGGGTTGATAGATCGTTACCGATTGGAGTGGAGTGCAGCGGATATAGCCAATCAGGAGCTATCCGATCCGGAATAGTGCCAGCCGATCACAGCCGATTCGCTGACAGCCGATTCCCCACACAGCCGATTTGCCGAATCTCCTGACCGCAGCCGATCCGACGTAGCCGATTCGCCGATGCCGGAGCCGATCCAACCTCAGCTGACTCGCCGATGCGCCGATCCGTGCTCACGGTGCCGATCCGCTGTAGCCGATTCGTAGTCGTCAAATAGCACCGCAACGCAGCAGTGCATCTACCGGTATCCATATGTCCGAGGGTAGAACGCCTAACAGCCGTGTTCTAGCACAAGATGCAAGGCTAGGGTTTGGCTCGGAAGTGGGGAGGGTTCCCGTGGAGATCTTGAACTCGCCGACTTCTGTTGCGTTCGATTCAATCCGATTCAATGAATCCAATGGAAATCAATTATATGCAACTCTCCACCCCTCGCCCCTTTATATAGAGTTGGCCGACTAGGTCTAGTGGCCGATCGAGACTCTATTTCAAACAGATCATATCCGAATTCATAGAGTTGGCCACCCATACGTCGTAAGCCCATAGGACTCTATCCGATCAGATCCCTATCTGATCGAGCCGTATCCGAGTCCAACTCAAATACCTATTCTTATCCCTTTAAGCGTGCGACCCTGTAGGTTCAGGTATACTCGGTTTTGACTCGAGTATAACTCAGCCGACTTGTCAATAGCAGCGCCTAGCAACACATATTGACACCATAGTATACAAGAATATAATATTGGCTCTGAACCTGTAATGTGTACACAAATCTCTTTGCCTCACGATACCTATTAAACTATAGGCAAGATGTGTGCCATCCCTTCAATAGCTTAACCATTCACTCGAACCGTATTGAATTATCTGTTTGTTGATTGACTCCTCAATCAACTTGGCATGGTCATGGACTTCCATAATATATTACCTCGAGGGGCCCAGAGATATCTCTCCAAAGGATGGGCAAATTCCATCTTGATCACTCACATCCCACTCTATGTTTCATAGCAAACTCGAAGACTACTTTTATAACTACCCAGTTACAGAATAGCATTTGGCAGTCCCAAAGTAGGCTACTACATATGTTGGAATCCATGATGATCTCAGGTCTAAGGACTTTGCACCAACACTACCTGAGACCAACTAATGGCACATTAATTCCTGTAGTGTCTCATGGTGGGTCTATCCAACAATATGTTCTCCAACACATGTCCACGTATATTAATTTGGTATCTTCATACCATGATCTATGAGACATGATCATTAATCAATAAACATGTCGATCTTAGAATCATATTTGTTCCAACAATATGACATGTGATCAGGGATCGTTTAGAAATAGATTCATACATAAAGAGTCTCATAAATAAGTCACGTACTTATTGATCAATACAAGTTGTCTATTTCATGGAACTGAATAACACTTTATTCATTTATACATAAATATTGACCATGATATCCAACATCTTCATGTTTTCTCTAGGGCATATCACTAACAAAAATAGAGTTTGAGAAGTTTGGGGTCCAACATGTCGAGGGTAACAAGCCTCTAATCCATCAATAATCAAGAATACAGTGTCATTCCCAGAGTCTAGATTATTATAAAACAACTAAATGTTTCTAATTAAGTAGCGCTAAGCATAATCCTAAAAATTTCTAGTAAGCACCACATATAGAGTTCTCACTAGATGGTATTTTTTATCTAGGTTTGTCAAAGGTAATTACATAATATTCAATAAATAAGGCCATAACAAGGAAATAAAGGAAAGGGTAAGTAAAACAGTTATAACGTGGTAAATTTAGTAAAGTGAATGCAATAATTTAAAACAATATAATTTTTGCAATTATGGGATTCAAGATGGGTTCAGCGATGAACTTGAACTGCACCACAGGAACCTCCAAAACAACAACAGCTACATGAACAACAAAACATGGCTAAAACTCTAAGAAAGAAACAAGAACAATACATAAAAGCAACATACATGGGTACTTTAAGTTATAACAAAAATTAAGCAACTTGAATGGGTCAATTAGGAGCTCGCATGGCTGAGATACGACCATCCGAATTTTATGCATAATTTAAGTGAATATTTCTGAATTGTTTAATTATTATTGCACCATTAAATTATGTATAATGCAACAACGCTCGAGAAGAGAAAGGATCGAGCGACTGCACGCCGAGTGCTAGCACACAGGCGATCGGCGTTCCACCCTTGGATGTGTGGATACCGGTAGAGACACTGCTACATTGCAGTGTAGATCGGCAAGGCGAGTCGGGGGTCAGGCGATCGGATCGTAGTGATCGGCACTTCCGCAACCTCCCCGACACACATACATTGGACCGACTTCTCCAACATAGTAGTTCACTACATTGCACATCAGTTCGTAACAATCTATAGTCCCTTAATCGCATGCTTTCCTGGAGTGTGCGGTAGAAAATTTTCAATTTATGCTCTAGTAGCCTACACGTATTCCTACAGAAGGTTGTGTGTACCTGAGGACAAAGAATTGAAGAATTTGATCCTCACCAAAGCCCATCAGAGCCAGTATTCTATCCATCTGAGATGTACCAAGATTTACTAGGATCTTAAAGAGAAGTTTTGGTGGGTCAGCATGAACAGAGAATAGTTGAGTTCGTCGCGCTCTGTGACGTATGTCAGTGAGTGAAAGCAGAGCACCAAAGGCACGCCGAACTGTTACAACCTCTTCAGATCCTGGAATGGAAATGGGAAGAAATCAGAATGGATTTCATCACTGGTATGCCTCGAACATCGTTAGGGCATGATTCAATTTGGGTCATCATCGATAGACTCATGAAAGTGGCCCACTTTATCCTAGTGCATACCACATATTATGGGAAGAAGTTAACAGAATTGTACCTCGCCAGGATCATGTGCTTACAAGGGGTACCTAAGAAGATCTTGTCTGATCGGGGAAGTGAATTTACCTCCAAGTTCTGGCAGAAGCTACATTAAGAGCTTGGTACTCGGTTGAACTTCAGTACAGATTATCACCCACAGACTGATGGGCAAACTGAGAGGGTAAATCTAATCTTGGAACATATGTTGCAAGTCTATGCTCTCGACTTTGGAGGAGCATGGGACAAGAGTTTGCCTTATGCAAAATTCTTCTACAACAACAGTTACCAAGCTAGTTTACAAATGGCACCATTTTGAGGCATTGTATGGACGAAAATATCGTACACCACTTGTTTGGGATCAGACTAGTGAGCGTCAGCTATTTGGAACTGAAGTGTTGAGTGAGGCAGAAGAAAAAGCCAGAACCATCAGGGAAAGGTTGAGAATTGCGCAGTCTCCATAGAAGAGCTACGCAGACAACTATCGAAGTGAACTAGTTCTTGGATTGTCAATAAGGATAGTATCGGGCTTTCAGCTGATCTTACCTGGTATAATTGTTTCACTTTAAGTTGCATGCTTTACATTGCTTAACTGGTTATATCTATCATCTTATATAAGTTTATCAATCCTTTAAATCTATTAAGCTTGTCATTAGCCTTGCACTATCTTGATTAGGTCTGATCTGTTGAAATTATAACTTGTTTAGTGGATTTAATTAAAGTTGATAGTGTTATATAAGGCTATATCAAAATTTTAGCCAGTATGTTATAAAAAAACACTCCAAGTTCAAGCAGCTAATCAGTAAACAAAAGCTATTTCATTGGCTATGATATAAGCTCATGTAATTAATAATTTGTCTGATTTTGGTTATAAGCAATTAATAGTCTTGGTTAGGTCCGATCTATCGTAATTGTTTGTAGCTAAGAAAAAGATTAAATTAGTAATTACATGTTATTTACATCTACATCTGATCATGATTGATTAAGGTCAAATCCATTAGGTACTTATTTAGATCATATATAGCAATTGATTTTGATAATCTCAGTCTAAGCTGTATCGATTGGATTCAACCTATAGGACTGATTCTGTTAAAGAAAAGTTATTTATGGTTATATCTAATCTAAAAATCTAGCTCATGAGCAGCATCTTAGCATCTTCCACCTTACAGCCGATTCAACTTGTTCGTATCAGCTGGTCATTACGATACAACATCGGCCCATCGATCGATCGGCTATCTTTTTCTAACGTTTATCATGTCTTGTTGGTTGCACGATCAAATCTACTGGTACGCCCGCATTGCACCAAAGTTTTGGACCTACACTGAAGCTAAGCAAAACTCTCAGACCGTTGTGTTTTCATATCGACACATTCTTCCTATAAGTCAAATAGTAAGGTATTATTCTAAATTGACAAATTTATAATTGCATAGATCCGATTAATCCTTCCTTAAAAGTCCCTAGCTTATAAATTATATAAAAAATCTTTTAAAAGTCTAAACCATTAAAAACCTAATCCTAGACAAAAGAAGACCTTACATATGATCCAAACCAGTGGCGGAGCTATAGGGTGGTCCGTGTGGGCCACGGACCACCTTGTGGCACGCCAAACCCCCCGGGCCCGCAGGCAGGAATTCACGCCAGAAAACGTCGGTTCGGTTTCGTACTTCGTAGAACTAGACGACGCCAAAAAATGCCGTTGCCGCCGCTTGATATTCTAGAGTCTAGACGCGTCGAGACGAAGACTGTAGAGCCGGCCGAAGGAGCAGCGCGACCGTGCGCGACTAGCTGTGACTGGACCACGACGGCCGGCCGCCGCGCCGCCGCGCCAAACCCGAAGCGAGCGAGAAACGGAAACCCTAGACCTAGACCGGCGGTAGACACGTCCGGTCGCTCTTTAACGTCCAGGTCCAGGGCCTGCGACGGCCGCCACGCCGTCGTGCCGAGTCCGACGCTGTCGCACCGTCGCGCCGAGTCCGATGTTGCCGCAGTTCGACGCCGCCGCCACCGAGTCTCTTCAACATCGCCGCCACCAGACGCCAGCCGTGCCGCGCTGCCGGCCCAGCCCCGTTCTCGTCGGCCGCCGGCTCCCATCGCCAACAAGGCAGAGGCAGCAGCTCCGGTAAATGCACTAATGTATTATGTACTTGCAATTTGCAATGAGATGCTTCTAATGAATCATATGTATTATTGAATGAATGAATTATGTATTATTGATCATATGTATTATTACTACTCAGGGACGACAACGGCAAGATAAGACAAAGTATTAGTGAAACTGCCCTTGTTTTCCATGAGCTTGATACAATGTATGATTCTATGTATTATTTAATGTTACACCACTTGATCCTATGTATCCCATCTAGCTAGGACTCGATATGATCATATGTATTCAGTTTTTGTCCATTATAACTATTGGTTCAGTTTTTTCCATACAATACAGTATATGTATTTAGTTCGATACAGTATATGTATAACATCTTATAATTCTTATGTAGATTTGTTAAAAATGAAGAGGAGTGGTGATATTGCCTCTCTTTTCGAGAAATATGAATCTAAGAAGAGCAAATAGAAGAACAAGAAGATGGACAAGATCAAGATAGAGTGATTCAAGAAAATGTAAGTCCAACTCCAATGCCGCCAAATCCACCTCCAGTTGCCCAAAAAGAAGCTATTTATGATATCAGTTAGCTACCACTTGATCCGGGTGAAAGACAACCCATTTCAGATTATCTCGTCAATGATCAAGATGCAGTTCGACGATCATATATTATTAATGGCCCATTGCAACCCTATGCACATAAATTTGAAAGTAGAAAAATTGGAAATAGGGATCAACAATTCAATCCCATATGGTTTTATAAATATTCTTGGATTGAATATAGTGTCAAGAAGGAGGCAGCATTTTGCTTTGTGTGCTACTTGTTTGGAAAGGAGAAAAGTATAAAATCAGCATTTGTTGAAGGTGGTAGGAGAAATTGGAATAGAATTGATGCACTTGATTTACATGTGGGTGGTGTGAAAAGTACTCACAACGCAGCCCAAGAAAGATATAATATATTTATAATTCCATATGGAGCAATTGATGATAAAATTGTGAAGGCGGATAATGAGGAGCATCGCCTCTACAAGATCAGGTTGACTTATTCCCTTAGATGTTTGAGGTTTCTTTTGCAGCAAGGATTACCATTCTGTGGGCATGATGAAAGTGAAGAGTCTAGCAACAGAGGGAACTTTATTGAGCTTTTGAGGTGGCTTGCTGCAAATAATGAAGAGGTGGACAAGTTTGTTTTGAAGAACACTCCAAGTAATTGTACATTAACTAGCCCTGACATACAAAAAGAAATTATTCAATGTTGTGCAATGGAGACTAGAGATCAAATCATTCAGGAATTTGGTGATGATTATTTTACAATTTTAGCTGATGAGTCTAGTGATGTCTCTCATAAAGAACAACTACGTCTTTGCTTGCGTTATGTTGATAAATCAGGCAGACCATGTGAGCGGTTTCTTGGAATTGTTCATGTAGATGATACTACTTCTTCATCACTTAAGGAAGCAATTCAATCTTTACTAGCTAGTCATGGTTTGAATATAACTCAAATCCATGGGTAAGGCTATGATGGGGCTAGTAACATGAAAGGAGAGATTAAAGGGCTTAAAACCTTGATCATGAAAAAATCACCATCTGCTTATTATGTTTATTGTTTTGCACATCAAGTTCAATTTGTTCTGGTTGTTGTTGCCAAAGACAATAGTGATTGTGTATGGTTTTTTGATCGAGTATCCCTCTTACTAAATATTGTTGGTAGTTCTTGTAAGTGTCATGGAATGATTCGACATAAGCAATATGATAATGTCATGAAAGCACTTGAGTGTGGTACACTAGAATCTGGTAGTGGGTTAAATCAAGAGATGGGGTTGCCTAGACCTGGTGATACCCGGTGGGGTTCTTATTATAAAATTGTGGTCAACATGATTGCTATGTAACCCACAATTCGTGATGTACTCATATCTCTTGGACGAGATACTTCACAAAGAGGTGATTGGCCAAAAATACATACTATGGTTGGAGCGTTTGAGTTATTTGATTTTACTTTTAATACTCATTTGATGCTTGACATTCTTGGACATACAAATAAATTATCTGAGTGTTTACATAGAAAAGACCAAGATATTCTTAATGCAATGTCACTAGTCCGTTTGACAAAGAATAAAATGCAACAAATGAGGTCTAATGGGTGGATTTCATTTCTTGAAAAGGTTACAATGTTTTGCAGAAAATTTGGCATTCAAGTTCCTGAAATGGAAAATAATTATGTGCCGTATGGAAGATCAGCACGTTTTGCTCCAGTCCAAACAAATGATGATCACTTCAGAAGAGAAGTGTATATTGGAGTCATTGATGAAATTAGCCAAGACCTTGATAGTCGATTTAATGAGGTAAATATGGAGTTGCTTACTTGTATGGCTGCTTTGAATCTAGCAGATTCCTTCGCTTCTTTTGATGCAAATAAGGTACACAGACTTGCTGAATTTTACAAGACTCGATTTGCAACTTGAAAACTTTATTAATGACATGAGAAAAGATGAATTGTTCAACGATATAAATAATCTTGTTAACCTCTCAGTAAAACTTGTTGAAACAAAGAGGGAAAAACTTTATCATTGGGTCTATTTACTTATCAAGTTGATATTGCTTCTACCAGTGGCTACTGCAAGTGTTGAAAGAATATTTTCTGAAATGACTTTTATCAAAAACAAGCTGAGAAATAAGATGGGCGATAGCCTTCTCGATGATTGTCTAGTGACTTTTATTGAGCGTGATATCTTCTTACAATTAAGTGAACAAGAGATCATCAACACTTTCATGGCTATTAAAAGGCGCAGACCTGACAAGAAGAAGAAGTGACATATTGCTTTTTAACTATTATGGGTATGCAACTTTTAAATTCTATGTTAAGAAATTATACTTATTTATTTTATGAATCTCTCTATGTCTTTTTATCTTAATTGTGTTTTATAATTCATATATTTGTGTACGACACGTTAATTTATCACGTCAAAAAAAATTTAGACAATGTACCACCATAACTGTAAATTCTGGCTATGCCCACTGATCCAAACATGCCGTCGCTCTGCAATAACCGAACTATCCAAACCCATGTCTTTGTATATATGGCCCATAAAAAAGCTATGGGGTTACGCAAACTGCAAACATGGCAATATACACATTAAATGGACTTTGTCAGCCCTTGGGCCAGAAAAATTAATCACACACCTTTCGCCCCGGTTTATAAAGCCTGAAACCCTGCGCCATCTCAGTTGATGAGCCATAAATCAGAGGTAAAATTAATCGCCTAGCTCATCCACAGCGACGGGATAGAGAATTAAGGCCTAAGTTAGAAGACAGTAATAGGGTAATGGATTCTGCTTGATGAAAATGATTTAGGCTGTGTTCTTTTATGGGTTAGAACCCTTCTTCCTTGACAGGCAAAATAAAACGGTGAATTAGCATAATTAAAAATAAATTAATATGATTTTCTAAAACTACTTTCATTTAAAGTTTTTTAAAAACACAAAGTTTCAAAAACATGCGTGTGAAACACGACAAAGAAGTGGAAAGTAGAAAAAAGAACACACCCTTAGTGTGGAGTGGGAAATTGGTTAGCGGAGTAGATAATGCATATATGATTTGGTTCATAATATATGTTCTCTGAAAACAATAAAGTGCCAGTGTGCTAGGAGACAACGTACGTACTCATTCTCGATCCCCTGCATGTAATCCATGCATGAACATTGTTTTTCGTGAACCAGTTACGGTGTACATGCTTTTCATCTGATAAGGACTTTATTTATGGTCATTCAAAGAAAGCTGTGTTAAATCAGTCAAAGAGGAGAAAAGCAGTAGCGAACAAGCGAGTTATCATTATTTTAGCTTTATAGGTTATTTTTATCCTGCCTTTTCTTTGTGGGGGAACATATTGTATAAATAAAATTTAAGACAAAGTTACATCCATTTATTTTTTAATGAAGTAGTCGTAGTTCGGCATATTATAATTTAGAAACATAGCATAATACATATAACATGCAGAAAATAGAGTGATTCTAATATAATGTAAACATGAATATGCTAATAAAAATAATAGTATCTAATAATATGTTTAACACCATGATGAGACGAACATACATGAAAAACGCTATGGATCTAGATACGACAGTGTTGGTGTTGTTGCTATCATTGTCGTTGTCGTTCTCTCCTCCTCCGGTGTTGTCGTTCCGTCCTCCTCTGTTGCCGGTGTTGGCCGACATTGACATAGAGGAAGGAGAATGTGATGCAGAGAGCGTCGTGAAAATATGCTTCCAAAAACTTGATCACCCACCTAGGTGTGCAGGTACTCAATAGGACGCGGTCGGCATAGACGACAATACATTGGCAAACTACTTCCCAACTGCTTTAAGAGGATCTACTTGGTCGTGGCTGGTACACCTTCCTTCCTCTTCAATCTCTCCTTGAGAAGATCTCTGGAAATAATTCATCGCCAACTTCCAAGACACCTACAAAATACACGTGGTCGAGGACGACCTGCACGCCTTCCAACAAAAACCCGGTGAACCTCTCAGAGATTTTATTCAGCGATTCAATGAATGCCGAAACACAATCCTCGACACCACTGATGCTTCTACAATATGTGCATTCAAGTTAGGCGTCCAAGATCGTTATACCATACAAGAGCTAGCAACAAGATGGATCACTTCCGCCATGAAGCTGTTCGAGATCATTGACAGGTGCACGCACACAGATGAAGCATTCCGGAGGAATGATGGGAAGGGAAAACAGAGAAGAAGCAGCCAGCAAAAAAGGACACACCGGAATCAAATCAGAGACCTGGCCAAAATCATAAGAAGGGTGGGAAGCGGAAGGCACAGATGGAGGTCCTTGTTGTTGAACAAGGATCACCTGTCCCCAGCGGCCTGCCACTCAAGACAACAAGCCAATCCGACAGTGGTGCCCGGTACACAAGACAAGTGCACACACGTTCGAGGAGTGCCTTCTTTTTCAACAAGCTATGGCCAGGAAAATGGCCCTCAACAAGAGAAAATGAGTTCGCATGGTAGAGAAAGGAAACAACAACCCTCCATCTGTCAACGAGCCTGAATTTTCCGATTTCGATCATTATGTGACGCACACCTTTGGTGGATCTACCTCTCATTCCTCCAAGCAGGAATACAAGAAGATAAAATAAGAAGTATGCTCCACATCCAAAGTATCAGCGTCTAAGCTGAAGTGGTCAGACCAGAAAATTGAGTTTGATTTCAACCACCCTTCTCTAACAACGGCACTCGGACGATATCCAGCAGTAGTCGAGCCTACTATTTAGAACATCAAAGTCACCCGAGTTCTCATTGACGATGGAAATTCAGTCAACCTCCTCTTCACTAGCACGCTTGACGCCATGATAATCCCTCGAAGCGAGCTTACCCCATCAAAGCAGCCCTTCCACGGCATTACCCTAGAGTCATTGTCTTGTCTGTTGGGAAAAGTCACATTGCCCATGACCTTCGGCAAAGCTAACAACTACCAGACCAAGCAGATCACCTTGGATGTGGCTAAATTTGACACAGCCTACAATGCCATCCTCATGGCAGCTTCACATTACGCTTATTAGCTGATCAAGATTCCAGGTCCGAAGGGAATAATCATGATTCCAAGGAACAAAAAGATGGTCGTGCAGTGCGACAAGAGGAGTCTCAATCTGGTCGAGCAAACTCCCACCACAACCACGCCTCCCCGAAAACTGAGAAAACCCAACCAGATGGAGCAATCAAGTTGATCCTGTTGTCGAGCAGCACCCCTGACAAGACAGTCAAGATCAGCGCCTCGCTCAACAACAAATAGGAACTAGAGCTCATCATCTTCCTCCACGACAATGCAAACGTGTTTGCTTGGCAACCGTCCGACATGCCTGGGGTCCCCAAGGCGGTGATTAAGCATAAGTTGATGGTTCGACCAGACACAAAACCTATCAAACAGAAGCTATGTCACTTCGCATCAGACCACAAAGAGGCTATCTGAAACGAACTTAACAAGCTCCTCAAGCTCGGCTTCATTAGAGAAGTCATCCATCCTAGGTGGCTCACAAATCCAATCATGGTGTGCAATGCCAACGAAAAGTGGAGGATGTGTGTCGACTTCATCGAACTCAACAAAGCGTGCCCAAAGGACCACTTTGCCCTTCCACACATTGACCATCTAATCGACTCTACCGTAGGCTATGAGTTGTTAAGTTCTCTTGACGCTTACTCCAGGTATCAACATATCAGCATGGCCAAGGAAGACAAGAAAAAGACAGCATTCATCATGCCCTTTGGTGTTTTCTGCCATGTCAAGATGCCCTTCGGATTAATCAATGCAAGATCTACCTACCAGCAAGAAATCCAAGGGGCTTTCCAACCTCAACTCGGCAACAATGTCAAAGCCTACGTCGATGATGTTGTCGTCAAGACCAAGACTCAGAATCGCGTAATCGATGACCTAAGGGAAATGTTCAACAATCTCTAGAAACATTGGCTCAAGCTGAAATCGAAGAAGTGCTTGTTCGGAGTACCATCGGGCAAATTGCTTGGCTTCCTAGTCTCTGGACGGGGCATCAAAGCCATTCCCAAGAAAATTAAGGCTATCGAGAACATGAAGTCACCGACAAGGCTCAAGGAGGTAAGAAAGCTCACCAGATATATGGCAGTGCTTAGTCGATTCGTGGCTAGGATGGGAGAATGAGGCCTACCTTTCTTCAACCACTTGAAGAAACAGGACAGGTTCGCATGGACACCAGAGGCTGAAGAGGCGTTTCTCACTCTCAAGCGATACCTTGCCAATCCACATGTCCTCGTCGCCCCACAACCACTTGAGTAATTGTTCCTTTATATCATAGCAACGTCGTACTCTGTCAGCACCATCATTCTTGTCAAGCACGAGAAGATCCAACACCCAGTCTACTACATTAGTGAAATTCTTCACGACGCCAAGCCTAGATATCCACAAGTCCAAAACCTACTCTACAGTGTTGTCACGACATCCAAAAAGTTGTGCCACTACTTCCAGGCCCACGAGGTCATGGTCGTCTTGTTGTATCCCCTTGGAGAGATTGTATGTAGCAAAAAAGTCACAGGACACATTGCCAAATGGGTCGTCGAGCTCAGCCAATTCGATGTCCACTTTGTCCCATGAATAACTGTCAAGTCTAAAGTACTCGTCGATTCCGTTGCCGACTGGACCGTCCCCGAGGACGGCCATGTTGGTCATACAGATAATGAGTGATGAACAATGGCATTTGATGGAGCGTTCAACAGCCAAGAAGCAGGCGCCAGATTCATCCTAACATCGCCAACCGGAGATCAGTTTTGACATGCAATCCAACTCGATTTCTAGGCTACAAACAATATTGTCGAGTACGAAGGACGTCTCGCCGGATTAAGAGCAGCCATGACACTTGGAGTAAAGCAATTAATTGTGAAAGGGGACTCAGAGTTAGCCGCTAACTAGGTGCACAAGGATTACAAGTGCTCTAATCCAGGGTTGTCCTAGTACCTAGTAGAATTCAAATAATAGGAGTGACGATTCGACGACCTCAAAGTGCACCATGTCTACCACAGGAACAATGTCGACGCTGACAACCTCACCCGACGAGCCTACAAATGAGAACCGGTTGAGCCAGGTACATTCCTGGAAGTGCTGACAACACCATCTATCAAGAGTTCGTGAGACAACTACGCCGATAGCACCACCGACATCGGCTCGGGGCTATAGAAACGTTGGATAACATCTTAGCGAATATCGAGACAATCCAACACTGGCGAACACCACTCATCGAATTCCTCAACGCTGAGAAGTTGCCGAAAGATGACACTGAGGCAGAGAAGCTCCCACGTCAGGCAAAGGCTTGTTGTATGATCAGGAATACAAAAAAGGCACAAATTGAGTTTTGCTCAAATGTGTGTCCTCCGACAACAGCAGGGATCTGCTGCTCCGACATCCATGAAGGAATCTATGAATCACACGCTAGCGGGCGAACCCTGGTCGATAAAGCTTTCTGACAAGGCTTCTACTGGCAAACAGCCCTCCAAAACGCTCGTGACATGGTACGACGATGTGAAGCATGCCAGTTCCATACCAAACACACAAAGTTACCAGCACAAGCACTTCAAACTATTCATTTTGTCTTGGTCGTTCTTGTCACGCCCGGAAATTTATCCCAAATTTCCAGACTATTTTGTGTAATAAATCCCTATGCAGGAATTAATCAAGGTACACAAAATGATAAATCAATACACAGATCCAAATGTAAATTAAAGCGTATAAATACTTACAGAAGAAGCACTTAATCCTTGCACTCTAAGAAAGAAGCAGCGGAAAAGAAGGATGATCCTAGCGGGGCTTCAGCTCCACTCCACAGGCAAACTCAACTAGGGTCTGAGCCTTGGTCCTCTAACACCGTCTTCAACTCAGAAGCACTACACTTCTGAAAGGGAGAGAAATTGCAAGGCTGAGTACAACCAACGTATAGCCATGCCGAGAGAATGCAAAAATAAAGCAAAGGAGTACAAGGAATTCATATATAGGGTTATTTTGCACAAAACTAGCATTTCAAAGCTTTTAAATATTTTAAGGCATTTAAATAAAACACGAGCCTATCTCTAGTCAAATTATTATCAAGCCGCGCTTCAACGCGATCTTGCCTTAACTCATGCCAACATGTGCTAACTCTAATTATTTTTGTTTTAAACAGAATTAAACTCTAACTTAGGTACATTGCTCGGCTTGCCCATAATCGAGGGCGCGGCGATTCGAATATATTAAACTCTGATCAGAGGTATACATCTTTACCCACGAGACATGTCTTTCTCATGTGTTGTGACGTGCCACATGCCACCATGGCATATGGACGAAAGCCATGACATAACTCATCGCTTAGTGCTACCCTAAACAAAGAAGACCGACATAGACTTCCCTCGCTAGGTGCCCTGGGTTGAGCAGACAGTCCATGCCCTTGGGCATCTCGACTCGTTCTGAGCCTTCACTTGCCAAAGACGTCAGCCCTAGCTAGGACCTCATTCGTCCCTATTCGTGTCTTTTTTTGTTCATGACCGCACTAGATGACATGTTAAGCCTTACCCATTAGACAGGTGGTAGTACGAAACATGCTTTGCAATAGAGGCCCGAAGACCGGTCCTTATGACGGCCGAGGTGCGACTAACTAAACCATGCACCTCGAGCACAGCCGATAACATGTTTGGGGAGATTTTGAAGGAGACATTTATTGCCATAGCTAAACAGCCAAAATTACCATCATTTACAAGTTATTCTTTAGTCTAATTATTGAAAACATCTAATTGTTTTTATTCAAGCAGGGCTAAGCATATTCCTAAGTTTGCTAGTAAGCACCATATATATAAAGTGCTCACTAGTTTTATTTTCCTAGAATTATCAAGGATCATAATAATACAAGTAATAGGGCTATAACAAGGAGAATTGGTAAGGCTAAATAAAATAGTGATAAGCGTGAGGATTTAATAAAGCAAAATACAATAATTTAAATAAACATAATTTTGTAAACTAGGATAGCAATATGATCAAAATGACATGACTTGCCTGGCTCCTTCGAACAAATCTTCTTTCTTTGCGAGCGCGAACCTTTGAAACAACTAAGTCTACACGCTGACACGCAAAATAAGGAATAACCCTAATAAAAATCATATAAATAATACATAGAAAGTAAACAAACATGTAGAGCTCAATTTTAGTTGAATTTTGCAATTTCAATGACCCAATTTGGAGTTCGTATGAATATGAATTTTAGAAGTTTTGGACTATTTAAACGAATTTTGGAAATTAAATTGATTTATTGCATAATTTTTAATTATTTTTACCCAAAAAAGGGTCGGGATGACGAGAACGGGCAAGGACAGTGGAGGGCGGCTCACCATGCACTCAATGGCGAGAAGAGGTAGCTTGGACGCACGGTGGCGAGGGAAATCAGCGCTCGGCGGCGACAAGGGCGACGAGCTTTGACGGCGATCCCAGGGTGGGGAGTAGTGGCCGGGGAAGAGGACGACGCCGTGATGCCGTAAAAGGATAGGACAACGACGGACTTGGCGCTGCGAACTGCATGACAAGGTCGGCGATGAGATTTAGCGACGAAGGTCCTCAGGTCGACGACGATGGCTTGTCGATGGTCTTCCGAGGAAAGAAGGGATGGACGGCCTTCCCAGGGGTCCTTGCGTAGAGAACAGAGGGCGAGGCGAGGTCCGAAGACGACAGGATCGACCGAGGGGCTTGGCCGGAGTTCAACAAGGGCGGCGGCACTCAGGCTCCACGGTGACGAGGTCCTTCCCGAGGTTTTCGGTGAAGGGGAGATGGTTGTCGAGCTTCCTTGCGTTCCTGCGATGCCGAAGATGGTGACGGCACTGACCAGGGATAGCGAAGATGTCGGCTAGGGCCGGCTGGAACGATGGCCGGCGACAGAGAGAGGCCGACCGTGGGGAAGATGGCTTGGGTACGGGAAAACTCAGGAAAATGAGAGGAAACGAGAAAAGGGAGCACCAGGATATTTATAGGCATTGATGGAAGGGAGAGGGACGTTGGGGAGAGGAGGGGAACAGCCAGGGAGGGAGAGGAATGGCCGGTCATGGTGCAGCTCAACAGTGAAGAACAAAAATCAAAATCCACCACGAATTGATGGAAGATTGGATGGGGAATCATGGGGGAATTGATGAGGAGGTGAAGGAGAATCAATTTTTGCATTCAACTGGAGGGGAATTGATCGGGAGGCGGATCGGAGGAGGCAAAGGCTCTAGAAATCACCGGAGAGAGATGAACAGGCGGCTGGCTGGAGAAAGAAGGTAGCACTAGGGAGGAAACTAGACTTTTCTTTTCTAACAACTTTGAATTTTTATAAATACTTTCAATGCTCAAATAATTCCAACAAAAATATTAAAAATAGACGACCACTCAAAGTATTTAATAAAAATTTAACCAGATCATTTACTGATTAATTTATTTATTTATTTAATTACTAAAATGCTCTTTGTATTATTAAAATTAAATTTGAGCTCGAAAAATCCGATAAAATTTCGAGAGTACTTTAGGGTATGGAGAATATTTTAAAAATATTTTCAAAAATGATTTTTAAAGGAAATTTTTATTTCCTTATTACTTTCACTTAATCTGCTTTTAATTTTATTTAATTTCTGGAAAATAGATTATTTAATGATTTTTAATCCCGAACAAAAATCGGGGCATGACAGTTCTCGTGTTTGGGGCTTGACATCCTCTGACCCTTTCCACGAAGACAAGGCAGCTACAAATTCTTTTTAGTGGCTATCAACAAGTTCACTAAGTGGGTTGAAGCAGAGCCAACAGGTGATATCAAAACCGAACACGCTATCAAGTTCATCAAAGGAATATTTTGTCGATAGGGACTACCGAACAAGCAGTGCTTTCCATGGTTACTGCTTATAATTCGGGGTCAAGATCTGCTTCGCATCGGTTTCATGCCCTCAAAGCAATGGGCAAGTTGAGTGGGCCAACAGGATCATGCTACAAGGGATCAAAACACGTGCCTATGATAGGCTCATGGCCTACGATTCATGATGGGTCGAAGAACTTCTATGGGCCACCAAAGAGACTCCCTTCTTCCTCGTGTACGGATCTAAAGCCATGCTCCTGACAGAGCTATGCTATCAGTCTACATGTGTACAGAAGTACTCGGATAAGAAACAGGACAACCGACAACCAGACGACGTCAACCTCCTAGAAGAGCATCGGGAAAAGTTGTCGTCTGTGTAGGATAACGCGTAGGCTACGAAAGCATAAAACAAAATTTTTCTACCGTGCAATCCAGGAGGCAAAAATAGCCGATCAAAGTCTAGCTGACCACGAGAAACACCTTACCGACCTCGAACAACACCTTGCCAAACTCGCAGACCTTGAGTCCAATTCGCCTGACCCCACCAACCTTGACTCGTATCGTCCGACCTCGCTGACAGCGCCAACCTCAACTCGATTCGCTCGACCGTGCCGACGCTGCTTCGGTCTGTCCGATCTTGCCGAGGCCATTCTGATCCGTCCGACCGGTCCGACCTCCAATTACCGAATTAAGGGATCGACAAGTTGGAACTGAGGAATCTACTAATGTGGCCAACTTACACCACAATGTAGTGATGTCTCTACCGGTATCCACACATCCAGGGAGGGAACACCAAACACCTGTGTTCTAGCACGCGATGCACAGCTAGGTTTTTGGCTCGGACGTGGACTAGGGTTTCAGTGGAGAATTGATCTGGCTTAGAAGTTGTGCACCTTGATCTCCACCCCTTGCCCTCCTTATATAGAGTTGGCCGACCGAACTCATAAGCCCACCGGGACTCTATATTGAGTTGGATCTTATCCGAACTGAGCCATATCCGAGTCAAACTCGTATGCCTGTTCCAACCTGTTAAGTGTACGACCCAATAGGTTCATGTATACTTGGTCCGAGAGCACCTCTCGGCCGACCCTATCAATAGTGGCCCCTAGCAGAACATATTGACACCAAAGTATACACAAAGATCATATCGGCTGAACCTGTAATGTGTGCAAAAATCCCTTTGCCTCATGATATCAATTAAGTTATAGGCAATACTCGTGTCATCCTATCATTAGCTTAATCATTCACTCCATCCCGTATTGGATTATGTAACTGATGATTGACTCCTCAATCGCATCGGCATGTCCATGCACTTCCATAATACATTACACCGAGGGGCCCAGAGATATCTCTCCCATAGGAGCGGCAATTTTCATCTTGATCATTCACATCCCTCTACATGCTTCATAGCAAACCCGAAGACTACTTTTATAACTACCAGGTTACAGAATAACGTTTGGCAGTCCCTAAGTAAGCCACTACACATGTTGAAATCCATGATGATCTCAGGTCTAAGGACTTTGCACCAACATCACTTGAGACCAACTAATGGCACACTAATTCCCTATAGTGTCTTAAGGTGGGTCTATCCAACAACATGTTCTCTAACATGTGTTCACATTTTATTGATTTGGTATCTCCATACCATGATCCATGAGACATGATAATCAATCAATATATGTGCTGATCTTAGAATCATATTCATTCCATAGATATGATATATGATCAGGGATCATTTAGAAATAGATTTATATCACATAAAGAGTCTCATGAATAAGTCACATACTTATTGATCAATACTAATTATCTATTTCATGGAACAGGATAATAGTTTATTCATTAATACATAAACATTGATCATGATATCCAACATCTCCATGTTGCCTCTAGGGCATATCACTATCAGTCTGAGAAGCCGGATACCAGCAAGCCTTATGTCGCTATCACGAGAACCGCATTCCAGCCCGTACACTCGACATCAGCGATTATGTTCTCTGCAGAGTCCAAAATCAGGCAGGGACAATAACCTCTCACCCAAATGGGAAGGACCATACATGGTAATTGAAGTCTTACGGCTAGGTGCATAGAAAATCGTCGATGACGAAGGCCACGAATTATCAAATTCCTAGAACATTGACCAATTGTGTAAACTCTATGCACGCGATTGGTTTAAAGTCTGTATGTTGATTTATTCAAGTTAATATACATGAACCATTTCTATCCAAATTACATAGTGTTTGTCCATTGATCCCCTCTTCTTATATCACTATGTCTCAAAGTCGTTTCTTATCGTCCTATCACATTAAGCCTAACTAATCACCGAATCTTAGAACCTTGGCCGGGGATGCCTGGTACTATTGGTCGAGTGCTAAGGGTCAAAAAACCATGTCAGATTGGTCATGTCAACATGTAATGTATTAACTAGTCGTGTAATCGAGAATTGGTTTGCTCAATTTCGTGACTAGGGGTTAGGAATTCGAAGCATCAGCGTAGTCTATTATAAGTTTCTTGCTACCTTGGTGGAAATATTTTCCAAGAAGCCAGCTGGGGGCTAAGAAGGGTATCCAACTCCGTTCTGCTAATAACAGCAGTTGCGAGAGTACTCGTTCACTACTGCATTACATTTTTTCTTATCAATTACAAAGGATATTACAACCAAACTTTACAAAAGATCTACTAATGTCTTGGTCAAGTGTTTTGCAGGGCATCCTAAATATTACATTTACCAAGATGGCCATATCTACTACATCGAGGCAAACAAATCCTCGACAAGTGGAGCCAAAGACTACGCTAGCTGGTCGATCTAGGCAGTGGTCCACCGAGATTGATTAAACCCTTTCGTAAGAAAGTCCAAGTTCATTTGCGGTCGTGACTCACGGATGCACACAAGCACAAGGCCACCTACATACCAACTAGCTCGACAACATTCTTGTTTAAGACTATTGTTGATCCTTCGAGCGGTACCGACAAGGTCATTGCATGCACTTCATACCCAGTCCAGTAACCCGACACATATTTCTCGGGAAGGGGACGAGCCACACATAGTTCTTGGCACAGCCGATCAAGCGAGGAGTAGCACCCTTGCGAGATAAGCTTCATCTAGACTTCTCATCCTTTGAGAAGTTTCGAGCACTAGTCTTTCTTGATGTTGTCGACTGTCCGCTCCAATCTTCCTTCTCTAACATGGTTCGCCAGTACTCGAACCTGATGTTTCGTCTCCTCAAAAAAACTTTCTAAACCTGTTTCAAGAACAAGGGTGATAGTCTATAAAGAGTCCTTACTCTGATATTGTTCTCGAAGGAGTGTGAGTTGAGCTTCCCAAGAAAACAACTCACTGTCAGGAGTGATGAGGACCAAAGCACGGTCGTCGCCACTTGGAGTCGATGAAGCGTGGGGCGATTCATGAATCACTACCATGTCAGCAAGTCATCTTCTTTGTTGGATAACCACAGCCTCATCCTCAAGACATCTACACAATAGGCGACTGCCCAAAAGATTTTAGGACAAACAGATGGAAGTGTTCTCAGGAACATCAGACCAAAAATTGTTCTTAGATTACATAAGGCAAAACAAAGGAATTACTCTTCAAAATAGGGGTATACGGATTCCTCGACCTCCTCTAGCTCCAACATCATGTCCTTATGGTGCTTGTGGGCTCCTCCCTCGACAAATGATGTTTTTGATGTGGTGCAACTTGATCTAAGTGCCAGTGCCGACACTAGCACTAGCGTGTCGCAGTGCCTAGTGTCCCAGCATGGCACGGTTAAGATGGTTTAGTAGCGTGCCTAGGCCTGTGCCTTGGCACGGAGGCACTACACGGCACGACACGGTTTACCCATCGTGCTTGGTCGTGCCATGCCTAGCCGTGCCATGCTCGGCCGTGCTCGTGTTAGTGCCGTGTCAGGCGGCCCGGTTGGCCAACTATACTTGCCACGGTGAAGCCGAAAGAGGAGGCGGCGTGACCTGGTGAGTGGCGCGATGGCCAGAAAAGGCGATCGGAGGGCGGCGGTCGCGACGGCAACTCGGGGCGCACGGTGAACACCGTGTTCCAGCGACGATCCAAGCGCGCGAAGCAGCGGCCGAGGCGCGGGGCAGTGTGGTGAAGCCGGGGTGGACTTGACATGCGGCGGTGGTGCTTGAAGTGGTAGTGGCGCACGTCCGAAGCTCGGCGACAAGCGGTGGAGCGAGGGAAAAGCGCAGGGAGAGAGTGCTAGTGTCGGAGACGCCCAGACCTTCCGTTATAATTGCTAGATGAGATGATTCACTTCAAATCATCCAACAAACATAATGAAACGTCTGACGTCCCGAGAGAGGGATATGTGAGAGATTGCTCGGCTTTTAACCTGCCAGTCAACTTCAGCCTGAGACGTGCCCGTCAAACCACTCGAAGGTGGCTACCATATGTGTTACACGTTTAGGAGAATTGACAAATTTGGCTAAAGATCTACAAGGTCTCAAATATTCCTAACTCGTACTCGTGTGAATCTAACCCCCAAGATGTGTGTTAGACTCACACTTTCGTCACAAGCATGAATATACATCGCGATTACACTTAAATTGGGTAAAACTTAAAGGATTACAACAAAAAGATAATTACATAGGCCAACCGGCCAAATAGATTTATCAGAGAGCAGCGAACAGCAGTGGCTTACTACCCATTCCACAAGCACACTGACTAGGGGTTTACCCCGTTAAGTTCTCATCCTAAAAGAAACAGTCGATTACCCACATCGCTCAAAAGGCTAAGTCTACACCTGCAAGCAAAGTGGATATTCTAGTGGCAAGAGTGAGTACATTAAACAAGTTAATGTAGTGGCAAGCACCGAGACAAGCCTAACACTCTACATGTATGACATATAATCAAGGGAGGCATAATATGGTTCATTTTAGCGTAAAGCAAGTTTTATTTACATAAAACACTTCCAAATCAGATTTTCTTTCAAATGAAATTTCAGCAAGCAAGTTCTTAGCATATGGGCATCAAAGTAGTCATTAATCATGTCTAAATATACACCTCATTGCCCTCCATGGCAGCAAGGAGTTCATTCCCAAAATTTAACATGATTTGAAGGAAATTTCAGCATTCAAGAGGAAAATACAAGTCTATACTCAATATATATCCACACGTCGCTCATGACTGTGAGCACGGCTAATCGATTAGTTTAGACTTTGCAGAGTTTGTACACTTCACCCACACGATGTGAATCGTTCACATAAAGTGAAGCGCTCTAGTTTTGTTCGGTACCCGTCGGTACCACCATACTCTGCATGTTGAGTATAGACTAGAGTTCACAACGAAGCCTTTACACAACTTAGTTTCTAGCCTTGCACCAGCATGATACGTGTTCTCCCATCCTAGGCATACTAGAAATATGACCCAGAACCGTTAAGTGATGGGCCCACGACTTGACTTAACACCGTGGTGGCGGACACGACGGAAACCTACCCACGTGGCATGATACCATTGTATTGGACAGACTTAGTCGCCTAAATTACCACGACAAGGTAAATAGGAAGTTCCTCTGGGTTATCCGAACCCATATACACCGGCCTACCATAATGCAAGGCTAGTCGCTAGGTAGCTTACTCGGCTTAGGCCATCTCATACTGACACATGTGATATACTGTATACGAAATGAACATACGTTGAGTGAAGTCCTTAGGTTGGTCTGGGCACACCCTTCCCCTATCGGTGCACAACTAATCACCATATGTGCACCACTTATGGCCCAAAACCTAAAATCCATGGTTTTCTACATTTTTATTTGTCAAAATATCAAGTATATAGGTTCTGTCTAGATTATTTGGAAATAAATTTTCATGTTTGTGATGAGGCCATAATATCGAGGAAAACATTTTAAAGCATGACTAAGCATCATAGTACCCTAGACATAAAAACTCACATTATAAGGTGATATAGACAAGTTTCTCCTAAGGTTAGGGATGAAGGTTATGGACATATGTGGGGTTAAGGTAATATGCAAGTATTAGGAGTTGGTCTAGCAAGTTTAGCAAAATTTTGCTTTATTAGTGTACAATCAACATGCAAGATTTGCAAACTTTTCGATAACATCCAAAACATGGGATCAAGGTGATCAAAGAGAGGGAGGTGGGACTTGCCTGGAAAATGTCAGCATCCTAATCTTTTCTTCACCGTTTAAGCAATTATCTATACAAAATACACGTTATGCAATTAAACACTCAAATATGCGAAAAATCCAAAATGCTCTAAAATACATGATTTTTGCACATTGAGTAGGTACTAGTCTCTAATGATTTTAGGAGAAAGAATTTCTAATTTATCCTATCCCATTTGGGAGTTATCGATTTTAGAAGTTCTATTAGGACGTAGCGGCATAGAATGAGGCGCTTTTTGGACAGGGCTCCGATTTTTGTTAATTTGGCTCCACAGAGGGGTGGAGATAGGTTTTCTAAGACCAACACATTTGGTTTCACAATTTTTTTGTGTTTCTAAGAATTTATTGTGTATCTTACCGATTATAATGTGTTCTAGGTCTATATTGTTTAATAAATGCATAACTTAAGAGTTGTATGTCCAGGGCAGGTTATCTCATGATTTGGTTGGGTAATCTGAATACATTTGCTATTTATTCCATTTTAAGTTCACAAGTTTAGATTCTTTTATCGTTCTACTTCATATTTTGCAACTAGAGGTGTTCGATGTTATCATCTCAATATGTATTAACCTAGTTATTGTTGTATGAGCCAAGTGCTCTAGTGAGTGAGGATGGGGCTTAGTGTTTCTCTGATCCAAGTTTCTTTTAGATTTATTTGGAGCAAATGGGCATATATACGTTTATACATACATAGCTTTAGTACTTAACTTCTATTGTTAGTACCTAGGTTTTCTTTGTAAACTCTTTAGTGGCATATTTGGCACATGAGTGACCATATTTTATTTCACCTAGTTGAAGTTCATTAGTTTCTGGTTTTATAAAAACTTGGTTTACATAAAAAGGATTAAAGTTGAGTTTTCTGCAATTTTTACATTTTGAAGGGTGCATTAAGTCATTTGTTTCATATATAAATATTTAATTTTACATTTTGAAGGGTGCATTAAGTCATTTGTTTCATATATAAATATTTAAGAGGTTTTACTACACAGAAGGTATATATTTTTATTTTATATTTTGAAAGTGCATATTGTGGTGATTCTACAGAACTTAAGCTCACAAAAAGGAGTTAAAATGAATTTTATATAAATCCCTAAAGTTCAGCCTACCTAAATCATATCATTTTAATGTTATTAGGTTAAGGGGCATTTGGTACTAAGTTACTATGGATTTTTATTTTTCCTAAATACAGAGGGTAAGTTGGTGGATCTGTAGGACTTGAGTTTTCTCAAATTGGAGTTGATTTGAATTTTCTAGGAATTTTACAATTTTGAACTTGGTGTATGCATGGCCTGTCTTATTTGAATTTTTAGGACAAATTTTGAGTAATAAGGTCCATGCTTTATGGTTCTAGAATTTAGTTCACTACTCAGGAAATCCACAGAAATTTGTCCCATCCAAAAATATGTTCAAATCAATTTTATATGGATTTTATAAGTGATGGCATGATCTCTGTGTGCAATTGTAACTCTGCTATTTATTTATTTTTTTCATCTCCACTGCACCAGGGGCCCACGGTCAGTGGCTGATGACCTTGAGAGAGAGGAGTTTTGGCGCCGGTTGAGATAGGGCCGGCTGGCGGTTTTGCAAAGAAACTCCTGGAGTTTCAGAAATCAACCCGCAGCCCATAACACATGTGAATTGGGATTTTCATTAAGAGCCCCTATATTTCAATTTATTTACGCACGAGCCCATGGGCCCACAGGTCATTGAAAGTACTTTTACAAAACAAACCCTACCATCTTTTATCCCTTTATTGTTTAGCACTTAAACAGATGGGACCCACTTGTCATAGGGGTGGCGCGGTGAGGGAGCAGCCGAAGCAGAGCTTCGGCCGGCCGGCTGGCAAGGCGGTGATGGCGAGGGCGAATGGCGGCTTCTTGACCCACGAACCCAAAACATAAAATGAAGTTGGTCCTCTTGCGGACCCGTTGGTGGTGGTTTCGCCTCCGGAGATGGCCGGAATCAACGACAGTGATGGCGCGAGCGGCGGGGTGGCTCGGCATGCCGGTGCAAATCGAGTTCCATTTTGTTTCACGCCACGGCGATGCATGCAAAAGGGTTCAAGAGCACCTAGGAAACTTACCAAACGGTTGACAACGTCCGAAGGGCTGGCCGACGGTGGAACCTCACGAACGGGCTTGACGGTGGTGGATGGCATCAGCTTCACGGCGGTGGCCCGCTTCCGGCGATGCGCAGCTATGAGGGGATGTCAGGGAGCTTAGTAGTATCCCTAGGAACGTGTACGCACGAGGAATTAGCACCTAGCTCACCGGAGAGAAAGTACCAGTAGAGGATGAATGGCGGCCGATCTCGGGGAAGAAGAAGGGGATCTCCTCAACCGAAGCAGCTCGCTCCAATTCCACTGGTGGTCAGGTTCCCAGCTTCGTGGAGACGTCGGTGAGGCGAGGGATCGGCCGTAGTTGCAATGGGTCGACCGGAACGGCGATGCGAGGCCCGGCCGTGCACTGGAGCCGATGACGATGGCAATTGCGGCACCGCGGACTCAACCTTTGCGAAATGGAGAGAGAAGAGCATGAACGTGTTAGGCATGGTAAGGGGATCACGTTCCCATGGTTAGCTTGCGACGACACTCACTAGATCATGAAGGAGCTCCATCGAACACTTGCGACCGTCTGCAAGAAGGGCGCGTTCCAAGCGTTTCCGAGACAAACTCTCTCGATTTATTTGTGGAACGTAACGTGGAAGAGATGATGATCACAGTGGCGAAGCGGCTAGTCAAATGGTGGAGATCGCACTGGCAGAAGTGGTCTCGGTGGTTTGAAGTCGAGCCGACACGTGTCACCGCTGTTTTCTCCCCTCCTCTGGCGCGTTCCAAGCGGTGGGAGTCCCTGCACCAAGGTGGAGCAAGTCTATGCAGCTGCCATTTGGGTCTAGGGCGTGGCTGGCTAGGCAAAAGAGAGAGGTTTGGGCAGGAACTTAAGTGAAGGTGAGTTTAACCTTATTTTTGAAATTATTTCTCTTCCTAGGTTTTGGAGCTCAGTAATTAACTTTGTGTGCATGGTAAATTTGTGAAATTTTTACTGGAGGTAGCTAATTATACCTAGATTCCATTTTTTGGTTGCACACAAAAATAATTAGTGGTTTGTTCCCAGAAATTCATTAAAGATAGGATACTTTGAGATTGATTTGAATTTTTAGAAGCCCTAAACAGAGGAGAAAAATTCTATAAAAATTATATTTATTTATGGTTTTTATCCTAGTATTTGAACAAAATATTTAATATATATACTTATGTGCACTTTAATGGCATTTTGGATAAGTTGGCATTTTTGCCGACTAAAGTTATTAATTAGCCTAGTATAGCATTGTTTTGTTTAATTTGTTTGCGGCATCAAACCTAGCTTTTAATTTGAAAAAAATAGTTTAAATTGCACATAATATTTAGCACCTTCATAAATTTTCCCATGAATTTATCTTACTTGGTTTAGTCTAAAAAATTAGGGTAGCCTTCATAGGTTTATGTGTCTACGCTAGGTGCACGCGACTATCTTATCTTTCGTATTCGTATTAACTTTTCTCTTGGGCTGAGGAGGTGAGCTTTGAATTATGTTTTCATGCTCTCATATTTTATCCAGGGCTAGTGTAGGCTTGCTTTGTAAATGCAGTTGTTAAGATATGCTTTTATGGCCTATAATGAGATGTGTTTTCGAAAATCCGGATGCACGTAAATGATCTAGGTCAAAGTGGCTTTATGTTAGCATGCATGCTTTCTTCATGAGCTTGCATTTTTGTCATGGGTTGTAAATGAAAAAGTTTTTAATTCGTTACAAAATTTTGTTTATCATACAAAAGTCTAGGTTAGTCCCACCTAGGTTTGTAAAAGAAATTTTTTGGCTCCCAAAATTAAGAAACCTTAGTTTTATTTTATTCAACAAAAATTTTGTTGACCTTACAATTTGGATATATGACAGCTCTATCCCCCTTAAAGGAAATCTCGTCCCTAAGATTGGGGTTGTGTCATGATCGGAGGGTTTTTGTTTTAACTTTGTTCAACGTACCTAGAATTTTATCCTATCATTCCGATGGGTAGGATACTCGTTAGGACAATGTGGGTTTAATTGACGATTGGGGGTCTGCGGTTGCAGGATCCAGGAGGAAAAGGAAGTCTCCTTATTGGCTCAGGGAAGCGGGTAAATTTGTTGTCAGCGTCGACGCTCGGATAATAGGAATGCCGGGGCGCCTTGGTCAAGGAGGTTATATTCTGGGGAAAATGATTTGCCGCTTAGCGGCGGGTGCGAGCAAAGGTGAAGTAGTTCGGTGCAGTCATCCGTACTTTACCGACTTGGGTAGTACTTGCTAGTCTTTGATCGAAGATTACGGCGGGATATTCCAGACTTGGTGAAGTGCATGGGAAAATGACTCGAATATATCGAAAGGGGTGCTACTGTAGCGGGCACTAGGTTTTTCGAATAACAGGGTTTTTATCGGCCTCTTGTTGTTTGAAGACTTTTCAAACATACAAGATTTAATGGGCTTAACTTTAAGTTCTTCCTAAGTTGTATAATAGACTTGCTTAACTAAGGTTGGAAAAAACCTTTACTAAGGAGGTGAGGGGACGTTCTCGACGAGAGTGGTAGCTGCCTGTTATTCTGGTGGGCGATGGAGGATTGGTACAAAAGGTTCGGTGGCATCAGGTCTTCATTCAGGCATAATGATGGAAAATCTGGGGTCAACCGTAGCTCGGTCGAGCTTATATCTACGAGGGTTAAATTTTTAGAGCGGTGAGTACGTAGGTTATGGAATTGGAGATAAACGGGTCCCTTCCTATTATTTCCTTCTTCCATAAAGGTCCATTAGGCTAAAATGGAAAATAGTAGTAGAACTCTCCCCGCTTGGGTAGTTTACAGTGAAGGCGAGTAAGGGCAACGTAAGCACTATTTTAAATGTCAGGCGTTTACGTGCTATGATATCCCCCTTAAAGTTTAGGAAAATTTATGGCGAGAAGGATTCTTGAAATGGGAAATAAGTTGGTTTGGTAGCCACAGGTCTATCTATACCTTGTTCTGCTGAGAACAAGGAAGAATGTCCAACTGGGAAATGGGTTGGGGCGGCATTCGTCTTAAGGACAGTCTCTCCCAAAAGGTGTTTTGCGGGCCTATTGATTCTTCCCGGAATTCTTTATGGGCATAGGTAAATGGTCGCAAATACTCATGGGTTCATATCCATATACTGGGGTTATAGTAGGAAAATGATTGTTATATGGCATGTGCGGCAATACATTTTCCTTTTTCAAAAGAGGACATGCATGAATGCTATGACATCATGATGTATGAATGATGCGATGAATGTATGAATTGATGCAATGCTCATGGAAACATTCTCGTATTGCCTTCATGCCATAGAAACAATAAGTGTGTATTTATACATATACCGGGAGGTTTATCAAAAGTACGAGGCGAGTCCCCGAACCATGTTTGTGAGACTTACAAAGGTTTCATATTTTATCTAGGGTGTATGAGGTTATGGCATGCTATCCCCCCATAAAATAAGATGCTATCGGATGGGAGTATTCGGAAAATAGAAGTTAAAGTTGCGATGAGGGTCTCAGGTATATCTATATGTCAATAGGGCAAGAACGGAGCTTAGCGGTCAATGTGAGGGTGGTAGGTTTAAATGGCGTCCATTCTTGGCATCCTAACAATTTTCCCTGGGCTGAAAAATGCCTTTGCGATCTTTAGATGGTCGGGCTGCCCTGGTGGAAATAGTTTGGTCAAGTGCCGCTGTGCCGGGAAAATGCGGGCTTGCTGTCTCTATTGGTCTACTGGGGCTAGTTTCCAAAGGTGCAAAATTTGGGAAAACATCCTGGTGATAGGTCAGTAAGTTTGTGATCTATCTTAGGAAAATTAGAATTTTACAACCTACGGTTCTGTCTGGCAAATTCAACAACCTACGGCATACCGGTTCTCGGATTCCTGTTCTTCCGAACTATACGAATTTTTAGGAAATGTTTCAGGGGGCTCAAAAATTCTACCAAAATTCTTGGGGCATACTGGGTAAGTCTACAGGCTATTGTCAAAAGGTGCATATTTTTTCAGGGATGGCTTGGGTTATAGGAAAAGATAAAGGAAGCTGTTTTAAATTTTCAGAACAGGCTTATGCCAGTTAAGTGGATGGTTTCATCCTGATGCAGGAGCTAAAAAATTATAGGAAAATTCATGGGACTTCCAGGGCATGTATGGGAGCTACTGCCAAAATATGCGTATTTTATCATGTATGGTTTGGTCTATACAAAAAGATGAAGGCTGCTGCCTGCAGTTTTCCAGAACACAGTTAGACTAACTAATCGATCTATTTCCCTATGATGCAGGGGTCTCAAACTTTAGCAAAAATTCGTGAAGCTTACTGAGTTAGTCTACATGTTGTTTGAAAAATTTCTCAGTTTTATCATCTAGGTTTAGCCTATGCAAATTTTTTAAACAGACTGACTCGAAATTTCAGAATACAAACACCCGATATAAAATGAAACTTTGCACCAGTCTTATGGTGCCTAAATTTATCATGTTTTAAATGCATTAAGTTAGAGTGGTCCATAGTCTATATGAGTTGTGGATGGTCCCTCTAAGCGAACAATCTAAGGTTTAAGCATCACAAGTTCTATTCTATACCAACTACCCGTTTTAGGCCATATCGATGAAATTTGAAAAGTTGAGAGAGAGGAGCTCAAATTCAACCCAATTTATTTTTGGTGCAGAGGTAACATGAGGAGATGGAATCCTATCAGGTCTATGAAATTTTAAATTTTATCAACCCATTATCAAATCCCATTTATTAGGGGCTATTTCTAACCCGATATTTTTGCAAAATCGCACTAGCACATAGGAATGGTTTGCAAATGGATTTCAAAACTTTTCTAAACACTTTGGTTCTGTTTTGTTATGATTAATGAGTGTTTTCCAAACTCCTTTCATAAAAAATCAAACTTTCAAAAGGTTTCGGTCCTATAGAGCAAGATGAGGGTTTAAAATCGAAATAGAGGCATAGAGAAGACTAATCTCTAGAGAAGGATGAGGCATAAGATAGAATATGGTTTTCGCAAATAGTTTGTAGCTGAGAGTGAAGCCCTCAAAATAATTTTTGAGAATCCATTCTAAACAATCAACTTAAGGGGCTCCTATAGTCAGTATTCGCTCTGATACCATGTCTTGTTGGAGTCGCCCGGACCTTCCGTTATAATTGCTAGATGAGATGATTCACTTCAAATCATCCAACAAGCATAACGAAATGTCCGACATCCCGAGAGAGGGATATGTGAGAGATTGCTGGGCCTTTAGTCTGCCAGTCAACTTCAGCCTGAGACGTGCCCGTCAAACCACTCGAAGGTGGCAACCAGATGTGTTACACGTTCAGGAGACTTGACAAATTTGGCTAAAGATGTACAACGTCTCAAATATTTCTAACTCGTACTCATGTGAATCTAACCCCCAGGATGTGTGTTAGACTCACACTTTCATCACAAGCATGAATATACATCGCAATTATACCTAAATTGGGTAAAACTTAAAGGATTACAACAAAAAGATAATTACATAGGCCGACCGACCAAATAGATTTATCAGAGAGCAGCGAACAACAGTGGCTAACTACCCATTCCACAAGCACACTAACTAGGGGTTTACCCCATTAAGTTCTCATCCTAAAAGAAACAGTCGATTACCCACGTCGCTCAAAAGACTAAGTCTACACTTGCAAGCAAAGTGGATATTCCAGTGGCAAGAGTTAGTACATTAAACAAGCCTAACACTCTACATGTACGGCATATAATCAAGGGAGGCATAATATGGTTCATTTTAGCGTAAAGCAAGTTTTATTTGCATAAAACACTTCCAAATCAGATTTTCTTTCAAATGAAATTTCAGCAAGCAAGTTCTTAGCATATGGGCATCAAAGTAGTCATTAATCATGTCTAAATATACGCCTCATTGCCCTCCATGGCAGCAAGGAGTTCATTCCCAAAATTCAACATGATTTGAAGGAAATTTCAGCATTCAGGAGGAAAAATACAAGTCTATACTCAATACATACCCACACGTCGCTCGTGACTGTGAGCACGACTAATTGATTAGTTTCGACTCTGCAGAGTTTGTACACTTTACTGACATGATGTGAATCGTTCACAAAAAGTGAAGCGCTCTAGTTTCATTCGGTACCCGTCGGTACCACCATACTCTGCATGTTGAGTATAGACTAGAGTTCACAACGAAGCCTTTACACTACTTAGTTTCTAGCCTGTCACTAGCACGATACGTGTTCTCCCATCCTGGGCATACTAGAAATATGACCCAGAACCGTTAAGTGGCGAGCCCACACCTTAACTTAACGCCGTGGTGGCGGACACGACGGGAACCCACCCACCTGGCATGATATCGTTGTATTGGACAGACTTAGTCGCCTAAATTACCATAACGGGGTAAATAGGAAGTTCCTCTGGATTATCCGAACCCATACACACCGGCCTACAATAATGCAAGGCTAGTCACTAGGTAGCTTACTCGACTTAGGTTATCCCATACTGGCACATGTGGTTGTACTGTATACGAAATGAACATACATTGAGTGAAGTCCTTAGGTCGGTCTCGGCACACTCTCCCCCTATCGGTGCACAACTAATCACCATATGTGCACCACTTGAGGCCCAAACCTGAAATCCATATTTTTACCATTTTATTTGTAAAAATATCAAGTATATAGGTTCTGTCCAGATTATTTAGAAATAAAATTTCATGTTTATGATCAGCCCATAATGTCAAGAAAAACATTTTAAAGCATGGCTAAGCATCATAGTACCCTAGACATCAAAACACACATTATAAGGTGATATAGACAAGTTTCTCCTATGGTTTGGAATGAAGGTTATGGACATGTGTGGGGTTAAGGTAATATGAAAGTATTAGGAGTTAGTTTAGCAAGTTTAGCAAGATTTTACTTTATTAGTGTACAATCAACATGCAAGATTTGCAAACTTTTCAATAACCTCCAAAACATGGGATCAAGGTGACTAAAGAGAGAGAGGTGGGACTTGCCTGGAAAATATCAGCATCCTAATCTCTTCTTCACCGTTTAAGCAATTATCTATACAAAATACACGTTATGCAATTAAACACCGAAATATGCAAAAAAATCCAAAATGCTCTAAAATGCATGATTTTTGCACATTGAGTAGGTGCTGATCTCTAATGATTTTAGGGGAAATAATTTCTAATTTATCCTATCCTATTTGAAAGTTATCGATTTTAGAAGTTCTATCGGCACATAGCGGCATAGGATCAGGCGTTGTTTGGATAGGGCTTTTATAATTGGATTTTTGTTAATTTGGCTCCACAGAGGGGTGGAGATAGGTTTTCTAATACCAACACATTCGGTTTCACAATTTTTGTTGTGTTTCTAATAATTTATTATGTATCTTACCGATTATAACATGTTCTAGGTCTATATTGTTTAATAAATGCATGACTTAAGAGTTGTAGGTCCAGGGCAGGTTATCTCATGATTTGGTTGGGTAATCTGAATAAATTTGCTATTTATTCCATTTTAAGTTCACAAGTTTAGATTCTTTTATCGTTCTACTTCATATTTTGCAACTAGAGGTGATCGATGTTATTATCTCAATATGTATTAACCTAGGTATTGTTGTATGGGCCAAGTGCTCTAGTGAGTGAGGATGGGGCTTAGTGTTTCTCTAGTCCAACAAGTTCTATTTAGATTTATTTGGAGCAAATGGGCATATATATGTTTATACATACATATCTTTAGTACTTAACTTCTATTGTTAGTACCTAGGTTTTCCTTGTAAACTCTTAACTGGCATATTTGGCACATGAGTGACCATATTTTATTTCACCTAGTTGAAGTTCATTAGTTGCTGGTTTTATAGAAACTTGGTTCACATAAAAAGGATTAACATTGAGTTTTCTACAAATTTTACATGTTGAAGGGTGCATTAAGTCATTTGTTTCATATATAAATATTTAAGAGGTTTTACTACACATAAGGCATATATTTTTATTTTATATTTTGAAAGTGCATATTTCGGGATTCTACAGAACTTAAGTTCACTCAAAAATAAGTTAAAATGAATTTTATATAAATCTCTAAAGTTCAGCCTACCTAAATCACATCATTTTAATGTTATTAGGTTAGGGGGCATTTGGTACTAAGTAACTATGGATTTTTATTTTTCCTAAATACAGAGGGTAAGTTGGTGGATCTGTAGGACTTGAATTGTAATGGGTCGACCGGAACAGCGATGCGACGCCCGGCCACGCACTGGAGTCGATGACGATGGCGACTGCGGCACCACGGACTCGACCTTTGTGAAATGGAGAGAGAAGAGCATGAACGTGTTAGGCATGACAAGGGGATCACGTTCCCGTGGTTAGCTTGCGACGACACTCACCGGATCATGAAGAAGCTCCATCGAACACTTGCCGCCGTCGGCAAGAAGGGCATGTTCCTAGCGTTTTCGAGACGAACTCTCTTGATTTCTTCGTGGAACATGATGTGGGAGAGATGATGATCACAGTGGCAAAGCGGCTAGTCAAATGGTGGAGGTCACGTTGGCAGAAATGGCCTCGGTGGTTTGAAGTCGAGCCGACTCGTGTCACCACTATTTTCTCCCCTCCTCTGGCGCGTTCCAAGCGGTGGGAGTCCCTGCACCAAGGTGGAGCAAGTCTATTTAACTGCCATGTGGGTCCAGGGTGTGGCTGGCTAGGCAAAAGAGAGAGGTTTGGGCAGGAACATAAGTCAAGGTGAGTTTAGCGTTATTTTTTAAATTATTTCTCTCCCTAGGTTTTGGACCTCAGTAATTAAATTTGTGTGCATGGTAAATTTGTTAAATTTTTCTGGAGGTAGTTAATTATACCTAGATTCCATTTTATTTTGTTGCACACAAAAATAATTAGTGCTTTGTTCCCATAAATTCATTAAAGACAGGATACTTTGAGATTGATTTGAATTTTTAGAAGCCCTAAAGAGAGAAGAAAAATTCTAGAAAAATTATATTTATTCATGGTTTTTATCCTAGTATTTAAATAAAATATTTTATGTATATACTTATGTGCACTTTATTGGTCTTTTGGATAAGTTGGCATTTTTGCCGACTAAAGTTATTAATTAGCCTATTATAGCACTGTATTGTTTAATTTGTTTGGGGAATCAAACCTAGCTTTTAATTTGCAAAAAAATTTGGTTAAGTTGTACATAATATTTAGCACCTTCATGAATTTTCCCATGAATTTATATTACTTGGTTTAGTCTAAAAAATTAGGGTAGCCTTCATAGGTTTATGCGTCTATGCTAGGTGCACGCGACCGGACTCGGTTAGTTTCATTTTCCTATAGCCAATAGGAGTCGTGTTTCAGTTGGACTTGTATCTACTCGAGGTATCAATTGTATGCCTGAGGTCTTTAGTAAACAAGAACAATTCAATACACTACATTTGGCGCATCGCAAATTGTTTTTAAATGAAACACACAAGATATCATGTGTTCCATTGATATAGCAGGAAAAATGCAAGACTATAGCCCTGTGAGGCCATAGGTAGGAAAAAGAAATGCAAGGAAAGTAAGAGAAGCTCGCATGGTTGGCTTGGGACATCAACGTAGACAAACGCTCAACTCGAGCCTCCACAACAACCCTATCTAAAACAAATCACACCACGCAGGCGACAGACGAAGCCTTGTATGACGGCACCCAACGAACCTACACACAACTGGCCGTCGAAACCTTACAGCAGAGCTCCCAGTCAACTGGACATTAGGGGAGATAGACCACACTTACACCGAAAGGGTCCCTGCCATGCGGTACCCCACACCGCTGTGCCGTTGCAACTCTAAATCCCGCCCGACTGGGTGAAAACCACAAGATCTGGAGCTCTTATAGGACTCAACGCGCGAGGGCCTCGCCACAATCCGCCATTGGACACCACCTTGCCGCTCGCGGGGGCCACGTCACACCCGCTGTTGCACTCCTCTTCGCGGGGGCCATGCCACGCCCGCTACTGCACTCCTCATCCGGGATCTGTTTCTTTTGTCACAGTCATAGTAAGAGAAAGTTGCCCTGCTCCTCCCGATCTCCATCCAATAGCTGAGTCACCACAGAGAGTCGACCTGGCCTCGTCAACCCTCATTAAGCTCTCCACACGTCAGAGAGGTTGCCATCGGCTAAGGCTTCCAAAGATCCTAGGCCACCATTGAGCCTCTCCTCACCATTCCACCGCAGCCGAGCCTTCGAGTCTATTGCCTCCCACCACCGCACCGGCGCCCTCCCCGCGCCTAGCCTCCGTGTGCCGCCACCGACCACGCCTCGTCGTGTCACATCGGCCTTCACCTCCGCTGGCCGCACTTCCTCGCGATACTCTAGCCACCAGCCTCCACCACCGATGGTCGGGCCTCTATGCGCCATCTTGCACCGCAGCCGTGAGCCGAGCGTGCCTCGCTACGTCATGCCGGTCTCTGCCCAAGCCACACCTCGCTGGTCACCTTCGCTGCCGGCCACGTCTTCGTTCTGCGCGCCGTTCTGACAACCTCTTCCTGTTGCATCATCCGGACTCCGCCCTCCCCAAGAGCCGACACGGACGCATCGCCTCCGACCACGCGGGCGTCAGATTCAAGCACGTGCCTGCCGAATCCGGGCGCATTTCTTCCTCTCCTTTTTTATCTCTCTTTTTTTCTTTTATCTCTTTTTTCTTTTTCCCTTTTTCACTTTTCCTTTTTTATTTTTTTATTTTTTTATTTTTTGTCTTTTCTCTCTCCTTTTATTTTCTCTTTTTTCTCTCCTTTTTCCTCTCTTCTTTCACGGTCTTTGCCAGCACCGTCACCATCCCCGTCGATACACTACATTCAATACACTACAATTCAATACACTACATTAATTTTTGTTTCGATGAATTCTTAGTTTTGAGTTTGGGCTTCATCGGTTAAGTTTGATTTTTGGTAAGTAAGTAAGTTACATCAACTTTGCTTGTATCAATGAAATTAGTACTTTCTCGGTTAGGTCTAATATAGCAATTAAGATTGTACTCCCGTTGCTTATCTTATGTATCATCTTTTTTTATTGCTTTTGTTTTCTTAGTTAGATCTAATATATCAATCGCTTTGAAAATCACCAGATGGCTAGTTTAAATCTACCGAGCTTATTATTAATCTTGAACTGGCTTGGTTAAGTTCAATCTTGTAGGCTATAATTTGCTAGTCTGATTTACTAAAGTTGATAAGGAATCTGCTTATCATGATTAAACTTACTATATCAATTTATTTACAAAGTTTAATATCATTACTAATTTCGATCTTACACTGTCTCGGTTAAGTCCGATCTATCAAGATTATGGTTAGTAATTATAAATTAATTGAGATTATATTTTAATTTGTTATAATTGATATTAGTTTATTACTATCATATGAAGTATTAATAATCTTTAATTTCAAGATTGTGGTTAGTAATTATAAATTAATTGAGATTATATTTTAATTTGTTATAATTGATATTATTTATTACTATCATATGAAGTATTAATAATCTTTAATTTTTGAACACATTGGCCAATATCTGAAGGGGTGTGTGTATATATATATGCGTAAGATTCTATTATTACTCTCAATCTTATGCTATATATTATCTCGATTAGTTTTAATTTATCAAGAGTGATTGTAATAACATTAGAAGATTTGCAAATATGTCATATCTAAGTTTCGACTGGTGTCATCTTATTTATATATATAATATTCATTGGTTAAAGCCGATCGATCCGAAATGCCATCGACATCGGTTGAACACACGATACTGCATCGACCCTAAGACCGATTGGCCCCACGATCTAATCTTTATGTTTCTTTTGTGCGTTGCAGGATCAAATTAACTAGCACGCCCTAAACATGATATTATAAATCCTATACTAAAGCTAAGTAAATTCTTCAAACCTTCGTATGAAACGACGAATTTTAGGTAACACTCCTTCATGACCGGTGATGAAGGCGAGGCGGGGAGGGATGGAGTTGGTGTTCTTCTTCAGTTTCCTCGGCTGTGGTGTGGAGAGGGAGCAAGCGTGGTGCAAATGGATGCTACAGAGAGCAAGTAGATAGTCTTGTTGATGGCGTCGGTGGAAGGTGGTGGACGGCGTCCGACGCATTGGAGTGGCATGTGTCACGCGTTCCTGGGGTGGAGGGCGAGCTGGCTTGGTGTTTGTGGCTGACAGGTGGGGTCTATGGCTTGTGGGGCTCACTTGCAGTGAAGGAGAAGGATAACACTAAAAGAAACGGAGTCTGGGAATTACTGCCATGAGCTGTTTTGCATCCACCCTTTCTTCTTTCTTCAGGAGTAATAAAATATTTGGCCAGCTAATGTGTGGTAGACGAGAGCTTGAACTACAGGTTTGACAAGGTTTCACCGTAAACTAATTTATGGTCGAATTTTAAGAGTGTTGCAAAGAAGGCTAAGTAAAATCTATAAATTCCAGATTTTTAGCCTTTAGGTGATTTATTTGTGGTGCCCAAATGTGTGATAAAATTAGGCCAAAACTATAATGAGTTGTACATGTCAGATAGTATTTTTGTGAATTTGTCCATGATTTTGTATTGCACCAATTATTTTTAGAAATTTACCAAGCCTAACTCTATATGTATGTTCCTATTATAAAAAAAATGCAAGTAGGTGATTGTAAAATTATATTTAAGCTATGCTTGACCTGAGATGATGTTAATACGCTGGATTTCCATTTCACCTTACACAATGTCAGAAGATTTTATGGAGATTATGGGTTCCATATACCCACATGGCTGGCTTATCTGACTGAAAATAGGAGAAGGGCCGGATCCGCATGTCTTGTAATAGATTAGGATTTAGGAATTATATTGCCTTATTTCCTAAGGCATAGTCCATAGTCCTAGTTGAGTACGATTATGTAAATAGATAAGAAAACTTGTGTCGTGTCCAGCTAAGTTTCCTCCTTGTAACCCTGCCCCAGAACTTACATAAGGTGGGCACGAAGCCCTTCGAGGTCATAACAACACACATAAGTAATAAGCCATAACTCGATTGCCAGATCAATACAACACTCGGTGGATTCAATCCTCGAAATAGGAGTAGGGTTTTACCTCTCATCGAGAAAGCCTAAACCTATATAAACATTGTTCCTTTACTGATACACTTTAGATCTCGCGTGCTACACCCTTTTCTTATTGTCGATTTATAGGATCGACAGTTGGCGCGTAAGGTAGGGGTTGTGTCGAGTTTTTCACCAAAAAGTGCGATGGGATCAACTTCAGGAGCTGACGACTTCGCCTTTGCTCTCGGGTAGGCCTACCAATTCGGCAACCTTGACTTCATCACCGATAACTTTGGCAAGATTTCCCTCAACTTGGATTTGAACTAGTCAAACAGGGGCCACATCACTTCGGCACCGTTTGGCCACCCAAACACCGCCAAGATCTATTCAAAAGCTTTCTCTCCTGGTGTGGCTTCAAACCACTCAGGAGAGTCACCACCGCCAATTCAACCGCACGACGTCTCCAACTTTGCGACAAGTTATCCTTGGATTCTCCATGCGACTTCCTACACTCCTCGCCGTAACATTTGGATCTAGATCAGTTTCACCCCCTAGGGTTTGATCTGGGCATGTTTCAACTGTGTCGGACTAGGGCTAAGGGAGGTGGGCGTGGTGATTCAACCGCTTGATTCCTGTAGCACCACAGAGACTGTAAATAGTTTGGACTATACTGATGGCCATAGCGATTTCAACACCGAGAACATCAACACCTCCAAGTTCACCAATGATTACACCCCACTTTCCTTCTAAGTCTTTATGGCTGGTGCCCCGACTAAAGATGAAGAAGCTCATCTTGTGAGGGAAGTTAAGGAACAACGCATCCAACTAGAGGAAGAAAGAAGTCAAAAGGATGAGGAGGATCGAGAATGGCGGTAGCATGACCTAGCTCAAAGCGGTCGGGCTGCACACAACAACATCATACAAACTCACATTGATGATACCAGCATCATCGTCACCCACTAGCAAAACCGACCACGAGTTGTGGCTCAACGTCTACACTTTGGCCATCCGCATAGTAGGAGGAGATAGCAAAGCCATGGCTAATTATTTGCATGTGGCACTCGCCGACTCTACAAAGGAGCTGCTTTCAGGGCTTTCGAGGGAGTTAATAGATTGCTGGAACAAGCTTCGAAGCAGGTTCATTGTCAACTACAAAGGAACCTATGAAAGACCCAGAACACACTTTGACCTATATCACGTCATACAATGCAACAATGAATCCCTCAAGTATTACATCTGGCAATTTTCTGAGGCCCGCAACATGATTCCAGAGGTTACCGATTATATTATCATCATCGCCTTTCTAAAATTAATCCGAGACGAATCACTCATTGGCAAATTTTCCTGCAAACCTCCATGGACCGTTATGAAGTTATTCGAGACAGCAAATGCTTATGCTAGGTCAGCCTTCTAGGATCCCAGGACCGAATTGAACCACACCTTTGGAGGCCCCCTTGCTTACGAGTCTAGGAGGAAGCAAAAGTTGACTGATCGGGAGATAAATGCCATCCAACCAGAGGTACCCTAATACCTACGATGGTCTGAAGTGCCAATCATATTCGACTACTCGAATCACCCATGTCGAGTGGCTCACCTAGGGCGGTACCCCCTGGTGTTGGACCCAGTTGTTCGTAACGTCGTTGAAGTGCGTACTCATTGATGTCGGTAGTGCGCTCAACATCCTATTCACAAAGACGTTGGACAAGATGCAGATTCGTAGATTCATGAGGAATGGTGTGGATTATTCCAAGGGTATCGAATTCATGAGGAATGGTGTGGATTATCTAAGAGTCAGGTTCATCCAAGGACACCAAGAATAGGTAGGCGGAGATATAGAGAGGATTTCTATGGTTGTGGCTCTAGATAGTTGGTAATCACTTTATTTTAATTACTTACTTCGGGTGCTGGCTTACACTCGGTTTGCCGAGTGACTCCAGCCAACAACTCTATGACGTACCCGAACGTGGAGGATTACAAAGGACGGACAAGGCTGTCACCACTTGCCGCCTACCTCTACAACCCGTGCAGTACGCGGCAAACAAAGGTAAACTCAAGCCTAGACACCACGTGTATGCTATCGAGTACTACTCTAGTCTCGGCCAAGAACACACATCTTCATCAGGGGTCTTAGACTAGAGCATCCACGAATGGACGATGATCCTATAAGTAAATGCGGTAAAGTAAATTATTAAATGTAAAGTATAGCAACTATATTAAATTGCGAACACTTACTTTTTAGAAGCATCCGTTGAGGTACAAAGTCTAAGGTCGGTGCCGAGATTCCCGGCACTCCTCCGGAGTACCCCTCACTCTCTAACCTATTTTCTAAGCACTAGAGACCTAGTACTACGCCTTTGGAGTGGAGCTTTGATCTTTTTGAGGTGTGTCTTGAATGAAGTTAGGTGCCCCCCTTATATAGCCTTCATATGGCGGTTTGGAGTCAGTTTGTAACCGCCAAACTCCCATAATCGTCATTGTGAGAGGCTAGGGAAGCGCCACGTGTTCAGTGGAGGGGAGAGGCGACCACCATGGTTCGGCCGAACCCTGGTTAGCCTCCCTCTCTACCGCCTTTCACTGACCTCTGACATGTAGGCCCCTATGGAAGTTCCCGGGTGTTTAGCCCCACTTTAAGTCGGTTTTCCCTAACTTGTGCACCCTCCGATCCACGGGAAGCTGATGTGGCGAACATCGATTGGTCGGAATTATGTTTCTTCGCCATGAAAAACATACTTTTACTTTATTTTGATATGTTATTAACCTGCATACAAATAATCACCAACACTCATGGAAATAGTTAGTACATAATCCTACTGCTACGTTGATGTGCTTCATTTGTTAAGTTTATGTAGGGATTAACGATCGGATTTGGGCAGTTGAGAACCGTCAACAAGCAGCCAAACAATTAGCCCTTTGCTCGTCCTCGAGTAAAGGTCAGGATACTAAGGTGGATCATGATAAATTTTGGTACAATGCTAATGTCACGCTCTAAAAATCACTTACTTTATAAATTGTTTAAAGCATTTTTAGAAAAGGAATTAAAATTCTACAAGAATCTAAATAAAAATTCTTTAACAACTCCCAATATAAAATATGCAAGATAAAATTTTAATTAAATACGTTGCCTTCTTAAGTATTTTCTGGATTTTTCTGGCAATTATTTTAGGGAAGTATTTTTAATAATTTAAACATCAGTTCACTGTCTGTTTAAAAAGAAAAGGTTTCAAAAAGTCTATTTTCCTCCTTGGGCCGAAACCCATCCCATTCCTGTGCAGCCCAGCCGAGCCAACCATCTCTTGCGGTCGCTGACAGGTGGGACCCGCTTGTCAGGTCCTTCGTCTTCCTCCAGCCGCCCCTATTTTCTTTCACAGGCGCAATCCCCTTCTAATCCCATCGATCCTTCCCTTTCCCGATCAAATCAATAGAGGGGATTTGTTCCTCAGATTTCCCTATGCCTTTTTCCTTTTTGGAAATTCTTCGGACTTCCTTTGGAAAGTGGAAGAACGTGAAATCGAGTCAGACTTTAACCCTAGGACTTTCCTTTCGCCGGTGAGATTGATTTGGGCCCTATCTTGATCCCGCCACCCCTATAAATAGTGTTGTCGGCCATGTTCTAGCTATCCCGAGCCAAACCATAGTTCGCCGAAGCTCATAGAGCACTAGCCGCACATAGATTTGAGCTCCGCCGTCGCCGAGGTCTTTGGTTGCGTCGTTAGCCATCGGTGGCCATCGCCGGAGGTTGCCGTTGCTGCCATTAGGTTCGCGAGAAGGAGGCGAAGCCCGTCCGCTGTTCGGTTGTCACTAGAAAGCACCGGAGCCCCGTCGTCGTCGTCAACCCGAGCATCCCCATCACTTTAAGCTCACTGTCGTCGTCGTCCGTTGCCGCTTTTTGCCGTAAAACCCTCAGGTGAGATCCCTGTGCTTCGTTGAGTCCATCAGTGCCCTTAGTTGTCGCCGCCGCGCTTTAGAGTGCCAACGACCATCGGTTCCCAAGCCGTTCGCCGTCGATGAGCCCACGTTAGAGCCACGTCGGAGCCGCGTCAGCGCCAGATCGTACGGTTGGTGCTTGCGTGTAGTCCATGTGTCGCTTGTGCGTCCAATCCGATCGGATTCAATGTGATCTAATTTGAGCCGTCCATTTTAGATTAGATCGATCCAAGCAGTTCGAGCTCTATGGACCCGTGGACCATCTCAGTGCACTTGGTATACCATGGACCGAGTCCAAGGCGACGCAATAATCCTGGGTTTTCTTTTAAAAAATAATTCCTTATTGCGTCATAAATCCTAAAATATCAAAAAAATGTTTAAAAATCAGTTTAACTTCTAAAATTTATAATTAATTCATTTTAGCTCTGTTTTAGGTGGTTCATATTTCTAAATTTGTCTAAAATCAAGATCTATACATTAAAAATATCCACTTGTCTTGTTTATTTGTATTGTTGTGCTTGTTTTGTTGATCTTAGCCTTTTTGCTTTAGTTTCGAAGTTTTCGGCAAGGCCGTCTTGGAGGAGTTTTTGGAGGTTTTGAAGACCAGCAAGGCAAGTCACATAGATTCTAAAAAATCCTTTGAGCATGTTGATCCCAGTTTTAAAATCTCTATTTATTTCAAAAGTGCACTTTATTTTTGAATGTCATTGGGTGGTTTGAGATTGTTCCCAATATTATGGCCAATATGACTTGATTATCCTATGGGTTATAATTTGACTAGTTAAACTTTATATAATGGTTTAACTAGATATTAGGAATAATTGCTTAGCCATGCTTGGAAACTCTAGAATCATTTCATGTGGGATAGTTAATGATTCACTTATATCCCCTTAATGGATAATCGATGGTAGCTCATGATGGATGATCATGATTAATTAATGAATTAATGGTCAAATAAAATCTAATTAATGGTGGGTTGTGAGCACATGGTTTGATGATTTTGCTTGGGTGCTCATGGCAAGTAAGGACCGGTTCACGAGCTATTGTTGTGAAGCATTAACCGTACTAACCACAAGACATAATGGGCAACAACTTGATTTGTAATGTAGCATGTTCAGCAGGAGACATCATGGTGGTTTTGTTTATCTTTTCGTGGTTGACAAGTAATTCCACGAGTGGCAGCCAATTAAGTCCACATTTTATTTGGGAACTAAGCTGTCTCCTATTGGTTCACTGGCCATTTGCTCTGGGGATTGCATGCTTAGTGGGTGTTTTTCTGTTGGATGTGTTATGCGAAGGGTCTTGTCACAGCTCTCGTTCCGAGGTACCATGGTGGTATTGATGTGCATGGCAACATGTAGGGATTGTGTCTTGTGTGTAAATTTGTACACCTCTGATCAGAGTAAAACTATTCGAATAGCCGTACCCGCAGTTATGGGTGGGCCTAGCAATGTTTTTATGATTAGTCCCAGACTACTCATTAATGGATGATAATTGGTGACAATGATTTGAGTAACTTTTGAAATAGAGATTAGATCTGTGCAACTGCGAATGGTTATTCAGATATGGTTGGGCCTGTGCAACGTTGGGATCTTGTGCAGAGTTATTTATCAACATTGTGAATTAATTACTTTACTATTTTGCAAATTCTTAAGTTCTTGCTAAATGCTGTTTTTGCAAATTGAACCCTATTATTGCCTTAAGATTGAATCCATGTGCACTTGCATATTTGTTGTGTGGCTTGTTGAGTATTTCATGTACTCATTCTTGCAATAACCATCATCAGAGGAGGAGGTCTACAATGAAGATGGAGGTGTGGAGGACTAGACTTAGCTTTTGTCACATGCTTGTGGAGTTGGAGTCGCCAACGCCTAGTGTTCTTTTTCCGCTGTCATAGAGTTTTTATTGATTGAGAGAAACTATCTACCTCTGTAATAAACATATTAATTTGATTAGTGGTTTGCAGTCTATTATTAATTTGTTATTGTGTGCCTCAGTTGATTCCTGGACGAGGATTTACACACATGTAAGAATTTGGAATTTTGGATAGAAATTCCAGGAGTGACAAGTTGGTATCAGAGCCCTTTGACCTTAGGATAAGTTTAACCCTTAAGAGCTTTCAAAATATCTTTGAAAAGTAGAACTATCCTTCTCCCTTTCTCTTTTAGTTTAACCAAACTAATCACACAAGCAAGTTGAAATCAGTCTTTCTTTTAAAGAAGCCTTGATCTTATGCTGTTTAATTGGTACCGTACATTCATTACTGTACTAATTATATCATGACAGTTAAAACTTTACTGTACATTTTTACTTATGGTGCTACGATGTTGTTACTTAGCCATTTCATACTCCTTTCAACCTACCTGTTTTGTTTCTAAAAACTCTTTTTTTCTTCTTAAGAAAGCTGTTTCAAAACCTTTTATGTTAATAACTTGCGCAATTAATTTGGTGAAGTGCCTTAACCCCTCTCTTGCCATTCATCTCTTTAGATGTCGCTCCGTCAGCCCGAATACATGTTTGGTGTGGAAGGTTTTGTCAGGGTGCTGAGGATGATGGCGTTTGCCATAGGGTATGGAACAGCTCCTGAGTACAATCAGATTCCCCTTGATCGTAATAAGGAGAAGTGTTGTGTTGAAGTCACTCTGATCAGTGACCTGAAGAAATCCCTTGTTTGATGTTTGAAGCAGGAGGAAGGAGATATGCTCATGCTTGTCATGAAGTAGCAAGGGTGGCTATTGGAGAACTTCGCACCCAGTTTGATGAGAAGTTAAGTTAAACAGTTTACCGTTATCATCCCCGCATGACGTATGAGCAAGATTACAGTAATTACATGGATCGTGCTAGAGAGAACAGTGCCATTTTGCAGCATGCAGTGTACATGCTTTATGCTATAGACAATGTTTGTTCCGAGGTTGAGATAGCAACTCATGAAAGGGAAGACCGGAACCACACCAATATTTATAGGTTGCAAGATAGAATTGATCGACTGGAGGAAGAATTGGCCAACTCAAGAGAGAGGCGCCGCCTTAGAAATCAAAGATTCGCCTTACTGCCAGGAAAAGAACTTGTCCCCCTTCCCGTAATCAAATAACACCCAAGACTCAGGTGGTGGAACATAGGTTTCCAGTCCATGTCAACCCTCCGATCATAATTTTGGATGATGATGAAGAGGTGGAAGAGAATCGCACCAATTCAGAAGTGGAATGGGGTGAAACTCAAGAGGATGAAGAAGAAGAGCCCTCCATCCAATCCAAAGCTAGCAGGACTTAGTCGTCTTGTGTTTTGTCGTTAACCTTAGATCTTTGTGTTAGCTTGCTTGCTTTTGTTTGCTTGTAGTAGGAGTGAGCATGTAAACTACATCGTCGGAGGATGTAGCTCCATGTGTAGGTTTTGTTTGAGGGTGTTAGGTTAGTGGTAAGAGAGTCCTTCTCAAGATAATTATATTAATACTCATTTCAGATCAATAAAAGTCAACTTTAATAAAATTTAGTTCTCTGTCCTAAGTGTTTCTCCCCCATTGTTCCTTTCTTAAGATTGTGAACACCCGTTCTAGTGGAAGTGAAAACACCACCGAGGATGCCAACCCCAGCCTTGCCCAAGTCCTAACTCAACAGACTCAACTGATGAACATGATGTTGCCACAAATGCAAAACCAGATGAATGGAGGAAATCATCCACCTCGACCTCAGAATAAGCTGGCAGAATTCCTCTGTGTGAGACCACCGACTTTTTCTAGCACCACCAACCCTGTAGAGGCCGGAGATTGGTTGCATGCCATAGAGAATAAGCTAGACTTACTCCAGTGCACTGACCAAGAGAAAGTTTCCTTTGCTTCACATCAGCTGCGTGGCCCAGCTTCAAAATGGTGGGACCATTTCCGACTTAATAGAGTAGCCGGACAACCAATCAGTTGGCAATAATTCATCGCTGCTTTCAAGAAGACCCATATACCTTTAGGGTGGTAGCTCTCAAGAAGAGGGAATTTAGGACTCTGACACAAGGATCTCGCTCTGTCACTGAGTTCCTTCACGAATTTAATCGCTTGGCTCGTTATGCTCCAGAGGATGTCCGTACAGATGAAGAACACTAGGATAAATTCTTGGAAGGACTAAGGCCCTATTTGTTTCAGCTTTTCAAAAGCCAGAAGCTGGCTTTTGGCTTTTGAAAAGCTGAAACTCCAGAAGCCAGAAGCCAAAAGATGGGGGCTGTTTGGGAGCTAGCTTTTGAGTTGGCTTATTTGGTTGAATGAAATGTAAAATACCCATAATGTCCCTAGCTATTTTTAAAATGACAAGTATTTGTTTCTAATAGTAATAATACTATGAAGTAGCATCATGTAACATTTTTCATAACAAAATAGATTTTAATCTTGTACATTAATCTCTCATCACCATCAAAGCGCTAGCAAATCACGAAATGCATTCATGTCGCCATCGCCTTCTTCATCATTTGGTTGAGGTGTGGATTCTTCTTCAACACTTGGATTAAACTCTTCATCTCGGTCACACCTATCAAATAGCTTATCTGCCAAAGAACTTTCACGAATAAAAGTGTGAAGTGCCATGCAAGCAATAATAACTTGTGATTGTTTCGGCATTGGATAACTAGGGACCTTTAACAATATCCTCCACTTGATCTTCAAAACACGAAATGACCTCTCAATCACGTTGCGAAGCGATGAATGGAAGAAATTGAAATTTTCTTTTTCACTGCTAGGGCCATGACCTTGTCAAAACTCACGTAAATGATACATCTCTCCTTTGTATGGAGATAAGAAACCCTTCCGATTAGGGTCGCCTGAGTCAACAAGATAGTACTTGCCAAAAAAAGTCTTTTCATTAACATACGAATGATGACAAGGTACTAAAATAATTAACAAGCAATTAAATTACCTTTAGGTGGAAAAGGAAACTTGTTAGAATATTTTTGCAATGCATTATTGAAGACCATAGTGTCATTAACCGAACCAGGCCGTCCAGCAACCACAAAAGTAAATCTCATGTCAAAGTCACATACATCCAATACATTCTGAGTAGTGTATCGATATCATCCAATATGTGCCACACACTCAGAAGCAAGCACTACAACAAGAATATGTGTTCCATCAATGGCACCTATGCAATCATCAAATATAGGTGCAAAACAATCATCATCAAGTTTAGGATGCACTTGCGCAAACCGAGGATGTTTTGGTTTGATGATGTCCATAGCTAGACGGTTAACACCTTCCAATGTGTGTGCAAACTTCCTACTTATAGTCTTTGTGGATCTCAAAAACCGGTTCTCAACTTGTCTAACAGATTGATCACTGCCAAGTGTTCATAAAAACATTGCCAATGATTCAATAGAGGACTCACCAATTGTTGATTTCAAGCCATAATTGGTCACCAAAGTTTCATGCAAGCTATCGAAGATTGGCCTAGTCATCTTAACATGTTGTAACAATGTCTAGGATTTTTCAAATTTGAGATCACCCAATTATAACCACTGACATCTGGTTCTCTTCTAGGTCCTTTGTTCAAATAGGTTTCAGTATGATACATACCAAAAACAGCAGCAGCACATAGCCATTTCTAAACTGTCTCTTTGCGTTTCATAGCGATATCCAATTTCTTTGCATGCGTGTCATTTTCAGACTCAAATCCAGTAGCATCTTTTGAATTAGAACTCATCTACAAAAATTTCAGCACAAATCAGTACACAAATCAGGTAAATTTCAGCACAAATCAGCAACATTTCTGCACAACTCAGAAACATTTTGGCACACATATCAGCACCATTACAACACAATTTCAGCACACATTGTAGCTCACATTTGAGCACACAACAAAGGATAAATTGGAGCAGATAGTTCAGCACAATTGAATACCAATTCCAGCAAGGGTGCTGGAAATCATAAACAATTCTAAAAGTTGACGTTGTCCAAATTGCAAATACATAATGCTGAAATAAAAAAGTACATCAACCCAGGAGGTGGCCAGGCAGTAGCCGAAGTCGACTGGGGGGCACCCACGGGTGTCGCGGCGACAGGGGGGCAGCGACGGGATGGCGACAACTGGGCGTCAAGGGAGGTGGCCGGCTAGTAGCCAAAGTCGACTGGGGCCGCCCATGGGGGTCATGGTGACAGGGAGGCGGCGATGGGGCATCGAGGAAGGTGGCCGGCCGGTAGCTGAAGTCAACTATGGGGCGCCCGTGGGGGTCGCGATGATGGGTCGGCGGCAATGAACAACCACCTAGAAGCTGAAACAAACATGGCCTAAATGATGAGTTGTTAGTCCAACTAATCTCTGGAGAATATGCTGATTTCAAAAAGTTAGTGGACATGGCTATCCGTTAGGAGGATAAGTACAACCGGATGGAACAAAACAGAAGAAGAATCACTCAGTACAAGGCTCAACAAGGAGGTAATGAGAGGCCGGGAGTGGCTATGAGACCTCAGGCAACTCAGCAAGGAAGATCCCCTTCGATTGTCCAACCGCAGCATTAGAACTACCCCAACAATGCTGGTAGTGGCCCCCACAATCGTGCTTTTGTTCCTCACAATAACACCACTCTAGTGTAGAATCAACATGTCAAGAAGGACCAAGGAGGACGGCAAGTGATGTGTTATAATTGCAATGAACCTGGTCATTTTGCAACCATTGTACCAAGCCCAAGAAGCAAGGAGCTAAGCCAGTAGTGCCCGGACAAGCCGCCAATACGGTCAAAGCTCGTGTCAAACATGTTGCTGCCGAAGAAGCTCAGAGTGCACCAGAAGTTGTCTTGGGTATGTTCCCTGTTAACTCAGTTCATGTAGTAGTACATTTTGATTCCGGTGTTACGCATTACTTTATATTTGTGAGCTTTGCCATAAAGAATGAGTTTCAATTTGAAGACCTTAGGATACCCATGGTAGTTCATACCCGGGAAAGCAGATGCCCACTGCTCAGTCTTATCCTTCTATTACCATAGTCATTCAAGGAATTCATTTCTTAGCCAACCTTATCCTCATAGAATCCAAGGATGTTGATGTTGTCTTAGGGATGGATTGGCTGACCCAGCAAAGAGGAGTAATAGATTGTGTTGCTAGAAAGGTTACCTTAACCAGTAGTCTCGGGCAAGAAGTAGTTTTCTTTGCCTCTTTGCCCAAACTCCAGGATGTGATGTTGAGCCAAGTTACCCTGGAGGAGATTCCTATTGTACGGGATTACAAAAACGTATTTCCACACGATTTGCCTAGTATGCCACCTAAGAGGGAAATAGAGTTCAGAATTGATTTGGTATCAGGAACTGCCCCAATTCATAAGAGACTGTATACGATGGCAACTAATGAGCTAGAAAGAAGCAAGTGGACGACCTGTTGCAGAAAGGTTTTATCAGACCAAGTACTTCTCCTTGGGGTCCCAGTGATTTTCGTGGAAAAGAAAGATCATACCCAAAGGATATGTGTGGATTACCGAGCATTGAATGACGTCACTGTCAAGAACCTTTGCCCAGAATTGATGATTTGTTCGATGAGTTGGAAGGTGATATAGTATTCTCCAAGATAGATCTGCGATCTGGATATCATCAATTAAGGATCAAGGAAGAAGACATACTGAAGACAACTTTTACCACTAGGTATGGGTTGTTTGAGTGTATCGTCATGTCCTTCAGACTCACCAATGCCCCAACTTTCCTCATGAATTTGATGAACAAGGTGTTTATTGACTTCTTAGACAAGTTTGTGGTGGTTTTTATTAATAATATACTCGTATATTCCAAGACCAAGGAAGAACATGAAGAACATCTTCGTCTTGTGCTTGAGAAGTTAAGAGAGCATCAGTTGTATGCTAAACTTAGCGAGTGTGATTTCTGGTTGTCGGAAGTGAAGTTTTTGGGACATGTCATCTCTTCTGGAGGAGTGGCTGTTGATCCCAGTAATGTGGAACCAGTGACCAATTGGAAGCAACCGAAAACTGCTTCGGAAATCCGAGGATTTCTAGGTCTTGCGGTGTTATTACCGAAGATTTATTGAGAATTTCTCAAAAATTTCCAAATCAATGACTCGCTTACTACAGAAAGATGTGAAGTACGAGTAGACGGAAGATAGCGAGCAAAGTTTTCAGAAGTTGAAGAAGTGTTTAGTATTTGCACCAGTGCTGATTTTACCCGACCCGAAGAAAGGTTTCCAGGTTTACTGCGACGCATCCCGACTTGGTTTGGGTTCTGTTTTGATGCGGGATAGGAAGGTGGTTGCCTATGCACCTAGACAACTACGACATCATGAGAAAAATTACCCAACCCATGACTTGGAATCGGCTGCAGTGGTTCACGCTTTGAAGATTTTGTGTCATTATATGTTTGGGAACCGTACAGAGATGTATACGGACCATAAAAGTTTGAAGTATATTTGTACCCAGCCAGATCTGAATATGCGTCAACGAAGATGGTTGGAGTTAATTAAGGATTATGATATGGAGATCCATTATCATCCGGGAAAGGCTAACGTCATGGCAAATGCCTTAAGTAGGAAAAGTTACTATAATACTTTGGAAGGATGCCAGATGCCCTTGGAGTTATGCAAGGAGTCGAGAAGTTGAACTCGGAAATCGTGAGTAATGGTTTTGTCGTAGCTTAAGAGGCTCAACCTATTCTCATAGACCAAGTGAGAGAAGCTCAAGTCAATGATTCAGATATATAGGAGATCAAGAAGAATATGAGAAGAGGAAAAGCCATATTTTACCTGGAAGATGAGTAGGGAAACGTATGGCTGGGCGAGAGAATCTGTACTTGACAACAAGGAGTTGAAAGATATTATTCTAAAGGAAGCCCATGAAACATTGTGTTCCATTCCCCCCAGTAGTACCTAGATGTATCTAGACCTTAAGGATAAATTTTGGTGGGCCAGAATGAAATGGGAGATAGCATAATATGTTGCAGTGTGTGATGTGTGCTAGCGGGTGAAGGCAGAACATCAAAAACCAGCTGGTTTACTTCAACCCTTGAAGATGCCAGAATGGAAATGGGAAGAAATTGGAATGAAATTTATTACTGGATTACCCAGAATGTCATCCGGATATGATTCCATTTGGGTAGTGGTAGACAAGTTGACTAAAGTCACACATTTCATCCTAGTGAAGACAACTTATTCTGGAAGTAGGCTGGCAGAGTTATATATGGCAAGAATCATATTTTTGCATGGTGTGCCAAAGAAGATAGTGTCTGATAGAGGAAGTTAGTTTACTTGAAAGTTTTGGCAGAAGCTTCACGAAGAAATGGATACTCGATTAAATTTTAGTACTACATATCACCCTCAGATCGATGGTCAGACTGAGAGAGTAAATCATATTCTCGAAGACATGTTAAGAGCTTGTGCTTTGAATTTTGGTGAAGTTGGGATAAGAATTTGCCTTATGTCGAGTATTCCTATAACAGTAGTTACCAGGCTAGTTTGCAAATGGCCCCTTTCGAAGCTTTATACGGACGAAAGTGTCATACTCCACTTTTGTGGGATCAGGCAGGAGAACGTCAGGTTTATGGAACTGATATAATAAGAGAGGCTGAGGAAAAGGTGAAAATTATTCAAGAAAGGTTGCGAGTAGCACAGTCATGTCAGAAAAGTTATGCTGACAATCGATGTAGGGATTTGAGTTTTTAAGAAGGAGATTACGTGTATCTCAGAGTTACACCGTTAAGGGGAGTCCATCGGTTTCAGGCTAAGGGAAAGTTAGCCCCTCGTTTCATTGGACCTTATTGGAGTATTAGCAGAAGAGGCGAGGTTGGCTATCAGTTGGAGTTACCTCAATCTATGGAGGGAATCCATGATGTGTTCCACGTATTGCAGTTGAAGAAATGTTTGCGGAATCCTATGGAGGAAGCTAATCCTGAGTTGATTGAGATCCAGGAAGATCTGACCTTGCTGAAAAGCCGATCGTATTTTGGAAATCGGTGAAAGGAAAACCAGAAACCGGGTCATACGTTTCAATAAGGTTCAATGGAGCAATCATTTGGAAAAGGAAGCTACCTGGGAGCATGAGGATGAGTTGAAGTGTGCCCATCCGTCTCTTTTCGCTAGTCCTTCTGAATCTCGAGGATGAGATTCTATTTAAGGGGTAGGTTTGTCACGCTCTAAAAATTGCTTAATTTTATAAATTGTTGTTTAAAGCATATTTAGAAAAGGAATTAAAATTCTACAAGAAACTAAATAAAAATTCTTTAACAAATCCCAATATAAAAATATGCAAGATAAAATTTTTCTTAAATAGTTTGCCTTCTTAAGTATTTTTTGGATTTTTCTAGGAATTATTTGAGTTAGGGAAGTAGTTTTAATAATTTTAACATCAGTTCACTGTCTGTTTTTCCTCCTTGGGAACAAAGCCGAGCTAGCCATCTCTTGCGGTCGCTGACAGGTAGGACCCGCTTGTCAGGTCCTTCATCTTCCTCTAGCCGCCCCTCTTTCCTTTCACAGTGCAATCTCCTTCCAATCCCATCGATCCTTCCCTTTCCCGATCAAATCAACAAAGGGGATTTGCTCCTTAGATCTCTCTCTGGCTTTTTCCTTTTTGGAAGTTCTTCGAATTTCCTTTGGAAAGTGGAAGAACTCGAGATCGAATCAGACTTGAACCGTAGGACTTTCCTTTCACCGGTGAGATTGATTTGGGCCCGATCTTCATCCCGACGCCCCTATAAATAGTGTTCCCGACCATGTTCTAGCTATCCCGAACCAAACTATAGTTCGCCGAAGCTTGTAGAGCCCTAGCTGTGCATAGATTTGAGCTCCGCCGCCGCCGAGGTATTCGGTGGTGTTGCTAGCGTCGGCGGTCATCCGGAGGTCACTGTTGCTGCCATTATGTTCGCGAGAAGGAGGCAAAGCCTGTCCGCTGTTTGGCTGTCCCTGGAAAGCGTCGGACCCCGTCGTCGTCATCATCCCGGGCGTCCCCATCACTTCAAGCTCGCCGTCGTCGCCGTCTGTTGCTGCTTTTCACCATAAAACCCTCAGGTGAGATCCCCATGCTTCGTTGAGTCTGTCGGTGCCCTTAGTTGTCACCACGACGCTTTAGAACGCCAACGACCATCGGTGTTCCAGCCGTTCGCCGTTGGTGAGCCCACGTCAGAGACACATCGGAGCTGCATCAGCGCCAGGTCGTCCGGTTGGTGCTTGCTTGTCGCTTGCACGTCAGATCTGATCGAATTCAATCTGATATAATCTGAGCCGTCTGTTTTAGATTAGATCGATCCTAGCCGTTCGAGTTCTGTGGACCCATGGACCATCTTAGTGCACTTGGTCTAGCGTGGACCAGATCCAAACTGACGCAATAATCCCGGGTTTTCTTTTAAAAAATAATTCCTTATTGCATCATAAATCCTAAAATCTCAGAAAAATGTTTAAAAATCAGTTTAACTTCTAAAATTCATAACTAATTCATTTTAGCTCTGTTTTAGGTGGTTCAAATTTCTAAATTTGTCTAAAATCAAGATATATAATTAAAAATATCCACAGTAATGTTTATGAGTGTTTTGTGCTGTTTTGTTGATCTTAGCATTTTTTCTTTAGTTCCCAAAGTTTCCGGCGAAGCCGTCAGAGTTTTTGAAGGTTTTGAAGACCAGCAAGGCAAGTCACACAGATCCTAAACAAAATCCTTTGAGCATGTTGATCCCAGTTTTAAAATCTCTATTTATTTCAAAGTGCATTTTATTTTTGAATGTCATTGGGTGGTTTGAGCTTGTTCCCAAATTGTGGCCAATATGACTTGATTATCCTATGGGTTATAATTTGACTAGTTAAAATTTAATATAATGGTTTAACTAGATAATAGTGTGGGGGGTATGACCCTGGGGTAGCCCACGGAACGGAGTTAAGATCAGCTAAAGTCAGACTGGTAGTCCTCGCGATGGGGTCAGAAGCCTGACCTCTTCCCGGGGTCGGTCGCCCCGACCTCCCATCTGTCCCGACTCTAGTGTTCTATGCCGTCTACGACTCATCAGCCCGACCCCAGGTCTCCTCGGTAGGAAGGCTTGCTCTGCAAGGATCGCAGAGGAGATAGGGAGGGGACAACCCAATAGAAGATGATGTCACCCGAAAGGACTGCGCAGAAGGTACCTGCAGAGGACGGATCCCAATGCTAGATGGAGCACGAGATACCCACGACATGCAGGACCTGGGGTATCTCTATGTACTTTTTAGATATTGTTTGTACTTGCTTTTTATTCTTTACTCTTAACTTTCTTGGCCTCCAAGTCCTCCTGTAACTGCCCCACTTGAGCTATAAAAGGGAGGGCAAGTCCGCAGGCGAGAGGGATCGGTTCTTCGGAAGCTAGATCTAATCTCTAGAGCCCCAAGAACTCACATCCTAGTACTCTGAATCATATACCACCCAGACAAAGAACATAAGACGTAGGCTTGTTATCCTTCGTGAGGGCCGAACCTGTCTAAAAATCCTTGGCTCACACTCTCTTGAGTCGACCACCGTATGCTTTCGATAGGCATTCCAAAATACTGATCGGCCAGCCGTCGACGACCGCCTCAATCTTGGCACGTGGATACAAGTTGTGTACTACGCCAAAGACGTGTGTAGTCGCCAACTTTGTCGCAAGCCGGATGAAGTCTCGAAGGCTCTTCGGTCCCTTGAGAAGCCACTCCATGAGCGTGTCATCGATCTCGTCAACAGGCACCACCTCGGTGTTAGCCTCGGCAAGGAGTGCCCGGGACGGCTCCTGGTACTTTTCCCACCAGGCGTTGGCCACCTCGGAGCGAGCCTCGAGGTCGCGCATCTGCTTTTAAATCCTTGACAAATGGCCTGCACGGGAAGAGATCGGTAAGCGCAGGCAAGAACGAAGAATTGAAGAGCAGAAGGAATTGGTCAATACTAACACTTACTCTCGGCATCTTCCGTCGCCTTCTTCGCCGACCCCAGCGCTGCCACGACCTCAGCCTTAGCCGCAACTTCAGCAGCCAGCTCTCCTAGACCTCAGCTTTCGCCACCTCGGAAGCTGCCAATTTGGCCCTGGCCTCCTTGAGCGCAGCGCCCGAAATCCAAAAAAGCTCCTCCGCGCCCTTGCGCTGCGCCACTGCCTTTTCAGCCTGCAGCGCATCCTTGGCGGCCGCCTCAAGTTTCTCGGTCCCTGTGCAACATAAAAGGTTATTCGACGAGCTTGACGGAGTTCACAGAGGGGGGGTCAAAAAGCTTGCGCTGGAAGGCCTCGGCCAGCTTCACCTCCAATTCTTGGAGTTTGGCTTCCGAGGATGGTGACGGGTGAATGACCTCCTGCAAACAAGAGAGCATATAAAAAAGTGGTGGTCGGGCAAGCGGCAAAGAAAAATTCAAACGAGGAGCTCAGGGACCTACTAGGAAAAGGTTGGGCAGGCGATGAAGAGTTTGAACAAACTCTTCTGCCCTCTTCGCCCCATCGCCGAGGACTTGCTCAGTCCTTGGCCTGTTGCCCGAGATAGTGTGATTGCAATTGCCCTCGATGGTGCCCACCGACCTGCTACTCCCAACGGGTGGGGCTTGCACCTCGGTCAGGATAACCACGAGAGCCTCGAGCGTCCCACCAAAAGAGAAAATGGGGGAGGAAGCTGGGGGGGATCTTGTCCTAGTCAATGTAGGATAACCCGTAGGCTACGATGGCATAAAACAAAATTTTTCTACCGCGCAATCAAGGAAAGCTTGCAAGTAAGGGTCTATAGAATGTTACCAAAGGACGCGCAGTGCAGCGAAAACAACCGATCAAAATCTAGCTAACCTCGAGTAACGCCTTGCCGACCTCGGACATCACCTTGCCGACCTCACCAACCTCGGGTCCTATTCGCCCGACCCCATCGACCTCAGACCGACTCCACCAACCGCGCTGACCATGACCCGATTTGCCTGGTCTCATCGATGCCGTGTCAATTCGCCCGACTAGTCCGACCTCCCAACTAGCCCGACTTCCAACTACAGAATAAATGGGTCGGCTAGTTGGAACTCGGGGATCTTCCGATGTCGTCGATTTACACCACAACATAGCGATGTCTCTACCGGTATCCACGCATCCAATTAGGGAACGCTGAAGACCCGTGTGCTAGCACGCGATGCACGAATAGGGTTTCCGATGAGAAGTTGATACAGCTTAGATGTTACGCACATAGATCTCCACCGCTTTCCCTCCATATATAGAGATGGCCGACTGGACTCGTAAGCCCGCCGGGACTCTATATTGAGTTGGATCTTATCCGAACTGAGCCGCATCCGAGTCAAACTTGTATGCTTATTCCAACCCGTTAAGTGTGTGACTCAATAGGTTCATGTACACCTCTCGGCCGTCCCTCTCAACAGCGGCCCCTAGCAGAACATATTGACACCAAAATATACACAAAGATCATATCGGTTGAACCTGTAATGTTGCACAATTCCCTTTGCCTCACGATATCAATTAAGCTATAGGCAAGACTCGTGCCATCCTAGCATTAGCTTAATCACTCACTCGATCCCGTATTGGATTATGTATCTAATGATTGACTCCTCAATCACATCGGCATGGCCATGCACTTCCGAAATCCATTACATCGAGAGGCCCAGAGATATCTCTCCCTTAGGAGGGGCAAATTCCATCTTGATCATTCACATCCCTCTACATGCTTCGTAGCAAACCCGAAGACTACTTCTATAACTACCTAGTTACGGAATAACGTTTGGCAGTCCCTAAGTAAGCCACTACACATGTTGATCTCAGGTCTAAGGACTTTGCACCAACATCAATTGAGACCAACTAATGGCACATTAATTCCCTGTAGTGTCCCAAGGTGGGTCTATCCAACAACATGTTCTCTAACATGTGTTCACGTTTATTGATTTGGTATCTCCATACCATGATCCATGAGACATGATCATCAATCAATACACATGCTGATCTTAGAATCATATTCATTCCATTGATATGACATATGATCAGGGATCATTTAGAAATAGATTTATATTAGATAAAGAGTCTCATGAATAGGTCACATACTTATTGATCAATACTAATTATCTATTTCATTAAACAGAATAATAGTTTATTCATTAATACATAAACATTTACCATGATATCCAACATCTCCATGTTGCCTCTAAGACATATCAACCAAGTTCCAAACTTTATTATCATACATGGATTATGGAACTTGATTATCATACATGGATTCTATTTCAGATTTCATGGCTCCAAGCCATTTGTTGGAATCTGGTCCCACCATCTCTTCCTCATAGGTCTTAGGTTCATCGTTATCTAACAACAATATGTCACGTTGCTCTGCGCCTGTGTATCTTTCAGGCGCACGACGTGCTCTTTCGGACCTACGTGGGGCTGGTGAATCTATAACAGATGGTACAACATCTTGTTCATCTTGTTTAGTCTAGTGGTAGCTGAAATATTTCTGGTGTTTCTTGAATTTCTTCAAGATGCATAGTGCTCCCACTAACCTTTCTTGAAAAAAACTCTTACTCCAAGAAAACACCATGTCGGGTGACAAACACTTTGCCTTGTTCCCGATTATAAAAATAATATCCTTTTGTTTCCTTAGGATACCCCACAAAGAAGCATTTGTCAGATTTGGGTGTAAGCTTATCAGATTGTAAATGTTTTACATAAGCTTCACATCCCCAAATTTTGAGAAAAGACAAACGAGAGGGCTGTCCTGTCCATATCTCACATGGTGTCTTTTCCATTGACTTAGATAGAAGTCTATTTATTGTGAACGCAGTTGTTTCAAGAGCATATCTCCAGAAGGATAATGAAAGATCACATTGGCTCATCATGGAACGCACCATGTCCAACAAGGTATGATCTCTCCGTTCGGACACCCCGTTCAATTGAGAAGTTTCTGGTGGAGTCAACTGTGGAACGATTCCACAATCTTTTAGTTGATTACCAAATTCCTGGCTTAATAATTTACCACCATGATCTGATCGTAGACACTTAATTATTTTCCCTAAATGATTCTGTCCTTCATTATGGAATTCTTTGAACTTTTCAAAGAATTCGGAATTATGCCTCATTAAGTAGATATAACCATATATACTAAAGTCGTCGGTAAAAGTAATGAAGTACCGGAGCCCACCTCTGGCTATTGAACTCGTTGGTCCACATACATTCGTATGTATGAGTGCCAACAAGTCGATGCCCTCTCACTGTGGCATCTTACCAAGTAAACAAGATTCATATGTCTCAAATGATTCAAAATTAAAAGAGTGTAGCAGACCATCTTTATGGAGCTTCTCCATGCGTTTCTCATTTATATGGCCTAGGCGACAATGTCAAATAAATGTCGGGTTTATATCATTTGGGAGTTGCCTCTCTGTATTAATGTAACAGATAGGAGATGCTCCAAGATTCAAAACGTATAATCCATTCACCAATGGAGTATGAAAATAGAATATATCTCTAAGATAAATTGAACAACCATTGTCCACGATCTAAAATCATATCCTTTCACTTGCAAACATGAAGCGGAAATTATGTTTTGACATAGAGTTGGAACACAATAGCAATTATTTCATTCCAAAACTAATCCTGAAGGTAAGTGAAGTGGCATAGTGCCAACGACAACTATAGCAACCCTTGTTCCATTGCCAACCCGCAAGTTCACCTTGCCCCTTCTCATGCTTCTACTTCTTCTCAGACCCTGCAATGATTTGCATATGTTAGCTACTGATCAGGTATTAAATACCCAAGAGTCAGTAGAAGAAGTAGCAAAATTGATTTCTATAACATTAATACCTGAAACAGAAGTCTCACTTTGCTTCTTTTTGAGATCCTCCAAGTACTTCTTGCAGTTCTTCTTCTAGTGACCTGCCTCCTTGCAATAAAAGCAAACAACATCTGTCGTCACAGACCCCTTCTTGCCTTTCTTTGCTTTTGAAGCACTCGCGATCTCATCAGGAGTTAACTTCCTCTTGGTGTAAAGTTTCTTGACAGGGGGTTTGCACTTAGCTTTCTGCATCATCATCACATGATGACCATTTTTCTTGATACTCTCCTCAGTAGTCTTTAACATCCCATTTAATTCGGCTAAGGTTTTATCTATGATGTTCATGTGATAATTTAGTATGAATGGCTCAAAGCTCGGTGGGAGCGGTTGGAGAATCACATTTGTAGCCAACTCTTGGCTAAGAGGAAAACCTAGTTTTTCAAGGCGCTCAATATAGCCAACCATCTTTATCACGTGTGAACTGACGGGATTCCCCTCTACAAGCCTGCACGCAAACAAGGACTTTAAAGTGTTGAACCTCTCTGCCCTAGCTTGGTTCTCAAACATGCCACGTAGACCCTCAATAATAGTGTGAGCATCACTGCTCTCGTATTGCTTTTGAAGCTTAGAGGACATTGTGACAAGCATGAGACAGCTTATATCTAAGGAATCATTAGTGTGCTTCTCATAAGTCCTCCGTGTAGCAGCATTAGCATTATCAGACAAATCATCAGTATAAGGAACTTCAATAACATACTCCTTTCGCTCTTGCTTGAGAACAATTCTCAAGTTTCGATACCAATCCATAAAGTTTGTTCCATTCAACTTTTCCTCCTCACGTATGGATTGCAAATTAAAAGAATTGGGTGCAGTATTAGCTGTCATAATCTACAACAGAAAACATATGCAAAATTTAGCACAATGTTTATGCGTTGTATTTTATTAAACAATTTAACAAAAGACTCCCACTATGTGTTTTAAACCTTCCCTGTAGGTTACATATTGGGTTAAGATCCACATGTTAATTAATTTCTAGTGAGCTTTGGCATCACTACTAGAAGATTAGTAACATGGGTAAGCAAAACCTTGCTAATCACATCCCTATGTGACTCTTGTTCGTTGGGTGGCATCATCATGCCCCGGTCCCAACCTATGCCCCAAGGTCCAAAACTGTTTTGATAGCCTTGTTAAGTAAAGCAAATGCTAACAGTGGCACTCTACATTGCCCCATAGTGTTATGATAGACAATGACACTCTACATTGGCATACCTAACAATTGACGATCACAATCGTGATAGGTGCAACATTTGGAGGGCATCATTACTACTTAATTTTTTTCGAGGGATACCATCCTATCCGAAGGGATATGTTGAGGCTACGCTAGCCGAAAACAAAACTTTTCTACCACGCAAACCAGGAACACTTGCAAATAAGGGCCGATAGATCGTTACCGATTGGAGTAGAGTGCAACGGATTAGCCAATCAGGTCTATCCGATCTGGAACAGTGCTGGCCGATGACAGCCGATTTGCCGACAGTCGATTCTCGGGGACAGCCGATTCACCAATCAGCCGATTCGCCGATGCCCGCAGCCGATCCAAGTCGTCCGACTGCGTTCTCGCGCCTCGCTCCGATGTGCTCGACATAAGCCGTGCTTGCGTCGCCGATCTGCCGCAGTCGCCTCGCTCCGATTGCAGCCGATTCGTAGCCAAACAACAGCGCCGCAACGTAGCAGCGCCTCTACCGATATCCACACGTCCGGGGACAGAACGCCGAACACCCGTGTGCTACCACGCGATGCAAGGCTAGGGTTTGGCTCGAAAGTGGGGAGGGTTTTCGTGGAGATTGATCTTGGCGCAATGCAATTAGATTGACATGTGTCAGCTCTCCACCCCTCACCCCTTTATGTAGAGTTGCCGGTTGGGCATCCTATCCGAATCTCACAGAGGTTGCCGGCCGGACTTTGTAAGCCCATAGGACTCTATCCGATCGGATTACTATCCGGTCGAGCCGTATCTGAGTCCAACTGGAATATCTATTCTATCCCCTTAAGCGTGCAACCCTGTAGGTTCAGGTATACTTGGTTTCGGCTCGAGTCTAACTCAGCCGATTTGTCAACAGCGGCGCCTAGGAGCACATATTGACACCATAGCATACAAGAATATAATATCGGCTCCGAACCTGTAATGTGTACACAAATCCCTTTGCCTCACGATACCAATTAAGCTATAGGCAAGATGTGTGCCATCCCTTCAATAGCTTAAACATTCACTCGAACCGTATTGGATTATCTGTCTGTTGATTGACTCCTCAATCAACTTAGCATGGCCATGCATCTCCATAATCCATTACCTCGAGGGGCCCAGAGATATCTCTTCAAAGGTGGGGCAAATTCCATCTTGATCACTCACATCCCACTCCATGTTTCATAGCAAACCTGAAAACTACTTTTATAAAACTACCCAGTTATGGAATAGTGTTTGGTAGTCCCAAAGTAGGCTACTAGACATGTTGGAATCCATGATGATCTTAGGTCTAAGGACTTTGCACTAACACTACTTGAGACCAACTAATGGCACATTAATTCCTGTAGTGTCTCATGGTGGGTCTATCCAACAATGTGTTCTTTGATTTGGTATCTCCATACCCATGATCTATGAGACATGATCATCAATCAATAAACATGCCGATCTTAGAGTCATATTTGTTCCAATAATATGACATGTGATCAGGGATCATTTAGAAATAGATTCATGTATAAAGAGTCTCATAAATAAGTGACTTACTTATTGATCAATACAAGACGTCTATTTCATGGAACTGAATAACACTTTATTCATTTATACATAAACATTGACCATGATATCCAACATCTCCATGTTGCCTCTAGGGCATATCACTAACATTATCGAACAAACATATCATGTATATGAAAGCAAGAAGAATAGCAATTAATAATGAAATAGTATGGCTATTCTCATGGTGGTCTCCATCTCCATGTTGGTGTAGAGGATCTCTATCTTCATCACCGTTTTCTCGAGTGTCTTATGCTGAATTTCTTCAAACTAAACTACCACTATACAAGCTATAAATTGAAGATTACATCGACACGTCGGTCGTGAAAGAATATTACATGCATCACACGTATGAAATAATATTACATGCATCACATGCATCTCATACATATATAATAGGGTCACACTATCTTAAAACATTCTCTGCAAAAACAAGTTAGATGTAGAATGTTTTCTACCTATTGCAGAGATACGATACCGAGACGCAATAAAGGGGGGTACACACACGGTGGTCCAATCATAGATCCAATATATGAAATCGCTTATGAAAACCACATCGGCATAATCACATTATGCTGACCCGAGACACTCTCAAGGGACATGAATTGCATAGGCGCAAAGTGGTAGTCATAGTCGGACTACAAAATAGTTTCGACATAACCATATTATACCGAATCCGACTCTTACTGCTTGTTCCTATCCTCTACCAACCCCTACACTGTTTGATCTAATCAACCCGTGTGCAAAACATGTAATAGATCTAATCTACTACAACTCCATATCATGATATGAAACAATCTAAAACCCAGACTATGCAAGTCTAGCTCTGATACCACTGTAGGATAACACGTAGGCAACGATGGCATAAAACAAAATTTTTCTACCACACGATCCAGGAAAGCTTGCAAGTAAGGGTCTATAGAATGTTACCAAAGGATGCGCAGTGCAGCGGAAACAACCGATCAAAAATCTAGCCGACCTTGAGTAACGCATTGCCGACCTCGGACATCACCTTGCCAACCTCGGATTGACTCCGCCGACCGCTCCGACCTCGACCCGATTCACCCGGTCTCGTCATCGCTGTGCTGATTCGCCCGACCAGTCCGACCTCCTGACTAGCCCGACTTCCAACTACCGAATAGATGGGTCGGCTAGTTGGAACTCGGGGATCTTTCGATGTCGCCGATTTACACCAAAACATAGAGATGTCTCTACCGATATTCACACATCTAGGAAGGGAACACCGAACACCCGTGTGCTAGCATGCGATGCATGGCTAGGGTTTTGGCTCGAACATAGACTAGGGTTTCCGTGGAGAAGTTGATAAGGCTAAGAATTTACACACACAGATTTCCACCCCTTGCCCTCCTTATATAGAGTTGGTCGATCAGACTAGTAAGCCCACCGAGACTCTATATTGAGTCGGATCTTATCCGAAGTGAGCAGTACCCGAGTCAAACTCGTATGCATGTTCCAACCCGTTAAGTGTACGACCCAATAGGTTCGTGTACACTTGGTCCTGGCACGAGAACACCTCTTGGCCGACCCTGTCAACAGCGGCCCCTAGCAAAACATATTGACACCAAAATATACACAAAGATCATATCAGCTGAACCTGTAATGTGTGAACAATTCCCTTTGCCTCACGATATCAATTAAGATATAGGCAAGCGTCGTGCAATCCTAGCATTAGCTTAATCATTCACTCGACCCCGCATTGGGTTATGTATGTGATGATTAACTCCTCAATCACTTCGGCATGGCCATGCACTTCCATAATCCATTACATCGAGGGGCCCAGAGATATCTCTCCCATAGGAGGGGCAAATTCCATCTTGATCATTCACTTCCCTCTACATGGTTCATAGCAAACCCAAAGACTACTTTTATAACTACCCAGTTACGAAATAGCGTTTGGCAGTCCCTAAGTAAGCCACTACACATGTTGGAATCCATGATGATCTCAGGTCTAAGGAGTTTGCACCAACATCACTTGAGACCAACTAATGGCATATTAATTCCCAATAGTCAACTAATGGCATATTAATTTCCAATAGTGTCTCAAGGTGGGTCTATCCAACAACATATTTTCTAACATGTGTTCACGTTTATTGATTTGGTATCTCCATACCATGATCAATGAGACATGATCGTCAATCAATACACGGGCTGATCATAGAATCATATTTGTTCCATTGATAAGATATATGATCAGGGATCATTTAGAAATAGATTTATATTACATAAAGAGTATCATGAATAAGTCACATACTTATTGATCAATACTAATTATCTATTTCATGGAATAAAATAACAGTTTATTCATTAGTACATAAACATTGACCATGATATCCAACATCTCCATGTTGCCTCTTGGGAATATCACTAACAATCAATTCCCTGGATTTCTTCCATTTCAACCTCCCCTAGCCTCTCCTCGAAGCCCGCCTCCATCCTACCCCCGGTCGCCGCTGCCAACCTCAAGACAGCCTCGGGCCTTTCCTCCATCCTCATGGCAGCGGCAGTCTCCTCCTCGGCTCTAGCCTCCGACCATTCCTTGGGCTGGTCGGCTTCCAGAGGGGCGACCACGGGCTCTACGGTCGCTAGGGGTAGGTTGGACCGTCCCTCTTCCACTAGGGAGGTCGAATTCACCATCATGAATGACTCCTCGAGGAGGAGGTCGGCATCCTCCGCGACACTGCCCATACACTCGGTCAGAACAAGAAAAAAAAGGGAAAAGCGAAAGGGAAGAGGGGGAACGTACGGTACGAACATGGTCGAGGTCTCGAACTCGAAGCCAGTGAGCCTCGACACCTGCTTTGGGGACGCCAATGATTCTGGCTTTGGCGGCCCGCTCGAGCCTGATGACGGGGCTAGCGGGCTGCGCCTCAATTCCTTCAGATCCCTCCTAGTCAGAGGAGACCATGAGCTTGCAATTGACGCCAGGGAGCTTATACTCCCCAGCGCCACCCTCCATATCTCCGGCTTCTGCTTGGGAAGCTCAGGCTCTTTCCTTCTTGCCTCCAGCGTATCGCTGGGGAGCCGAGCCGTTGGCATCTCTTGCTCGACCTCTCCTCCCCGGAGCCCTATCAAGTGTCAGCACCTGGCAGGTGAGGTGCTGAATACACAAACAAAAAAAATTAGGCAAGGAAGAGTGGTCGGGATTACCTCTGGCCATGGATGAAGGAGGCTAAAGGCCCTCAGGCCCCCCTTGCTAAAGTCGGCTGCGCTCGAGAAGAAAGTCCCCAGCCTTTGGCCCATGCGCTTAAGGGCCACCTTCTCCTCTTGAGCCAGGTCCTGTCTGCTCGAGTACTCATAGGCCTTCACCATATCCTTGCAGGGCTGTAGTCCTCGGAGAGTGAAGTTGCGGGCTACCCAAGCCCTGGTAAGGTCCTATTCCTGGAGGGCCTTGATCTTGGCCACCAACTCCTCTACCTGATCGAGCTCAACATCGGAGTAGGGTACCGACCAAGTAGCCGCTAGGATCGGCTCTCGGTATATCTCGGGGGAGAGCGCCAATTCATGGTTCCCGATATAGAACCACTGCACGTGCCACCCCTTGTTGGAGGAGATGGGGCTGACGGGGATGTAGCGTTGGGCCATCTTCTCCCGTAATTAAATTCTGGCCATGCCAACCACTCCAGTGATTGTCTGTCAGAACCAGAAGTAGTAACGAAACAGATTGAAATGCGGGTCTATCGCAAGATAGGCCTCGCAGAGATGGATGAAAAGAGAAATTTGAAGAATGGAATTAGGATTAAAGTTGCAGAGAGAGATGTCATAATAGTGGAGCAGGCCCCGGACAAAAGGGTGGGCCGGTACTCCGAATCCGCGAAGGACGAAGGAGGTGAAGACCACCAGCTCACCTGAGTCAGGGCTCGGGAATGGCTCCCCTCGAGCCGGGCGCCACTCTGCGATCTCCCGCAGCGGCAGGACGTCGGCTTGCAAGAGCTTCTCCAACATCTCGCTCCCGGCGTGCGAGGGCATGAAGGCCAAGCTCCGCTTGGTGCCTTCGCTGCCGCTGGTTGAGCCCTTCCCACCTTTGTTCGAGGTCTTCTTGATGGGTGCCATCGGCTTCAATGAAAACAATCGCCGACCCTTGCGGTGGCACACCACGCAATGACACTGAAGGTGGTGACCTTGTGCGCTAAAGCAGTGAGGAGCCAGGAGGCGGAAGCGATGGCGCGAGTGTGAAGAGTTTGTGAATTTTGAGCGAAAAGAGTGCATAAAGGAGGAAGAAGGCAAAACAGCGGGGCTTAAAAAGGGGCAATGATGGGCCTGATAGCGATATTTTTGGAAAGCATGCAAAGCCATTGACGGCGTGTGTGGGGCATCCGAGGAACCCTGGCCCATTCGGCTCCCAGGCTGCCACGACATCCCGGCGATGGATCTGAGTCATTGGTTACCCTGAGCGGTTAACGGCGCGTGCACGGTGCGTGTTATGCATCCTGGTGAAGTTGCCACCGAGCCCACCACTCCGCCCGAGCGACAAATCTTGATCGTTGGATCCGCGAGCCGTTGGGGATAAGTGGGAAACCTGATGTATGAGCAGCCATTTTGTGGCCCCGGTCTTGACGACCTTAATGGGACGTGACTGGCACACAGTTCAAACTTTCAGTGGCCCACATGCATAGCACGCACCCCGAGTCCTGGCAACTGCACAACGACCGACCCCTCGGGATCTTCCTTCGGTCACGCCGACCACCAACGGCCTTCGGGCTATGGCATCTCGGTCATCAGCCTCTAGTCTATGACCTCGGGCCGATCGTCATTAGCCTCCGGGCTATGGCATCTCAGCCATCAGCCTCCGGGCTATGGCCTCGAAGCCGATCCCTATCAGCTCCGGGTTGAGGTACCTTGGCCATCGTCCTTCGAGCAATGGTTGTCTGCCGACCGCCATCTATCCCTGGGCATTGACTCTCCTGAGCCAACCAAATGCCGCCAATTCGAAGACAATGCCCTAAAGGTATCCTGAGGGTGATGTTTTCATACTTGACCCTAGGTCTGGATGTTCCATCAAACCCTAGGCTCGAGGGCTGCACCTGGCAGGTGCACCTGGGCGGTGCACCTGCCAAAGAACACCTAGAATGTCACAGAGACTTTGCCCATGGTCCCGAGCAGGAAGAACTTTGACCCTAGGCCTGAATGTTCCATCTGGCCCCAAGCTCAGGGGTTGCACCTGTCGAAGCCGGTTCGAAAGACCTCAAGAGCTGGCTGTGAGACCTGACTAGGAAGAACTCAATCCCTAAGGGCGAATATTCTATTCACCCTTTGTCTCGGGGGCTACTATGGGGGTATCACACGGGGGTAGCCCACGGAACGGAGTTAAGATCAGCTGAAGTCGGACTGGTAGTTCTCGTGAGCGGGTCAGAAGCTCGACCTCTTCCTGGGGTCGACCGCCCCGACCTCCCGTCTGACCCGACTCCAATGTTCTATCCCGACTACGACACATCAGCCTGATCCCAGGTCTCCTCGGGAGGAAGGCTTGCTTTGCAAGGATCGCAGGGGAGACAGGAAGGGGACAAGCTGACAGAAGATGACGTCACCCAATAGGACTAAGCAGATGGTACCTGCGGAGGATGAATCCCAATGCAAGATGGAGCACGAGATACCCGCTGCGTGTAGGACCCGGGGGATCTCTATGTACTTTTTAGATATTGTTTGTACTTACTTTTTAGTCTTTAGTCCTAGCTTTCTTGGCCCCCAAGTCCTCTTGTAACTATCCCCCTTGAGCTATAAAAGGGAGGGCAGGTCCGCGGGCAAGGGGGATCGGTCCGTCGAAAGCTAGATCTAATCTCCAAAGCCCAAGAGCTCACATCCTTGTACTCTGAATCATACACCGCCGAACAAAGAACATAGGACTTAGGCTTGATATCCTCCGAGTGGGCCGAACCTGTCTAAAAATCCTTGGCTCACATTCTCTTAAGTCGACCACCGTATCCTTTCGATAGACGTTCCCGACCACTCTTTCGCCTCCTTGGGTAACCCCATTGGAGGACTGATCGACCACCCGTCGACAATTAGGAATAATTGCTTAGCCATGCTTAGAAACTTTAGTATCATTTCATGTGGGACAATTAATGATTCACTTATATCCCCTAAATGGATAATTAATGGTAGCTCATGATGGATGATCATGATTAATTAAAGAATTAATGGTCAACTAAAATCTAATTAATGGTGGGTTGTGAGCACATGGGTTGATGATTTTTCTAGGGTGTTCATGATGTCATAGCATTCATGCATGTCCTCTTTCGTAAAAGGAAAATGTATTGCCACACATGCCATATAACAATCATTTTCCTACTACAACCCCACTATATAAACATAAACCCGTGAGCAGTCGCAACCATTTTCCCATGTTTCCAAAAATTTCACGTAGGAATCAATGGGCTTACAAACCACTTTTGGTAATGGTTGTCCCTGCGCCGGATACTACTACAGCCTATTCCCAGCTGGACATTATGCCCTGTTCTCAGTAGAACAAGGTGTAGATAAACCCGGAACTACCAAACTCGCCTATTCTCCATTTCGTGAATCCTCCTGGCCATAAATTTTTCCAAACTTTAAAGGGGATAGCATGACTGGTTAACCTCAAGCACTCGAGACAGCCCCTGTTGCCATTAATTGCCTTCACTGTAAACTTCCCGAGCGGAGAAAGTTCTACTACTATTTTCCCATCTTAGCCTAATGGACCTTTAGGGAAGGAAGAAATAAAAAGACAAGGGCCCATCAGCCTCTACTTCCATAACCTACATACTCGCCGCTCCAAAGTTCAACCGTCATAGATATACGCTCGACTGAGCCACGGTTGACCCTAGATTTGCCGTCATTATGCCTGAATAATGATCTGGTGCCATCAGATCTTTCGTACCAATTATCCATCGCCTACCAGAATAACTGACAGCAACCACGCTCGTCAAGAACGCTCCCCTCACCTCCTCAGTAAAGGTTTTTCCCAACCTTAGTTCAGCAAGTCTATTATACAACTTAGGAGGAGTTTAGAAATAAGCATATTAAATCTTATATGTTTGAAAAGTTTTCAAACAACGAGAAGCCGATAAAAACCACGTTATTTGAAACCCAGTGCCTGCTGCAGTAGCATCCCTTCGGTGCAGTCGAGACATTTTCCCATGCACCCTACTAGGACCAGAATATCCCACTAAAACCTTCAAACAAGGACTAATGGGTACCACCCCAGCCAGTGAGGCGCGAATAGCCAAACCGACGTACCGTACCTTTACCTGCACCAGACGCCAAGTGACAACCCCTTTTGCTAGAATGTATCCCTTTGACCAGAGCGCCTCGACACCACTATCATCGACGACAAAACTAATTGTTTCCCCTGAGCCGATGAAGAGACATTCTTTTCCCTCCTAGATCCTGCGGCCAAATCGTCCATGAAGGCTGCATTAACCTAAGCAAGTATCCTACCCATCGGTATGATAGGATAAGGTTTTAGGTATGACAAAACCAGGTAAACCGATGAACCTCCAACCGTACCACAACCCAAATCTCGGGGACGAGATTTCCTTTAAGGGGGGTAGAGCTGTCATATACCCAAATTCTAGGGTCGACGAAATTTTGTCCAAATAAAATGGAAGAAAAGTTTTTCAATTATGTGAACCAAAAATTTTCTTTTTCTAAATTAGGTTGAAGGATTTCAACCTAGGCCTTGTATGATATACCTAAATTTTTGAACAAATTAAAAACTTTTTCATTTATAACTTAGGGCCAAAAATGCAAGCTCATGTGGAAAGCATGCATACTAACATAAAGCCCATATTGACTTAGGTTCATTATGTATATTCGGGTTCTCGAAAAACTCATCTCATTATAGGTCATATACGCATAGCCTAGATGATTTAGAATTACCAAGTGAACATTAAATTTAGATCAAAGTTCAATGTCTCAGCCCAAGATAAACTTCAAATAATCGCCAACGACCATTTTAGGTGAAACCGCAAAGCGAGAGCAACTATACATAGGAGAGATACCCTAATTTTCTAGGTCAAACCAAATAAGATAAATTCACAGGAAAATTCATGGAGGTGCTAAGTATTATGTACAACTTAACCTAAATTTTGTGCAATTTAACAAGTGGGTTTGATGCCCCAAAAAAATTAGACAAAACAACCTAATATTAGGCTAAATAATGTCATTAATCGGCTGAAACAATAATTTGCCTAAAAGACCATTAAGATGCACATAAGTGTAGACATGAAATAATTTAATTAAATACTAGGTTAAATACCAAAAATTAATATAATTTTTCTAGGATATTTCTGGACTGTTTGAACTCTCTAAATATTCAAATAAGATTCAAAATATCCAAACTTTACCGAATTTTTGGGAGCGAACCATAAGATATCTTTGAGTGAAACTAAAGAAAATGGATTCAATGTTTGCTTACCTAACCACATGAAAAATTTCATTAATTTACCGACCTCACTCAGAAAGATATGGATCATCAAAGTTAAGGGGTGAAAAATAAATCGAAAACACCTTCAAAATGCATGTACACTCGAATATCTACCCCTCCTCCACTCCTCAGCCTAGTTCACCACAAGGTTGGGCCCATTGTCGGCCTCAAAGGCTTGATCCCGTGCAGTACCGTTTCACCCCACCACCGAAGAATGCCAGAGCACGGGCCGACAACCTCAGGGTGCCGACGACACGTGGCCCCGACGTGCCGGCGTCCGAGCGTTCCTCCCATCTTCTAGACCTCTCCAGCAATGTCGCCTAACCCCGTACAACACATCAAGGCCACTCAACTGGAGAAAGGAAGCCTCGGCTCTCCCATCTCTCCATCTCCTTCATCGTCGACCGCGAAGGGGACGACCACCGCCGTCATCGAGGAGCCGCGGTTAGCTCTAACCCTTATCCGTTCCACATTCTACTCGCCATATCGAGCAAGATTCAGTTAGACACCCTCTTGTTTCACCCATTGCAGCACTGGGAACATGCCCCTTGCCATCGGCGTTCCAGAGCAGGGACCGAGCGACACCGCCGTATTGTCATCTTCGTTCCGGCCAACTCCGACCACTGCCGGCCGAGCCACCCCGCCAGCAGCATCGCCTCAGTAGTATTAGCATGCTCCCCAACCAAATCAAGCCAAAAAGCCACAAATCCGGAGATCCTTCCTTTCTTCCCCAAGTCCGACCAAGAGCCATCGCCGTCGATCTCCATTTTCCTGGTGAGCTCCGCTTCGATTCCTTCCTCATGAACGATCCTCGAGACCCCAGGTACCTCACGGCTACTTTATCTCAGCGGCACGACGGCCGGAACGAGCTGCCGCCATGGGACCAAAGATTTCCGCCACCGCCGTGCCAAGCTCACCATCGCCACCGCCACTCGCACCTCGCCAGGACCCGAGATAGGACTGGTAAGTCCCTACCAACTCTCAGGAAGCTTGTACATGCCTTGCTTTGCACTGATTTAGACCGGAACCCAACATGCATCAGCACGCCGAGTAGCAGCGCCGCCTACGCTCGTCGCCGGTGCGGCTCCGGGCACCACAGCACTTGAAAACATCACCACTAGGTTCGATGTTCATCCGTGTACGTTTTTGGCTTTGAGCATTTTCCCATTCGAGCCACCGTTGGCCGCCGGCGAGGGCGGAGAGCACCTCCGGCCGCCGGAGCTTTGCTTCCTCTCCTACCCCACCACTGCCAAGCGGGGCCCACATGATTAGTGCCAGAAAACCAATTAGTAAGAATTTAAAACTTGTAAGGTCTGGTTTGCAAGTTGTCCCTGTATGACATGTGGGGACATGGACTCATTTGTAAATATCCTAAAACTTGTGAACCCTTAGTAGAAATCGATTGGCCATGTGCTCTGGACTGCGGGTTGTTTTCCATAGACTCCAAGGGTCTTTCCACAAAAAGACCAGCGACTGATCGGTGGGACCCAAGATTTTCTGGATATAAATTTTAAGAGAAAACAGCCACAGCATTATTCCTTCAACAGAAAAATGGTTGAACTTACAAAATCTATATAAAATAAACTACAACACATTTTGGAGTGGGAAAAATTTCTGTGACCTCATGGCAAAGTGAACTATATTTTAGGAGTATAAAACTTGGCACCCACTGTGCAAACTTTGTCCCTAAAATTCAGATAAGGAAAATCATCCATAGGGCTGGCACAATCTTATAAAGTCCATAGAAAATTCAATTCAACTTATTTTTTGGCCAACTCAAATCCCAAAGATCCATCAACTTGTACACTATATTTAGGAAAAATAAAAACATAGTTCCTTTGCACCAAACACACTTAAAAATTAATTATGTTAAAACGGTGGACTATATGTAGGCTGAACTTTGAGAATTTATAAAAAATATTCGTCTTAAATCCTTTTTGAGCAAACCCAAGCTCTGTAGAACCACCAATATACATACTTTTATAATGTAAAATAAAAACATATGCCCACTGTACAATATTACCACTTAAATATTTATATAAGGAATACACAACTTAAATGTGCACTAGAACTTGTAAAATTTGTAGTAAATCCAATTTAATTCCTTTTCGAGTAAACTAATCTTCTAATTAACCACCAAGTGGTGAACTCAAACTAGGAAAAATAAAACATGGCAGCACATACTAAAATGTTGGGAGAATCTAACTAGCTAACTTAGGTGCTAATCCTAATAGATAGAATAAGCACTATATGTACATATGCATACATGTATGTATAAAATGTACTCTAGCACAAAATAAATCAAGATGATGGACCTGTGAGACCTTAGGAACCGAGGCAACTCTAAAAATCTAATCTTGGACTAGGTTGATTAAATAAGTAATTCATTTTATACCTCCTTAGCAAATAAAATAAGTTCTGGACCTAAAGCCCTACAGCCACATATATATATATATATATATATAATGCTATGGGCCTAGAACCCGTCGTAAAATTATAAAATGCCTAAGAAATTCATAATAGCTCTAAAAATTATGAAACCAACTATGTTAGTCTTAGAAAACCTATATCCACACCACTGTGGAGTCAATTAACCAAAAATCAAATTATAGGGCTCTGTCCAAACAGCGCCTAACCTGATGCTGACAAGTCCCGGTAAAACTTCAAAAAAATCATAACTCTTAATTGGAATAAGATAAATTGAAAATTCATTCACCTAAATTCATTTTAGATAAATACCTACTCAATGTATAAAAATCATGCATTTTAGAGCATTTTGGATTTTCGCCTGATTTTGGTATTTTGACTGCATACCGTATATTTTGTTTAGATGATCACGTAAACGGAGAAGTGGAAGGTGTGCTAACATTTTCTCCAGACCAAGGCAAGTTCTCGCCCCTCCTTTGAACACATTGAACCCATGTTTTCGGGCAATGTATTTTGTTTGTGAAATCTTTCATGCATAATTTATCGTATCGTATGTATTTATTTATTTGGCCGGTCGGCCTATGTATTTATATAAGCGATGTAATCTTTAAGTGCTGTTCGATTCAAACGTATTCGCTATGTAAATTCATGCTTGTGATGAAAGTGTGAATCTAGCGCACATCCTGGGAGCTAGATTCATATGAGTATGAGTTAGGAATAATTGAGGAGTCGTAGATCTTTAGCCATTTTGTCAAGTCTCCTGGGTGTGTAACACATCTGGTCGCCACCTTCGAGTGGTTTGATGGGCACACTTCCGGCTGAAGTTGACTGGCAGGCTAAAGGCCTAGCGATGTCTCACTTATCCCTTTCTCGGGACTCCAGATCTTTCGTTATATTTGCCATATGGGCTGAACCAATTCAACTCATATTGCAAATAGAACAGAAGGTCCGGGCGTCTTCGACAATTATTGCCTTTAGATTGTATCCCTGTGCACTTGCATATTTGCTGTATGTCTTGTTGAGTATTCCATGTACTCATTCTTGTAATAACCATCATCAGAGGAGGAGGTCTACTGCGAAGATGGAGGTCTGGAGGACTAGGCTTAGCTTTGGTCACGTGCTTGTGGAGTTGGAGTCGCCAACGCTAGTGTTCTTTTTCCACTATCGTAGAGTTTTTTTTGATTGAGAGGAACTATCTACCTCTGTAATAAACTTATTAATTCGATTAGTGGTTTGCAGTCTATTATCAATTTGTTATTGTGTGCCTTGGTTGATTCCTGGACGAGGATATACACACATGTAAGCGTTTGCAATATTGGATAGAAATTCCGGGCGTGATAGCTAACATACAAGTTATTCCTAGACTTACACATATCTGCGAATCTGGATGTGATAAGGACATCCACGTCGTGTCCACACAAAGTCCGACTTCATCTAGGAAAAGGCACATGCCCAAGTCAATGAAGGACCGATCACGCGTAGTCGTGCAAGACAACTTCAACAACAGGTGGACTCCATCTAGGAAAAATGCTTTTATGCTATTCGGGTATGGAAGCCTCCACAAAATGTGAGCCAAGTCTATAGTTTTCTTGGCCTTGCTGGTTTTTATCGCATGTTTGTGAAAGATTTCAGCACCATTGCTGCACCAATGAATGAGTTGATGAAGAAGGACACACCTTTCCATTGGGGTGAAGCGCAAGAGAAAGCATTTCAAGAGCTGAAAATGAAGTTGAAATTGAATGTGATGCAAGTGGTGTAGGGATTGGTGGCGTGGTCATGCACGAAGAAAGAACTATTGCATACTTCAGTGAAAAGTTAAGTGGTCCTATTCTGAATTACTGTGTTTATGATAAAGAACTATATGCTCTAGTGAGGAGTTTAGAGACTTGGCAACACTATCTTTTACCTAAAGAATTTGTAATCCATTCGGACCATGAATCTCTAAAACATCTAAAAGGTCAATTAAAATTGAATAAAAGACATGCACAGTGGAGTGAATTCATTGAATCTTTTCCTTACATTGTCAAGTACAATAAAGGGAAGGATAATGTTGTTGCCTATGCTTTATCTATACACCATGCTTTGCTGTCACAACTTGATTCAAAAATTCTTGGACTTGAAAGTATTGAAGATTTGTATGCAGTTGATCCAGACTTTGCAGAACCATTTTCTAAAAGTAGTGATGACAAGGGCGGGGAAAAATACCATTTGCTTGATTGATTCCTGTTTCGAGCTAACAAAATTTGTATCCCAGATTGTTCTACATGTCTCATGCTTTTGTAGGAAGCTCATGCCGGTGGACTTATGGGTCACTTTCGTGCCAAAAAAATGAGCAAGTACTCGCTAATCATTTGTTTTGGCGTAAGATGAGAAGAGACGTGGAGAGGCATGTTCTTCGCTGTGAAACCTGCCACAAAGCTAAATCCCGTTTGAACCCTCATGATTCATATACTCCTCTACCTATTCCTAGTGTACCCTCGGAAGATATCTCTATGGAATTTGTTCTTGGTTACCTCGAACCAAGAGGGGGAGGGATTCAATCTTTGTTGTGGTTAATCGGTTTATCAAGTTAATTCATTTTATTCCATGTCATAAGAGCGATGAAGCTTCACATATTGCTCAATTATTTTTTAGGGAAATTGTGAGTTTACATGGCGTGCCACGGACTATTGTTTCTGATCACGACACAAAATTTTTGAGCTACTTTTGAAAGACCTTGTGGGGAAAACCTGGAGTGAGACTGTGATTCTCGACAACATGTCATCCACAAACGATGGACAAACCAAAGTAGTGAACCGTGCACTGTCAACATTGTTGCGAGTTGTCCTAAAGAAGAATATGAAATTGTGGGAAGAAAGCTTGCCTCATGTGGAGTTTGCATACAACAGGGCGGTACATTTGACCACAAAATTTTGTCCATTTGATATTGTTTATGGTTTCAAACCTACTGCTCCCATCAATCTTTTGTTTTTGTGTGGGGGGTATCACCCAAGGGTAGCCCATGTTGATGAGAAAATTTCCCACACACTGGCCTAAGAGATCTGCTTAACTCTAGTGCAGGTCTAAATTATTGATTCAAGGTTCGTAGGCGTGCCAGTTGATTTGATCTCGCAATCAACAAGAAACAATGGAAAGTATTAGCTAGCAAACGATAGCCGATCGGCTGGTGGCCGATGACATATCGTCTAGTGTTAAGCCGATGCGGTGTACTCTGAATCGGCTGAGATAATTAAACCTAATCGATCGGCTGAATATGTTCATAATATATAATCTAGATATCAAAACACATTTACACTAAGTGGTTGGGATAGATCGGTAGTGTACCTAGACAGTATAAACCACTTAAATCTAAAAGTGCTGCAATATACAGATTATGTGTATATTTCAATCATAGCCGATGTCATAGATTTAATGTGTATAAGCTAGTACTCTGATACCGCTTTATACTAAGATATCACTACTAGCTAAATATATTAAATAGGGATCGATCATATACTAAGATGACTTAACAGATCGATTACAAGCTTAATATATTTAATTATAGAGAGATCTTAATATAAAGGGCAGCTTTAACATATCAAGTAAATATAGAACATACGAGACAGTTAAAATAGATAAAATCGGCTGAAACTCCGATAATATCTCTAATAATGATCATAAAACAAGATAGATCTGTTATGATTCTAGAGGCGACTTAATAGATCAAAACTAACTGATGCAACATTAAGTACCAAAATAAGCATAGGATCTATACGAGTCTATGAACACCTTTCAAGATGGTAGATATACTACACAATCTAGATTAATATTGAAATCCAAACTTCCCGGCTATCATCTAGATATTAATGCTAGCCGATTAGGGTTTAGACCACAATATCAATCTAAATTATATAGCATATATGATAACTGTGTAGATTACGAAGATAGGATTAGAGTGTCATGATGATGGAAGCACTAATCCCGATAAAGAAACCGCTGTGACAATAATTACCTTTTCGCTGGAGATCAAACGATGCAGCCCAACTAGAAGCAAAAACTCATCGAAACTATTAAAGGAAAAAGTGGCGATGCGCCGAGATTATATTGATTGTGTGTTTTCTTTATTACAGGGTCTTAGGTTGTATTTATACCCAATTACAAAACACAGTCCTTGTACGACATGACTCTTATCCTAAAACTATGTAAAATACGACAAATATCTGGGACAAGGTCCTCTGCCGTGATTCTCTAGGAAACTATACAAAATATTCTAAATTAAAGATACAATTGCCTTTTCAGGACTTTTTTCGTAGATGGCAATATCTCTGAAGCACTTGGAAACCGAATCTAATGATAATCTTCATGCCTTCCCACCAGAATCGGTCACATCTGTTATCCCAAGCGGAATCGGCTATACCAGATGTCCTATCCTACTCGATCTCAGCCGATTGATCCCTTAGCCGATTCGAACATCACCTGATGAGTGCTCTGTCTCCAAGAACCCCATTCCTTCAATTCCGCTTCAATTGTTGCTTCAAACCCGGGGATTTGCTTGCCACATTTGGTCATTAACACAAGCCTCCCAAGTCCACAATATTGATAATGTTGCGGATTTTGTGTGATTCTATCCTCCGAGAAAACCTAGAGCATTTCCGTTTCGGTCGTTATCGCACCTCTTTAAATAACGCCCAAGTGCATCGAAAAAAACACCGTCAATTTCGCACTCAACAACTTCAGCCATAAAATCCCTAAAACCTCTCCAGCGATCTCTTCGGAGCTCTCAACAAGCTTGCGGCGATCTTCCTTCCCGGCGACGAGCTTATCTCCTTCAATGGCGTCCTCATCTGCTCCCTCTGATGCCCCATCGGCCGAGTTCGCTGAGGTAAGTTTCATCGGCTAATCCTTCTTTCTTCTTTGTCTGCCGCCATAGATTCACGTTCTTGTCTTCTAAGATTCACTTCTTCTTTCTTATTGTAGCACCTCGCCCATCAAATTGCTATCCCTAGCTTAAATCATGATGACGATATTTCCTGGGCCCATTCGGCAATATGGATCCAAATAAGATTATCAATGTCGAAAACCAATTGGATGCCCTATGTGATTTCAAACCCTAGTACAGCACACTGGAACAGAACATTCAAGTCTTGGCCCTCAACAGATAAATCTTGGCTGGCTTGGTACCAAGGGATGGTTACCAGCAAGCAAACCCATTGGGAGGAAATAGGCATAGCTCAATGCTTAGCTCTTACCATAGCCGATCAGCCCAAAGATGAGCCCCTCATGTCAGCTGCCACATATTTCTGGAACAACACCTTCAATGCTTTTTTCTTCCAGCAAGGACCCATGACTCCCACCTTGGCTGATGTGTTTATGACAACTAGCCCAGATATAATATCATCGGCTGACCCTAACCGATTTGACGCCAAGTGGAAGTACTCTTTCAAGACCAAGGCCATTGGAGGTTGGAATGGTTTTATAAACCAGAACATGGGCACTGAATCAGTAAGCCCCAGAGAACATGTTGCCTTCTTAATGATGTGCCTTGAGAAATTCGTCTTCTGTTGTTCTAGCTGTGGCCCCACAGCTAACTGGCAACACATAGCCGAAGCGTAGGTGTCAAAGGAGAAAATCCCCTTAGGGAAATTTTTGCTAGGCTATCCGTACCAAACCCTCAACCATGCATCGGCTAAGATCGCATTCGATTCAGCCATAGGAACTGGGGGTCCCTGGTGGTTTCTGCAATTGTGCCTAGTCCTCCCGACACAAAAATCTGGTAGACTGCTCGGCCGATGCCTAATTTCCAAGAGTAGAGCCGATTGAGGACGAAGACAGCGAGGAAATAACTACAGGTAGGTGTATGTCTTTTGGAGAAGCCGCCGCTGTCCATCCTGGCTCCAAGTTATCAAGTCAGCTCCTAGCCGAATGGTTCACTGGCTTTTACGATGGTTTTCCAAGAACAATTGGACTTGGTTCTTTTATTCCAACTGCCGAGAGTTTGAACTCCCCCTAGATCTCAACTTCGATGAACTCAACTCTCAGGAATTTGAAAAACCAAGAGAGATCTTCACCGCAGCCATTACCCCCTGTATCTCACCAATCGGCATCCACCAAGGTAGAAATGTCTCCAAGTCCTACGAATTCTATTACCCATCATCGGCTGCCAGGCAAATGAGACTAGGACAATTGCCGATTGGATTTTATTTCTCAGGAAAAATCCAGACAAGAAGAGAGATTACTTCAAGGATAATGATGAACCGACTGACGAACATGGAGCAGTATAGGGGTTTTGGAGCTGGCACTGAAAAGGAGCTCGGCTTTTGACAGATGCTGGGCTGAAATCAAAAGACATATCTTCCATCAGCCATCTTCGATATATCTAACCACACTCCTTCTGGACATGATCCCTAATGTAAGTATCTTCTTCTCTCTGTCAATTTTTAAAGTCATCAGCTAACGTCTGCTTAATACTTAATCATTGTTCTTCTCTTTTTGCAGACAGCCGATTCTTCTCCCCCTCATGAAAGCAAGTCAGGGACTGAGATCCACTATGCCTCAGGGCGGATTCCAAGCGGAGGACTTGCTCCATCAATCATCGCTTCAACGCGCTGAACGTCACAACACTTCTGCACAGCCAAACCCGCAAGGCGCTACCAAGGAAAAAGAGGGTGAAGCCATCGGTTGTTGGTCCTTCGGCTGCACCACAGAAGAAAGTGAAGAAACAAAAGACTACACTAGCCGACAACTTGCCTTCACTTGACCCAAGCGTAGAAGAGGCCCTCGATCAAGAAGTTATGGAGGAAGAAATCATTGAAGTCAGTTCCAGGTAGTGATGCAACCGACGCCAAGACAATAGAGAAGATTGAGCAAATCAAGCAAAAGGCGATATTAGCCATCAATTACCTAACCGGCAACTAAGCCGACTTCTGCAATAGGGCTAGCTCTTCTATGACTTCACCATACTTGTAATATATTCTTTTGTATCGGCAAACTAAAATTCAAAGTCCGCAAAAATTTTGAAGTCCACCCGATTCTAACTTTGGATATATATGTGCCCCCCTAATTTTTCAATGTGAGCCGATCATTGACAAAATTACATCGCGAGGACAACACACAAAATCAGCCACCATGTAAACGTTAAATCTTAACCGAGTATGATAAGAATAAAATGACTAAGGGCGATATAACTTATATCGGCCATCACACATCGGTAGCGCACAACCGATTATGATAATAATAAAATGACTAAGGGCGATATGAGTCATATCGGCGATCTAAAGGTGATGTAAACACATCAGCTACCATGTATCGGCTTGAAACAACCGAATCATGAGTTGATCCATAGACTGGGATAATATTTCTTCAAATATTTTCCATTCAGAGCCCTTCCAAACACCTCTCCATCCAATCCTTCTAGCATGTAGGCTCCCTTGGAAATGCATTTGTGGATCTTAAAGGGCCCTTCCCAGTTAGGTGACCACATGCCGAATTTATTATCTCTTGTACCAACCGGCAAGATTAATTTCCAAACTAGCTCGCCTTCTGAAAATGACTTAGGCACAACTTTCTTGTTGTAATGATGAGTAACCCTTTCTTTGTCCTTGGTCACCTTTTCCAAAGCACGCATTCTGGATAAAACCAAGTCTTCCAATTCATCAACCATTAGGTTTTGATAGTCATCGACTGTCAACTCGTCTTGCAATTTAATCCTCCTTGAGCTGATGACACTTTCTCATAGCAGCACAGCTTCATGCCCATATACCAATTTGTAAGGAGGCACTTGGATTGATCCATGAAAGGCCATCCGATAAGACCACAATGATTCGGCCAATCGGCTGTGCCATTGCTTTGGATATTCTGAGATCTTCCTTTTTGTCAACTTAATCAAACTTTTGTTGGATGCTTCTGCTTGTCCATTAGCTTGTCCATAATATGGTGAAGAATTTAACAACTTGATCCCCATGCTTTCTGCAAACCGGACAAACTCATCAAAGACAAAGATAGATCCCTGATCGGTTGTAATCGTCTGAGGGATGCCAAATCGGTAAATGATGTGTTCTTTGACAAACTCGATTGTGTCTCCAGAATCAACTTTTTTCAAGGGAATTCCTTCCACCCACTTCGTGAAATAATCGGTTGCCACCAATATGAATTTGTGGCCGTTACTCGAGGATGGATTAATCTGGCCGATCATATCAATTCCCCATCCTTAGAACGACGAAGGCTAGATAATAGGGTTCATAGCCGACGCTGGTGCTCGTTGGATCGCTCCAAATTTCTGACAATCTTGGCATCCCTTGTAATATTTGAAACAATCTTCCAGCATTGTCGACCAAAAATACCCAGCTGTTCAAAGTAACCATTTTATCATGTGAGTCGATTGATGAGTACCACAAATGCCTTCATGCACTTTTCCCATTACAACTTTTCTCAAACATTTGAGTAGCTCTCCATCAATTGTGCGATAGTAGAGATCGTCGTCGAGCAAAACATATCTCAAAGCCTTGTAACGCAATTTCCTTGAAGCCGATTGGGAAGGGTTCTTCAAATAATTGAAAATCTCATACCTCCAATCATCGGCTGTGATTGCTGCAACCTCAACTCCACATCTTTGGTCATCGGCTTGTAGCCTAATGCCCCTTGAGCCAAATCGTTTGCCTCAGCATTCTGCTCTCGAGGGATATGTTTGAACATTACTAGCCGAAAACCATCCACCAATTCTCGGCACTTTTGATTGTAGATCATCAACGTGTCATTCTTGCATTCATATTCTCCTACTAATTGGCTGATGACCAACAAGTAACCGCCCATGATCTCCACAGCATCGGCTTCAACCTCTTTCAAAAGTTGTAAACCTTTGAGGATTGCTTTGTATTCGGCTTGATTGTTTGTAGCATAAGGCGCAATAGTATAAGCAAATTCAAAACTCGCCCCATGGGTGATATGACAACAAAGCCGATGCCATAGCCATGAGTGTAGACTGATCCATCAAAAAACAATGTCCAAGGCACTATGTCGACTGAGCCGATCGAATCATCTCGGTGTTTGACGATGAAATCGGCTATAGCCTCTCCCTTGACTGCCTTGGGTGCCTAATACCTTAGGTCAAATTCCGTCAAGGCAAAAATCCACTTCCCAACTCGCCCTTTCAAAACTAGAGCCGATAGCATATACTTGACTACGTCGGCTTTGTAAATAATGGTGCACTCGTTGGATAATAAATAATGCATCAACTTTGTACAAGAGAAATATAAGCAGAAGCACAACTTTTCCACAGGAGAGTACCTTGTTTCTGCATCAAAAAGTCTTCTGCTGAGATAAAATATTGCTCTTTCCTTGCATTCAAACTCCTGGATTAAAACTAAGCCAATTGATTTTCCATCGGCTGACAAATACAACCTAAAAGGTACTCCCTTATGCGGAGGGATCAATACTAGAGGAGAGCTTAAATAATCCTTGATGTTATTGAAAGCTTTATGCTGCTCTGCCCCCCAAGTAAACTCTTGATCGGCTTTTAGCCTTAGCAAAGGCGTGAACGGCTCCATCTTTTGAGATAAATTAGCAATGAAATGCCTAATGAAAATTTACCTTGCTGATAAGAGATTGTAGCTGCTTCTTGTCCTGTGGAGGTTGAATACTCTTGATTGCATTAACACTTCTTTGTGTCACCTCAATACGCCTCTCATGAACAAGAAAACCAAGAAATTTCCCAGGCGATACACCGAAAGCGCATTTGGTAGGATTCATCTTCAACCCATATTTCCTCGTTCTTTCCGATACTTTCCTTAAATCGTCTATGTGGTCTTCAACTTCTTTTGATTTGACAACCACATCATCAATGTAGATTTCCACTAAGAAGCCAATTAAATCGTGAAAAATATAGTTCATGGCTCTCTTATAAGTAGCCACAACATTTTTGAAGCCGAATGTCATGACAACCCATTCATATAGGCCAATTGCACCAGGACACCTAAAAGCAGTCTTATGAATGTCTTCTTCAGCCATAAAAATTTGATTATATCCAGCATTGCCATCCATAAAACTTATGATTTTATGGCTTGAAGCAGCATCGACCAATAAATCGGCAATCGGCATGGGGTACTTGTCGTTGGGGGTGGTTTCGTTCAAGTCACAAAAATCGATGCACACCATAAGCTTGCCGTTCTTCTTGATTAACCAGACTATGTTCGACACCCACTTGGTGTATCGACACGGCTGAATAAAACCAGCATCATACAACCAAATAATTTTGGCCTTAATCACATCATACATATCGGCTTTAAAGCTCCTGGGAGGCTGTTTGTATTGCCGATGTCCTGGTTTAATAGGGAGCCAATGTTCTCCAATCGATCGGCTAAGATCTGTCATCTCAAAATACTCCCAAGCAAAACAAGTTTTTACTAATGTATGTCGGTCTAGGCCTATCTCTAGGACCTATATCAACTTCTTCGAGCTCGTCGGCCAACATAAAACCTTTGTTGGCAACTTTTTTGGCAAGAAGACAATCACGATCGGGACACCTAAACGCCTTGCGGTGAAATTGGAGTCGCCAACCACCTCGATCTAGAAAACTAAACCAAGATGGGTTTTGTAGATTAAACCGGCTAGCGAAGCCGATTTGAGCAAAACAAAGGATAAATAACCGTCTCGTGGGCGAACGGAAGGTTTTCGGGACAAACCTACAAAGAGGTGTCGCACTCTCACAGCGACGGCGGATGATTTACGACGCAAATCGACAAAGATGGACCAAACTAGGGTTAAGTAGAAAACATTGCTGAAAAGTAAAAGTAAAGAATGATACAATTGGCTAGATTAGATTGATTGTGTATGTGTTGAATGTATTGCCAATTGAACCGGCCTTTACCCTTAAATAGGGGTTGGTCTTGTCTCCTACAAGTCCTCCTCCACATCCAATTCAGGATAGATATCTTAAGAAACCCGAGATATACCTTATGGAGCAAGGAAACCCGAGACTCGACGAAATTCACTTCAGACTCAGACTCTGATGGTCTGATCGGTCACATGCCTGCGGTCAGACCGGCCATATACCTGCGGTCTGACCGGCCCTGTGAAGGAAACCCGATACTTTCCAAATTTTGGCAATTTTTCTCTATTTCATCCATAGGTGCCAAATTTGGGTGTAAACACATGCCCCCTGCCTTTTATATGAATATCGTGAATCTAAAAGCATAGAACATGTTTGTATCAGGGTGATAATCCATATCACCGGCCATAGAACTTCCTAAACATCTTACCAAATGCTCGGAAAGTATTTCTTCAAGTATCTTCTTGAAATGATCCTGATTTCACCCTTTCGTTGTAAGCCTTAGCCACCCTCTTCTTCTCTGTCTCTATTTCTTCTAAAGTATTCAAACGCTTGTCGATCTTCTCATCAAGATTGTCTCTCATCAAGGTCTTGTGGTCTTCAACCGACAAATCATCTTGCTTTATATATCGAAGAGAGCCAAGATTCACCTCTACCGGCAAAACGACTTCTTGTGCACAGACCACCTGAAAAGGTGTAACCTTGGTAGCACCATGTGTAGATATCCTATGAGCTCATAACACTTCCGAAAACACCTCATGCCACCACTTCGAATGTTCTTCGATCTTCTTCTTCTATCTCCTGGGCACAAATATCCGAATTTACAATTAATTCGGCCTCTGAATCAAGTGTATCGTGCCCCCCGGCTTCCTGTTCAAACCCTGTCTGACCGGCCACACAATGCCGGTCAGACCGCCACCTCTCATCGGTCAGACCGGCCACACAAAGCCGATCAGAACGTTGGCCACCTGCGGTCAGACCGACAGTGATGCGTCGGTTAGACCACCCGTAGTCTGTGACTTCGCCAATTTTGCCCAAAGAATTAAAATCAAGCACCGGCTTTTCCAGTATTAAAAATACTCCTTTTTTGATATTATAGCCAGATGCTTGGCATATCAAATTATTAAACCAAAATTCATTCTTTCTAGACATATGAAAATTATGACATGCAATTAATATGCCTAGATGAATACTAATCCAAGTGGTTTTTGAAACAATAATCATCAAGACATCAAAACATTTAGCCACTTGAAGTATAATTAATAATGAATCACCAAAGTCATATATCTCGCATGCATGAATTCCAATAAACTACAAGTGTAAGTAATCGGCTTAAACATGTATGCAAAATATCATAACAATGCCAATGTTCCCAAAGAAAACAACTCTAGAACAAATCATCACATTGATCATTGACATTAGCCAGATTACTAAGAAGCAAAATTTCATGATGCAATAATTATGAAATCTATATTTTCTATGGTGATTCATCAAAACATGCATGATTTGGCTTTTAATAAATATCATAGACCAACGAGCAAAACACACATGTGCTAGATAGCAAGCAATGTTCTTAACATGACATAGGCATACTATAATGATGAACACTATAAACCCATACCTTGCCTTAGCATCCAACAAACGGCGGTTCAAAGATGTGTTGTTGTACCCATCGCCGTTCACCTTTCTTGATTTCTTCATGAGCATAACAATGTCTTGCCCCCCGAGCAAAAATTGGCTTTCTTGATCGCACGATTTCGAAGGCAAGATAAACACCATAGTAGCATTCATAGCAATATGTGAAGGAGACTTACCTCTAATGACCGATAATCCTTCTCTCATTGAATTTGATTTATCATTACTCTGGGAAAACACCGGTCTCTTTAAGTTTTTCTTCCTTGGGTCTTCACACTTGCTTGTATGTTGTTCGAGGCTTCAAATTATCACATGTTTTGTTCTCACATCTTCGGCCTTCTTTTCCTTTTGACCTATGGCTCAAAGACGTTGTAGCCTCCTCTTTTGAGAGCGAGATAAGCCGGAAGGTATCCACTTCGGCTGTGGTTGTTTTCTAGGAGCCAAGCAATGATTTTTGATATTGGTGGTCGAAGTGAAAGCTTCTATGTTGCCCTCAATTTTCTTACTCATCTCGATGCCCCTGTTAGACCGGCCTCCGGGCTCGGTCGACCGGCCTGGGAATCGTCGGGCGACCGGCTCGATGGCTCGGTCAGACCGGTCCTAGGCTGACGGTTAGACCGCTCAACTGTCCCGGTCAGACCACCATTGTTGGCAGTCACGATCTCAGCTTCGGTCTTCTCCGCTTGTAGCTCCTTTGTCGCATCTCCAGTAGGTACTTGAACATCTTGAAACTCCTCCTTGATAGTATCAACCTCTAGAGCTTTGACTTCTTTTCTCACCCATACCTTCTTCACCTTGTTCGTCTTTGGTCCACCGAACCGATTCTTTTGTGAGAAACGGTCTTGTCTTGAGTTGTATGAATGTTTTGGTACTGACCTAGGCGATTCTTTCCATTCTTGATGAAACGGCATAGGTGGTTGAAGCATCCATGGCATATAATACATAACAGGATAATCGTATAGTGATATTGGATATGGATACCATGGCACCGCAACCGGAGGTTCATATGGAGTTGATGTTGTTGATGGTTCCGATTGTTTTGGCGTTTGACCAAATCTCTTTATAGCAAGCGATCTTGGTCTTTTTATATCACTAGTACGATTATCAAACCGTTGACCAGCTAATCCCTTCTTGTATTTAGCCATAAGCATCTCAAAAGTGAGCTTCGGCTTCTTAGTCTTTATATAACTAGATGACTCATCTTTTGTAACTTTATGATCTTCGGCCTTAGCATTTTGATCCTAATTATCTCGGGCCGAGGATCCCCAATAATAACATTCTTCCCTTTTGTGGATTCGGCTTGACTAGCCCGAATCAACACCTTCTTGTCATCAAAATCAATAGGAACAATAGAAAGAAAATTGTGAATAATTCCGGTCCTAGCAATAGGTGTAACCAAAATAATATCACAATTGACCGATGAATTATCAATCGGTCTTTGCCCCATCAAGCTCGCATCCTTGAAATAATCATGAAACTCATGCTCCATTAGTGACCATGTAGAAATCGAATTAGGTGCAAGTAAACTAAACCATATAGATGCAAAATTTGACAAGGAAAGACGAAACAATTTTAACTTAAGCACATCATCACCACCGGCCTTACCACATTGATCAATAAATTGGCCGATATGCTCCGTTGTCGTTCTAGCATCCTCACCCGTGAATTTTGTGAAGTTGGGAACCTCAAATCCTTGCGGGTATAGGACCGAATCTATATGTTCTGGATACGGCCTTTCACATGTATGCAATGTTGCTTTAAACTCTATTTTATCACTACCCTGCAAGTCATTGTAACTATCTTTTCCAACATTCACATGACCGATCTGTGACTTGGTCTTAGATGACAATACTATTTCACTATCGCCTGTTATACAATCCGAACCGTCTTTTAGTTCGGCTATATTTTTAATGATGTCATTATCCAAGCTAGCAACATAATCCGCACCTATACTTGGTTCATCTACACATGCATCGTCGTCCAAACTAGTAACACAATCCGAACCATCACTTGGTTTGACGATGCATGTTATTTTATCATTGTTTAAAGTAGTAACACAATCCGAACCAACGCTTGGTTTGGCTATATTGGTTATTACATTATCATCCAAACTAGCATTTAAGCTATTATCATCCACTCGGCTTTCCTGAGCCAGAGCTTCATGCAACACATGATCAACATCAAAAAATATCTGGCCATTCAATATATCTTTAATAGAATCAAGCAATCCATTATATAAATGTTGGCCAAATCTTTTTGAGTTGCGTTCAAATTAAAATATCAGTCCCTAGCATCTCTAAACCTTTTGATATAATCAATGATAGATTCATCATGCTTTTGTCTATCCGATGTTAAACTAGACAACTTAAGCTCAGTTTCATCGGTATAAAAGCAATCATGAAATTGTTGTTCTAGTTGAGCCCAAGTATGAATAGAATTTGCCGGTAAAGAAGTAAACCATGTAAAAGCAGTACCAGACAAAGACAAAGAAAACAAACACAATTTGAGAACATCATTAGTACTAGCTTCACCACATTGTTCACGAAATTGGCCTATGTGTTCCCATGTAGCCCTATTATCCTCACCACTAAATTTAGTGAACTCAGGAACTCTATAACCACGAGGATATGGGATATTATCAAAATATTTAGGATACAGCTTTTGGTAAACCTCAGCACGATTCCTTGGCTCAATTGCAAATGATTCTCTAATGATGTTTCCAATTTGCTCTTCCATATTCTCAGGCCTTGGTTGCGGGTTTGGTAGCCTATGAATAGGTAGTTGTGGCGGTACATATGATTATACTGGCCATAATGCGTGTTTCGTGTCAACCCATCTACTTGATGATTTTGTATTGGCTCATAGCAACTGCTAGCACAAATAGCATGGGTATGTGGTATAACATGACTAATAGTATTAGCAGGTGATGAATACTAATTAAAATCTGTATGCTAGTCGTGGTATGAAAACCTTGCAAAATTTCTAGGGAACCGGTCTGACCGGCTATAGATAGTCCGGTTTGACCGGCTAAGCACCCGGTCTGACCGGCCCATGGATCGGTCTGACCGGTGGTCAGTGGTGCGGTCAGACTGGCCGCAGGAGGTCTGATCTGGCCAAGATAGGGCACAGTCTGACCGGCTATGGTAGGCAAGGTCGGATCGGCCAAACACTCGGTCCGACCGGCCCATAGTCCGGTCGACCGATGGTCATGATGCGGTCGACCGGAGTTATGTGCGGTCCGGCCGTTGGCTAAGTTCTGCATATAGCCGATTCCCTGTGCAATCGGCTGTATAAACACCCATAGATCCCTCCGTAGCATTATAAGCATATTGTATAGAAGCAAAACTAGAAGTAGCAGATGCATCTACACAACGATCATTAATTTTTTGAATATCAAGGGATGGGTTGGGTGTATTAGAGTTTACCTCATCATGGACAAATTTGAGAGGAGGATCAGGCTTGAGAACCACACCTTGATGGGTCCTAATGAGCGGTCTTGCCAACATCTCCTCCAATGTGATATCATTGACCATGTTCCCACTCGCCACAGTTGATGAAGAAATTCCTTGATTAATTTCAGTCATATAACTCATAACTGGCTTGATCCAGAGAATAACCGGTACAAATATGAATCAGCTTTGGTGTTTTCTTATGTGAACAGTAGTAGATCGGTTTGGATAGCCTGATCTTTTTTAACACGTCTACACAGTAGATTGGATTGGATTGAATTTCTGATTTTCTAACCGTATATAGCAAGCCAGTGCCGGTCACCTGTTGCTGTTCCTATGCACTAATATAGATTGCTTCCGGCTGTATAGCCGAAACACTCAATTAGATGGGAAATCAAGGAAGCAATGGCAACAATTAATGTGATAGATTGATTTTCGGCCGATTGAAAAGCCAAAAAATTTATGTCCCCAGCGGAGTCGCCAAAAATCGTGTTGGCTACTTTTTTGGCAAGAAGACAATCATGATCGGGACACCTAAACGCCTTGCGGTGAAATTGGAGTCGCCAACCCCCTTGATCTAGAAAACTAAACCAAGATGGGTTTTGTAGATTAAACCGGCTAGCGAAGCCGATTTGAGCAAAACAAAGGATAAACACCCGTCTCGTGGGCGAACGAAAGGTTTTCGGGACAAACCTACAAAGAGGTGTCGCACTCTCGCAGCGGCGGCGGACGATTTATGGCGCAAATCGACAAAGATGGAATAAACTAGGGTAAAGTAGAAAACATTGCTGAAAAGTAAAAGTAAAAGAACGATACAATTGGCTAGATTAGATTGATTGTGTATGTGTTGAACGTATTGCCAATTGAACCGGCCTTGACCCTTAAATAGGGGTTGGTCTTGCCTCCTAGAAGTCCTCCTCCACATCCAATTCGGGATAGATACCTTAGGAAACCCGAGACGTACCTTATGGAGCAAGGAAACCCGAGACCCGACAAAATTCGCTTCGGACTCGGACTCTGACGGGCTGACCGGCCACATGCCTGCGGTCAGACCGGCCATATACCTGCGGTCTGGCCGGCCCTGTGAAGGAAACCCGATACTTTCCAAATTTTGGCAATTTTTCTCTATTTCGTCCATAGGTGCCAAATTTGGGTGTAAACAACCTTGTCCTAGCTTGCCATCGAGATCGTCCACGGTGTCCTTGGTGTAGACGCTTGAGCCCTCCACGACGCCCTCAAAGTAATAATTGAGGCTCTTCGTCTCCAATTGGCTGTATAGCGGAATTGGACACCTTTAGAAAATCAGCCTCCGAAACTTTGCCGGACAAGCAATCGATGTCGTCGATCTCCCAAAGTGTTAAATCAGCATCGCCTACGCTTACTGACCTGTCGGCTGGAACGATTTCAATCTTGTCACCTGATCAAGCTCTAGTGCATGGTGGAAGGGATGCAACAATTGGCGTGAATCCAATCCCTCCCTAGCAGCAGGCTGTATGACCCCTTCCCGTCGATGACAAAAAAGGTGGTAGGCACTGTCTTACTACTGACTGTCAGCTCAACATTAAGAACCCCTTTGGTCTTAGATGGGTTCCTGCCAAAATCCTTGAGGACCATGTTTGTCTTTATGAGATCGTCGGCACCCTTGCCCAGCTTTCTAAAAGTAGCATAGGGCCTCAGATTGACGGCGGCTCCCCCGTCAACCAGCATTTTTGACATCTGTCTCCCATTGAGAAATCCTTTGATGTAAAGAGGCTTGAGATGACGATGTCCTGTCCCTTCTGGCTTTTCAAAGATCGCTTGCTCTGGGGACAACACAAGTTTAGCCGATGACTCCTCTACAACGTCTACATCGGCTTGGGCCGCTTCAAAGTTGGCTGGTAACACAAAAACCATATTAACCGATGCAGCGGCCACGACCTTTTCCCTTGGCCTTTGTTTTTGCCTAGTCAGCTTGGTCTTCATCAGCCGGCATAGTCTTGTTCTTCACGTGCAATTGTTTCCTTGGGTGTTCTTGTTCCTTCTTCTTTTTTAGCCGATAGTCGATTTCAGCTTGAACCTCTTGTAGTCGACCCTCACTCTTCAGCCGTTGCACCTTCTGCTTGTGGGTCTTCGTAAAAGTGTCGGAGGGGCACCAATGCGGGCTGGCACCCTGTTCTTCATCATCCTCGAAGTCCTCTTGAAAGAAATCTTCATGGATTGGGCCTAGCCTTTGGTGGACAGGACGTTTCCTCTGACTAGGCCGATTCTTTTTGGGCGACAATCGGTTGGAGCTGTCAGCATGCTCATCTTCATAACTGCCGCACACTAGACAATCTTGGAGTGATGGCTGTCTCATCCCCTGATTCCAGCAAAACCTAAAGGATTCACAGCTCCAATGGGGATCGAAGCCATCATGTTGCCGATGGTAAGCCTCTTCCTCCCGATCATGTTTTCTTGGATGCACTTTGTAGACTCTGCCTGTCTCCCTCTCTTCATGTTGACTAAGTTATCCATTTTTCGGGGACGATGATCGGCTGATCGGCGGCTGGCATAAACCATGTTAACAGGAAAATGATTCCCATCAACCTTCATCGGCTTTTTTGGATCTTCAAATTTGATTTTCCCAGCCTCTAAAGCCTACTAGATTTGCTGGCGAAACACCTTACAGTCGTTTGTACTGTGGGAACCGGTGTTGTGCCACTTGCAATATTTTCTCTTTTTCAACTCCTCAACCGATGGGATGACGTGATTGGCCGAAAGTTGGATCTGTTTTTCCCAAAGTAGCAGATCGAATATTTTATCAGCTTTGGTAATGTTGAAATCATACTTCTCCTCTTTAGCTGAATTCTTCACCCATTGGCAGGTTATGATCTTTTTGTTCCTAGCCCATTCGACTGCTGTCACCTCGGTTTTGCTGTCGGTTGAATCGGAGTCAAAAGCGTAGGCAACGTGGCTAACCTTCTTAAAGGCTTTCTTGGCCTCCTGAAAACGTTGCTCGTGGGCAACGATCTTCTGTGCCAAGTGTGCCAAGCTTTCAAAATCTTGGGCCGAGAATCTCTCCCTGATGGGTGTCAACAAACCCTGGAAGGTTAGGTCGGCTAACTGCGAGTCGGATACCACCAGGCTGTAGCATCGATTCCTCATGTCTCTAAATCTATGGGTATAGTCCTGGACCGATTCATCGTGCTTCTGGCTGACGGCTGTTAAATCGGACAACTTCATCTCATGGATGCCGGTGTAGAAGTACCGATGAAACTACTTCTCCAAATCGGCCCAACTCTGTACAGAATTGTATGGGAGTGAGAGGGGAAAAAGCCTAACCCTCAGGGTGTCAGTAGCCGATGCCTCTCCACACTGGGCTAAAAATCGGCTAACGTGCTCATAGGTAGAAACATTGTCCTGCCCTGAGAATTTTTACATGTTGCCTGTGTCTTTGGGTTTGAGGCCGAACTGCTCTCTCATCACGTCGGCTATCAAGTCCACCCAAGGCTTGTTTTGTTGAGGCACCTCCTGTGCTTGTTGCTGCATCGGCTCGCATTGATCAAACTGGAGTGGTCCTTGTTGATACTGCATCCGAGGCGAATGAGGTTGATAGTGCTGATTAAAGTTGCCTCCTGGATAATGCTGGGGAGATTGGTGCACTATTGCAAGTTGTTCATCATGAAGAGGGTGAGAGCCGACAGGCTGTTGTATGAAGTTTGGCGGGTAAGAGCCTATCGGCACTTTTGGAATCGGCTGTAGAGCTGGCAGATTCACGTTGAACATGGTGACAACCTGCTCTTGAGTGATCTGAGGGGTTTCATGTCCAACCGGTTGAGATTGCTGCCTAGATATCAATATGGGGCTAAATTCTGGTTGCTTTTGTGCCGACGGCGGGATGAGGTGGATGGAGGCCTGAGGAAGTCGGCAATCCATCTGTTGCTGAGGTCCTGTACTGAGGAAATTTCCCATCAGGGAGGAAGATTGGGCCCCTGGCTTGATGCTCGACCATCTTGGAATTAACAACTATGCTAATTATGTTATTAAGGGTATTGACCAGTATTCTAGATTGGTTGATTAAAGCATGATGGATAGCATAATCAATCCTATCTCGTAGATTGTTGAGTTCTAGGGCCTCCTCCTGCTTGACTTCCTAAGGCTTTTTGCCCTTGTCAGAGCTAGGTTTGGGTTCGTCATCAGCTAGCAATTTCACTTTGTACCTCTGGACGATCGTACCGGATCTAGTTTGGGTAAATGAGTGCAGATACTGACTATGTAGTTTGTTCATTATCTCTTCAAGCTCGGCCTTTTGTTCTGGTGTCAGTTTGTCGATGGTGACAGGAATAACGTTGTCTTGGTCAACCTCGGAAGTCTTGATGTCAACCATTGTGCCTTGTTCGTGATCGTTGGTCCCACCGGGCGTGCCAAAAGCATGTTGATGAGAAAATTTCCCACGCACTGGCCTAAGAGATCTGCTTAACTCTAGCACAGGTCAAAATTACTGATTCAAGGTTCGTAGGCATGCAGTTGATTTGATCCTGCAATCAACAAGAAACAATGGAAAGTATTAGCTTGCAAACGATAGCCGATCGGATGGAGGCCGATGACATATCGTCTAGTGTTAAGCCGATGCGGTGTACACTAAATAGGCTGAGATAATTAAACCTAATCGATCGGCTGAAGATGTTCATAATATATAATCTAGATATCAAAACATATTTACACTAAGTGTTTGGGATCGATCGGTAGTGTACCGAGATAGTATAAACGACTTAAATCTAAAAGTGCTCCAATATACAAATCATGTATATATTTCAATCATAGCCAATGACATAGATTTAATGTGTATCGGCTAGTACACCGATACCGCTTTATACTAAGATATCACTACTAGCTAAATATATTAAACAAGGACCGATCATATACTAAGATGACTCAACAGATCGATTACAAGCTTAATATATTTAACTATAGAGAGATCTTAATATAAAGGGCAACTTTAACATATCAAGTAAATATAGAACATACGAGACAATTAAAACAGATAAGATCGGCTAAAACTCCAATACTATCTCTAATAATGATCATAAAACAAGATAGATTTGTTATGGTTCTAGAGGCGATTTAATAGATCGAACCTAACCGATGCAGCATTAAGTACCAAAAGAAGCATAGGATCTATACGAGTCTATGAACACCTTTCAACATGGTAGATATACTATACAATCTAGATTAATATTGAAATCTAAACTTACCGGCTATCATCTAGCGATTAATGCTAGCCGATTAGGGTTTAGACCACAATATCGATCTAAATTATATAGCATATATGATAACTGTGCAGATTACGAAGACAGGATTAGAGTGTCATGATGATGGAAGCACTAATCCCGATAACGCAAACCGCTGTGACAAGAATTACCTTTTCGCTGGAGATCAAACGATGCAGCCCAACTAGAAGCAAAAACTCATCGAAACTATTAAAGGAAAATGTGGCGATGCGCCGAGATTGTATTGATTATCTGTTTTTTTATTACAGGGTCTTGGGTTGTATTTATGCCCAATTACAAAACACAGTCCTTGTAGGACACGACTCTTATCCTAACACTATTTAAAATACAACAAATGTTTGGGACAAGGTCCCCTGGCGTGATTCTCAAGGAAACTATACAAAATATTCTAAATTAAAGATACAATTGCATTTTCAGGACTTTATCCGTAGATGACAATATCTCTGAAGCACTTGGAAACCGAATCTAATGATAATCTTCACGCCTTCCCACCGGAATCGGTCACATCCGTTATCCCAATCAGAATCGGCTATACAAGATGTCCTATCCGACTCGATCTTAGCCGATTGATCCCTTAGCTGATCCGGACATCACCCGATGAGCGCTCAGTTCCGAAAACCACATTCCTTCAATTCCGCTTCAATTGTTGCTTCGAACCCGGGGATTTGTTTGTGAAATTTGGTCGTTAACACATGCCCCCCAAGTCCACAATATTGATAATGTTGCGGATTTTGTGTGATTCTATCCTCCGAGAAAACCTAGAGCATTTTCGTTTTGGCCGTTATCGCACCTCTTTAAATAACGCCCAAGTGCATCGAAAAATAATCACGCCGTCAACTGCGCACTCAACACCTTCAGCCATAAAATCCCTAAAACCTCTCCAGCGATCTCTTCGGAGCTCTCAGCAAGCTTGCGGGGATCTTCCTTCCCGTCAACGAGCTTATCTCCTTCAATGGTGTCCTCATCTACTCCCTCCGATGCCCCATCGGCCAAGTTCGCTGAGGTAACTTTCATAGGCTAATCCTTCTTTCTTCACTATTTGCCGCCATAGAGTCACATTCTTGTCTTCTAAGATTCGCTTCTTCTTTCTTATTGTAGCACCTCGCCCATCAAATTGCTATCCCTAGCTTAAATCATGATGACTGATATTTCCTGGGCTGAATCGACAATATGGATCCAACTAAGATTATCAATGCCGAAACCAATAGGATGCCCTATAGGATTTCAAACCCTAGTACCGCACATTCCTTTAATTCTGTTTCAATTGTTGCTTCAAACCCGGGGATTTGCTTGCCAAAGTTGGTCATTAACACCCACGGAGCAGAATTAAGGACAGCTAAAATCCTACCGATAGTCCTCGGGAGGAGATCGATGCTCGACCTTTCCGGGGTCGAGAGCCCCGACCCTCCCCGACCGTCCCGACTTAGTGTCTTGTTCGTATATGGCTCGTCAACCCGACCTACGAACCCCTCGAGCTAGGGGATTGCATGGTAAGGATCACGGAAAATATAAGGAGGGGACAACCCGACAGAAGATGACGTCACCCGATAGGACTGCACATAAGGTAACTGCGGAGGATGGATCCCAAGACAAGGTGGTGCACGTAATACCCACGGAGCGCAGGACCTAGGGGGATCCCTATATACTCTTCAGATGTTGTTTGTGCTTGCTTTTAAGCTTTTAGTCTTAGCTTTCTTCCCTCCCGAGTCTGCTTGTAACTGTCCTCCTTGTCCTATAAAAGGGAGGGCAGTACCGGCGGGGAGGGGGTCAATTTTGGATCAATTCTTTGGGAGCTAGGTCTAATCTCTAGAACCCCCAAGAACTCATATCCCTTGTACTCTATTTCATACACCACCCCAACAAAGAATGCAGGACGTAGGCTTGTTATCCTCTGGGAGGGCCGAATCTGTCAAAAAATCTCTCTGGCTCATTTTCTTTCTTAAGTCGACCATCGTGCCCTTTCGATAGACGTTCCCGACCACTCTTTCACCCCCTTGGGTAGCCTCCTCGGAGGACTGCTGACCCATCCGTCGACACTTTGCCTATGCAGGAACGTATGAAATTTGATGCAAACAAGCAGGCTAAATTTGTCAAGAACCTTCATGATCGAGCTAGAGCAAACATTGAAAAGATGACCAAAATGTATGAGAAGCGCGCTAACAAGGGTCGCAAGAAGATGTTATTTGAACCAGGAGACTTGGTTTGGGTGCATTTGCGCAAGGATCTCTTTCCTGAACAACACAAGAGCAAGTTGCAGCCCTGAGCTGATGGTCCATTCAGAGTGCTTCGCAAGATCAATGACAATGCATATGGAATTGATCATTCAAGTACTTATGGTGTAAGTTCAACTTTGAATATGAAGAGTCAAGGATGACTCCTTTTCAAGAGGGGGAGGATGATAAGGACATCCCCGTCGTGTCCACACCAATTCCAACTTCATCTACCAATAATGCACGTGCCCAAGTCCATGAAGAACCGTTCACGCATAGTCGTGCAAGGCAACATCAACAACAGGTGAACCTCACTACCCATGATATATTTACTCATGAGAATTGTTTACTACCTATATCCTCGCACGTGAGGATATGGAGCATCCAGACCTAATCCGGGGCCGCCAAGCATGCCAAGACCTGATTGGATGTGTTCGGACGTCCAAACATGATCCCAATTCCGGCCATCACTGTGGTCAGAATATAAAGAGTTATAAGGTGTGCGACCTATGAATGGAAAGCTTATTGATTCTACATTCAACCCCCCAACAAACGGATCGTCATTTGGAGTTCCCAAGATGGAGTTATTGCCAAATTAGTGAAAGCTACGTAGAAGACCAACAGCCTCCCCATGCCACTTCAGGAGTTGTTTTTGTGGAAGCCTTTCCACATACTATATCTCTTCATTTCGATTTGGGTTTTGCACCCATCTAGGAGGGTTGTTCCTAGTACTAATATCCCCTTGCTCCTAAAGCAAGAACAACCTTTGATCATTTGATAAACCGATACGGTAATTGCAGCGGAGCTATTTGAGTGTCTACACACCTTTGTTCTTGCTAGTTCATCATGAGCTTGTGAGAAAGATCTCTTTGAGGTCCCCTAATTCGTGCTCTACAGTTTCTAGTACGGCTGCATCGTTTTATGTGGATTAGTCCTGACTTGTGATTATGCGATCGTTCAGAGACCGAGTCGAAGTCCTCGTGGGTTTGGTGCCTCTCTCCCCGTCGCTTGGTCGCATCCAACCTCGGCATGTATAAAGCTAGTTACCCCACTGTTTTCAGCATATTGTCTTGCTCGTGATCCTACTTTTGTGAAGATCGGGCCACCCTGATGTCAATCCCTCACTAGGATGTGTCTACCATGATATCCTAAGTGATTGAAAAATGGAACAGTCTAGGTGTAAGTCACTTTTATTTCTTCTGCTTAAATGACTTTGGGTTTTCAAGTGTTTTTCAAAAAGAAAAGCATAACTTTACTCATCTGATGAATCTCTCATGTCTCTCAGTGTGTCTGATTCCTCACCAAGGAAATTATTGCCTAATTTTCTTCTACTTCTAACAAGGCTTATGTGGAGCTCAAGGTAGGGAAAATCATAAGGCATACTTGCACCAATTATTTTGTAAAGTCAAACATAAGATACAAGAAGAATACTAGTCATGTAATCATAATCAAGCTTGTGTATATATATGTGGATAGACGTATATGAGTGGAGAATTGGAAAAGAAAGAAAATTGATTTGGTGACTCCTTTGTTTGTATGATCCTCCTCCCTATCATCTTTTTATTTTAGAGAATATGGCTATGAATACATAGTATTTTTTTATCATTCTGCTCGAGAAGATTTGTTTCTTTTTTGTAAGCATCATGGTTTTTTTACTATCACTTTGTATATATTCTTATAACTTGTGTCTCATTTGGCATGGATAGGAGGATCGAGGATCATAAATAATTGGAGTCTTTATTTTGTGGATGATTAAAGGATCGAGGATCGGCTTTTACTTGGTTCTCCTCATTGCCCTACAACTCAATTCAGAGTTGGGCCGATCTTTAAAAACAATTCTACAGCTACTTCTACTCCGGCAACCACGAGATGAAGTTGTCGGACCTCACCAGCATCAGGCAAAAACACAACGAATCGGTCCAAGAATACATCCAACGCTTTCGAGAGATGAGGAACCGATGCTACAGCCTGGTGCTATCGGATGCCCAGCTAGCTGATTTGGCCTTTCATGGTTTGATCGCTCCGATCCGAGAGCGATTCTCTGCGCAGGACTTTGACAGCTTAGCCCACTTGGCGTAGAAGGTGACGATCCACGAGCAGCGATTCCAAGACACCAGGAAGGCCGTCAAAAATATAACTCAGGTCGTCATCGAATCAGACTATGAGTCCGACGACGATGACGCAGAAGTGGCGGCAGCCGAATGGGCCAAGAACAAAAAGGCCATCGTCTGCCAATGACTACTGAAGACGGCCAAGGAAGAGCGATACGATTTCGACATCACCAAGGCGGACAGGATCTTTGACTTGCTGCTCAAGGAGAAGTAGATTCAGTTGCCTGATAATCACGTGATCCCGTCGGCCGAAGAGTTGAAGAAAAAGAAATATTGCAAGTGGCACAACTCCACATACCACTTCACCAACGACTGCAAAGTCTTCAGGCAGCAAATCCAATCGGCGATTGAGGCCGGGAAGCTAAAGTTCGCCGATTCAAGTCGGCCGATGAAAGTAGACGACAATCCTTTCCCGGTTAACACGGTCCAGGCCGGTCCCAGTCAAGGTTATTGACAGAACAAAATGGCGTACAACTTAGTCAATACATCGATCGGGGCCAAGGCAGAAGACGAGCAGATTGGATATCACGCTGCGCCGATTAATATGGTGCGCCCAGTCATCAGATCGGCTGACCAACGGCCGATCCATGAACATGGCCGACACCGCCCTCAGCACCAGTCTCGGCAGGAAGAAACTTACAATGAAACACCTCGTCAGTGCGAGCCGAATACCCAAAGCCGCCGGTGCGAGGCAAATCGCAACAATGCCGATCCGCATTGGCATTGTGATTTTTTCAAGTATAGCTGGGAGTCCGGTATGAGACTACCAACACTGGACGATTGCCCAATATGCAACGATCGCCGTGACGACGGGCACAGGAACTCATCGGCTGCAAGCCCAACCCAGTTCGTTCCCAGAGCCGTTCAGCTAAACCAAAGGCGGCGGTCTGTCCATGATCGGCTCAACCCGATCCACCAAGACTTCTTCATCGACGAAAACCGCGATGGCAACAACCGTGACGATGAAGAGGCCGACGATGAGGAATCGGCCAACCCCCAATGGTGCCTGTCCGATCTCTTCACAAAGACGAAGAAAAGAAGGGTTCAACGGCTTAAGCGCGAAGGGAGAGAAGACGAAGTTCAGCAAATGATCCACGAACAGCGCCGTCGGCTGGGCAAAATCTAAAGGCGATGGGTACCCAAAGAGAAAGCTACCATAGCCGACGAAGAGCAAGCCGAAGAAAGCCCAGCCGACCAAGCCAGGAGGGCAGCCAAAGGGAAAGGGAAAATTTCTGCATTGGTTAACATGGTGTTTGTGCTGCCAGCCCAGTTCGACGCTCCTGAAGCCGATGTAGACACCATTGAGGACGACCTAGCGAAACTGGCAATCTCACCAGACCAGGCTGTCTTCGACAAACCCGAGGGAACCGAAAATTGGCATTTAAAGCCGTTGTACGTTAAAGGATTCATCAACGGCAAGCCGATTTCCAAAATGCTAGTTGATGGGGGAGCTGCAGTCAACCTCATGCCTTACGCAACATTCAGAAAACTAGGCAAGGGAGCCGAAGACCTCATAAAAACCAACATGGTGCTCAAAGACTTCGGCGGCAACCCATTGGAAACCAAGGGCGTCCTCAACGTTGAACTGACCATCGGCAACAAGACCGTGCCCACAACGTTCTTTGTCATCGACGGGAAGGGGTCTTAAAGCCTGCTGCTCAGAAGGGACTGGATTACACGCTAACTGCCGCATCCCTTCTACAATGCATCAGAGCCTGATCCAATGGGACGGCGACAAGATCGAGATCGTACCAGCCGACAGGTCAGTTAGTGTCGTCAGTGCTGATTTGCCGCTTTGGGAAATCGAAGGCATCGATTGTTTATCCGGGAAAATCTGGCAAGCCGATTTTCTAAATGTGTCCAATTCCACAATACAGCTGATTGGAAATGACGAGCTGCAGCTGCTGCTTTGAACAAGACATGGTGGAGGGCTCAAGCGTTTTCGGCATGGACACCACGGACAAGACAATGGAAAGCTAGGGCAAAGTTTCGCGTCAGCCGACGAATTAGAGGAAATTGACATCGGCTCTGGTGATAAGCCGAGGCCGACGTACATTAGCAAAAATCTATCTCCTCATTATAGATCCCAGCTTATTGAGTTGTTAAAAGAATATAAAGACTGTTTTGCTTGGGAGTACTTCGAGATGCCCGGCCTCAGCCAATCAATAGTGGTCCATCAGCTGCCGATTAAGGTAGGCTATCGGCCGTTCAAACAGCCTCCAAGGAGGTTTAAGGCCGATATGTATGATGCAATTAAAGCCGAAATCACTCGGCTATACGACGCGGGATTCATTCGGCCTTGCCGATACGCCGAGTGGGTCTCAAACATCGTCCCAGTGTTGAAGAAAAACGGTAAACTTAGGGTGTGCATCGATTTCAGAGATCTAAACAAGGCAACCCCTAAAGACGAATACCCATTGCCGATAGCCGATCTGCTTGTCGATGCTGCTTCAGGCCACAAAATTATCAGTTTTATGGATGACAATGCAGGGTATAATCAAATATTTATGGCCGACGAGGACATCCACCAGACCGCTTTTTGGTGTCCCGGCACAATCGGCTTGTACGAATGGGTAGTAATGACGTTCGGCTTGAAGAAGTTTGGGGCAACATATCAACGGGCCATGAATTACATCTTTCACGACATGATTGGCTCGTTAGTAGAGATATACATTGATGACGTGGTTGTCAAGTCAAGGGAGATAGAAGGCCACATAGCCGATCTGAGACAAGTGTTAGAACGGACAAGGAAGTATAATCTGAAGATGAATCTGCTTAAGTGCGCGTTCAGCGTATCGGCTGGGCAATTCTTGGGATTTCTTGTCCATGAAAGAGGAATTGAAGTTACACCAAGAAGCATAAATGCTATCAAGACAATTCAACCACCAAAGGACAAAAAGCAACTCCAATCATTGATCGGCAAGATAAACTTCATCGGACGGTTCATAGCTAATCTCTCAGAAAAGATGGAGCCGGTCACACCACTGCTTCGGCTGAAAGCCGATCAAACATTCACATGGGGAGCGAAAGAAAGGGCGTTAGACAACATAAAAGATTATCCGAGTTTCCCTCCGCTTTAATGCCTCCACAAAAGGGAAAACCGTTCAAACTGTACCTATCAGCCGATCATAAATCAATCGGCTCCGTCCTAATCCAAGAAGTCAACGGCAAAGAGAAGGCCATCATCTATCTCAGCCGACGGTTGCTAGACGCGGAGACGAGGTATTCACCTGTGGAGAAGCTATGCCTATGCCTCTATTTTTCATGTACAAAATTAAGGCACTATCTGTTATCCAATGAGTGCACAGTAACCTGCAAAGCCGATGTAGTTAAGTATATGCTATCGGCTCCAGTGCTCAAAGGAAGAATTGGGAAATGGATTTTCACGCTAACAGAATTCAATCTGAGGTATCAGGCATCAAGGGCAGTCAAGGGGCAAGCCATAGCCGATTTCATTGTGGAGCACAGAAACGACTCAATCGGCTCAGTGGAAATTATGCCTTGGACTTTGACATTCGACGGCTCGGTTTACACCAACGGTTGTGGCATCGGCTTGGTCATTATTTCGCCCACGGGGGCAAGCTTCGAGTTTGCTTTTGCCATTGACCCCCACGCTACAAACAACCAAGCCGAAGACGAAGCCGTCCTTAAAGGATTACATCTACTCAAGGAAGTTGAAGCCGACGCTATCGAAATAATGGGAGATTCATTGTTGGTCATCAGCCAATTATCAGGAGAATATGAATGCAAAAATGATGCGCTGGTGGTCTATTATCAGCAATGTCGGGAATTAATGGATGGTTTTCGGCTAGTTACTTTGAAACATATCCCCAGAGAGCAGAACACAGAGGCCAATGACAGAGGCCAATGACTTGGCTCAGGGGGCATTGGGCTATCGACCGATGCTGAAAGAAATCAACACAGACGTTGCCGCCAGCAAAGCCGATGATTGGAGGTTTGAAGTCTACAACTATCTCAAAAACCCCTCTCAATCGGTTGAAAGGAAGCTACGATACAAGGCATTACGATACGTGTTGCTCGATGAAGATCTGTACTATCGGACGATTGACGGTGTGCTACTCAAGTGTTTGGGAGCCGATCAGGCTACAGTGGCCATCGGAGAAGTACATGAAGGAATCTGTGGCACACATCAATCGGCCCACAAAATGAAGTGGCTGCTTCGTCGAGCAGGATATTTCTGGCCGACGATGCTGGAGGATTGTTTCAAGTATTACAAGGGCTGCCAGGATTGTCAGAAGTTTGGCGCCATGCAACGAGCACCAGCATCGGCTATGAACCCAATTATTAAGTCGTGGCCGTTGAGAGGATGGGGCATTGATATGATCAGCCAGATCAATCCACCCTCAAGCAAAGGACATAAATTTATCATGGTGGCGACAGATTACTTCACAAAGTGGGTGGAGGCGATTCCCCTCAGAAAAGTGGATTCTAAGGACGCAATCGAGTTTGTCAAAGAACATATCATCTACCTATTTGGCGTTCCACAAACAATAACAACAGACCAGGGATCTATCTTCGTATCGGATGAATTTGTTCAGTTTGTCGACGGCATGGGGATCAAGCTGCTTAATTCTTCGCCGTACTACGCACAAGCCAACGGACAAGCCGAGGCCTCAAACAAAAGTTTGATCAAATTGATTAAAAGAAAGATCTCTGAGTACCCTAAACAGTGGCACAGCCGATTAGCCGAATCACTGTTGGCGTATCGGATGGCATGCCATGGGTCAATTCAAGTCCCTCCGTACAAGCTGGTCTACAGACATGAGGTAGTGCTACCGTGGGAAAGTGTCATCGGCTCAAGGCGCATTCAGCTACAGGATCAACTCACAGCCGACGATTATTATCACCTGATGGTGGACGAATCGGACGATTTAGTTTTATCCAGGATGAGGGCCTTGGAAAAAGTCACAAAGGATAAAGAACGAGTAGCTAGACATTATAATAAAAAGATGGTGCCTAAATCTTTTGAGGAAGGTGAACTCATTTGGAAATTGATATTGCCGATTGGATCTAGAGATAGCAAATTCGGCAAGTGGTCACCAAATTAGGAAGGGCCTTTCAAGATCCACAAATGCGTCTCTAAAGGAGCTTACATGCTAAAAGGGCTGGATGGAGAAGTATTTGGAAAAACTCTTAATGGAAAATACCTGAAGAAATATTACCCAAGCGTATGGATCAACTCGTGATTTGGCTCTGGTTGCCTAAGCCGATTTACGACAGCCGATGTCTTGCACAAGGCATCGCCTTTAGGCATTTTTATGCAACGTTGTTTGCTAAGTTTTCTACGATCGGCTAATGATTGGCCGATAGGGACGGCAATGATGCGCGAATGGCTCGAACTCACAATTTTGTCGACACCGAAGCTATCAACAAAACTTGGGGGCATATACGTACACGAGCCGATTGCAAAATTGGGCGTCAGGATTTGGATTTTTGAAAGATTTTTGAAACTTTTAGGCCTCGTAATTGGCAGTCCAATTTGAAAGATTTTTGAAACTTTTAAGCCTCATCATCGGCAGTCCAAATAAGAGCGTCCGAGGTGATTTGGATTGATGGCCGTAGTTTGAGCGCCGACACCGACGGTTGTGGTGCGGTCTCAGAATTGGCAACATGAAGCGATATGGGCGGCTGGGGCCGATTTCAGCATGAGCAATTCAAGACACTACGCGCGGCCGAAAGCCGATCTTATCCACAAGCACAGCAGCAGAAAATTGATAAACTATATTGCACATAAGTCAGAGCCGATTACAAGCACGAGTAAAGTAATTAATGTCCAATCCTAGCACAAAAGTATGACAAGTATAATACACGAGGCAGTAGCCGATTTCAGAATGTTAGAATATTACAAGTTCATTGTTTTAAGAAATCATCTATGGCCGATAACGCCGTCCGCCTGATCTGGTCTATCTCTTCAATGGCCCTGACGTCGTTGGCCTCGAACCCTGTCACCGGCCGGATGCCCTTCACCAGGTCTCGCAAGTGTGCCACAGCCGCCTTGATGCCTTGGTGTTGAGCTTCGATCTCGGCCGGCAAACCAGCCATGTACTCCTTATGGACATCGATCTCGTTCATGAGTTGAACGAGATCGGCCATCAGCTGATCTTGGCGCGCAAGGAGTTGCTCGAGCTTGGCCACCGGCTCAGTCTTCAGGTGGTCGAAGGCAGCTTTTCGACTCTCAATGCCGTCCTTGGTCGACTGGAGGGTGGCCGACCATGCTTGGTTCTCGCGACGATCGGCTATCCGCTGCCGTGCCCGTTCGTACTTGAGCTGGTGGGCTTCCATGAAGGTGTCCGGCACAATGGCGTCGGCCAGAGTTTCCGGCAGCTGGCCTTGAATCTCTTTGAAACGCGCGCATATCGAACCTCGTCGACCACCGGCGCATCCGGCGAGGCCTCCATCCAGGTTGCCGATGTCGGCTAGGGTGGCCCTCGGGTCCACGGCCGGCGTCACCAACGCCTCTTCACCGATTTCGCCAGACTCCTCGAACTCCGACAAGTCAAAATTGAGGAGATCAGCTATGTTTCGTGGAAAAGAAAGATGATCAGAAGACATTAAGTTGACAGAAGCCGATCGTCACTTTCAGTCAGTTTACCGTTGGCACCGGGGTCGGAGCTGTCGGCTCGGCTGGATCACCGCCTGCGGCCGTCGGGGCCTCTTCAAAGACGTCATTGCCGCCGCTCGCGGCAGGCGCAGCATGCTCACTGGACGCCTGGGGGCAGCCGAAGGAGATCGTGGGGGCTGCAAAAGAAGAGTTAGCGTACAAATCGGCTAATTTTTACAAATCAAGGTGCAAGAGATGATTACCGATGGCACAGGACGTCGAGTGCGACCGACCAATTTCTTGACCTGAAAAGAATGGTTCAGTAAGATGCAAATGATATCATCGTGAAGCCAAATTTGGTGAAATGAGGGCTTACCGGCCGATTTTTCGCTGGGGGACTGGGGACCAGCGGTATGTCGGCTGGAGCGTTGACCGACTCGTGGCTCGAGCTCCCGAGTTCGGCCACCGCTCCAATAACTACCGGCATTTCCTCGCTGGCGACAGCGTCAAGGAACTGTGCGACGGCCGGGTCCAAGAGGGGGAGGCTATCGGCTGGCGCTGCCGGTTTCTTCTCTTTCAGCTTCTTGGGGGCAGGCACAGCCGACGGCTGTGTCAGTGGCGCAGCCCTTTTCTTCTGGGCAATCAGATTGCTCACCTGCCCTCGTAGCAATGACGCCAGCTTCGGCGCTCCCCAGCCGATGGCCGACGGAGCGAGGCCGCCCCCATCCAGAACACCTAGACGGTCTTCGATGGGGCGCCCGGAGTCGCTCACCATCGGCCGCTCCGTCTCCGTCTCCTGCAAATCAGAGGGCAAATGTTAATCGGCTATATCAGCCGATGATAAGAAGAAGAAAATCATTTGGGTCTTAAAGCTTACCGAGGGGACCTCCTCAGGCATGAGGAGGTCGACGTAACAAGACGACCGCTTGTGGAAGATATGGCGCTTGATTTCAGTCCACCATTGGTCATAAGCGGCGCTTTTCCTCAGCGCCAATGTCATCACGCCGACGTCGCCGAGGGGAGGGCCGGCTATATTCAGCAGCCGATCCATTATCAAGTCTTGGCTTACCACTCCCCTCGTCTCAATCTTATCGGCATAAAAGAAGCCGATGGGCAGCTGCCCAAGACCGAACTGCCTCGTCGCCGACGCTGGGTAGTAGAACTCGTAGCTCTTGGCCACTAATCGGCCCTAGTGGATCCCGGTCGGCAGGACGCAGGGGGACAAAGCGGCGATGAACAGCTCCCTACACCTCGGGTTGTCGGCTGAGTTGACGTCTTCCCAATTGAAGTCGGCCGGCAACTCGAACAGTCCCCGGTCCCGTAGAAGTACCAGGCGCGGTTCTCGCGAGACAGCCCATCGTAAGGGGCGATGAACCATTCGGCCAGCAGTTCGACCGATTGCTTTGAGCCTACGTAAGCGGTTGCTACTTCTCCATAGCTCATGCACCTGGTGGTGGTGATCTGGTTGCCGTCCTCATGTTCGATCGGCTCCAGCCTTGGGAATACGGCGTCTGTCAGAGGGAGCCGACCGGCCACCCTTTGGGTTGCCAGCACTAACCGGATCTGAAGGAACCACCAGGGGCCGCCAGTGGTGATTGGGGCGTTGGCAGCTATCTTCGTGGCGGCCTGATGCAGCATTTGATATAAATAGCCGAGGAGGTATTTCCCCAATGCAAGTTTGCCCCCGTTGGAGGAGGTATATCTAGTTGCCTTGTTGAAATTCCGGTAGTCTATACACATTCTCCATCCCATGTCAATTTATTTTTAGAATTAGCAACGACCATCGTACCCCACTTTTTTGGCACTACTTGTACTAGGCTAACCCACTCACTATAAGGAACAAGACAAATTATCCTGGCGTGCAAGAGTTTTAAGACCTCTTTTTTCACCACTTCTCTCATCGCATTATTCAACCTTCGATGAGGTTCCCTAGATGGTGTTAGAGTTGGATTAGTAGGGATGTGATGGGTGAAGATAGTGGGACTTATCCCTTTGAGGTAATGGAGTGAGTAGCCCAGAACAGATAGATGCTTCTCTAAGATGGTAATAAGTTTTGAAGTTTCTTCCTCGGAAAGCTTGTCACTTATAATGACAGGGGATCCCATATCTCCCTGTAGAAAAGCATATCAAAGACCAGATGGTAGGGTTTTAGCTCTATCGGAGGTCGTGATGGTGGTTTAGTCTTGGGGAGTTCGATTGTCTTCCTTCTCAAGGATGGATTCTGGGAGCTCAAAACGAGAAACCTCCAAACATCCTCGATAGGCTCATAATCGGGAGAGGGTTCGGATATGGGGTGTTCATAGCTCTAGAAATAGGAAAGGAAAATGTCTGTCTTCTGAGTTTAATGTTGAGGACTCCTAGTGTCGATGCTTCTAAGAAAAGCCTTTCAAACGGATGCCCGATTAGAATGTCAAAGTTAAGAGCTTCAAACACATGAAAAATCTAGGATTACCTCAAGGTTGTTGTGCCTTACGGTCACGTTTTGCAAAATCCCATAACTTTCTAGAATACCTCCAAAAAGGAGGTTTGAAAGTTTTATTGGTCGGGGTCAAAGGTTCATCACCCAAAAGTGCGAAGGCGAAGGAATCAGAAGTGATATTGGCCCTGACGATGGGATTATAGAGGACCTCAACAAGCCTTCCCGTTATGACACAATGAATTGTTAACGAAGGTGAACTAATCCAAATTGCTTCGGATGACAGCTCACACTCTTTCAACCACTAATGGCTCATAATGGATGTTAACCCCTTCACGGTCTCCCTAAGGAATTTATCCTAGAGAGGCACAGGAGGTGTAACTGAAACTGGTGGTCTCTTTTTGCAAAAGAAATTCAAGGTGTTTCCATTATCTTCAAAAAGATCATTCTCAAATAAGAAGGGAAACTCCGAAGGTTGAATTTCTTCCTTCTTCGGTGTTTCTGGTTCGGGTGAGGATTCTACAGCCGGATCTTTGGATGTGTATGGTAAAGGATCGGATTCAGCTTGAGAGTGATCCTCATCGCTTGCCTTAACTTCTTTCGTCAGTGATTCACGATATTCTTCGATGAAGGAGGTGTTCTCTAAGATATGAATTAGGATTTCTCTTCCTTTCGTCGGAGTTTTATCAGAGAAGGAACTACCGGCTGCGATGTCAAGGTATAGGGCAAATTCCTTGCCAAGACTTGACCAGAAATGTTGCAACAACACATGGTCGGGTAAAGACAAGTTAGGGCCGGATTGGATTAGAGTTAGAAACCTAGCCTAGGCTGCACCAATAATTGTTAGTGATATGCCCTATAGGCAACATGAAGACGTTGGATATCATGGTCAATGTTTATGTATTAATGAATAAAGTGTTATTCCATTCCATAAAATAGACAACTTGTATTGATCAATAAGTATGTGACTTATTTATGAGACTCCTTATGTATGAATCTATTTCTAAATAATCCATGATTATATATCATATCTATGGAACAAATATGATCCTAAGATCAGCATGTGTATTGATTGATGATCATGTCTCATAGATCATGGTATGGAGATACCAAATCAATAAACGTGAGCACATGTTATAGAACATGTTGTTGGATAGACCCACCTTGAGACACTACAGGGAATTAATGTGCCATTAGTTGGTCTCAAGTGATGTTGGTGCAATGTCCTTAGACATGAGATCATCATGGGTTCCGAAATGTGCAATGGCTTACTTAGGGACTGCCAAATGCTATTCCGTAACTAGGCAGTTATAAAGGTAGTCTTCGGGTTTGCTATGAAATATGTAGAGGGATGTGAATAGACATCAGAACACGCACGCGAATTCAAGTCGCCGAGTCAAGATCTTCCACAAAATCCTAGCCGCTGACTTCCAAGCCAAACCCTAGCCATGCATCGTGTGCTAGCACATGGGTGTTTGGCGTTCTCTCCCTGGACGTGTGGATACCGGTACAGACATTGCTACATTGTGGTGTAAGTCGGCGAGACTGGGCGGATTGAAATGACATCGAACCGGCTTCTTCTTCAGCAAATCTCTCGACCCCTTGTTCGTGAGGTCGGGAGGTCGGGCGGTCGAGCGAAGAGGTCGGCAAGGTAGTCGGCAAAGAGGTCGGTGATCGGACCGAGGTTGACGTCGACGTCGTGTTAACGCCAAAATTTGGTAAGCCTTGGAGTCTCCATCAGCTAAGTGTTCATATTGGCTCAAAGCAGAATTGGTTGAGAGTTCTATGTCAGCCGATGGAGGATCAATATCTTCAGCAGTCGGATTCTGGTTAGATTCGGTTTGGAAAGATCTTATCCATAAGACACCGAGTCCAAGAATGATACGGCTTGTATCTATTAATTAGGATAAGTTTGTTAACTTTCTATTTTATCTTCAGGAAAGTGTGTTAGTATTGTCGAAGACGCACGGACCTTCCGTTCTATTTGCAATATGAGTTGAAATGGTTCAGCTCATATGACAAGTATAACAAAACATCCGAAGTCCCGAGAGAGGGATAAGAGAGACATTGTTGGGCCTTTAGCCCTGCCAGTCAACTTGGCTGAAGTGTGCTGTCAAACCTTTGGAAGATGCCAGTCAACTTTATTTTACCTAATTGTAATTCATTACTTACTGGGTGTATAGAAACTTAGTTCACATTAAAGGGACTAAGAATGTTTTAACTATAAATTTTATAAGTTGCAAGGTGCATAAAAGGGTTTACTTCTTATTTAAATATTTAAGTGATGTTGCTACATAGTAAGCACATGTTTTTATTTTGTAACTTGAAAATAAGTGTTTTGATGAATCTACAGAACTTGAGTTTATTCAAAAATGAGTTAGGATGAATTTTAAATAAATCCCTAAATTTTGACTGCCCTAAAATGTAGCATTTCCTCTAAATTGGTTTTGTATGTATTTGACCCAAAGAGTGTATTCCTTTTTATTTTCCTACTCAGAGGGTAAGTTGAGGAATCTACAGAATTTGATTTTGCCCAAAAACAAGTTAATTTGAATTTTTTATGTATTTTAGAAGTTTGTGGTGGCCCTATGGGTGATTTCCCTTATTTTAATTTTAGAGGAAAACTTTGTACAGTGTGGGCCATGTTTTATATTCCTAAGTTAAAGTTCAACATCCAGGGAATCTATAGAAATTTGTTCTACCCCAAAATGTGTTCAAATGAATTTTGTGTGAATTTTATAAGTTTGGTTTGTTTTCTGCGCAGGAAAATATTTTTGTTTTCATTCTTGTGTCACTTGCACGTGGGGCCCACGGGTTAGAGTCTTTGGAGGTTTTGAACTGAAGCTACGGCGCCGGTCCATGTGGGGGCCACTGGTCAGTGACTGCTTATTATGCAAAAAGACCCCTGGAGTCTATAGAAATCAACCCACAGTCCAATGCACGTGCTTAAATGAAGTTTATTAAGAACCCTCGAGTTGTTGTGTAATCACAAACGGATCCAAGACCCCACTTGTAAGTCTAACCACTTTTATAGATAGAACCCGATAAGTTTTAAACCTCTCCTTAATCCGTTTTTCCGACGCATTATGACATGGGTCCCGCATGTCGGTAGACAGGAAGGAAGGGGCAGAGCTCGACGCAGAGCAGAGCGCGCCGGTGGCCTTTCGGACGGCGACGATGGCGAACGACAGCGAGTTTGCTGATGCGACCAAAAGAGGAAATGTGCGTGAGAGTCTTGCGCACACGACGGTGGTGGTTTTGTCGCCGGCAATGGCCGGAGTCGATGGTGGCGGTGGTGCAAGCGGTAGCTAGGTTCGGGCCGCGGGTGCGTATTAGGTTAGCGACCGATTCCACCAAAGGGGATGCATGCATGCGCGTGCTTGAGTACTTAGGTGACTCACCGAATGGTTGCCGAAGGATGGTGAAGCTTGGGTGTCGGTGGCGGCGGAAAGCTTCGGGGTGAACGGCGACAGCTCGGTCCACTCAAAGAGTGATCTCGCAGGTATGTTTAAAAGGTCGATTAGATCCTAGAGATGGTGTACGCATGGAGATTTTGTCCCTGATTCACCGAAATGGGAGTGCTCATCGGGGTTGGCCGGTGGCGGTGGAAATGGAAGGACATCGTCGTCAGCGAGAAGTGGCCCACAAACTACCAGAGAAATATGCACACAAGGTTAGTGGAGTTATCAGGGAGCTTCTCATGCAAGGAATTGGACGACGCCTTACTGAGGTGACCGGAATCTAGAAGGGGGTCTACGGCCGGCCTTGGGGGAGAAGGAGAGAATCCCCTCAACTGAAGCAATCTATTCCAATTCCGCTGGTGGTCAGGCTTGAAGCCTCGTGGCGACGTCGGTGGTGCGAGGAATCGGCCGGGCTTGCACGGAGTAGATGGGAACGGCGAAGCGGCGCATGGCGTCGCTCTGGAGACCGTAGTCCACCGTGGCCAAGCTCCGGTGACCTCGATCCTGTGCGAAGTGAGGAGGAAGGGTACAATGGTGTTCGGCATGGAGAGAAGGGCACGTTCCCGCGGTTAGCTTGCAACGACGCTCACCGGATCAAGGAGGGAGACCATCGAACACTTGCAGTTGCCAGCTAAAGGAGCTTGTTTCTGGCGTCTCCGAGGTGTGTTTTTCTTGGGTTTTTCGTGGAACGTAATGAGGGAGAGACGATGGTCGTCATGGTGAAGTGGTTTTTCAATTGAGGAAGATTGTGCTGGCAGTGGACGACTCGATGGCCAGTAGCTGTGTTGACACGCGTTGTTCCTTCCTTCGTGCTACTTTCATGTTAAGTCTTGAGCGGTGGGATGCACTGTACTTGGATGGGGCTAGCCTGAGCGGCTGCCAGTGGGTCCAGAGCGGAAGGGAGCAAGGCAAGGGAGAGAGAGGTGGGTGGAAACATGTGTGAGACTGTTTTAAAGGGGGTTTCAGATTATTTTTCTCTTCCCTATACTTTGGAGCTCAGTAGTTAACTCTGTGGGCATGGTAAATTAGTGAAATTTCTACTGGGAGTAGACAATCATCCCTAGGTTCCATTTTATTTGGTTGCACTCAAAAATAAATTGTGGTCTGTCCCCAGGAATTAATCATATTCAGGGTATTTGGAGGATTATCTGAATTTTTAGAGGGCCAAGACAGAGGGAAAAATTCTAGAAAAATTATATTTATTCATGGTTTTTATCCTAGTATTTAAATAAAATACTTCCTGTATATACTTATGTGCACCTAAATACCCTTTTAGGAAAGTTACCCTTTTAGCCGATTAAAGTTATTAATTTGCCTATTATGGGGCTGTTTTATGTAATTTGTTTGGGGCATCAAACCCAGTTGTTAGATTTCACAAAAATTAGGTTAAGTTGTACATAACATTTAGCGCCTTCATGAATTTTTCCATGATTTTATCCTATATGGTTCAATCTAGAAAATTAGGGTAGTCCTTCTAGGTTTAAGTGTCTTCCCTGTGTGCGTGCAACTATTTTATTCTTTGGATTTTTCTTAGATTCCCTCTTGGGCTGAGGTGGTGATCTTTGGATTAAGTTTTCATGCTCTCATATTATTATCCAAGGCTAGTGTAGGCTTGCTCTGTAAATTCAATCATTAGGATATGCTTATATGGCCTATAATGAGATGCGTTTTCGAAAATCCGAATATACGTATATGACCTAGGTCAAAGCGGGCTTCATGTTAGTGTACATGCTTTCGCATGAGCTTGCATTTCGTCCTAGGTTATAAATAAGAAGTGTTAATTCATTCTAAAATTTAGTCAACCATGCAAAGACCTAGGTTAGTCTCTCCTAATTAGAAAAACGATATTTCAGTTCTCAAATTATAATTCATACAAGTATGTTGAGGTTCTTTAACCTAAATTGGAAAATGAAAATTATTGGCTCACAAAATTTAAAAACTTTACTTTTATCTTATTTGGACAAAACTTCGTTGACTCTAAAATTTGGGTACGTGACAAGTATCCGGTAAGGATTCAGTTTGTTTCCTTTTCTTTTTAGGAAAGTTTGAATTATAATATGTTAGGATCTCTGTTAGCCTGTGGGTATAAATATATAAACCCGTTGTCCATGTAAATCAATCCACACGATCAATATAATTCGACGCATCGCCACCTTTTACCTTTTCCACTTTGTTCATCATCTGGCGAGACTTGGCACCCGACGCAGGGCTACATCGGCTTCGATCTCCGGCGAAGGGGTAAGTCCAAGGTCCCGTCAGCCCAGATATATCGTATATATCTTTAGTTTCATTATCGTTCATAGATAACTCGGCTTAGTTAGGACTTTCCCGGTTAGGTCCTATATTCTAATCAAGTTGATGTTTCCGTAAATGTAATGTCGCTTTAGGTAGATTTGTTATATTCATCACATTACCCAGATCTATCGGCTCTTCGAGTATTAGATTATCATATACAATCTCGTGCTGCATCGGTTAGGTCCGACCTACTAGATTGTTATCGATAATCTAAGTCTTGTTAAGCCGATAGGTTCATACTAATGTTTCACCAGAGGGTTAGCCGATCTTATCATATGTCTCTGTTAATCTAGTCCAAGTATCTCAATTTAGCTCTATTGGCTGTCTCTCGCTTTAGGGTCTAAGCCGATACCGGCTAAACTGTTTACTAGATTAGATTAGTTTAGACATCTACCACCCTAAAAATTAGTCAAGGGCTTGATTGTCTAGATATTGTGTTTCTTTTCATACTTAGTGTTGCATCCATTTAGTTTGACCTACTAAGTCGTGATTAGAACCGTAGTCTCTAGCCTGCCTGATGGCTACCAATAAGGGTTTCGTCGGGGTTTCAGTCGACGAGTTATCTGGACATCGGCATCAGCTGTAATCACACAATCGGCTCTCAACAGATCGGCTATTTTGATTATCGGCTTATCGGCCGATATGATTTATGCTCTGCTGTTTTGCATATCTTGCCAGTGGCAGGATCAAACTGACTGGCACGCCCGCGCTTCATCAATTTTAGGACCTGCACTGGTGCTAAGCAGATATCCCAGGCCAGCGTGTGATTCAACGTCAACACATCTTGCGGCGGTACGAATTTGGCGTCAACACATATTTGGCACGCCCGGTGGGACCTCACAATTGTTTACACGGCTTGTGGAACCCACAATGTCTGAGAAAGAAGTCAAGGCCGAGGAAGAGCAATCTCTCAAGCCGATGAATGAAGACAAGGGACAGTCTACTGAGCCAATGATGACAAGACACTTCAAGAGTTGGTTGATGAAATTGTTCATCGCATTGTGTTCGATCCGTCTGGAGTTATGGTGAGTACATTACATGGTTTGGTTAAGAAAATGGTTCCTAGGGTGATTGCATTAAGAAGTCAGCATGGGCAATATCATCATCATCGGCAACAACAATATTGGCTCGGGGGCAAGCATATCAACATGAAGAGCCACAACAGCATTATCGGCCACAGGAAACGCCAATATCAGTCTAAAGAAGATTGGGCCGATATTATTGCAAAGGTAATGGAGGAGCAGTTTGGAATTAAACCCAAACATTAAACTTTTGTGTATCGGCCACCATATCCTGAATGGTTTGATAGAGTACCACTTCCAAGCTGATACAAGGTTCCAGACTTTTCCAAGTTTTCAGGGCAAGATGGTGTATCTACAATGGAATATGTCAGCCGATTTTTAGCTCAATGTGGGGAGGCATCGGCTGGAGAAGCTCTAAAACTTAGATTTTTTCCATTGTCCTTAGCTGGATCGGCCTTCACATGGTTTTCGTCATTACCACCAAATTCTACCAGAGGTTGGGCCGATCTTGAGAAACAGTTTCACATGTACTTCTTTGCTGAGGTTGGCGAGATGACACCTGCAGATTTGATACAGTTAAACAACAAAAAAGAGAATCGGCTAGGGAATACATTCAAAGATTTCGTAATGTTCGCATTCGATGTTTTAGTTATTCTAAGTGATGAGCATCTAGCAGATATTGCATTCCAAGGGTTGTCGGTATTTATCAAAGATAGATTTTTCTTCCATGAGTTCGGCACCTTGGCTCATCTACTACAGAATATATCGGCTTACGAGAGCCTATGTCAAGAAGAAGAAAAGAACCAGTTTTGGGGCGATCAAGGCAAGGATAATTTTGAAGCATGACTTCTCATACTCCAAAACTGGGGGGCATGTGTTAACGCCAAAATTTGGTAAGCCTTGGAGTCTCCATCGGCTAAGTGTTCATATCGGCTCAAAGCAAAATTGGCTGAGAGTTCTGCGTCAGTAGATGGAGGATCAATATCTTCAGCAGTCGGATTCTGGTCAGATTCGGTTTAGAATGAGCTTATCCAGAAGAAACCGAGTTCAAGAAGGATACAGCTTGTATCTATTAATTAGGATAAGTTTATTAACTTTCTATTTTATCTTTAGGAAAGTGTGTTAGTATCCGGTAAGGACTCGTTTGTTTCCTTTTATCTTTAGAAAAGTTTGAATTGTAATCTGTTAGGATCTCTGTTAGCTGTGGGTATAAATATGTAAGCGGGTCCATGTAAATAAATCCTCACGATCAATACAATTTGGCGCATCGCCACCTTTTACCTTTTCCACTTATCATCCGGCGAGGTAAAAGGTGGCGATGCGCGGAATTGTATTGATCGTGAGGATTGATTTACATGGACCCGGCTTACATATTTATACCGCAGCTAATAGAGATCCTAACAGATTACAATTCAAACTTTCCTAAAGATAAAAGGAAACAAACTGAATCCTTGTCGGATACTAACACACTTTCCTAAAGATAAATAGAAAGTTAACAAACTTATCTTAATTAATAGATACAAGCTGTATCCTTCTTGAACTCGGTGTATTCTGGATAAGATCTTTCCAAACTGAATCTAACCAGAATCCGACTGCTGAAGATATCGATCCTCCATCGGCTGACACAGAACTCTCAGCCAATTCTGCTTTGAGCTGATATGAACACTTAGCCGAAGAAGACTCCAAGGCTTACCAAATTTTGGCGTTAACAAGTCAGCAAGGTCGACACAGCTTCCTGACATGCATACATTGGATCAGCTACTCCAACATAGTTTTTCCGCTGTACTGCACGTCACTTGGTCATAATCTATAGACCCTTACTCGCATGCTTCCTGGATTATGCGGTAGAAAATTTTTGTTTTATGCTATTATAGCCTCCATGTTATCCAACAATGGTATCAGAGCTAGACTTGCGTATTTTGGGTTTTGGATTGGATCTGGAACAAGTTTTATTGCATGGTTGATTAGATCAATCAGTACACGGGGTCGGTATAGGAGAGTAGAATGGAAATTGCGTTCCTTGAGATTGTGTCGGATCGACATAATGTGATTTTGTTGAAGCGGTATCTATAGTGCTCGGGACAAGTATGGGTCAGCTTCAGGATGACGTTCCTTGAGTGTCTCAGAACGGTATAATGTGATTATGTTGAAGCTATTTAGTAGTCCAACTATGACTGCCGTGTGCGTACCCCCTTTTTATGTCGTCTCGGTATCTTATATCTGCGATAGGTAGAAAACGTTCTACGTCTAACATGTTTTTGCAGAGAATATTTTGAGATGGTATGGCCCTATTGTATGTATGAGATGCATGTGGTGCGTGTAATATTCTTTCATACGTGAAATGCCTATAATATTCTTTCACGACCTGTGTGTCGATGTAATCTTCAATTTATAGCTTCTATAGTAGTAGCTTAGTTTGAAGAAATCAAGCATCCGACACTAGGGAGAACGATGATGAAGATGGAGATCCTCTACAACAGCATGGAGATGGAGATCACCATGAGAATGGACCATACTATTTCATTGTGAATTGCTATTCTGCCTGCTTTCATATATGTGATATGTTTATTTGATAGGATAGTATCTCTCAGAAAATTAAGTAGTAATGATGCCCTCCAAATGTTGCACCTATCATGGTTGTGATCGTCAATTGGTAGGTCTGCCAAAGCAAAGTGTCATTGTCTATCATAACACGATGGGGTATATGTCAGACATATACATGCAAGAGAATTTGGTTTACTTAACAAGGCTATAAAAATAGTTTTGGGTCTTAGGGCATAGGTTGGGGCCGGGGCATGATGATGCCACCAAACAAACAAGAGTCACACAGAGATGTGATTAGAAAGGTGTTGCTTACCCATGTTACTAATCTTCTAGCAGTGATACCAAAGCTCACTAGAAATTAATTAACATGTGGATCTTGACCCAATACGTAACCTAGAGGGAAGGTTTAAAACACGTAGTGGGAGTCTTTTGTTAAATTGTTTAATAAAAGATAACGCATAAACATTGTGCTAAACTTTGCATATTCTTTCTGTTGTAGATTATGGCAGCTAATACTACACCCAGTTCTTTTAATTTGTGATCTATACTTGAGAATGAAAAATTGAATGTAACAAACTTTATGGATTGGTATCGAAACTTGAGAATTGTTCTCAAGCAAGAGCGAAAGGAGTACGTTATTCTTATCCCCATGATTTGCCTGATAATGCTAATGCTGATGCACGGAGGGCTTATGAGAAGCACACTAATGATTCCCTAGATATAACTTGTCTCATACTTGCCACAATGTCCTCTGAGATTCAGAAGCAATACGAGATCAGTGATGCTCACAGTATTAGTGAGGGTCTACGTGGCATGTTGGAGAACCAAGCTAGGGCTGAGAGGTTCAGTACTTCAAAGTCCATGTTTGCGTGCAGGCTTGTAGAAGGGAATCCTGTCAGTCCACATGTGATAAAGATGATCGGATATATTGAGTCTTGAAAAACTAGGGTTGGCTATAGACGTGATTCTCCAATCTCTCCCTCCGAGCTTTGAGCCATTCATACTAAATTATCACATTAACGACATGGATAAAACCTTGGCTGAATTGCATGGGATACTAAAGACTGCTGAGGGAAGTATCAAGAAAATCGGTCATCATGTGATGATGATGCAGAAAGCTAAGCGGAAACCCTATGCCAAGAAACTTTGCACCAAGAGAAAGTTAACTACTGATGAGATCGCGAGTGCTTCAAAATCAAAGAAAGGCAAGAAGGGGTCGGCGACGGTGGATGTTGTTTGCTTTTATTGCAAGGAGGCAGGTCACTGGAAAAGGAACTGCAAGAAGTACATGGAGGATCTCAATAAGAAGCAAAGTGCAACTTCTGTTTCAGGTATTCATGTTATAGAAATCAATATTGCTGCTTCAACTACTGACTCTTGGGTATTTGATACTGGATCAGTAGCTCACATATGCAAATCATTGCAGGGAAAGAGAAGAAGTAGAAGCTTGAGAAGGGCAAGGTGAAACTGCGCGTCGACCATGGAGCAAAGGTTGCTATAGTTGCCGTTAGCACCATGCATTTTCACTTACCTTCAGGATTAGTTTTGGAATTAAATAATTGTAATTGTGTTCCAACTCTATGTCAAAACGTAATTTTCGCTTCATGTTTGCAAGCGGAAGGATATGATTTTAGATTAGTGGACAATGATTGTTCAATTTATCTCAAAGATATGTTCTATTTTCATACTCCATTGGTGAATGGATTATATGTTTTGGATCTTGAGGCGTCTCTCATTTATAACATTAATACAGAGAGGCAATTCCCAAATGACATAAACCCCACATTTATTTTGCATTGTCACCTAGGCCATATAAATGAGAAACGCATGGAGAAGCTCCATAAAGATGGTCTGCTACACTCTTTTGATTTTGAATCATTTGAGACATGTGAGTCTTGTTTACTTAGTAAGATGACAAAGACACCTTTCACTGGTCACAATGAGAGAGCAAGTGACTTGTTGGCGCTCGTACATACTGATGTATGTGGACCAATGAGTTCAACGGCCAGAGGTGGTTTTCAGTACTTCATTACTTTTACCGATGACTTTAGTAGATATGGTTATATCTACTTAATGAGGCATAAGTCTGAATCCTTTGAAAAGTTCAAAGAATTCCAAAATCAAGTACAGAATCATTTAGAGAAAACAATTAAGTTACTACGATCAGATCATGGTGGTGAATACTTAAGCCAGAAATTTGGTAATCATCTGAAAGATTATGGAATTGTTCTACAGTTGACTCCGCCTGTGACCTCAATGGAACGGGGTGTTGAAATAGAGAAATTGCACATTGTTGGACATGGTGCGGTCCACGATGAGCCTATGGGATCTTCCATTATCCATTTGGGGATATGCTCTTGAAACAACGTCGTTCACACTAAATAGAGTTCCATCTAAGTCAGTGGAAAAGACATCATATGAGATATGGACAGGGCAGCCCCCTAAATTGTCTTTTCTCAAAATTTGGGGATGTGAAGCTTATGTAAAGCGTTTACAATCAGATCAAGGCAAAGTGTTTGTCGCTCGACATGGTGTTTTGTTGGAGAAAAAGTTTCTTTCAAGAAATGTTAGGGGGAGCACGGTGCATCTTGAAGAAATTCAAGAAACACCGGAAGTGTTTCGGCCACCACTACATCACAACAGGAGGAACAAGACATTGTACTATCTGTTGTAGATACACCAGCCCCACGGAGGTCCGAAAGAACACGTCGTGCGCCTGAAAGATACACTGGCGAAGAACAACATGACATATTGTTGTTAGACAACGATGAACCTAAGACCTATGAGTAAGTGTTAACGCCAAAAATCACACTCTTGCCGATGTCCAAGTGTGCCAAGAATGTGTTGGCGTGAAAAACACACACTAGTCTGGGAGATCTGCTTAGCTCTAGTGCAGGTCCTAAAATTGATGAAGTGCAGGCATGCTAGTCAGTTTTATTATGCCACTGACAAGATATGCAAAACAACATAAGATAAAGCATATCGGCCGATAAGTTGATAAACGAGACAGTCGATCTATTGACAACTGATAGAGTGACTCCAGCCGATGCCGATGTCAACCGATGCAGTTAGGGTTTTGAATAATCGGCTATATTTCTTATGTAGATTCCGACACTTGTGTAAACAATGATATAAAGACAATCGGCTGATGATAATGTAATCAGATAATAAACCAATCGGCAAACAATGGTATGATAGAATAAATACTGATCCGATGGTTAAAGCATACATCGGTTGGAGGTCTGATGTCATTAAATCCGACAGATAAGCAATGATCGATGAATACTCTGTTGTCATCAGCTAACAACCAACTCATATACAATCCTTGCAAGCCGATGCAACGTCCATGATAACTCATCGGCTGAAACCCAGATAAAACAATGATTAATACCTACTGACGTAAATAAATATAACTTACAACCGCAACCTCATACGTCGGACCCAACCGATGCAGCATAAGGTTGATGATTGCCTGATAGATTTAAACAAGCCGATAAAACCAAGACAGTCAATGTGATCATGTGTTAAATTTAACCAAGACGGTAAAACCATCAAAGGAAAATTTAACACATCAGATAAGATCGGCTAACCCTCCAATGAAACATTAGCATGGACCTGTCGGCTTAACAAGACTTAGATTATCAATATCAATCTAGTAGGTTGGACCTAACTAATGCAGCACGAGATTGCATATGATAATCTAATACTTAATGAGCCGATATATCTGTCTAATGTGATGGATATAACAAATCTATCTAAAACGACATTATGTTTAAAGAAACATCAACTTGGTCAGAATATCAGACCTAACCGAGAAAGTCCTAACTAAGCCGATATATCTATAAACAGTAGTGGAACTAAAAGGATGGCGATGCGCCGAGTTCCGCCGGATGATAAAGTCAAAAAGATAAAAGGGTGGCAATGCGTCGAATTGTATTGATCGTGAGGATAGGTTACATGAACCCCGGGCTTACATATTTATACCCACGGGCTAACAAAGATTCTAACAGATTATGACTCAATCTTTCCTAAAGATAAATGGAAACAAACCAAGTCCTTATTGAACACTAACAAACTTTCATAAAGATAAAATATAAAGCTAACAAATTCTTTCTAATTAATAGATACAAGCCGTATCCTTCCTGAACTCGGTGTCTCCTGGATAAGATCTTCCCATATCGAATTTGATAAGAATCCGACTATTGGAGATACTGATAAGGAAAAATCCCCATCGGCTGACCAAAACTCTAAACCGATACTGGCTCTGAGCCGATTTGAACCTTGAGCCGATGAGGGCTTCAGGACTTACCAAATTTTGGCGTTTATAGGAAGCGATGGTGGACCAGATTCCAACAAATGGCTTGTAGCCATGAAATCCGAAATAGAATCCATGTATGATAATCAAGTTTGGAATTTGGTTGATCCACCTTATGGTATCAAAACTATTGAGTGCAAATGAGTTTTTAAGAAAAAGGCAGACATGGATGGAAATGTTCACATCTATAAGGCGTGATTGGTGGCGAAATGCTCTGAACAGATTCAAGGTGTTGATTATGAAGAAACCTTATCGCTTGTCGGAAAGCTAAAGTCTATTAAGATTATTCTAGCTATTGTTGCATATTTCGATTATGAGATATGGAAGATGGATGTCAAAACGGCTTTCCTAAATGGAAACCTAAGCGAAGATGTGTATATGATACAGCCTGAAGGTTTTGTCGATACACAATCACTTGGAAAGGTATGCAAGCTACAGAAATCCATTTATGGATTGAAGCAAGCATCTTAGAGTTGGAATATTCATTTTGATGAGGTAATCAAAGGGTTTGATTTCATAAAAAATGAAGAGGAGGCCTGTGTTTACAAAAAGGTCAGTGGGAGCGCAATTGTGTTTCTAATCTTATATGTGGATGACATATTATTGATTATAAATCATATCCCTATGCTAGAATTCGTCAAGTCTTTATTGAAAAATAGTCTCTCCATGAAAGACTTAGGGGAGGCAGCATATATTCTGGCCATTAGGATCTATAGAGATAGATCTAAGAGGCTAATTGGATTAAGCCAAAGTACATACATTGACAAAGTGTTGAAGAGGTTCAACATGCATGATTCCAAGAAAGGTTTATTTCCAATGTCGCATGGCATTAATCTCAGCAAGAATCAGTGTCCTAGGACACCTCATGAGCGGGGTAAGATGAATATGGTTCCATATGCTTCGGTAATTGGATCCATCATGTATGCTATGCTTTGTACACGTCCAGATGTGTCTTATGCTTTAAGCGCTATGAGTAGATACCAATCATATCTAGGAGAAGGTCACTCAATAGATGTAAAGAATATCCTTAAGTACTTGAGAACAACTAAAGATATGTTCCTAGTCTATGGAGGTGAAGAAGAACTCGTTGTAAATGGTTACACCAATACTAGCTTCCAAACAGACAAAGATGACTATAGATCGCAACCTGGGTTCGTGTTCTTCCTAAATGGAGGCACAATCAACAGGAAGAGTTCTAAGCAGGATACTATTACTTATTCTACAACGGAGGCCGAGTACATCGCTGCTTCTGAAGTTGCAAAGGAGGTTGTTTGGGTCAAGAAATTTGTTTCTAAGCTAGGTGTCATGACTAGTGCTACTGGTCCAATGTTTCTAAGATCACTGATTATATATCATATCTATAGAACAAATATGTTTCTAAGATCAGCATGTGTATTGATTGATGATCATCACTCATAGATCATGGTATGGAGATACCAAATCAATAAACGTGAGCACATGTTAGAGAACATGTTGTTGGATAGACCCACCTTGAGACATTACAGTGAATAAATGTGCCATTAGTCGGTCTCAAGTGATGTTGGTGCAAAGTCCTTAGACCTGAGATCATCATAGATTCTGACATGTGTAATGGCTTACTTAGGGACTGCCAAACGCTATTCCGTAACTAGGTAGTTATAAAGGTAGTCTTCGGGTTTCCTATGAAACATGTAGAGGGAAGTGAATGATCAAGATGGAATTTGCCCCTCCTATGGGAGAGATATCTCTGAGCCCCTCGATGTAATGGATTATGGAAGTGCATGGCCATGCCGAGTTGATTGAGGAGTCAAGCAACAGATAAATAATCCAATACGAGATCGAGTGAATGATTAAGCTATTGATAGGATGACATGAGTCTTGCCTATAGCTTAATTAATATCATGAGGCAAAGGGATTTGTGCACACATTACAGGTTCAGCCGATATGATCTTCTTGTATACTTTGGTGTCAATATGTTCTGCTTGGGGCCGCTATTGACGGGTCACCAGGATGTACTCGGGTCATAACCAAGTATACCTGAACCTACAGGGTCGCACACTTAACGGGATAGAACAAACATTTGTGTTTGACTTGGATACGGCTCAATCAGATAGGGATCTAACCGGACATGGAGTCCCGATGGGCCTTTAGGCCCAGTCAGCCAACTCCATATAAAGAGGCGTGTGGGGTGGAGATCAGAGTGTGCAATAGACAATAGAACACGCACGCGACTTTAAGTCGCTGAGTCAAGATCTTCCACGAAACCCTAGCCGCTGACTTCCGAGCCAAACCCTAGCCTTGCATCACGTGCTAGCACATGGGTGTTTGGCGTTCTCTCCCTGGATGTGCGGATACTGGTAGAGACATCGCTACGTTGTGGTTTAAGTCGGCGAGACTGGGCGGATTGAAACGACATTGAACCGGCTTCTTCTTCGGCAAATCTCTCGACCCCTTGTTCGTGAGGTTGGGAGGTCAGGCGGTCGAGCAAAGAGGTCGGCAAGGTGGTCGGCGAAGAGGTTGGGTGATCGGACCGAGGTTGACATCGGGGTCGGTAAGGTCGGCATAGCCTCCCGACGTGTGTACGTTGGATCAGCTACTCCAACGTAGTTTTTCCGCCGCACTACACGTCACTTGGTAACAATCTATAGACCATTACTCGCATGCTTCCTGGATCGTGTGGTAGAAAAATTTTGTTTTATGCTATCGTAGCATCCGCATTATCCAACAATAGTGTCCTTCTCATTCTGCTAAAAGCGGGTTATAGGAAAGAAAACAAGACAAAATCTGTCTTTGAGTTCTTCCCACTTACTATTTGCTTTCTCTACGGTAAGAGTGTATCATTGCTTTGCCCTTTCGGTGAGTGAAAAGGGAAACGACTTCCACTTCAAATTCTGTGCGTCATGCCTGGAATCATCAAGCATGAACACAATTGCTCAAACTCTCACAGACGATGGTATGGGTTTTCATGGTCATGCCCAGAGAAGGATTGCTCCTGAACCATGGCTATAAAGCCAGGGTGGAGTTTATAGCCAGATGAAAGAATTGGCTCAGAAGAAGATGGTGGCTCATAGAACTTGCCCTTTGGAGCGGACAGGCTTTGGATAGATTGCTCCATAATCTAAAAGGAATAAGAAAAAAAGATACGAGGATGAGCTAGGCTCTAGGATAAAACAGGAACCGTTCCCCAGCAACAGCACTAGAAATGCTTGTTGGTACTTCTTACGATCACAAATAAAATCCACAAGCGCACATAATACCATTGTAGCACTTCATCCGGGAGTATTCCAAGGGTATCAAATTCACGAGGAATAGTGTGGATTATCTAATAGTCAGGTTCATCCAAGGTCACCAAGATAGGTAGGCGGAGGTATAGAGAGGATTTATATGGTTGTGCCTCTAGAGAGTTGGTAATCAGTTTACTTTAATTACTTACTTCGGGCGTCGGCTTACACTCGGTCTGTCGAGTGACTCCGGCCTACAGCTCTATGATGTACCCAAATATGTTGGATTACAAAGGACGGACAGGGCTATCACCACCTGTCACCTGCCTCTACAACCCATCGAGTACGTGACAAACAAAGGTAAACTCTAGCCTAGAAACCACGTCTACTCTATCAAATACTAATCTGGTCTCGACCAAGAACACACGTCTACATCAGGGGTCTTATACTAGAACATCCACGAATGGACGATGATCCCGTAAGTAAATGCAGTAAAGTAAAATTCTCAATGTAAAGTATAGGAACCATAGTTAATCGCGAACACTTACTTTATTTGAAGCATCCGCCGAGGTATAAACTCCAGGGTCAGTGCGGAGATTCCCGACACTCCTCCAGACTACCCCTCACTCTCTAACCTATTTTCTAAGCACTAGAGACCTAATACTATGCCTTCTGAGTGAAGCTTTGATCTTCTTGAGGTGTGTCTTGAATGAAGTTAGGTGCCCTCCTTATATAGCCTTCATATGGCGGTTTGGAGTCGGTTTTTAACTTCCAAACTCCCATAACCGCCATTGTGAGAGACTAGGGAAGCACCACGTGTTTGGTGGAGCAGAGAGGTGACCACCATGGTTCAGCCAAACTAGGGTTCGGCCGAACCCTGGTTAGCCTCCCTCTCCACCGCCTTTCACTGATCTCTGTCAAGTGGGCCCCTAAGGCGGTTCCCAGGTGTTGGGCCCCACTTTAAGTCGGTTTCACCTGACTTGTGGGCCCTTCGATTCGCGGGAAGCTGACGTGGCAAGCGTCGATTGGTCAGAATTGTGTTTCTTTGCCACAAAAGCATACTTTCACTTCATTTCGATATGTTATTCACCTGCATACAAATAATCACCAACACTAGTGGAAAGAGTTAGTAAATAACCCTATCGCTATGTTGATGTGCATCGTTTGTTAAGTTTATGCAGGGATTGACGTTCAGATTTTGGCAGTTAAGGACCATGTACAGTCGGCTTGACAGTCGTTGCCATAGCCTGTAACTTTTTTATGCTCAAGGTGCAACCCCTGAAGAGCTGAAGTCACCCAACCTAGGAGTATAGAGGCCAGAAAGACTCCACTCAGTAATCTCCCAGGTCTTGTGACAAAGACAAAGTCGCCACCCGGTCGTCGAGAGCTTCTTCGAGCTGGGTACTTCGATAAGCACAGTGGGCTGCCCCAAACCATTGAACCACAACTCAAATCGCCCTAAGGTAACTTCATTTGCAATACATCTTCTTTCTGGGTGTCAGGATTATTAACCCCTAACCCTCCTTGCAGGGAGCCAACAAATTTGTGTCTCATCTACCACTGCTCGAGACGCCAGCGAAAAGGCGCCACAGATAGCCATGTTGGTATTTCTTACGGTCATAGATAAATCCACAAGCACACAGAATACCGTTATAGCACTTCACCTAGAAGTATTTGTTAACACCTAAATTTGGTAATTGAAACCCTAACTCCTGGCAAGGGTGAAACAGAATCGGATCGGCTGGTTTGACGGAGAAACAGAGGCCGGCTAGGAGTTCGGCTATGACCTGCCAGTTGGCGGTCGGCCCGCAGCTCGATCCACAGAACAAGAACTTCTCAAGCCACATCATAAGAAACGCGGCATGTTCCCTGTGGCCGACTGATCCATCCTTCATGTTTTGGGCAATGAAGCCGCTCCACCCGCCGATGGCTTTGGTTTTGAATTGGTGCTGCCCCTTCCGGTTCAGGTTTCCAGGGTTAGCCGACGCCAGGATGTCCAGTCCGATCGTCATGTTTACGTCGGCTAAGGTGATCGTCATCGGCCCTTGCTGGAATATGAAGGCATTAAAGCTATCATTCCAAAAATACGTCGCAGCCGATATCAGCGGCTCATCTTTCTCCATGCTGGCGACGGACAGGGCCAAGCACTAGGCTATCTCGGTTTCCTCCCATTGAGCGTACTTGGCCGATCACACCCTCTTATACAATTCAATCCAGGCTACGTCTGTGGTTGGCCATGACTTGAAAGTCCCATTCTAGTGGGCTAGGGATGGCTTGTTGGTGTTGTAGGGGATCCTGTTGGTTTCGGCTATGATGACATCGGCTGGGTCAGTGTTGCCGATGGGGCCGAGAAAGTACCTCTTTTCTTGGGTCAAACTGGGGATGACCACTTGATGTGACAGGTGCTACTGTTTGAGAGAGGAAAAAACACTAATCAAGAATGGCTAAATGCTACAGTTTGAAAGAGGAAAGATGCTAATCAAGAACGGCTAAAGGCATGATGAAGGCAACAATGCTAGGAGGCATGGCTAGAAAAGGAAATCCTAAGAAAAAGAGTTTTGAACCGGTGGGCATACCTCGGGGAACTCGATGGCAACGGCGGCCGGTGCGACGGAAGCGCTCGACGCGGCGGCGGTGTTGGAATCCATCGGAGTTGTCGGAGGCAAAAATGGGTCCTGATTTGCGAAGATCGGTGGGAGGTGATGAAGGGCGCCGGTGAATCGCCGGAGAGGAGAGAGGAAGAGGAGGCTTGCTTGTGAAGTGTTTGAGTGGGTTTTGAAAGTGTGATCGTTTTGGTCGAAGTGAAAGGCTATTTAAAGGGCACTTAGGGCAGCCGAAGCGGTTTAGGTCAGAAAAGAGCGAGAATTTGAACAGGCAACAAATCCGTAACACTTCGTATGATGGACTTGGGGGGCATGTGTTAACACCTAAATTTGGTAATTGAACCCCTAAGTCCTGGCAAGGGTGAAACAGAATCGGATCGGCTGGTTTGACGGAGAAACAGAGGCCGTATCGGCTGAGAAGCGATCGGCTGTGAAGCCAGTTGGCTAAGGTTGAATCGGACAAGAGCGTTCGATAGCCGATTTTAGCTTCAGAGAAGATAAAACCGTTTCTGGTGCAGATGTTTGAAGATAAATAGAAGATTTGGTTATCAGATTACGCGTTAAAGGATATTGTCATCTATGGATAGAGTCCTGTAACGACAATGGTATCTGTAAATTAGGAGTTTGTTTAAATTGTTTATTGTAATGCGGCGTGGGTCCTTCCCGGGATATCGTCGTATTTTAAATAGTAGTTTAGATAGAGTACAGGGTATAAATAGGACCCGAGACCCCCTGTATAAAAGACAATTCAATCAATCAAACAACCTTCGGCCCATCGCCAAACCTTTTCTTCCGACGAGCAATTGATTTGGCTACGGGCTGCATCGTTTCGATCCCCAAATCCAGCTAAATGGTTGTCATTAGTGGTATGTTCGGCTGATTCTAGTGCTTCCATCGTAATAACACATTAGATTCAGAGGTTTATACTACGCTATTTACCATATGTCGCATATAAACTGGAGCAATGTTTAGATCTATCCTGCCATCGGCCAGTTCTGTCGAGAACCCGCAGCCGATAGGGCTAGATCTAAAGGTTGAGCTAGTTTATATGCGATATCCACCGTCTCGAGAGATATAAATCAGGCACAACAGATCAGGTTGTTCTTTTTATACTTAATGCTACATCAACGTTGAACTATTAAGTCATTTTTAGAACTTCCAATGATCTGTTCAGTTAGATTTATATGTTTAGAGACATTGTCGGGGTTTCAGCCAGCCTTATCTACCCTAATATATTTCTGTTAGTATATTTATTATTAGGTTTATGTTAGGACTCCCTCTTATATTAAGATCCTATTCTTATGGGACGTCATAAACCGAAATCGGCCTGCCGCCGATGGCCGATTTCCTAGGCTAAGCATTTCTGGTTTAAGAATGATATATTTTCATAAGAATAATCGGAGTACTAGCCGATCCATTGTTAGCTTTCTAGTATCGGCTAGGTTATCAATACATATATTTATTATCCTTTACTGTATTTGGGTTAAGCGGTTGATGCTGTCTCGGTATAGCCGATCCATTCCAGTCGCTTGGTTTAAATATATTTTAGGATAGCATATATATGCTCATGGATTCCCTCACCCGATCCAGTGAGGATCCAACCTAACACTTAACGCATATGTTTTTGTTTTTCTTGTTGTTTAACAGATCAAACCAACTGGCATGCCCTGCACTGCATAGGCAGCCGAGAAGGACCTGCACTGCAGCTAAGCAGATCTCCCAGCCAGCGCGTGAGAGAAATTTCTGGTCAACAGTATTCCAAGGTACCAAATTCGTAGGGAACGTGTGTGTATTATCTAGGGTCAAGTTCATCCAAGGACACCAAGAATATATAGGCGAAGGTATAGAGAGGATTTCTATGGTTGAGACTTTAGATAGATGGTAATTTCCTTACTCAATTACTCATTTTGCGTGCCAGCTTACACTCGGTCTGCCGAGTGACTCTGACCTACAAACTCTGCCCTCCTTATATAGCCTTCATATGGTGGTTTAGGGTCAGTTTCAGACCACCATACCTACTTAACCGTCATTGTGGATGGCTGAGGACGTGCCACGTTGTTGGTGGAGAAGAGGGGAGCCAGACTTGGTTCGGCCAAACCTTGGTCACCCCCTCTCTCCACCGCCTTTCACCAGTGACTTCCATGCGGGCCCCTAAGGCGGTTGAAGGTGGTTTGGTCCCACTTTAAGTCTGTTTAAGCTAACTTATGGGCCCCTCAATTTGTGGGATGCTGACATGGTGAATATTGATTGGTCAGAGTGGTGTTTCTTCGCCATGAAAGTGTGCTTTCACTTAATTTCGATGTATTATTCACCTGCATAAAAATAATCACCAACACTCATGGAAAGGATTAGTAAATATATTCATTGTTTGTTTATTTTATGCAGGAATTGATGGTCAGATTTTAGCAGTTAAGGACCGTCAACAAGCCCGTTGGGGGGACGGTCTCTGAGGCGAGTCGTAACCCAACAATCGGAGACCTTGAGGACCCAGCAGCCCATAGGCGGGCCCATGGTGGGCGGCTGTTAACAGCAAAATTTAGCAGGATATTCGGAGTCGAAGAACAAATCAAGGAGGATTTGGCGGGAGAAAGAGTTGTTTCCAAATTTGACTGTGCATCGGCTGAAGGTTGTATCAGCCGATATGGAGTTGGATTCGGCCAACCCATATGGGCAAGGCAACCGATACTGTTAGTTTCGGGTTCAAGTTGGGCTCGGATTGAGGATTTGAAATTATTGCCAACAAGGATAGAGTCCATTACAAGCAATTGTATCTATTGATTAGAAATATTCATGAGTCGTATTCATTTGAGATGTTTGGTAAGGGTCCGTCTAAGGGACTTGTTCATATGTTTATGTAACTTAGAAGTAAGTGTCATGTCCAGCATAGACAAGTTTGTATATTTGGGATAAATAGATGCCGAAGGTCTTGGAATAAAAAGGGACAATTCAATAAACACTTTCGGTGCATCGCCACCCTAGTCTTCTAGGTTTACATCTTCACGAATTCTTGTTTCGAGTTGGGCTGCATCGGTTAGGTTTGATCTCCTGCAAGAGGGAGTTTCCATCTATAGTTGTTTGTATTGGCGAGGCTAGGGCTTCCACCCGTTGAGTTTGACACTCTATTCCGGTCAATACAAGCGCTAAGTTATCATATACATTATCTAATCTTAATTGTTAGTGTTGTTTAGCCATATTGGCTGGTTCATTTAGGATTTGCTAATATCGGATAAACCACTCTTGACAATTTAGATTGCTTGGTGTATCTACAACCCGAAAAAACAATTAAAGGCTTGATTAGACCTTATCTGTTCTTTCATACTTTGTGCTGCATTAGTTGAGTTTGACTTAGTATGTCGTGATTCAAATTGTAAGAACTAACTTGCTCTTGGATTGGTAATAAGGGTAGTATAAGAGTTTCAGCCGACCTTATCTACTATAACTGTTTTGCTTTAATTTACATGTTTTATTCTGCTTTACTAGTTATATCTATCATCTTATTTAAGTTTATCAATCCTTTAAATCTACGAAGCTTGTTATCAGCCTCACACTGTCTTGGTTAGGTTTGATCTGTTGAGGTTATAACCTGTTTAGCGGATTTAATTAAGGTTGATAGTCTTATATAAGGCTATATTGGAGTTTTAGCCGAAATGTCTAATGGTCCAAGCTATCTCATCAGCTATGATATAAACCCATAAAATTATTAATTTGTCTGATCCTAGTTATAAGCAATTAATACTGTCTCAGTTAGGTCTAATCTATCGTAATTGCTTATAGCTAAGAAAAAGTTTAAATTTGTAATTACATGTTATTTACATCTACAATCGATCATGATTATTTTGGGTCTAATCATTGATATATGTCCATTGGCAAGTTATTTATGTCATTTAATTATATAACAATTTACTTTAATAATCTCAATCTTATGCTGCATCGGTTGGGTTCGACCGATAGGATTGATTTTGTTAAGGGAAAGTTGTTTGTGGTTATATCTAATCTTCTACCTTACAACCGATTTGACTGATTCACATTAGCGAGGTCACCACAATACGACATCGACCTATTTGGTGAGGGCTCGACCTCAGGGTGGCCCGATCTTTATGACAGTATGATCACGAATAAGACAACTTGATGAAAACAACGGGTAACTAGCTTTATACCTACCAATGTTGGATGCGACTAAGTGACGGGGAGAGAGGCACCGAACCCATGAGGACTTCGACTCGATCTCCGAACGATCGCAAAACCACAAGCCTAGACTAATCCACACAAAACGGTGCAGCTGTACTAGAAACCGTAGAGCAAAAATTAGGGGACCTTAGAGAGATCTTTCTCACAAACTCACGATGAACCAGCAAGAACAAAGGTGAGTACACACTCAAACAGCTCGGATGCAATTACCTTATCGGTTTATCAAATGATCAAAAGTTCTTTTGTTTGGGATGTTTAGAGGAGATATTTATACTAGGAACAACCCTCCTAGTTGAGTGTGAAGGTCTCCACATTGGGGAGGTGCAAGATGTTGACGAGAAAAATCAACACGTCGGCCTGGGAGATCAGCTTAGCTTCAGCGCAGGTCCTAGAATCGATGAAGCACTGGCGTGCCAGTTAGTTTGATCCTACCACTGACAAGATATGCAAAATAGCAGAGCATAAATCATATCGGCCGATAGACCGATAATCAAAACAGCCGATCTATTCACAGTCGATTGTGTGATTCCAGCCGATGCCGAAGTCCAGATAACTCGTCCGCTAAAACCCTGACGAAACCCTTATTGGTAGCCTTCAGGCAGGCTAGAGACTATGGTTCTAACCATGACTTAGTAGGTCAAACTGAATTGATGCAGCACTAAGTATGAAAAGAAACACAATATCTAGACAATCAAGCCTTTGACTAATTTTTAGGGTGGTAGATAACTAAGCTAATCTAATCTAATGTAATGATTTAGCCGATATCGGCAGAAACCATAAAATGATAGACAGTCGATAGAGCTAAATCGAGATACTAGGACTAGATTAACAGAGACATATAATAAGACCGGCTAACCCTCCGGTGAAACATTAGCATGAACCTATCGGCTTAACAAGACTTGGATTATCAATGACAATCTAGTAGGTCGGACCTAACTGATGCAGCCCGAGATTGTATATGATAATCTAATACTCGATGTGCCGATAGATCTGTCTAATGTAATGGATATAACAAATCTACCTAAAGCGACATTACGTTTAAAGAAACATTGACTTAATCAGGATATCGAACCTAACCGAGAAAGTCCTAACTAAGACGATGTATCTATGAACGGTAATGAAACTAAAGATAGATACGATATACCTGGGCCAGCGGGACCTTGAACTTACCCCTGCGCCGGAGATCAAAGCCGATGCAGCCCCGTGTTGGGTGCCAAGTCTCGCCGGATGATGAACAAAGTAGAAATGTAAAAGGTGGAGATGCGCCGAGGTTGCATTGATCGAGAGACATCGTACATGAACCCCAGGCTTACATATTTATACCCACGGGCTAACAAAGATCCTAACAGATTACAGTGCAAACCTTCCTAAAGATAAAATAGGAAACTAACAAACTCTTCCTAATTAATAGATACTATTGCCTTTTTAGTACTCTATCCTTATATGGCAATCCTCATAAAGCACATCATCTTGATCCGACAGTGTCTCCAATGTTGTTGTACCGAAATCGGCTACATCGGCTTGCCTTGTCCGATTCGGTATCAGCCAATGGACACCTTAGCCGATTCGGGCTCCGGTGCTTACCAAATTCTGGCGTTAACACATGCCCCCCAGTTTTGGAGTATGAGAAGTCATGCTTCAAAAATATCTTTGCCTTGATGGCCACAAAATTGGTTCTTTTGTTCTTCTTGACATCGGCTCTCGTACCTTTGCAATAATATCGGCCCAATCTTCTTTAGACTGATATTGTCGAGTCTCCTCTGGCCGATAATGTTGTTGTGGCTCTTCATGTTGATATGCTTGTCCCCCGAGCCAATATTGTTGTTGCCGATGATGTTGAAATCGCTCATCAATTACCCTGGGAACTATGTCCTCAATCAAACCATGTAATGTACTTGTCAAAACTCCAAATATATTGAACACAGCAGGATAAACGATTTTTATCAACCATTTCTTGAAGTGTCTTGTAGTCCATCGGCTCGGTAGATTGTTCCCAATCTTCATTAATCGGCTTGAGAGATTGCTCTTGCTTGGCCTTGACTTCTTTATCAGACATTGTGGGTTCCACAAGCCGTGTAAACAATCATGAGGTCCCACCGGCGCATGCCAAAAATGTGTTGACGAGAAAAATCAACACGTCAGCCTGGGAGATCTGCTTAGCTCCAGTGCAGGTCCTAGAATCAATGAAGTGCAGCGTGCCGCCGGTTTGATCCGCCACTAACAAGATATGCAAAATAGCAAAGCATAAATCATATCGGCCGATAGACCGATAATCAAAAAAAGAGATCTCGTTGATAGCCGATTGTGTGATTCCAGCCAATGCCGAAGTCCGATAACTCGTTAGGTGAAACCCTGACGAAACCCTTATTGGTAGCCTTCAGGCAGGCTAGAGACTACTGTTCTAATCATGACTTAGTAGATCAAACTGAATTGATGCAGCACTAAGTATGAAAAGAAACGCAATATCTAGACAATCAAGCCTTTGACTAATTTTCAGGGTGGTAGATGCTAAGCTAATCTAATCTAATATAACGATTTAACCGATATCGGCAGAAACCCTAAAACGAGAGACAACCGATAGAGCTAAATCGAGATACTAGGACTAGATTAACAGAGACATATAATTAGACCGGCCAACCCTCCGGTGAAACATGACCATGAACCTATCGGCTTAAAAAGACACAGATTATCGATGACAATCTAGTAGGTCGGACCTAACCGATGCAACACGAGATTGTATATGATAATCTAATACTCGATGAGCCAATAGATTTGTCTAATGTGATGGATATAACAAATCTACCTAAAGCGACATTATGTTTACAGAAACATTGACTTAATCAGAATATCGAACCTAATCGAGAAAGTCCTAACTAAGCCGATGTATCTATGAACAGTAATGAAACTAAAGATAGATATGACATACCTGGGCCGACGGGACCTTGGACTTACCCCTTCACCGGAGATCAAAGCCGATGTAGCCCCGCGTCGGGTGCCAAGTCTCGCCGGATGATGAACAAAGTAGAAAAGTAAAAGGTGGCGATGCGCCGAGGTTGTTTTTATCGAGAGATATCGTTATCGTCTATAAGGTCAAAGCACAACAATTAGGTAGCAAACAATTATCATTATCATCTATATCAAAGGTAGCAAGAAATGAATTCCCCTGCTCTTGTAGCTTTCTTGCACGACTGCGGGTGATTGGTCCTTCATGCATCGCGATCGGATCAGCTTCTGGACCATGTGCTGGAATGTCCTCGTCGTCCTCCCCCTCTTGAAAAAGAGTCGTCCTCGACTCTTCTATTCCAAAAAATGAAGAGAGATATGTGACACTTAAGGTTGCACTTACACCATACACTACTGGAGAAACCATCATTTGTTGAAGTGGCAAAAATCACAGTAGTCCCGGTTTGAGTTGCACCCGGGACTAGAGTCTCTAGTCCCGGTTTAAAAATTCAACGGCTCTCTAGGAACTTTAGTTCCGGTTCATGTCACGAACCGGGACTAAAGATCACCTCTAGTCCCAGTTCAAATGTTGTCAGAGCGTGTCAGAGCGCCGGGCATCTTTAGTCCCGGTTGGTAACACCAACCGGGACTACAGATGCTATATTTTGTCCCAGTTGGTGTTACCAACCGGGACTAAAGATTCCTGGCGCTCTGACAGGTTCTGACAGCCTCTGACGCCATCTTTAGTCCCGGTTGGTAACACCAACCAGGACTAAAGATAATATTTAGTGCCGGTTGGTAACACCAACCAGGACTAAAGATGGCTTTCTTTTTATACTCCTTCTTCCTCCTCCACCGAGCCCACTACACTTGTCTTCAAAAATTTTCTCCAGATGGGAGGTGGTGCAAAATTTTTTGTAATTTTGTTTTGGTGATAATACACAAATCTTTGCTATCTACAAGGTTAGCAACTTCTTCCTCTCATGATCTATGCTTAGCACTTTGTATTTTACGGTTGTTTTCTATATATTTTCATCTCTAGATTTTTTTGTAAACATGAGGAGAGAGAAAATTTGTTTGGACTAATTATTTTGCTAAGCACATTATATTGTGTTGAGAAAAAAGTTGGGGAAAATAAAGAGGAAGAAAAGTACGCTTAGCACGTAACATTTATAGGAATTTAGTCCGTATAATTTTATCTCAAATAATATTTATGGAAAATGATGAGAGAGAATCTTTTGGACAAAAAAGTTATAAAATAGATGACAAAGGACCTTTTAAAATAGATGCAAAATAATTAATTAATTTTATGTTTATCACTTTAAAAGACCTTTTAAAAATAATTCTATTTTTTAGAACAACACATTACGTATATTGGATTAGTATATAATAATTGTCTGATTATATATATAAGTATTGTAATCATATTTAAATGATTTGAATTTCGTGGAATTTTCTTACGATTTTTGTGCATTCCATGTAGATGGATCGGCAATGGATGTACATCGCGGATCGACGGTCGAGAGAGTTTATTCAAGGCGTCCATTATTTTTTGAGTGTGGCAGATGCCAACAAGCATAAGGGTTTCATACGTTGTCCATGTAAAAAGTGCAAAAACGAGAAGGAGTATTCTACATCAAGAATTATTCATGCCCACTTGTTTCAGTCGGGATTCATGCCTCACTACAATTGCTGGACATCGCATGGAGAGGTGGGGGTTGCAATGGAAGAAGATGAAGAAGACGACGATAACATTCCGGACTGTGGTCAATACAGTGGGTTTGAAGAGAATACAGTGGGCGAGGCGGGCGAGGATGCTGAAGAAAACGATGGTGCCAATGACCTTGGTCAGATGTTGCGCGACGTACAGGGGGACTGCGAAGGCGTAAAGGAAGTGTAGAAATTGGAGCGTATGTTGGCGGACCACAAAAGGTCCTTGTACCCAGGCTGTGAACAGGGGCACAAAAAGTTAGGTACCACGCTGGAATTCTTACAATGGAAGGCCAAAAATGGTGTCAGTGACAAGGCATTTGGCGAGTTACTAAAACTCATGAAGAACATTCTTCCAAAGGGAAACGAATTGCCGGAATCAACGTACGAGGCTAAGAAGTTAGTCTGCCCTCTAGTACTGGAGGTACAGAAGATACACTCATGTCCTAACGATTGTATCCTCTACCGCAGTGAGGAGTGCGAGAACCTAGAAGCATGTCCGGTTTGTAAAGCACTTTGATACAAGATAAGACGAGATGATCCAGGCGAAGTTGACGGATGACCCTCGAAGAAAAGGATTCCTGCTAAGGTGATGTGGTATTTTTCTATAATACCACGGCTGAAGCATCTGTTCAGGAACAAGGAGCATGCAAAATTGATGCGTTGGCACGCGGAAGAACGCCTACAAGACGACATGCTGAGACATCCCGCCGATGGGTCACAGTGGTAAAACATCGACAGAACATTTGAAGACTTCGGCGAGGATGCAAGAAACCTAAGGTTCGGCTTAAGCACGAATGGCATGAATCCTTTTGGAGAGATGAGCAGCGGGCATAGCACTTGGCCTGTGATGATGTGTATCTACAACCTCCCGCCTTGGCTATGCATGAAGCGAAAGTACATTCAGATGCCGGTTATTATTCAAGGCCTGAAGCAACCTGGTAACGAAATCGATGTGTACTTGAGACCGCTGATCGAAGATCTAAAACTGCTGTGGAAGAAAGAAGGTGTTCCCGTGTGGGATGAAGATAAACAGGAACAGCTTTAACTACGAGGGTTGCTGTTTGTTACCATCAATGATTGGCCTGCACTTAGCAACCTATCTGGACAGTCAAACAAGGGGTACAACGCTTGCACCCACTGTATGGATGGGACTGAGTGTACGTACCTGAAACATTGTAAGAAGGTAGTGTACATGGGCCATCGTCGCTTTCTTGCTGCAAGCCACCCTGTCCGGAGAAGAGGCAAACATTTTGATCAAAAGGCAGACCATCGCACTAAACCAAAGCATCGCAACGGAAAGGCCATGTTTGCCATGGTGAAAGACCTCAAAGTAGTATTTGGAAAGGGTCCCAGCAACCAATCTATAGCAAGTGAAGGTGGTCACGCGGCGATGTGGAAGAAGAAGTCAATTTTTTGGGAGTTGCCCTACTGGGAAGTCTTGGACGTCCGCCACAAAATCGACGTGATGCACCTCACAAAGAACCTTTGTGTAAACTTGCTTGGCTTCCTAGGTGTATACGGAAAATCAAAAGATACACTTGAGGCACGTAACAATCTGAAACATATGGCACAACGCGACGGCCTTCACCCGCAACCAAAGGATAAAGGAGCCCAATACCTAAGTCCAGCCCTAAACTCGAAAGGTAGAGAAGGAAATAATGTTTGAATGCCTCGGAGAGCATCAAGGTACCGTCTGGATACTCCTCGAATATAAAGGGAATAATAAGCACGAAGGATAAGAAGTTCACAAATCTAAAGTCCCATGACTGCCACGTGCTGATGACACAGTTGCTTCCCGTTATAATTCGAGGTATCCTTCTCGATAATGTCCGGGCAACAATAACAAAGCTATGTGCTTTCCTGAATGCAATTTCACAAAAGATCATCGATCCAGACAGACTAGAAGACTTTCAAAATGATGTGGTCCAATGTCTTGTCAGCTTTGAGATGATCTTTCCGCCTTCCTTCTTCAATATCATGACGCATCTCCTATGCCACCTTGTCAAAGAGATCCGTATCCTCGATCCGGTATTCCTACACAACATGTTCCCCTTCGAGAGATATATGGGCGTTCTAAAGAAGTACGTTCGTAACCGTTCGCGTCCGGAGGCCAGCATCGCCAATGGATATGGAACAGAAGAGGTGATTGAGTTTTGCGTCGACTTTATTGAAGACCTCCGTCCCATCGGGGTGCCTGAATCAAGCCATGAAGGTAGACTACGGGGGAAGGGAACTCTTGGAAGGAAGGCAATAATGAACATAGACAATGACTTGTACAGAAAAGCACATTGGACCGTGCTGCAACAATCTTCCTTGGTGGCTCCTTACATCGAGGAGCACTTGGCGATTGTTCGCTCGGAAAACATCGGTAAGACGGATGCCTGGATTATACACCATCACATTGATGCATTCCCTGCTTGGCTGCGACAACGTCGCATGGGCAACGCGAGCATTGACCAACAACTAGCCTTCTTGGCGACGGGACCATCTTGCTCTATCACCACATTCCAGGCATATGAAATCAATGGATACACATTTTACACACGGGCCCAAGACTTAAAAAGCACGAATCAGAATAGCGCTGTCCGCATCGATGTCGTGGGATACGACGGTACGACTAGCACATATTACGGCAGCATCGATGACATATGGGAGCTGGACTATGGACCTCTGAAGGTCCCTCTGTTTTGGTGCCAGTGGGTTTGGCTCAGTGGTGGAGGCGTAACCATTGATGCAAGTGGGATGACAACGGTCGACCTGAGCAAGGTTGGATACTCAGACGGACCTTTCGTCCTTGCCAATGATGTACGGCAAGTTTTCTATGTCAAGGACATGGCTAGCAAATCAAAACAGGGGAAAGGGTCCGACGAGCCAAAGCGCCACGTGGTTCTCCCAGGCAAAAGGAAAATCGTGGGAGTCGAGGATAGAACTGACGAAGATTACGATCAGTTTGACGGGCAACCTCTGTTCGCGGTGGCGGTTGACCCGAGTATCCTCCTATCAAATGAGGACACCCCTTACTCATGCAATGATCATAACGAAGGAATAATTGTGCGGAGAAAGTACGTGAGGACAAATGTTACATAGCTAAATTTATGTATGAATGATGTAAATTAAATTGAATCATTGAATATTATTCATCTACATCTGAAAGATCCATGTCTTCCACTTGACCTTCTTCAAGATCTATAATTACATCAGGAACCTTGGTACTATCCATAGTAGTAGGTTCCCCATCCACCTGATCTTTTACTGAAACACCATGTTAATTATATATAAACATATGAACATATGTTAATTATATATGAATATAAAATATATCAACATATGAACATTATAATTATATATGAATATAAAATACAATAGAATATGGCATTGTAATAATTAGTCCCGGTTTTTTTAAAAACCGGGACTAGAGGTGAATTTCAATGGGCGGGAAAACATCTTTAGTCCCGGTTTGAGCCACCAACCGGGACTAAAGATGTCCACCTACCTACGCCACGTGGCTGCCCCGCAATCTTTTGTTTCGGTTGGTGGATTCAACCGGGACAAAAGATATGATCTTTACTCCCGGTTGAAGCCACCAACCGGGTGTGGACCCCCATTTTTGGAACGGGAATCTTTCGTGTTCTTAGTACCATTTCCGTGGATCGAGTAGTTGGTACCCATGAATACAGTACTGAATAATCAGGTGCGCATGCACGAATAGTCTTACAACGAAATTATTACAACAATAGGCCCGAAGGCAATGTTCAACACACAGGACCTCATGGTCCGGATACAACACAAAAGCAGAAATTAGATACGGCAGCGGAATAGAGGCAGCGGCATGTCAGTTGCCACAGGCAACGACCGGGGCTAAGACCTAGTAAGCGCCATCAGTTCCTTCACCCTCCTGGTAGTAAGCGTAAGGATCTTCCAATTCTTCATTCCCACCATCTGAAGGTTTGTGCGTATAGCAAGGGTGAGTACCAACCGTACTCAGCAAGCCAACACGGAAGTGATGCATATGATAGGGTTATTCAAGGAATGGCTGGAGCTCTTTTGCATAAAGCCAATTTTCACAAATCTTTTCACAAGCCTAACAACTAGCCAAGTCAAGTTTTATTTCCATAGTTCATTAATTCGGCGACGGTTCTGTCTACCATCCGTCGTGATTCCAAGGATGGCTTCCCGCCTCCGATACGTCATGGTTTTTGGGAATCCACCCCTTCTCGCATCTCGAGAAGTTGATCCACCAGCGAATGAAATCATCATGCAAACCCATCCCAGTTTTAAGTTTAAAGTCTAGCCAAGCGAAAGTCTTGTCACGATGGTCGATATCCGCGAGCACGGCTATTCGAATAGATTGATTCATTCACACTGCAGTGGATGTACACTTTACCCGTACTCCGTGACAAGCAACGAATGAGCCTACGTCCCAACACATGAGACGGTCACGTCAAAGCCTTTCGATAACCTCACTTTGGCGCACCCGCTCCATGAACTTAAGCCCTCATGCACTCTAGCCGTCATTTTCTAGCAGTGAGAGGAGTTCTGGCGCACCCGGGGTTAGGGAAAACTTCCTCAATCTTTAAGTTCAATTAATATCGATTTAATTCCACCATTCACAGCATAGGCCGCAGCCTCATCCTCATCACATAAACCACATCATAAAGAACCATCTATGCAAGGATACTGCCTCCGCTCCACTATCTAGTCAGCTAGGTCTATACCCATTCGTGAAGTACGGTTGTACTGGCTCGTTTCCCGGCTATCTCATGGCTCGGTCCTTAATTGACCAGGGTCGGCGCTTGCCTTTCCCGGAATCCACCCAAATCATCCGGCCGCCCCAGTCTAAAACATTTATATAGCATTTTCAATTTTCATCAAACTTAGTTCATCAATCTCATGGCCATGTGGCGCTCATGTCTCCACAGGCCGCATTTCAACTACCTTCCCTAAGGTAGTTGCCCAAGCACAAAGCTTCTTTGTAAAATCATGAGAATGCAGGGTTCTAGTATAAGCGGGGCTAAGCATTTTTATCGAAGTTAGCCTCCGGTCATATCACATCGAAGGTTACAAAGAATAATTCTAATGGTGATCAACATCAAAGCAGGGTATATCAAGCATAGGTACATATCTGTGTAAGCATGCAATTTGCAATTAAAATCAACATCATTTCGCAAAGTAGGATCAATATGTTCAAAGAGTGTGATGACTTGCCTTGCTCGCACGCTTGTGGAGTGGTGTCTTCAACGCGGTCGATGCCGGTCTCTTCAGGTGCTACCCGTACGTGCGAAAAATCAATCGATTCTGATTAGAATCCCATGTGACACCAAAAGGTCGAAAAAGATCCGAAAAAGTCTCAGAAACAACTCCAAGTGCCAAGCCCAAATTCCTACTTAAGTTTGTACTACGATCGCCCCGAAAAACTCCAAGTTTAGACATCGGGTCGACGACTTAGGGTTTTCGCAAAACGACGATCGCGATTTGTTCGAGAAAACGGATTTGAAAATATCCGCGGAGGGATTGGTGCTAGAGGTTTTGAAGGTCCGAGCACAAAAGAGAAACATATTAAATGGCGAGAAAGATCTAAACGAAATTCGGATTCAAAAACGACGCAAAACGGAATTTCGGAAAAGTCCTGATTTGGTTTTCAAATTTTTGCACCGAGAAAACATACAAAAATATACTTTAATTTTTCCCCAAATTTTACTCAAATCTTCCCAAAATATTTTTCCAAATTTTCTAAAATTTTTCCAAATTTTTCCCTATTTTTTTTTTTATTTTTTTATTTTTCTTTTTCTTTTCCGCGCCACTTGTTCATTGCACTTAACGTGTTCGACCGAGGTTCGGCAAAAAGAGCGGCGGCGGCGCGAGCGCATGGGGGAAAAGAGGGCGGCAGCGGGGCTTACGGCGACGCGGACACTCGGGAGGTGCGGTGGGGCACGGGAGACCTTGGCGCACGGCGGCGATGGCGTTGGCGCTCGGGAAAAGGAGGAGAGAGGGCGGCGGCGGTGCGGCAAAGGGCGGGGGTCGCCGCCTTTTATAGGCGCGGCCGGGAGGGGAGGATGGAGGAGGGGGCCGGCGCAGCTTGGGTGCCACGCGGTGGCGCTAGGGCTTGGGCCGGCTCGGACGCGTGCGACGTGGCGGAAGGGCGCGCGCGCGCGGCGCCGCGTGCGGCGTCGTGCGCGCGGCGCGAGCTCGAGGGGCCGGCGCGGGTCGGCGACGCGCGGCGACTATGGCGCGAGGCGCGGGCGGGCGCACGGGCGGGCGAGCGCGGGGCGAGGCGCGCCCGGGCACGCGCAGCGGTGTGCGCGCGGGTAGGGCCGGGCGCGCGCGCGTGCGAGGGCGGGGCCGGGCGCGGCGAGCGCGGCGCGGCACGTGTCGCGCGGCGGCGCGTGACGGCGCGGTACGGCGTCAAACACATGGCGCAATATGAACGTGTCATTTATCAATTTTCCCGATTTTTGATTTTTAATTCCTATTTCAATTTTCCTCTCTTCTAAAAATTCCAAAATAAATTCCTATATTTCAAAAATTATTTTTAATATAATATTTTCAGCTTTTCTCCACTTTTACTTTCCCACATTTATTTTTCATATTTATTTATTTAAATCCCTTTTTCCTAATTTCATAATTCCCTATTTTATTTTTGAAAAATTTCCCGATTTGAAGTGCGACTCCCAATTATTTTATTACTTATTTTGTGTCCTAATTTATCTTTCCCCAACCACAATTACTATTCTATTTCTCCCAAATCGTATTTTCATAAATCGCACTTTATTTTCCGATTTCTTTTAAAATCCCTAATGCGGTCTTTCGCAATTTTATTTCCGACAAACTCCAAATCATCCAAAAACACCGAAAGGGAATTGATCACGACTAAATTTATGCAACTCAGCTGGCAAATAAGAAGCAACAGACCCGAGGAAGAAGCAACAAGCGAAGGTTTTTGAAAGTTCCGATTTTTACGTTCCGATTTCAGTTTCTTCGATTTTCGGATGTTACAAACCTACCCCTAACAATAAATCTCGTCCCGAGATTTCTTACCAAGTTGCCGAGTAGGTGTGGGTATTCCGTCTTCAGAAATCCTCGCTCTCCCAGTAGCCTCCTCAGTGTGGTTGCTCCATTGTACTTTGTACATGCGCCATGACTTGGTCAGTGTCTTCTTTTCTGCCTCGTCTAGTATCTTGATTGGATGCTCCGGGTAGGTAAGATCACTGTGGACATGGATGGTTTCCAAAGGAGCTTGCTCTTGTGGCACCCGCAGACATTTCTTCAACTGCGACACGTGGAATACTGCGTGGACATCGGAGAAGTTCTCGGGCAGCTCCAGCTGGTAGGCCACTTCACCTCTTCTAGCGTTTATTAAGAATGGGCCCACGTATCTTGGTGCGAGTTTCCCTTTGACCTTGAATCTCTGAATTCCCCGTAGTGGTGAGACCTTCAGATACACATAGTCACCTTCTTTAAATTCTAATTCTCTTCGATGGGTATCCGTGTAGCTCTTTTGTCGTGATTGGGCAGCTTGTAATCGGTCCCGGATCAGGCGAACCTTTTCCTTGGCCTCTTTGATTATGTCAGGTCCGAATATGGCTCGTTCACCGGTTTCTGACCACATCAATGGGGTTCGGCATCGGCGACCAAATAGGGCTTCGTTTGGTGACATCTTCAGACTGGCTTGGTAGCTGTTGTTGTAGGAGAACACGGCGTATGGTAAACATTTCTCCCAATCCTTGGTGAAATCCAACGCACAGGCTCTCAGCATATCTTCTAGCACTTGATTTGTCCGTTCAGTCTGCCCGTCGGTCTGTGGGTGGTAAGCGGTACTGAAGGCAAGGTGACTTCCGAGTACCCCGTGAACTTTGCTCCAGAAATGAGACGTGAATTGGGTACCACGATCCGATATAATCCTTTTTGGTACACCATGGAGACATACAATCCTACTCATGTATAGTTCCACTAGCTTGGCACTGTTGTAGTTAGTCTTTACGGGAATAAATCTGGCGGTCTTGGTGAGCCGATCTACTATTACCCAAATGGAATCGTAACCAGTCGTAGTTTTGGGTAGTCCAACTATGAAATCCATGCCTATCTCGTCCCATTTCCATTCGGGAATCTTGAGCGGCTGCAGTAAGCCTGCCGGTCATTGATGCTCAGCTTTTACCCTTTGGCATACATCGCACACGGCTACGTATTTGGCTACATCTCTCTTCATATTGGGCCACCAGTATTCTCCCTTCAAATCCTGGTACATTTTCGTGCTTCCTAGATGTAACGAATATGCCGATTCGTGTGCTTCTTTTAAGATCAACCCTCTCAATCCACCTTGTTCAGGTACGCAGATCCTTCTCTTGTACCACAGGGTTCCTTTGTCATCTACCGAAAATTCCTTAGCGCGTCCAGCGGCCATGCGTTCTTTGATTTCCTGGGTTTCCTCATCTCCCTTTTGGGCTTCTTCTATTTGAGTCCTCAGAAGGGGTTGGATTTCCAGTGAGTTTACTTCTCCGTGAGGAATCAGGTGCAGGTTAAGTCGAGCCATTTCTTCTTGGAGCTCACTGGCCATACCTTCCATTCCCATATGGTTGCACTGGGCTTTGCGGCTTAGCGCATCGGCCACTACATTTGCCTTGCCGGGATGGTAATGGATTCCTAGATCGTAATCTTTGATCAATTCCAACCATCGTCTCTGTCGTAGGTTGAGATCGGACTGAGTAAAGAAGTATTTCAAGCTCTTGTGATCAGTATATACATCACAGTGCTTCCCGATCAGGTAGTGTCTCCAGATCTTCAATGCGTGAACAACCGTGGCTAATTCCAGGTCGTGTGTGGGATAATTCTCCTCGTGGGGTCATAACTGTCGCGAGGCATATGCTACGACCTTCCCATCCTGCATTAACACGCCTCCTAGTCCTTGTCGAGACGCATCACAGTACATCACGAAATCCTTCCGGTTGTCAGGTAAAGTCAAGATTGGGGCGGTGGTTAACTTTTCTTTTAATTGGTCAAAGGCTTCTTGACACTTCTCGTTCCATTCAAACTTCTTTTCCTTCTTCAGAAGTTGAGTCATAGGTCGGGCTACGGTGGAAAACCCTTCGATGAACCTTCGGTAATACCCGACCAAGCCCAAGAAACTCCGAACTTCCGTCACTGACTTGGGTGCCTTCCATTCCGTGACCGCTTCGACCTTGGCGGGGTCTACCGCTACTCCTCCGGCTGAGACCACGTGGCCAAGAAAAGCGACTTCCTTGAGCCAGAACTCGCATTTGCTAAATTTTGCATACAGCTGGTGCTCTCGTAGTTTTTCTAGTACCAATCGCAGATGCTCCGCATGCTCCTCATCGTTCTTGGAGTAGATAAGTATATCGTCGATAAATACCACTACGAATTTGTCCAGGTATTCCATGAATACCTTGTTCATCAGATTCATAAAATATGCCGGGGCATTGGTCAATCCAAAGGACATTACTGTGAACTCGTATAAGCCGTAACGTGTAGAGAACGCCGTTTTGGGAATATCTCCGGCTCTAATCTTCAACTGATGATATCCCGACCGAAGATCAATCTTTGAGAACACTTGCGCACCCTTAAGTTGATCGAATAGGCCATCGATTCGAGGTAGTGGGTACTTATTTTTGATAGTCACTTCATTCAACGATCGATAGTCCACACACATCCTCATACTCCCATCCTTCTTCTTGACAAAGAGTACTGGAGCTCCCCAGGGAGAAGAACTGGGGCGTACAAATCCTTTCTCTTGTAGTTCTCGGATTTGCTTCTTGAGTTCTTCTAACTCGTTGGCCGGCATTCGATAAGATTTCTTGGATATGGGGGCAGTACCAGGCATTAGGTCGATGATAAACTCTATGTCGCGATCCGGGGGCATTCCGGGCAATTCCTCGGGGAATACGTCTGGGTATTCTTGTACTACTGGCATCCCGCTTAGAGGTAGCATGGTGAACACTCCCGCAGCTTGCTCGCATAGCTTCGGGTTTTCGTCCATAGTTATGCTCATTGGTGATCCCCATGGGGTGGATACCGTGACTTCCCTTCGACTGCAGTCTATGATTCCATTATTCTTGGTCAACCAATCCATCCCGAGTATGATATCAATGTTTTGGGTTGATAGCACCATAAGGTTTGAAAGAAACACCACGTCCCTAATCCGTATGGGCACATTGATGCAAGCATGGGGTACGGTTATGTTTCCCCTAGGTGAGTGTACCAACATAGGTCTCTTAAGTTCTACTTGGTGTAGGTGGTGTTGTTTGCTTACTTGGGAAGATATGAATGAATGCGAGGCTCCAGAATCAAATAAGACTTTAACTGGGGTAGAGTTGATAGAGAACATACCCATCAGCATGTTCTGATCCTCCTGAGCCTCTTCAGCACGCACGTGATTCACCTGGCCACGTCGAAACCCGGTGGCAGCCTCATTGGGTTGCGGGGTCCTGAACAGACCGCGTCCCGCAGCGGGGGTGGAGGTTCCTCGGACGGCCGTTGCATTGGCGCCGGTGTGCACAGGAGTGTTGCGTGGTTTGGAGCAGCTGTTGGAGTAGAGCCCGAATTCTCCACAATTGAAGCGTTCACATTCCTTCTTCCTGGAGCGGCTAGGGTTGGCGTCGGTGTACGAAACTGAGGTGTAGCTGGCCTGTTGACATGGTCGGGGGCGGGGGAACGACCGGCTGTCGGAACGTTTGGCTTCCATCGAGACGGGGTGGCTCCTTTGGGACGTTGAGGCGCTCCCTGAAATGGGCGGGCCATAGCAAGCCTCCTTTTGCGGTTATTCTCTACCATCTTTTGGTCATGTTCAAGCCGTACGACCTTGTTGATGAGGCTTTGGAAGCTGGTGTAGTCTTGTCCGATCATCGGTCCTCTCAGCTCATCGTTTAGTCCCTCGATAAATTTATCCATCTCCTCTTCTTCATCTACCAGGTCACTTGTAGCGTAACGGGCAAGCTGGGTAAACTTGTTCAGGTAGTCTTGTACCGAGGTGTTTCCTTGGCGCAGCTCGCGGAACTCATTTTTCTTCATCCTCATAACTGCAATGGTATGAAATTTTCACTAACGCAGCCGTGAATTCTTCCCATGTCGGTTCTCCGGCATCTTCAGCTCGTGTTTCCTTGTAGGTGTCCCACCAGTCACTTGCGGGACCCTCTAGCTGGCTAGTGGCGAAGATAACTCTATCTGCTTCTCGAACTCGGACAAGAGTTAGCTTTTTCTCGATCACCCTCAACCAATCCTCAACATCCATGGGTTCTTCGGCCGTGGAGAAGGTTGGGGGCTTAGCTCGCATGAACTCTCCTAAACTTGATCCTCCTCGACTCCCCTGGTTGTTAGCAATTGCTTGGAGCAGTTGGGTTTGTAAAGCCATAACCTCCGCCAGAGTGGAGGGGTTGGGCTCCGGCGGGTTCTCGTTGGTGGCTGCGGCTCTGCGGCGATGCGCCATCTGAAGAAGATACATGAATTAAGAGATCGGACTGTTAAGGTCATGGTTCCTAGGTGATTTTTCTTCAAGTTGTTTTTAAATGATCTTCAATCAACAAGCATGGTAAAATAATAAGCTCATTAATTAGGATACCACAAAGCGATACTTAGGTCCATCATATAACATCAAAGGGGTACACGGACGGTACATGCACAGTCCCTCATGCCATGATACAACAACTACATCGTCCTACTGCATTAACTATTAAGGGGGGGAATAGAGTGTGGTTCTTGCTGCCGAACCGTCCAGGGCGAGATCAAGCTGGGGTGGTCCTCCCGCCTAATCATCCAACCATCCGTAGGAGCCAGGTGCAGGAAGGGGGTGATCCTCTGCTGAAGCAAATCGGAGTCCCCATGGCTCGGAGGTGGTGGCCTCGGAGTCATGCCGAATCTTCCTGCTCGGTGGCCGTGTACTCTTGCGAGCGGTCTTGCGGGTGAGGGGACCTCCGGTGTGAGTCAGGCGACGAGTGGGAGCTTCCTCCTCCATTGGATCGGTGTCGCTGGACTCCCATTTGACCTCCATAGGTTCCGCCTCAGACTCAGAGTCGGTGTGGATCTGGATGGGGTTCTCCTCTCCCGATCCAGGCTCGGATGGCACTGCTACTGAGTTCGAGGTGGGTCCCATGGAAGTGGCAGCTGTGGGGTCTAATCAGGTACGGCGCCGGCTCTGTGCTCAACATAAAAGCTTGCTCCATCATGGCTTGAAAGGTGTCCAAGCATGCTGGAGTCATAAGGTAGTAGTGGTCGGGCACAGGAGCAGGAGGTGTTGGTACAACTCCGGTGGAAGTACTGCAGCATGGACGGGGCGGGAGCGCACTGTTCCTCCAGTGGTTGACTTGCTGCTTGCTCTTCTGAGCTGCTCCTCCAGCTCTACCGGGGCTTCCCCACGGGCCATGTAACGGTCTGAGAGCTGCTCATATTGGGCACCGTTGGCCTGCAGCTGAGACTGCAGCATGTTGATCTGATCCCCACAGCCCTGGTGGCTCTCGACCAGATCATTGAGGCGTTATTGCTGGTCGTTGATCTCGAGCAAGGCTTCTTCGTAGCAGTCATCCGCCATCTCCGCCCAGCGTGATAGACGTGTGACCATAGGGTTGTAGCAGCAGGGGGTGGCTTCCACGGTGCAAACTGGGTTGCCTTCCTCGTGATAGGGATGGTGCATGAACTCTGTCACTGTAAGTTCAGCACGGTGTATCGCATTAAGGTGAAGAAATGCTTCGCGGGCCGCATCTTGAATGGCTGCTTCCGCTAAATCTCGGTGATAGCGGGTGTGAAAGCAGAAAGGTGTTTCACTTCCCATGCGGGCTTCCACGGAGACTGCTGCTTCCCATGCTGGATATCCTTCTGAGCCATGCCTCTTGATTTGGTAAGTGGGTGGTTCCGGATATCTTAAACACCACAAGCAATGACTCGCAATGTGCCACGAATCCCTCGTCGCTTGGGATGGTGATTTCCCAGGCTCCCACATGGTTCGACATCTGCTTTTGAAGGTAACTTAGAGTTAGAGGGAGAGAGCTATCGTCAAAATCATTTGGTAAAGAAAAGGAAATACAGATATAGAAAAGGTATATTTGTATTTTCAGAAATAATAGTTTGGAAATGATCCTACGTAGGGATACTTCCCTTTAGCCAACTAGTCGGGGTAGGGCGCCATTTCGTCTTATCCTACGGTCGCATGGCTCGATACCGCTTTGTGGACCCCCGTTTTGGAACGGAATCTTTCGTGTTCTTAGTACCATTTCCCTCGATCGAGTAGTTGGTACCCACGAATACAAGATGAATAATCAGTGCGCATGCACGAATAGTCTTACAACGAAATTATTACAACAATAGGCCCGAAGGCAATGTTCAACACACGGACCTCATGGTCCGGATACAACACAAAAGCGAAATTAGATACGGCGGGGAATAGAGGCGCGGCATGTCGGTTGCCACAGGCAACGACCGGGCTAAGACCTAGTAAGCGCCATCGTTCCTTCACCCTCCCGGTAGTAAGCGTAAGGATCTTCCAATTCTTCATTCCCATCATCTCGAAGGTTTGTGCGTATAGCAAGGGTGAGTACCAACCGTACTCAGCAAGCCAACACGGAAGTGATGCATATGATAGGGTTATTCAAGGAATGGCTGGAGCTCTTTTGCATAAAGCCAATTTTCACAAATCTTTTCACAAGCCTAACAACTAGCCAAGTCAAGTTTTAGTTCCATAGTTCATTAATTCGGCGACGGTTCGTCTACCATCTGTGATTCCAAGGATGGCTTCCCGCCTCCGATACGTCATGGTTTTCGGGAATCCACCCCTTCTCGCATCTCGAGAAGTTGATCCAACAGCGAATGAAATCATCATGCAAACCATCCCGTAGTTTTATGTTTAAAGTCTAGCCAAGCAAAAGTCTTGTCACGATGCTCGATATCCGCGAGCACGGCTATTCGAATAGATTGATTCATTCACACTGCAGTGGATGTACACTTTACCCGTACTCCGCGACAGCCCAACGAATGAGCCTACGTCCCAACACATGAGACGGTCACGGCAAAGCCTTTCGATAACCTCACTTTGGCGCACCCGCTCCATGAACTTAAGCCCTCATGCACTCTAGCCGTCATTTTCTAGCGTGAGAGGAGTTCTCGCGCACCGGGTAAGGGAAAACTTCCTCAATCTTTAAGTTCAATTAATATCGATTTAATTCCACCATTCACGCATAGGCCGCAGCCTCATCCTCATCACATAAACCACATCATAAAGAACCATCTATGCAAGGATACTGCCTCCGCTCGGCTATCTAGTCAGCTAGGTCTATACCCATTCGAGAAGTATGGTTGTACTGGCTCGTTTCCCGGCTATCTCATGGCTCGGTCCTTAATTGACCAGGGTCGGCGCTTGCCTTTCCCGGAATCCACCCAAATCATCCGGCCGCCCCAGTCTGAAACATTTGTATAGCATTTTCAATTTTCATCAAACTTAGTTCATCAATCTCATGGCCATGTGGCGCTCATGTCTCCACAGGCCGCATTTCAACTACCTTCCCTAAGGTAGTTGCCCAAGCACAAAGCTTCTTTGTAAAATCATGAGAATGCAGGGTTCTAGTATAAGCAGGGCTAAGCATTTTTACCGAAGTTAGCCTCCGGTCATATCACATTGAAGGTTACAAAGAATAATTCTAATGGTGATCAACATCAAAGCAGGGTATATCAAGCATAGGTACATATCTGTGTAAGCATGAAATTTGCAATTAAAATCAACATCATTTCGCAAAGTAGGATCAATATGTTCGAAGAGTGTGATGACTTGCCTTGCTCGCACGCTTGTGGAGTGGTGTCTTCAACGGGGTCGATGCCGGTCTCTTCAGGTGCTACTCGTACATGCGAAAAATCAATCGATTCCGATTAGAATCCCATATAACAACAAAAGGTCGAAAAGATCCGAAAAGTCTCGAAACGACTCCAAGTGCTAAGCCCAAATTCCTACTTAAGTTTGTACTACGATCGCCCGAAAAACTCCAAGTTTAGACATCGGGTCGACAACTTAGGGTTTTCGCAAAACCACGATCTCGATTTGTTCGAGAAAACGGATTTGAAAATACCCGCGGAGGGATTGGTGCTAGAGGTTTTGAAGGTCCGAGCACAAAAGAGAAACATATTAAATGGCGAGAAAGATCTAAACGAAATTCGGATTAAAAACGACGCAAAACGGAATTTCGGAAAAGTCCGATTTGGTTTTCAAATTTTCGCACCGAGAAAACATACAAAAATATACTTTAATTTTTCCCAAAATTTTACTCAAATCTTCCCAAAATATTTTTCCAAATTTTCTAAAATTTTTCCAAATTTTTCCCTATTTTATTTTTTTATTTATTTTTTTTTTTTTTTTTCCAGCGCCATGTTCATTGCACTTAACGTGTTCGACCGAGGTTCGGCCGAACAGAGGAGGCGGCGGCACGAGCGCATGGGGAAAAGAGGGCGGCGGCGGGGCTTACGGCGACGGCGGACCTCGGGAGGTGCGGTGGGGCACGGGGACCTTGGCGCACGGCGGCGACGGCGTTGGCGCTCGGGGAAAGGAGGAGAGAGGGCGGCGGCGGTGCGGCAAGGGGCGGGGTCGCCGGCCCTTTTATAGGCGCGGCCGGGAGGGGAGGATGGAGGAGGGGGGCCGGCGCAGCTTGGGTGCCACGCGGCGGCGCTAGGGCTTGGGCCGGCTCGGACGCGCGCGACGTGGCGGAAGGGCGCGCGCGGGCGCGGGCCGCGCGGCGGCGTGCGCGCGCGCGCGCGAGCGCGGGGGCCGCGCGCGCGCGCGGCGACGATGGCGCGAGGCGCGGCGAGCGCGGCGCGAGGGCGCGGCGTGGCACGGCGCGGTGTGCGCGCGGGGTAGGGGCCGGCGGCGTCGAACACATGGCGCAATATGAAGAGTGTCATTTATCAATTTTCCCGATTTTTGATTTTTAATTCCTATTTCAATTTTCCTCTCTTCTAAAAATTCCAAAATAAATTCCTATATTTCAAAAATAATTCTTAATATAATATTTTCAGCTTTTCTCTACTTTTATTTTCCCACATTTATTTTTCATATTTATTTATTTAAATCCCTTTTTCCTAATTTCATAATTCCCTATTTTATTTTTCAAAAATTTCCCAGATTTCCAGTACGACTCCCAAATATTTTATTATTTATTTTGTGTCCTAATTTATCTTCCCCCAACCACAATTACTATTCTATTTCTCCCAAATCGTATTTTCATAAATCCGCACTTCATGTTCCGATTTCTTTTAAAATCCCTAATGCGGTCTTTCGCATTTTTCTTTCCGACAAACTCCAAATCATCCAAAAACACCGAAAGGGAATTGATCACGACTAAATTTATGCAACTGAGCTGACAAATAAGAAGCAACAGACCCGAGGAAGAAGCAATAAGCGAAGGTTTTTGAAAGTTCCGATTTTTACGTTTCGATTTCAGTTTCTTCGATTTTTAGGATGTTACACCGGGGCAGACATCTTTACTCTCGGTTGGTGGCTTTAACGGGACTAATGTTCATATCTGTTGTCCCGGTTGAAGCCACCAACCAGGAGTAAAGTATCTTCTATACCGGTTGTTGGCTTCAACCGGGGCAAATGACACCGTGACTATATATAGCAAGGGCCTCACTGGGGATCCAACACTTAGCCGTTTTTGCACTTCGGAACTGCATCGTCTTCGTCTTCGTCGCCGTCGCCGAGCCCCAGGTCGCCGCCGCAGCATGCTGTCTCTGCCGTCTTCGTTGTCGGAGGACCTCCGCTCCGCCGTCTTCGTCGCCGTCGCCGGTTAGCGCCGCTGTCCCGCAAAGATTTCCCGACATTATGCGCTAGGGTTTGGCCGCCGCCGACGCCATCACCATCGCCGCCATCGCCGCGGTCGCCGCCGCCACGCCGCCGCCGCAGCCGCCCTCCCCACGCCGCCCACTCCCCTTGCGCCCCCTCCCCACGGCCCCCTGAGCCGGCCGGCCCCTAAACCCTAAATGGCCGCGTGCCGCCCTCCACTCCACGCCGCTGCCGCCGCCCTCTGCATCCTCGCCGCCGCACTCTCGTGAATGTTAATATATGAATTTTGAATATATGTGTATTTTGAATATATGTGTATTTTGAATATATGAATTTTGTATGTATGGGTATTTTGAATATATGATTTTTGTATGTAAATGGACTGTTATTGGACTGTTGAGAATTTTGAATTTTGAATTTTGAATATGTATTTAAATTTAAAATTTGAATGTTTATGTGAATTGTGAATTTTGTATTTTCGAATGAACGAGAAAGCTAAAATCAAACAACGGTCGAAAACGAACGGACGGATGGACGGACGAACGGCGAATGTTCGTTCATTCGTTCGTTCGTGAACGAACGGACGTTCACGAATGGACGAACGAACGGACGAACGAACGTGGACGAATGGACGTCTCCTTTCCTCTATCTTTCATTTCCTCTCCACTTCCACTCCCATCCTCCTTATCTCCTTCACATCATTCTCCTCTCTTTCTCTCCTCTCCTCCAGATGAACATACTCATGGACGTGAATGATATAACGAACGGTCGGTCGGTCGTGTTCTAGCAAAGAGAAAAAAAAGAGAAAAAGGAAAATATAGAACATGATCTTCTTCACAAGTCTTTTCTACGATGAGATAATCTGTGATTCTGAATCCATCTTCTTCATTTCATCCTTTTTTACGTAGATATACATGATTTTTCTCAATAATTGATACATGTATTAACCGAATAATTTTTCAGAACTCGCTGATTAAGTCCTCAACCCACAAAAATCAAATGGTGGATCGTAACGAGGAACAGCTTCTCCATGATGAGATCGCACGAGGAAGAGAGGTTTACAATGAGGAGGGGAATGAAGATACAAATCAATACCTCAACGAGGAGGGAAACGAGAAGGGGAACGATGAGGAGAATGAGGGCTCCGCCTCCGCCTCCGCTGGACAGAAGAGGGCACACGGGCAACGCGGTCTTAACAAGCGCATAGAGGGTTGACATGTCATAACGGAGGTAGAATCTGACGGTCGCCCTATTGCCCCAGAGGACGCCGCAAGGAAGTTTGTGGCGCACAGCGGATGGGTGGTGCGGGATCACGTGCCCGTAAGCGTTGCCAACTGGAGGCGATCAAGGACAGGAGGAGATGAGCAGAGCAATCTCCCAGACTCAGAAAAAGAGATGTTGTGGACTACAATGTTGCAAACGTTCACCATCCCAGACTCACAACAAGCAGGGTCAAGGAATGGATGTTAAAGAAAATGGCAGAGCTCTTCAGAAACTACAAGAAAGAGTTACACAAGAAATATATCCTGAAGGGCCAGACCCCTGACTTTGACAAGTTCCCAAAGCTCAGAGATCATTGGGATGCTTTTGTTGAACACAAGACTGGGGAAGAAGCACAAGCTATCATAGAAAAGAACAAGGCCAATGCAGCTAAAAAGAAATACCATCACAAGCTTGGGTCAGGCGGCTATAAGAAAGCAATGAAGAAATGGGAGAAAATGGAAGCCGACCTTGAAGCGCAAGGTATCGTTCCAGGCACAGCCACCTAGTCGGAACGAGCAAAGCATTGGTTTTATGCTCACGGCGGCTCACTTAATCCCGTCGATGGCACAGTTATCTTTGGTGATGAAATTCTTAGAAGCCACACGAAGGTTAGAGGAAGCGCTGCAGGCTACTTCCTTGGGCGCATTCAGGCCCGACAGAGAGAAGGACGAGCTAATGCTCGCCCTCCAAAACCCAGAGCACTAGGGGCGAACGCGAGGAAAAGGCGTCGTCCCCTGGAAATATGGGTTCCAAGCTGACATCGACACATACAAGAGCCGAATGAGGTCAAAGAGAGAGCACGATGCGAGGTTCGCTGAGATGGAAATGAAGCTCTCACAGATTGATCAGATTGTGGACGAAAGGCTAACCATAAGGTTGGCAGAGGAGCGGAGCCATTGGGTTAGCCAACTGGATCCAAAGAAGAACTGCCAACTACAAGAAGAGCCAAGCAGCAGCCTACGCTTCAACCGGAAATGAAGGCAATTTGGCCCCACAAGCTGAACCGGGTCCGCCATACCCCGTTGATGACATCACACAACGGACCCCATGTGAGCTGCACATTCCGCTAAAGAACATAACAATAAAGGTATGTTCGTACTTTTATGTTGTACATATATTTCTTTGAATAACTTGTCAATCAATGTTCATTACTAACTAATAAACAATCTTCTCGAACAGGTCGCGTCGGGCATGGCTATTCCAGTAGAACGAGACGACACCTACCACTCCCGACCTGTTCCACCTGCGTACTCGAAAGTTGAAATTGAACAGGTGGAACGCGGCTATGAAGATCTCGAGCTGAATATCCCCGGAGGAGACGGGGAGCTGACGTTAGGAGAAACAACTTACAGAATATTTCTCTGGAGGAAGATCTTCATAATATTCCCCGGACGTGGGCCGTCTCCTCCGTCTCCACGTGGGCCGTCTCCTCCGCCTCCACGTGGGCCGTCTCCTCCGCCTCCTTCACCGCCTCCGCCTCCTCCACCTCCTGCGTCGCCTCCACGAGCACCGACTCCTAAACGGTCGTCTCCAACTCCACCGCCTTCTCAGACTCCTTCGTCGCCACAACGAGCACCGACTCCTAAACGGACAACATTTCGAGCCACGTGGTCAAGGTCAACCAGCAAGCAAGAGGCCTAAACTTGACCCGCTCCCACCAGCTCCAAAGAAAACGACGTACGACATGACTCTAGAGGAGCTGCACGAGGCCGTCCAAGCTGAAGTCAAGGCCCACTTCAGAAAGAAGTCTCCTGAGAAGCCTCCTGAAATCCCCCAGGAGACCAAGGACTTCTTCAAGAAGACGTACCTAACGCCACAGCCTAAACAGCAACCTCAACCGCAGTCCGACTATGACAGGACTATTCGGAAGGCTGTTGTCAAGGTGAAGAGAATGGGCAAAGATGTACCCTAGTTCAGTGTTTCAAATGTCAGATCAGACTTAAGACAATTTATGAAATCTGCTGGAATTTCAATGGATCAATTAGACGGCCGTGCTCCCTTGGCGAAGGCTCCGCTAAAATATAAGTTCAAACTTGGAAAGCCTCTTGTAAAGCCGGATAAAGTGAAAAAGCTACCAACACAGATGTACCGCTTCCACAAATGGTACATGCAAGAATCCAGCAAGGGTGGAGAGATGGTAACGGGCAAATATTCACAGGACTATTTCGTCGATGGAGGTGACAACTTCTATATCCGACTCGAAGACATATTTGACTTGTACCAGCTTGATGTCCTCGATGTCTTACTTCTAGCCACGCGGGCTCTGTAAGTATCATTCTGTTATTTCGTTTCTTACCTTCTTGTAAGCTGATTAAAATTGTTTTTAACCGTTATAGAATGGCGATCCAATACTGCAACATGCACGACTGTACCAAACATGGATTCATGGATCCACGCAAAATCAACGGCGTATTGGTTGATCATTTTCCTGATCCAACAGTGGACAACATTTACAAGGAGCTGTGATAAACCACTTCCGGTCGTTTATCCTTCTGCCCTACAACACTGCGTAAGTATTTTCTTCCTTCCGTACCGATTTCAATCCCGTGTGCATACATAAATTTTTATACGTGTCATCTAAACCAATTTGCAGATTTCGCTGGGTTCTGTTAGTAATTGACATGGATAACTCACGGATCCATGTCTTTGACTCAATGGATAAACCAGAGTCCACGTACGCAAATATATTTGAACTGGTAGATAGGTAATGCCATCTTACTTGCTATTGCATATATGCGGTTCTCGGATAATTACTAGCTAACTTTCAACTGCACGTAGGGCATGGGACCGGCTTCGGGCTGATGTTCGTGGAAATTGGAAAGATTAGCTCTCCGTGAGGATCAACTTTCCAATGAGTAACATGCTCCAAAGTTATTTTGAATTATTACTTTGTTCTAAAATATGAAATGTATATTAAATCTATCGTCATTTCTTCTTTAGTGTGCAAAACAGTCGCAGGGCACCAACTTATGCGGATACTACGTCTGCGACTATATTCACCGCTTTGTGACTGATGTCACAACTATGGACGATATAGATGTATGTATAATAGTCATGCATACATTACGTCTCGATTTCTTATTCACTTCATATATTTATTTCTCGTTTGATCGAATTGATGACAGCTTATGCGAGTAAGAGACAACCTCCCCCACGAGACTTTCATACAAGCCGCTCAGGAAGAATTGATGGGATTTATAAATGAGCAGATCATTGATCCCACGGGGGAGTTCTATTTTAATTTAGTAACTTAACCACAGGATCCACAAAATAGACAATGTTTTGTAACATACGAAATATATGTGGATATTGTCCATATGTGTATATGTTTTGGTAATATATTACATGTATATATTTCCTTTCTTAAGTTCATTTATATGTGTGTAACTTATATATTTATACATCTATATTATATAATATATGTGTATAAACATATGTGTGTAATATATAGTATGTAGCACTGTTGGAGAAAGAAGAAAATTAAAAAAATATAAAAAATTCTTTAGTCCCGGTTGATGGCAACAACCGGGACTAAAGATGGCGGAGCCACGTGGCCGGATGCGCCATCTTTAGTCCCGGTTGGAGCCATCAACCGGGACTAACGATGGTGCAGCCGGCCATGTGGCTCCACCATCTTTAGTCCCGGTTGGTGGCTTCAACCGGGACTAAAGATGCATATCTAGTCCCGATTAAATATAACTGGGACTAGAGATCGCCCATCTCTAGTCCCGGATTCGTAGTCCCAGTTTGACAACCGGGACTACTGAGGTTACGAACCGAGAGAGTTGTGGCTTTCTCCAGTAGTGATAGGTGCTCGGAAGATCAATCACATATGCATGGTCGTTGATCTTCTTAAGCACTTTGAATGGACCATCCGCTCGTGGCTGCAGCTTGCACTTGTACTAATCAGGGAAGCGATCCTTGCGCAAATGAACTTAAACCAAGTCTCTCGGTTCAAACAACATTTTCTTGCACCCTTTGTTCGCACGTTTTTCATAAAGCTTGGTCATCTTCTCTATGTTGGCTCTTGCTTGATCCTGGAGCTTCTTGACAAGTTCAGCACGTTTGCTTGCATCAAAGTTGGTACGTTCCTGCAGAGGGAAAGACAATAGATCGATGGGAGCAAGGGGTTTGAAGCCATATATAATTTCAAATGGACAAAAGTTTGTGGTTGAGTGTACCACCCTGTTGTAAGCAAATTCCACATGTGGTAATCTCTCTTCCCATAACTTCAAGTTCTTTTTTAGAACAACTCGTAGTAGTGTTGATTGGGTACGATTCACTACTTCAGTTTGTCCATCCGTTTGTGGACGACATGTTGTGGAGAACAGCAGCCTATCCCTAAGCTTTCCCCACAAGGTCTTCCAAAATTAGCTAAAAAATTTAGCGTCATGATCTGAAACAATAGTCTGTGGCATGCCATGTAGCCGTACAATTTCCCTGAAAAATAGTTCAGCTATATGTGAAGCATCGTCGCTCTTATGGCATGGAATAAAATGAGCCATTTTACTGAATCGATCAACCACAACAAAGATTGAATCCCTCCCCCTCTTAGGTCAAGGTAAACGAAGAACAAACTCCATTGAAATGTCTTCCCATGGGACTCTAGGAATAGATAAGGGACTGTATAAACCATGAGGGTTCAAGCGGGACTTAGTTTTGTGGCAAGTTGCACAACGTAGAACATGTCTTTCCATGTCTCTCCTCATTATAGGCCAATAAAAGTAATCGGTCAGGACTTGCTCCGTCTTTTTGGCACCAAAGTGACCCATTAGTCTAGCGGCATGAGCTTCCTGCACAAGCATGAGACATGTAGATCAATCTGGGATACATAGTTTCTTAGCTCAAAATAGGAATCCATCATGCAAATGGTATTTTTCTCAGCCCATGCCATCACTACATTTAGATAATGGTTCTGCAATGTATGGATCAACTACAAACAAATCTTTAATACTTTCCAATCCAAGAATTTTTGAATCAAGTTATGATACCAAAGCATGGCGTCTAGACAAAGCATCGGCAACAACATTATCCTTCCCTTTCTTGTACTTGACAACGTAAGAAAAATATTCAATGAATCCACTCCACTTTGCATGTCTTTTATTTAGTTTTATTTGACAGATGTTTTAGAGATTCATGGTCCGAAGGGATTACAAATTCTTTAGGTAAAATATAGTGTTGCCTAGTCTCTAAACTCCTCACTAGAGCATATAGTTCTTTATCATAAACAGAGTAATTCAGAATAGGACCACTTAGCTTTTCATTGAAGTATGCAATAGGTCTTTCTTCCTGCATGACCACGCCACCAATCCGTACACCACTTGCATCACATTCAATTTCAAATATCTTACCAAAATCTGGAATTGCAAGGAGTGGGGTTGTTGTCAACTTCATTTTCAGCTCTTGAAATGCTTTCTCTTGCACTTCACTCCAACGGAAAGGTGTGTCCTTCTTTGTCAACTCATTCATTGGTGCAGCAATGGTGCTGAAATCTTTTGCAAACCTGCGATAAAAACCAGGAAGGCCAAGAAAACTGTGCACTTGGCTCACATTTTGTGGAGGCTTCCATACCCGAACAACCTTGATTTTCTCCTCATCTACTTCCACACCTTGACCTGAAAGAACAGAGCCAAGAAAGACTACCTTGTCAATGCAAAAGGTGCACTGGTCAAGGTTAGCATACAAACATTCTTCCCTCAAAATAGTAAGCACTCTTTTTAGATGATCAACATGTTCATTGAGAGATTTGCTGTAAATTAAAATATCATCAAAGTACACCACAACAAACTTTCCAATGAAGGCTCCAAGCACATGATTCATCAATCTCATGAACATACTAGGTGCATTTGTGTGGACCCCCGTTTTCGGAACGGGAATCATTCCTGTTCATTGTACCATTTCTCTGGATCGAGTAGTTTGGTACCCACTGAAGGGTTACGCAGAAGCTACGCTAGCCGAAAACAAAAATTTCTACCGCGCAAACCAGAACACTTGCAAGTAAGGGCCGATAGATCGTTACCGATTGGAGTGTGCAATGAAACACCAATCGTGGCTATCCGATCCGAATGTGTAGCCGATTCTCGCAAGCCGACACCGATACCCGGGGACAGCCGATTCGCCAATCAACCGATTCACAGATGCCGTAGCCGATCCGAAGCCAATCAACAGCGCGCAACGTAGCAGCGCCTCTACCGGTATCCACACGTCCGGGGACAAAACGCCGTACACCCGTGTGCTAGCACGCGATGCAAGGCTAGGGTTTGGCTCGAAAGTGGGGAGGGTTTCCGTGGAGATTGATCTCGGCGACTTCTATTGCACGCGATGCAATTGACATGCCGCAACTCTCCACCCCTCCCTCCTTTATATAGAGTTGGCCGACTGGGACTAGTGGCCGATTAGGACTCTATTTTGAATCGGATCTCATCCGTATCTCATAGAGTTGGCCGCCCACACGTCGTAAGCCCATAGGACTCTATCCGATCGGATCCCTATCCGATCGAGCCGTATCCGAGTCCAACTCGAATGCCTGTTCTTATCCCCTTAAGCGTGCGACCCGTAGGTTCAGGTATACTCGGTTTCGGCTATAGTCTAACTTAGCCGATCGTCGGCTCGAGTCTAACTCACCGACAGTCACGCGGCGCCTAGCAGCACATATATTGACACCATAGTATACAAGAATAATATCGGCTCGAACCTGTAATGTGTACACAAATCCCTTTGCCTCACGATACCGGTTAAGCTATAGGCAAGATGTGTGCCATCCCTTCAATAGCTTAACCATTCACTCGAACCGTATTGGATTATCCGTCCGTTGATTGACTCCTCAATCAACTTAGCATGGCCATGCATTTCCATAATCCATTACCTCGAGGGGCCAGAGATATCTCTCCAAAGGAGGGGCAAATTCCATCTTGATCACTCACATCCCACTCCATGTTTCATAGCAAACCCGAAAACTACCTTTATAACTACCCCCATTACGGAATAGCGTTTGGTAGTCCCAAAGTAGGCTACTACACATGTTGGAATCCATGGTGATCTCAGGTCTAAGGACTTTGTACCAACACTACCCGAGACCAACTAATGGCACATTAATTCCTGTAGTGTCTCATGGTGGGTCTATCCAACAATGTGTTCTTCAACACATATGTCCATGTTTATTGATTTGGTATCTCCATACCCATGATCTATGAGACATGATCATCAATCAATAAACATGCCGATCTTAGAATCATATTTGTTCCAACAATATGACATATGATCGTGATCGTTTAGAAATAGATTCATACATATAGAGTCTCATAAATAAGTCACGTACTTATTGATCAATACAAGATGTCTATTTCATGGAACTGAATAACACTTTATTCATTTATACATAAACATTGACGTGATATCCAACATCTCCATGTTGCCTCTAGGGCATATCACTAACAATCTCCCACTTGCACTAGAGTCAATCATGTAAGTATCTAATACCCATTGCTCTTGTGTGCGCCTCATGCTTCGGCCGAGGGAGAGGTTTTGTCGCGGATCGGCTATGTTGAGATCCGTGTGCACTTTGCATATCTTGACATCACCTCTCGTCCACAATCTCGCGGATGAGATGATATCGCCGAAGTATGTGTTTGGACTTCGATGTGACCTCGGCTCCTTGGCTTGTGCAATGGCTCCACTATTGTCACAATAGAGAGACATTGGACCGTCGTACTAGTCATCACACCAAGCTCGAAACGAATTTCTTGATCCAAACAGCCTCCTTTGCGGCTTCCGAAGCAGCAATGTACTCGGCCTCCGTTGTAGAATCAGCAACGTATCCCGCTTGGAACTCTTCCGTGACGCGCCTCCGTTCGGGCGAACACGAACCCAGATTGCGATCTATAATCATCCTTGTCTGTTTGGAAGCTAGCATCGGTGTAACCACTTACAACGAGCTCTTCTTCACCTCCATAGACTAGGAAGATATCCTTAGTTCTTCTCAAGTACTTAAGGATATTCTTTATGGCGATCCAGTGACCTTCACTGGATCGACTGTATCTCGCTCGTAGCACTCAAAGCGTACGAGACATGCGGGCGTGTACAAAGCATGGCATACATGATGGATCCAATTGCCGAAGCATATGGAACCATACCCATCTTATTCCGCTCATCATGTGTCCGAGGACACCGATTCTTGCTAAGATTAATGCCATGTGACATGGGCAAGAAACCTTTCTTGGAATCATGCATGTTGAACCTTTTCAACACCTTGTCAATGTATGTACTTTGGCTTAATCCAATTAGCCTCTTGGATCTATCTCTATAGATCCGAATGCTAATATATATGTTGCCTCCCTAAGTCTTTCATGGAAAAACTATTTTTCAATGAAGACTTGACGGATTCAAGCATAGGGATATCATTTCCAATCGTAATATGTCATCCACATATAAGATTAGAAATACAATTGCGCTCCCACTCGACCTTTTGTAAACACAGCCTCTTCTTCGTTTTTGATGAAACCAAACCCTTTGATTACTTCATCAAAACGAATATTCCAACTCCGAGATGCTTGCTTCAATCCATAAATGGATTTCGTAGCTTGCATATCTTTTCGAGCGATTCTGGATCGACAAAACCCGAGATTGTATCATGTATACATCTTCGCTTAGGTTTCCATTTAGGAAAGCCGTTTTGACATCCATCTCGCCATATCTCATAATCGAAATATGCAGCAATCGCTAGGATAATCCGAATAGATTTAAGCATTGCGACGGGCGAAGAAGGTTTCATCATAATCAACTCCTTGAATCTGTTTAAAACCTTTCGCCACCAATCGCGCCTTATAGATGTGAACATTTCCATCCATATCGGCCTTTTCTTAAAAACCCATTTACACTCAATGGTTTTGACACCATCAGTGGATCAACCAAGTTCCAAACTTGATTGTCGTACATGGATTCTATTTCGGATTTCATGGCTCCAAGCCACTTGTTGGAATCGGGTCCCACCATCGCTTCCTCATAGGTCTTAGGTTCATCGTTGTCCAACAACAATATGTCACGTTGTTCCGCACTGTACTGTCGGGCGCACGACGTGATCTTTCGGACCTCCGTGGGGTGGTGTATCTACAACGGTGGCGCAACACTTTGTTCCTCCTGTTGTGGTTCGTGGTCGCTGAAACGTTTTCGGTGTTTCTTGAACTTCTTCAAGATGCACCCTGCTCCCACTAACCCTTCTTGAAAGAAACTCTTTCTCCAAGAAGACACCATGTCGGGCGACAAACACTTTGCCTTGTTCCCGATTATAAAAGTAATATCCCTTAGTTTCCTTAGGATATCCCACAAAGAAGCACTTGTCGATTTGGGTGTGAGCTTGTCGATTGTAAACGTTTTACATAAGCCTCACATCCCCAAATTTTGAGAAAAGACAAACTAGGGGTTGCCCTGTCCATATCTCATATGGTGTCTTTTCAACCGACTTAGATGGAACTCTATTTAGTGTGAGCGCAGTTGTTTCAAGAGCATATCCCCGAAGGATAACGGAAGATCACTTTGGCTCATCATCGATCGCACCATGTCCAACAAGGTGCGATTTCTCCGCTCGGACACTCCGTTCCATTGTGGAGTTCTGGCGGAGTCAAGCTGTGGAACAATTCCACAATCTTTCGATGATTACCAAACTCTTGGCTCAAGTATTCCCCTCCACGATCCGATCGTAGAAACTTGATTGTTTTCCCTAAATGATTCTGTACTTCATTCGGAATTCTTTGAACTTTTCAAAGGATTCGGACTTATGCCTCATTAAGTAGATATAACCATATCTACTAAAGTCATCGTAAAGGTAATGAAGTGCGATAACCACCTCGGCCGTTGAGCTCATTGGTCCACATACATCAATATGTATGAGTGCCAACAAGTCACTTGCTCTTTCACGTGTCCCGTGAAAGGTGCCTTTGTCATCTTACCAAGTAAACAAGACTCACATGTCTCAAATGATTCAAAATCAAAAGAGTGAAGCAATCCATCCTTATGGAGCTTCTCCATGCGTTTCTTATTTATATGGCCTAAGCGACAATGCCGGATAAACGTGGGGTTTATATCATTAGAGAGTTGCCTTTCGTATTAATGTTATAGATGGGAGACGCTTCAAGATTCAAAACGTACAATCCATTCACCAATGGAGCATGAAAATAGAACATATCTCTAAGATATATTGAACAACCATTGTCCATTGATCTAAAATCATATCCTTCCGCTTGCAAACATGAAGCGGAAATAACGTTTTGACATAGTGTTGGAACACAATAACAATTATTCAATTCCAAAACTAATCCCGAAGGTAGATGAAGTGGTACTGTGCCGACAAGAATCGTAGCAACGCTTGCTCCATTGCCGACGCGCAGTTCACCTCGCCCCTTCTCAATCCTCTACTTCTTCTCATTCCCCGCAACGATTTGCAAAAATGAGCTACCGATCCGGTATCAAATACCCAAGAGTCGGTAGGTGAAGTAGCAAGATTAATGTCTATAACATTAATACCTGAAGCGGAAGTCGTACTTTGCTTCTTTTTGAGATCCTCCATGTACTTCTTGCAGTTCCTCATCCAATGGCCTGTCTCCTTGCAATAGAAGCAAACGGCATCGATGCCGCCGACCCCTTCTTGCCCTTCTTTGCATTAGAGGCACTCGCGATCTCATCGGGAGTTAACTTCCTCTTGGTACAAAGTTTCTTGACAGGTGGTTTGCGCTTTGCCTTCTCGCATCATCATCACATGATGACCGTTTTTCCGGATACTCTCCTCACTGTCTTTAGCATCCCATGCAATTCAGCCAAGGTCCTATCCATATTGTTCATGTGATAATTCAATATGAATGGCTCGAAGCTCGGAGGGAGCGGCGGAGAATCACATCGCAGCCAACTCTTGGCTAAGGGGAAAACCTAGTTTTCCGGACTCTCAATGTAGCCAATCATTTTTATCACATGTGGACTGACGGGATTCCCTCAACAAGCTCGCACGCAAACAAGGACTTCGAGGTGTTGAACCTCTCGGCCCGAGCTTGGTTCTCAAACATGCCACGCAGTCCCCGAATAATAGTGTGAGCATCACTGCTCTCATATTGCTTCAAGCTCGGGGACATTGTAGCAAGCATGAGACACTTATGTCTAGGGCATCATTAGTGTGCTTCTCGTAAGCTCTCCGTGCGGTTGCGGTGGCATTATTTGGCAAATCCTCGGGATAGGGTACTTCAAGAACGTACTCCTTACGCTCTTGCTTGAGAACAATTCTCAAGTTGCGATACCAATCCATAAAGTTTGTTCCATTTAATTTTTCCTTTTCGAGAATAGATCGCAAATTAAAAGCACCGGGTGTAGTATTAGCCGCCATTTATTCTACAACGAAAAAGCAAAGTTTAGCACAATGTTTATGCTATGTCCATTGTTAAACAATTTAACATTAGACTCCCATTACGTATTTTCCACCTTCCCTCTAGGTTACGTATTGGGTCAAGATCCACATGTTAATTAATTTTCTAGTGAGCTTTGGCATCACTGCTAGAAGATTAATAACATCGGTAAGCAACTCCTTGCTAATCACATCTCTATGTGACTCTTGTTGTTGGTGTGGCATCTCCATGCCCCGGCCCCAACCTATGCCCCAAGGCCCAAAACTGTTTTGATAGCCTTGTTAAGTAAACCAAATGCTCCTCGCTGTATATGTCGACATATACCCCTCGTGTTATGATAGAGAATGGCACTCTGCTTTGGCAGACCCACCATTGACGAGCATAACGGTGACGGGTGCAACATTTGGAAGGGCATCATTACTACTTAATTTTGTGAGGGATGCTATCCTATCAAACAAACATATCACATATGAAAGCAAGTAGAATATCATGAAATAGTATGGCCCCCTTCACATGGTGATCTCCATCTCCATGCCGGTGTACAGGATCTCCATCTTCATCACCGTTCTTTCGAGTGCCGAATGCTTGATTTCTTCAAACTAAGCTACTACTATAGAAGCTCTAATTGAAGATTACATCGACTCGCAGGTCGTGAAAGAATATTACAAGCATTGCACGTATGAAAGAATATTACAGGGATTGCACATATGAAAGAATATTACATGCATCACATGCATCTCATACATCTCATACATACAATAGGGCCATACCATCTCAAAGCATTCTCTGCAAAAACAAGTTAGGCGTAGAAACGTTTTCTACTTATCGCAGAGCTACGGCATCGAGACGACCTATAAGGGGGTACGCACACGGCGGTCCAATCTATGATCCAATCTATGAAATCGCTTACGGAAACCATGTCGGCATAATCATATTATGCCGTCCCGATACACTATCAAGGGAGATGGTTTGCGTAGGCGCGAGGCAGCTAACAAGATCGGACTACGAGATAGCTTCGGCATAATCACATTATACCGTTCCGATACACTATCAAGGAACGCTATCTCGAAGCCGACTCAAACCGAGTTATATGGAAATTGCTTCGACGTAATCACATTACGCCGTTCCGATACACTATCAAGGAACGCAATTACCATTAACTCTCCTCAACGAATCCCGTAAAACCGATTGATCAAATCAACCCGTGCGCAAAACTTGTTCCAGATCCAATCTAAAACCCGAACTAAGCAAGATTAGCTCGATACCACGAAGGGTTACGCGAAGCTACGCTAGCCGAAAACAAAAATTTCTACCGCGCAAACCAGGAACACTTGCAAGTAAGGGCCGATAGATCGTTACCGATTGGAGTGTGCGGCGAAACATGCCAATCGGGCTATCCGATCCGGAAGTGTAGCCGATTCTCGCAAGCCGACCGCCGATACCCGGGACAGCCGATTCACCAATCAACCGATTCACAGATGCCGTAGCCGATCCGAAGCCAATCAACGGCGCGCAACGTAGCAGCGCCTCTACCGGTATCCACACGTCCGGGGACAAAACGCCGTACACCCGTGTGCTAGCACGCGATGCAAGGCTAGGGTTTGGCTCGAAAGTGGGGAGGGTTTCCGTGGAGATTGATCTCGGCGACTTCTATTGCACGCGATGCAATTGACATGCCGCAACTCTCCACCCCTCCCCTCCTTTATATAGAGTTGGCCGACGGGACTAGTGGCCGATTAGGACTCTATTTTGAATCGGATCTCATCCGTATCTCATAGAGTTGACCGCCCACACGTCGTAAGCCCATAGGACTCTATCCGATCGGATCCCTATCCGATCGAGCCGTATCCGAGTCCAACTCGAATGCCTGTTCTTATCCCCTTAAGCGTGCGACCCGCAGGTTCAGGTATACTTGGTTTCGGCTATAGTCTAACTTAGCCGATCGTCGGCTCGAGTCTAACTCAGCGACTGTCACGGCGCCTAGCAGCACATATATTGACACCATAGTATACAAGAATAATATCGGCTCGAACCTGTAATGTGTACACAAATCCCTTTGCCTCACGATACCGGTTAAGCTATAGGCAAGATGTGTGCCATCCCTTCAATAGCTTAACCATTCACTCGAACCGTATTGGATTATCCGTCCGTTGATTGACTCCTCAATCAACTTAGCATGGCCATGCATTTCCATAATCCATTACCTCGAGGGCCCAGAGATATCTCTCCAAAGGAGGGGCAAATTCCATCTTGATCACTCACATCCCACTCCATGTTTCATAGCAAACCCGAAAACTACCTTTATAACTACCCGATTACGGAATAGCGTTTGGTAGTCCCAAAGTAGGCTACTACACATGTTGGAATCCATGGTGATCTCGGGTCTAAGGACTTTGTACCAACACTACCCGAGACCAACTAATGGCACATTAATTCCTGTAGTGTCTCATGGTGGGTCTATCCAACAATGTGTTCTTCAACACATATGTCCATGTTTATTGATTTGGTATCTCCATACCCATGATCTATGAGACATGATCATCAATCAATAAACATGCCGATCTTAGAATCATATTTGTTCCAACAATATGACATATGATCAGGGATCGTTTAGAAATAGATTCATACATATAGAGTCTCATAAATAAGTCACGTACTTATTGATCAATACAAGATGTCTATTTCATGGAACTGAATAACACTTTATTCATTTATACATAAACATTGACGTGATATCCAACATCTCCATGTTGCCTCTAGGGCATATCACTAACACCCACGAAATACAGTACTGAAGTATCATGTGCTCGTGCACGAATAGTCTTACATCAAACATATTACATTATAGGCCCGAGGCCATTGTCTAATATATAGGACCACACGGTCCGGATACAACCAAAAGCAGAGTTAAGATAATGCAGCAGACAGAAGACAACGGCATGTCATTGCCATAGGCAACGACCGGAGTCTAAGACCTATTAGGCACCTTCGTCTTCCTCACCCTCCTGGTAGTAGGCGTACGAGTCTTCCATGTCTTCATTTCCTCCATCTGAAGGTTTGTGCATATAGCAAGGGTAAGTACAAACCGTACTCAGCAAGACATCACAACAAGGATGCATATGATAGGAGAATATCCAAAGAATGGCTGTGGTTCATTTGCACAAAGCCAGTTTTGTAATTCTTTTTCACAAACCTAAAATCTAGCCAAGTCAAGTTTTATATCCATAGTTCATTAAATCGGCGACGGTTCTATCCATCATCCATTGTGATTCCAAGGATAGCTTTCCGCCACCGAATCGTCATGGTTTTCTGAGGAGTCTACCCCTTCTCGCATTTCTAGAAGTTGATCCACCAGCACATAAAAATCATCATGCAAAACCATCCCGTCATTTTAAAATTTAGAGTCTAGCCAAGAGAGAAACTTGTCACGCCGCTCTATATCCGTGAGCACGACTATTCGAATAGATTGATTCATTCACACTGCAGTGGATGTACACTTTATCCGTACTTCGTGACTGCCCAACAAATGAGCCTACGTCCCAACACATGAGACGGTCAGGGCAAAGCTTTTCGATAACCTCACTTTGGCAGGACCCACTCCATGAACTTGAGTCCTCTTGCACTCTAGCTGTAAACAGTTCCTAGCAGTGAGAGGAGTTCTAGCGCTCCCGGGGTAAGGGAAAAACACACTCAATCTTTAAGTTATAATTAATTTCCAATTTCGATTCATCACTTCAACACTTAGGCCACAGCCCCATCTCAACAACACAAATCACATCTCAATACTGAAACCACTACGTAGGGATACTGCCTCCGCTCGGCTATCTAATCCGCTAGGTCTACACCCATTCGAGAAGTACGGTTGTACTGGCTCATTTCATGTTATAGTCTTAGGGCTCGGTCCTAAATTGACCAGGGTCAACACTTGCCTTTTCCGAAATCCACCCAAATCATTCAGCCGCCCAGTCTACAAGATTTGTTTTGTATTTTTAGTTTTCTTCAAAACCTATTTTATCATTCTCAAGGCAATGTGGCGCTCATGTCTCCACATGTCGTATCTCAACTACCTTCCCTAAAGTAGTTGCCCGAGCATATAGCATTTTGTAAACATGAGTATGCATGAATCTAATATTAGCATGGCTAAGCATTTTCCGAAGATTTCCTACGAACATATCATATTGTAGGTTACAAAGAATATATCTATTGGAATTCAATATCAAGGCATGGTATAGCAAGAATAGGAATTCTTTGTGTATAGCATGCATGTTTAAGTTTAAAAGCAACACAAGTTTGCGAATAGGCTCAATATGTTTAAAGGTAGTGAAGACTTGCCTTGCTCGCACCCTTGTTGACCGGGGTCTTCGGCGCAATCAACCGCTCCTTCGGACACTATACGTACGTGCGAAAGATACGATTTAATTCGATCAGAATTCAATTAAAATACTCAAAATGCCAAATAAATCGCAAAAGTGGCTCCTACAGCTAGTCTACGATTTTAGACGAATTTAGGTTCGAGTTTGGACGAAAACTGAGCTAAAACGAGCGAGTTATAATAGTTTGAAGTTTTGCGATTTTACCGATTTAATTTATTATGAGGTGAGATTATTCCAAATGAATCCATTTTAATTTCTTTTTGAAATATTTGATTCAAGAATATTATACCAAAATGATTAATTCTATCGTATTTCCAAATTTTATTGGACCGACAAACCCTAGAGTTAAAATAATCGGATCCGCGAATAATTAACACTAAAGCTCGACACTATTTGGAATTTTAAATTTTTGAAAATCCATACGCTAAAATTAATAATAAACTAAATTATAATAAAATTCCTAAAGTGATGATTAAATAAATTGATTTATGCGATAATTAATATCTTTAGTTTTTAATTAATTCAAAAATAAATGATTTAATCCAAGAAAAAGACATATATTTTTTCTCAAAATTTCCCCAAATATTTTCCAAAATATTTTCTTATTTTCTTATTTTTATTTTTATTTTATATTATATTTTTTTCTTCTTCTTCTTCTTCTTTTCTTTTCTTTTCTTTCTTTTCTTTCTTTGTTTTTTTCTTTCTCCTCCCCTGTTTCTTCTTCCCTCGCTCTGCTTTCATCTCTCTCTCACACTTTTTCAGATCGGGTGAGCCGACGCACCAAGGCGCGGGGCGATCGGCTAGGGGGTGAGGAGGAGAGGGGCTCTCCGACGAGGGCGACAGCCGCGGCGACGCAAGAAGGCGGCGACGAGGGCTTGGGTGGCTGCGACGCAAGGTGGCGGGACCGCGGCGGCGCTTCGCCCGACGCGACGTGGTGGTGTGGCGACGGCGGCGGAGCGTGGCGAGCTCGGGCAACTCCGGCGTAGTGAGGAGGAGAGGGAAGAGGCCGGGGCCTCTTTATAGGCGGCCGTGGCGTGGGCGCGCGGCGTGGGTGACGACGACGGCATGGGCGCGGCGGTACGGCGGCATGGGTGCGGCGACGTGCGTCGGGCGGCAGCGTGGGCGCGGGCGTGACGCGCGGCGAGAGAGAGGGGGCTGGGGACACGCGCACGCGGGTGGCGGCACGCGGCGCAACGCGGGCGTGCGTTAGGGACGGCCGGGCGCAGCGCGGCCCGTGGCGACGTGGGTGTCGGGCACGCGACGTGCGCACGGCGAGCGCGCGGCCACGACGCGGCGGTGGCACGCGCGGCGGTGGGGACATGCGCAGCGACGCGTGGGCGCGGCGCGCGTGCGCGCGGCCGAGGGGACGGGGTCTCGGGCGCTGCGTCGAACACTGGCGCCCGGTAAATAGTAGATTTTCCGATTTTTCCAAATTTTTCTTTTTTCTTATTATTATTATTATTGTTACTTTTGCATTTAACCTATGTAAATAAAAATATAATTTTGGTCCCAATTATAAATTTAATTGTAATTCTAAATTTTCAATCTTTCATCTATCTTTATTATTATATATTTTATTTTTATTATAAATTATATATATTCTTTTTATTTATACCCTTACATTTGATTTGATTTTATTTTATTTTTTGTATTTTCAAAAATACAGTTGTGATCCAAAATAAATTTTTATCATTCCTATCTTTTCCCAATTTTTATTTCTAATATTTATTTTGGAATTTTTTTCCTTTTAGGGTTTGCGAAACCCTTTTCGACTTTTTCATCTTTTAATTAAATATTTCTTTATTTATAACATGCAGTAAAACTTGCAAATAAGAGCTAAATAGCACGACAAGACGCAACAATCCAAAAGTTTTTGTAAGTTCCAAATTTTAGATCTTGATTTTTAAATTTCTGATTTTCAGGGTGTTATAATTTGTCAATCCAAAAGGCATTACCAACCATTCATATAATCCAAACTTTGTTTTGAAGGTTGTCTTCCACTCATCTCCTTATCTCATTCAAATTTGGTGGTAGCCACTTCTTAGGTCAATTTTTGTAAAAATGATAGCACCACTAAGTTCATCAAGCATATCATCAAGTCTCGTTATGGCATGTCTATATATAATGGTGATCTTGTTAAGAGCACGACAATCCACACACATTCTCTATGAACCATCTTTCTTTGGAACTAAAAGAACAGAAACAACACATGGAGAGATACTTTCCTTCACATAACCTTTATTGATGAGCTCTTGAACTTGGCGTTGAATCTCCTTTGTTTCCTTCGGGTTGGTGCAGTAAGGAGCACGATTAGGAAGTGGAGCACCAGGAACAAGATCAATTTGATGCTCAATTCCTCTCTTTCGTGGCAGCCCTGCTGGTACTTCATCCACAAAAACATCTTCAAATTATTGCAGCACATCCAAAACAACACTTGGCAAAGTAGAGGGTAAGTCGTTGGTAGATAGAAAGTTGTCCTTGTACAGGAGTATAAAGAACATGGCACTGGGATCACTCAATTCTTTTAAATCCCCCTTCCAAGACATCATGACTAATCCCTCTTTTCTCTTTGGCTCGGTTCTTTTTGGCTGTGGAGTTTTCTTTGGCTTTGGACTCTCTTTCTCACTATGTTTGTGGGCTACACATAAGTGTTTCTCGCTCTCTCATTGTTTTCTTTTCAGATCATCCTTCAAGATTTCTCTCGGTGTCAAAAGAAGCAAGGTGATATGCTCTCCTTTGTACATAAGAACCACCTTGTTGGATCGACCATGAATCTGAGCATCACGATCATACAACCAAGAGCTTCCCAGCAACAACTGAAAAGCTTGCATTGGCACCACATCGCACTCCACTTGATCATTGTACCTTCGAATAGATAAAGGAACAGTCTCAACGTTGCTCACTCACAATGCACCAAAGTCATTGAGCCATTGCATCTTGTATGGTTCAGGATGTCACCGTGGTTTCAATCATAATCTGTCCACAAACTCTTGACTTGCAATATTGTTGCAGCTACCATTATCAACAATTATTCTGCATAGCTTATCGTTGATCATGCCTCGAGTATGGAAAAGGTTGTGCCGCTGCCTACTTTCTTCTTTCACAACATTCACATTGAGAGCTCAATGAGAAATGAAGCAATTATTGTCACAGTCATTGGGTTGAATCTCAGTTCCATCACTCACATTTTCTTCATCATAATTTGTAGCATCTTCTTCTGGATCACTCTTAGATTCCCACTCACCTTGCTCATTAACAATCATTGTCCTCCTGCTCGGACATTGAGCAACAATGTGTCCATGGCCTTGGCACATGTGGCACACGATTCCTCGGCTATGTGAGGATGATGCAGCAGCTGATGCAGCAGAGGGAGTTGTTGTATTTGCAGCAAGATGTCGTTGTTGTTGCTGAACAGAAGGTGCAGAGACAGTGGAAACCGTTGTCTTTGCAGCACCAATAGATGGACTAGGCCTTGTTGTGCTTTCAGATTGTCCACTGCTAGTAGAAGAACCACCTTGCTGTCTATGCCACTGTGCTGAAAGTGTCTGACTACCATATGACCTCCGACGACCCTCTTGCTTGAATTTTCCTCTCAGTGCACCTAGCTTGATCAACAAGATCTTGTAGATTATGATATGGAAACATCTCAACAAAGTCTGAGATTTCATCATTGAGACCATGCAGAAATCTTGCCATCTTTGATTCAACATCTTCTCTAGTTCCTGTACGAACCAAGATGAATTCCATTTCCTTATAATAATCATCAACCGACTTAGATCCTTGCTTCATGTTTTGCAACCTATTGCAAATATCACACTGATAGCTTGATGGCACAAAACGTCTTCTCATCACTCTCTTCATCTCATCCCAAGTGTTGATATGATCACGTCCCAACATAAGATGGTTTTCTTGTATTTGAATCCACCAAGTGAGAGCATAACCCGAGAACTCAACAGAAGCAAGATTGACACCCCTCCGATTAGAGAGATTATGCACTCTAAAAATCTTATCACATTGCTCTCCCCACTCAAGATATGCATCTGCATCTTTCCGACCAATGAATTTAGGAACACTCAACTTGACTCGAGCAATGTTGTCCGGATCATCCCTATTGTTCCAACCATGATGTTGTCCTCCATGGCGATAACGGCATTGCCCATACTTCCTGTAACCTTCATCCGACCACTATGACCTTCCTCTTTTATCATCAAAGCGAACACGACGACCATGTCCATGCTCTCTTCCTGCTCTCCTACCACCACCACAACCATCTCCATAACGGCCATGATTCTCTTCGCTAGATTCTTCTTGTTGATGATGTGGAACCCTTCCACCTACTACAGGGAGACGTTCATTGAACATCCTCTCCATGGCCTGCAAAAGGGAGTCTCCCAACTGGCGCAACTCAGCTCGTGCAACATGGGGCTCATCTTCTCCACGACAACTACCATGAATACTTGATTCAGATCCTTCCATGTTAGAACAATGGGCAAGAAAGTGGAATAGATAAATATGTGGAATCACACAACCTCACCTCTTACTTACCAATGTTCTCACACGTTGACGAGGGCTGTGAGTGTGCTCGAGTGGCAGTACCACAGCTATGATTAAGCGATCGAAAGGATTACAAGACGAGAGGTCCGGTCCGGGTTTTGTGGAGTTAGTGGGATGTTCAAGGAAGGCTATGGTACTGAAAAATCATGTTTGTAAGCACTTAAAAGATGTGAAATGTTGCCGTCACAAGCACCCAAAACATGCACCTTTGAATCTGAAACTTACAGCAACACAATCCGCAATTTAGCCCATTGCAACTTCCTCTTTTCTTGACTCTTTTTCTTTCATCTCTCCTTTTTTATCTCTTTTTTTTCAGCAACACAATAGAACAAATATGGGGATGCGGAAGATGAACAGAGAAGAACACGGTGCTAGAAAACACTGGTGACAGACAACGAGAAGAATGCAAATGACACGAGATTAACAGTACCAACAAAGACTAGGATTTTTTGTGTGTCCTTTGTGGGCTCTAGGATGGGAAAACCAAAACAAACATATGATGGATAGATTAAACAGATGTAAGAAGGGTAAAGATCCTACCGTGTTATCTGAGGCTCTAATACCAAATGGTGAGGGCTCAACCTCAGGGTGGTTCGATCTTCATGACAGTAGGATCACGAATAAGACAACTATCTGAAAACAGCGGGGTAACTAGCTTTATACCTGCCAAGGTTGAATGCGGCCAAGTAGCAGGGAGGGAGGCACCGAACCCACATGATGAGGACATCAACACCGTCGATATATCCACTACTACCCCAACACCGCTTACACCACTTGGTCCTACTACTCGCGCTCATGCCCATCAATTCAACCATCAAGTAAGTTCATTTTTAAGCTTATGTTCATCATATTTATAGAATGGAGATGCATGCACTCTTGTTTTGCTTAGAAACAATGGAGAGGATCAAAAGGGAGAAGGATTCACGCAGGCTAAATTCGGACAGCAGGACAACGCCAAATTGTGATGGTTGCCACAGCTTTCATTCGGACTCCGATTTGGACGTTCAAGAACTTCATGGAAAGCTTATAATGTCTACTTTCCAATGGATCCAGCCTAACTGCCATATCTATCAAGAATCGTCCACAATCGTCAACTTAGAGTAGCTAACTTTTTCTGTCTGAGGTGCTACGCAGCCAAATTTGGCCTATGTGCCTTTTATCCAGTTGAGTCCATTACGGACACGTCTTAGGATTGGAGACCGACCCCAACTCGTCCTTCCTCCTGTATAAATACCCCGTAGCCGCAATTGTTAATGGCCAAATTTGGTAAGCTGACCATCGGACTTAGAACTAAAGCCGAAGCCGATTTGGAGGAGATCATGGTTCTTGAAGACAGAGTGCGTATCGGCTGGGACTGAAACATGTATGGTGTTCATCGGCTAAAACCGAGTTGGACAAGGACAGCCGACGTAGCCGATTTTCATAAAGAAAGTCGATGTAGCCGATCCTGGTAAAAGTGCATTGGAATCGTCATTGGATTCTTTTGTAGTGCTTCATAAGGATCGCCATACATGGATAGAGTCCAAAAAAGACAATTGTATCTATTAATTAGGTTGTTTTAAATAATTTCCTTATAGATTATACCGGTAAGAGTCCACTGTTGATGAGAAATTTCTCTCATGCGCTGGCCTAGGAGATCTGCTTAACTCCAGTGCAGATCCTTCTTGGCTACCTATGCTGTTTAAGGCGTGCCAGTTGGTTTGATCTGTTAACCAACAAGAAAAACAAGATATATGCATTAAGTGTTAGGTTAGATCCCCACTGGATCGGCTGAGGGAATCCATGAGCATATATATGCTATCCTAAAATATATTTAAGCCAAGTGACTGGAATGGATCGGCTATACCGAGACAGCATTAGCCGCTTAACCCAAATACAGTAAAGGATAATAAATATATGTATTGATAACCTAGCCGATACTGGAATGCTAACTATGGATCGGCTAATACTCCGATGATTCTTATGAAAAGATATCACTCTTGAACCAGATATACTTAGCCTAGGAAATCGGCTGTCGGCTGTTGCTAGCAGGCCGATCTCGGCTGATGATGTCCGACAAGAATGGGATCTTAATATAAGAGGCAGTCCTAACATAAATCTAGTAATAAATATACTAAAAATATATCGGGGCAGGTAAGGCCGACTGAAACCCCGGCACTGTCTCTAAACATATAAATTTAACTAAACAGATCATTGAAAGTTCTAAAAATGACTTAATAGTTCAATGTTGATGCAACATTAAGGATAAAAGGACAACCTAATCTATTATAGCCAATTTATATCTATAGAGACGGTGGATACCACATATAAACTAGTTCAACCTTTAGATCTAGCCCTACCGGCTGCGGGTTCTTGATAGAACCGGCCGATGGCAGAATAGATCTAAACATTGCTCCAGTTTATATGCGGTATATGGTAAATAGCGCAGTATAAACCCCTGAATCTAATGTGTCATTACGATGGATGCATTAGAATAAGTAGAACATACCACTAATGACAAGCATTTACCTGGATTTGGGGATCGAAATGATGCAGCCCGGAGCCAAATCAATTGCTCGTCTGAAGAAAAGGTTTGGCGATGCGTCGAAAGTTGTTTGATCGATTGTGTTTTTATTACAGGGGGTCTCGGGTCCTATTTATACCCAAGATAACATTATCTGTACAGACCCTGGACTCTATCTAAACTACTATTTAAAATACGACGATATCCCGGGAAGGACCCATGCCGCATTACAATAAACAGTTTAAACAAATTCCTAATTTATAGATACAATTGCTATTACAGGACTCTATCCATAGATGGCAATATCTTTCAACGCACAAACTGATAACCGAATCCTTCACTTTATCTCCAAGCACTTTCATCGGAAACGGTTTTATCTTCTCCTCTGACTCAGCATCAGCTATCGGCTATCCTCATCCAATCCAACCTCCGCCGATTGACCCCGTAGGCTATCGTTACTCAGCCGATTTGAGCATAGCCAATGCAACCTCTGCTTCTCCGCCAGCCGATCCGATTCTGTTTTAACCTCGCTAGAACTTAGGGGTTCGGTTACCAAATTTAGGCGTTAACACATGCCCCCCCAAGTCCGTGATACGAAGTGTTGCGGATTTGTTGCCTGTTCAAATTCCCGCTCTTTTCTGACCTAAACCATTTCGACTGCCTCAAATGCCCTTTAAATAGTCCTTTACCTCGACCGAAACGACCACACCTTCAAACCGCACTCAAGCACTTCGCAACCCAAGCCTTTCTCTCTCCTTCCCGGTGATTCACCGGCGCTCTCCACCGCATCCAGGCGTTCCGGCGAACCAGAACCCAGATCCATCTCCGACGACCCGAACGGCCTCCAACACCGCCACCGCACCGGCCGCCGCCGCCGAGTTCCCAAGGTACGCTCGTCGGCTCAAAACTCTTACTCTTCAGTTTTCCTCTTATGCCATGCCTCCTAGTGTTCCTGCGTTCATCATGCCTTCAACTGTTCCTGATCATCAAATTTCTCTTTCCTTTTCCAAACTGTAGCATCTGTCACATCAAGTAGTCATTCCAAGTCTGACTCAAGAAAAGAGATACCTTCTCGGCCCTATCAGCAACACTGACCCAGCCGATATAATCATAGCCGAGGCCAATAGAATCCCTTACAACACTAGGAAGCCATCCCTGGCCCACTGGAATGGGACTTTTAAGTCGTGGCCGACCACAGACGCCTCTTGGATTGAATGGTATAAGAGGGTGCAATCGGCCAAGCAGGCCTACTGGGAAGAGCTGGGGATAGCCCAATGCTTGGCCTTGTCTGTCGCCAGCATGGAGAAGGATGAGCCGCTTATGTCGGCTGCAGCGTACTTCTGGAATGATAGCTTCAATGCTTTCATGTTCCAGCAGGGGCCGAAGACGATCACATTAGCCGACGTATACATGACGACCGGACTGGACATCCTGGTGTCGGCTAACCATGGAGACCTGAGCCGAAAGGGGCAACATCAATTCAAGACCAAAGCCATTGGCGGGTGGAGCGGCTACATTGCTCAAAACATGAAGGATGGATCGGTCGGCCACAGGGAACACGACGCGTTCCTTATGATGTGGCTAGAAAAGTTTCTGTTATGTGGATTGAGCTGCGGGTCGACCGCCAACTGGCAGGTTGTAGCCGAATCCCTAACCGACGGGAATAAGCTCGTGCTAGGGAAATACCTCCTCGGCTATCTGTATCAAACGCTACACCAAACCGTCGCGAAGATAGCCTCCAATGCTACTGTCAACACCAGCGGCCCCTGGTGGTTCCTCCAAATCTGGCTGGTACTGATGACTCAAAAAATAGCCGATCGGCTGCCCCTGACTGAGGCTGCTTTCCTAAGATTGGAGCCGATCGAAGATGATGATGGCAACGAGATCACCACCACCAGGTGCATGAGCTACGGAGAGGCAGCGGCTGTGCATGTGGGCTCAAAGCAATCGACCAACCTACTGGCCGAGTGGTTCATCGCCATGTACGATCGGCTGTCGCGTGAGAACCGCACCAGGTACTTTTACCGGGATCAGGCACTGTTCGAGCTGCCAGCCGACTTCAACTGGGAAGACATCAACTCGGCCGACAACCCAAAATGCAAGGAGTTGTTCACCGCTGCTCTGACCCCCTGCATCCTGCCGACCGGGATCCACCAGGGCCGATCAGTGGCCAAAAGTTATGAGTTTTACTACCCGGTATCGGCTGCAATGCAGTTTGGTCTTGGGCAACCTCCCGTCGGCTGCTACTATGCCGACAAAATCGAGACGAGGGGAGTTGTGAGCCAACAACTGATAATGCATTGGCTGCTAAACATAGCTGGCCCTCCTCTCGGCAGCATCGGCGAGATGGTTCTGGCGTTCAAGAAGAGTGCAACCTATGACCAATGGTGGGCCGAGATCAAGCGGCATATCTTCCATCAGCGGTAATCTTATTTTGTCAACTTGCTGCTGCGCAAAGAAATCCCCTCGGTAAGTTTTAAACTCCAAATGATTCCTCTTTTCTTATCATCGGCCGATGTAGCCGACTAACACTTGTCCTCTTTGGTTTGCAGGAGACCGAGACAGAACGGCCCACGGTGAGCGACTCCGGGATCCCCATTGAGTACCACCTAGGTGTTCTGGATGGAGGCGGGCTTGCTCCGTTGGCGATCGGCTGGGACGCACCAAGACTGGCGTCCTTGTTGCGTGGGCAGATGTGCGAGCCGATAGCTCACAAGAAAAGAGCTGCGCCTCCCGCAAAGCCATCGGCTGCGCCTGCCCCCAAGAAGCCGAAGAAGGAGAAGCCGATCGCGTCGGCTGACAACCTCCCCTCGGTAGATCCGAGTCTTGCTCAATACCTTGATGACCAGGTGGCCGACAAAGAGATATCGACGGCTGTTGGGGCAGCGGCTGAGTCCATCAGCTGAAGCCACAACTCCATCAATCTCCTGGCCGATGATCCACCGGCACCAAGCGCTCCGACGAAGAGACTAACGGTAAGCTTTCACCTTACTAAATTCGACCTTAGTATGACATCACTATATACTCAGCCGATCATGCCCTTTCTAGATCAAGAAGTTGGTTGGCCGTATCCCACGTCGCGTTCCAATGGTAACCATCTCCCGCATCCTAGCTTACGAATTTTAGCCGACTTGACTGCTAACACTTGTCTTCTTTTGCAGCCTCCTCGATCACCGTCGGCTGCCCCCAAGGCATCGAGTGAGCATACCGTGGCTGCCGCGGGCGGCGGCAATGGTGCCGATGGTGAGGCCTCATCGGCCGCAGGCGGCGAACCAGCCGACCAAGTTGCTCCGACCCTGGTGCCCAAGGTAAGCCGACTAAATTTTATGATCGACTCTGCCAACTTAACAACTCTTTTCTAATCATCTTATTCTCTTTGCAGAACATAGCCGACCTCCTCAATTTTGACTTGTCGGAGTTTGAGGAATCTGGCGAGATCGGCGAGAAGGCATTGGTGACGCCGGACTAGGACATGAGGGCCAGTCTAGCCAACATCGGCAACCGGCTGGAGGCCTCGCTGGACGCGTTGGTAGCCGACAGCAGCTCGATCCGCACGCGCTTTCGGGAAATCCAAGGCCAACTGTCAGAGGCGACAGTCGACGCCATTGTGCTGGCAACCTTCCTGGAGGCGCACCAACTTAAGTACGAGCAGGCCCAGCAGTGAATAGCCGACCGTTGTGAAAACCAAACGCGGTCGGCAACCCTCCAGTTGACCAAAGAGGCTATCGAGGGTCAGAAAGCCGCCTTCAACCACCTAAAAACCGAGCCGGCGGCCAAGCTCGAACAGCTCCTTTCACGCCAGGACCAGCTGATGGCCAATCTCGTTCAAGTTACGAACGAGATCGACGTCCATAGGGAGTATATGGCCAGCCTGCCAGACGAAATCGATGCCCAACGTCAAAGTATAAAGCTGGCTGTGGCGCATCTCCGGGACTTGGTGAAAGGGATTCGGCCAGTGGCCGGGTCCGAAGCCGACGACGTCAAGGCCATCGAGGAGGTGGACCAAATCAGGCGGACGACGTTGTCGGCTATAACCGATTTCCTGAAGAGATGAACTCACTTGTAATATTTTTAGTATTCTGAAATCGGCTATTGCCTTATGTAATATACCCATCCAGCTTTTGTAATCAGCTTCACCGAACGTTTAAATATAGCCTGTCCATTTCTAAACGATGATCATGAATGAGATCGGCTTCGGCCTCCTGTAACATATTCGTCTAACCTTTATAATCGGCTCTGCCGAAGCCTTCGATACAACCTATCAATTTCCAAAACCATGATTGTGAATGAAATCGGCTTCAGCCTTATGCATTGTCTTAATATAACTGCTAATTCTGAATTGCTTATGCTGAAACCGGCTCTGGCCGTCCGTGTTACGTCACGTCTGCCGATTCTGAAACTACACCATGACCGTCGATCTTAATACTTGAATTATGGCCACCGATCCCAATCATTTAAAACGCCTTTATATTGACTGCCGATTATGAAGCTTAAAAATTTCCTTACACCCAATTTTGTAATCGGCTCGTGTATGTATATGCCCCGTTAATTTCGTTGATACCTTTGGTGGCGATGAAATTATAAACTAAAATCAATTACACCTCATTGTCGTCGCTATCGGCCAGTCGTTAGCCGACTGTAGAACTTAGAGCAAAAATGTGTGCATAAAAATGCCTAAAGAAGATGCCTTATTCAACAAGACATCGGCTGTCACAAATCGGCTGAGCAAACAGAGCCGAATCATGAGTTGATCCATACACTTGGGTAGTATTTCTTCAAGTATTTTCAATTATGAGCCCTTGCAAATACTTCTCCGTCTAACCCTTCTAGCATGTAAGCTCCTTTAGAGACGCATTTGTGGATCTTGAAAGGCCCTTCCCAATTCGGTGACCACTTGCCGAATTTGTTATCCCTTGATCCAATCGGCAGTATCAATTTCCAAACGAGTTCACCTTTCTCGAAAGATTTAGGTACAACTTTTTTATTGTAATGTCTGGCTACTCATTCTTTATCTCTTGTAACTTTTCTAAAGCCCTCATCCTGGATAAAACTAAATCTTCCGACTCGTCTACCATCAAATGATAATAATCATCGACTGTGAATTGGTCCTGTAGTTGAATGCACCTTGAGCCGATGACGCTTTCCCATGGTAGTACTGCTTCGTGTCCATAGACGAGCTTGTATGGAGGGACTTGAATCGATCCATGGCATGCCATCCGATATGCCCACAGTGATTTGGCTAATCGGCTGTGCCATTGCATGGGGTATTCAGAGATCTTTCTTTTAATTAACTTAATCAAACTTTTATTAGAAGCTTCGGCTTGCTCGTTGGCCTGTGTATAATACGGCAAAGAATTGAGTAACTTGATCCTCATGTCGTCGGCAAACTAAACAAACTCATCCGATATGAATATAGATCCCTTGTCAGTTGTAATGGTTTGCCGGACGCCAAATCAGTAGATAATGTGCTCTTTAACAAGCTCGATTGCGTCCTTAGAATCCACTTTCTTCAGAGGAACTGCCTCCACCCATTTTGTGAAGTAGTCTGTTCCCACCAGAATAAATTTGTGTCCTTTGCTTGAGGGTGGATTATCTGGCCGATCATATCAATACCCCATCCTCTGAATGGCCAAGGCTTGATGATTGGGTACATAGCCGATGCCGGTGCTCATTGTATGGCGCCAAATTTCTGACAATCCTGGCAACCCTTATAATATTTGAAACAATCCTCCAGCATTGTCGACCAGAAATATCCTGCTCGGCGAAGTAGCCATTTCATCTTATGAGCCGATTGATGCGTTCCGCAAATCCCTTCGTGCACTTCTTCGATAGCTACTGTGGCTTGATCGGCTCCTAAACATTTAAGCAGCACACCATCAATCGTCCGATAGTATAGATCTTCATCAAGCAAGACATATCTTAGTGCCTTATATCGCAGTTTCCTTGTAGCCGATTGAGAGGGGTTTTTGAGATAGTTGTAGACTTCAAACCTCCAATCGTCGGCCGTAATAGCAGCAACTTCTATTTCAATATCTTTTACCATCGGCCGATAGTCCGATGCCCCTTGAGCTAAATCGTTGGCTTCTGTATTCTGTTCCCTGGGGATATGTTTCAAAGTGACCAGCCGAAAACCTTCCATCAATTCTCGGCATTGTTGATAGTAGACCATCAGCGCATCATTTTTGCATTCATATTCTCCCGACAATTGGCTGATGACCAACAGTGAATCTCCCATTATTTCAATGGCGTGGGCTTCAACTTCCTTGAGTAGATGTAATCCTTTAAGGACGGCTTTGTACTCGGCTTGGTTGTTTGTAGTATGGGGGTTGATAGCGAAAGCAAATTCGAAACTTGCCCCCTGGGCGCAATAATGACTAAGCCAATACCGCAGCCGTTGGTGCAAACCGAGCCGTCAAATGTCAATGTCCAAGGCATAATTTCCACGAAGCTGATTGAGTCATTTCTGTGCTCCACAATAAAATTGGCTATAGCTTATCCTTTGACTGCCCTGGGTGCTTGATACCTCAAATCAAACTCTGTTAGAGCAAAAATCCACTTCCCAATTCTTCCCTTCAACACTGGGGTCGATAGCATATACTTAACTACATTGGCTTTACAGCACTCGTTGGATAGCAGATAATGCCTTATCTTTGTACATAAAAAATAGAGGCATAGGCATAGCTTCTCCACAGGTGAATACCTTGTTTCTGCGTCTAGTAGCCGTCGGCTGAGATAGAAGATGGTTTTTTCTTTGCCCTCAACTTCTTGGATTAAAACCGAGCGGATTGAGTTGTCGTCGGCTAATAGGTACAGCTTGAATGGCAGCCCTTTCTATGGAGGCATTAGACTGTAGGGGAACTTAGATAATTCTTGATGTTGTCCAAAGCCTTTTGTTCCTCTGCCCCCCATGTGAATGCTTGATCGGCTTTCAGCCGAAGCAGTGGTGTGAACGGCTCCATCTTTTCTGATAGAATGGCTATGAATCGCCTGATGAAGTTGACTTGGCGATCAAAGATTGGAGTTGTTTCTTGTCCTTCGGTGGCTGAATTGTTTTGATAGCATTTATGCTCCTTGGTGTAACCTCATTCCTCTTTCATGATCAAGAAATCCCAGGAACTGCCCAGCCGATACGCCGAACGCGCACTTAAGTGGATTCATCTTTAGGCCATATTTCCTCGTCCGCTCTAATACTTGTCTCAGATCGGCTATGTGGTTCTCCATCTCTCTGGACTTAACAACCACATCATCGATGTAGATTTCCACTAGTGAGCTGATCATGTCATGGAAAATGTAGTTCATGGCCCGTTGATATGTTGCCCCAACATTATTTAGTCCAAACGTCATAACGACCCATTCAGACAAGCCGATGCCCTAGGACGCCGAAAAGTAGTCTTGTGAATGTCTTCTTTGGCCATGAATATCTGATTATATCCTGCATTGCCGTCCATAAAACTAATAATCTTATGGCCTGAAGCAGCATCTACAAGCAAATCAGCTATGGGCATTGGGTATTCGTCCTTAGGGGTGGCATTGTTTAGATCTCTGAAATAGATGCATACCCTAAGTTTACCATTTTTCTTCAATACTGGGACAATGTTTGAGACCCATTAGGCGTATCGGCAAGGCCGAGTGAATCCCGCATCGTATAGCCGAGTGATTTCGGCTTTGATCGCGTCGTACATATCGGCTTTGAACCTCCTGGGAGGTTGTTTGAACGACCGATAGCCCGCCTTGATTGGCAGTTGATGAACGACAATAGATCGACTAAGACCGGACATCTCGAAGTACTCCGAAGCAAAACAATCTTTATATTCTTTTAAAAAATTAATGAGCTGGGATCTACAATGAGGAGATAGATTTTTGCTAATATACGTCGGCCTCAGCTTGTCACCAGAGCCGATGTCAATTTCTTCTAACTCATCGGCCGACGTAAAACCTTGCCCGAGCTTGCCCTCGTCTTCGTCTGCGGTGTCCATGCCGAAGACGCTTGAGCCCTCCACCATGTCTTGTTCAAAGCAGCAGCTGCGGCTCGTCATCTCCAATCGGCTGTATTGTGGAATTGGACACGTTTAGAAATTTGGCTTGCCAGATTTTCCCAGACAAACAATCAATGCCTTCGATCTCCTAAAGCGGCAAATCGGCACTGACGACGCTAACTGACCTGTCGGCTGGCACGATCTCAATCCTGTCGTCGTCCCATTGGATCAGGCTCTGATGCATCGTAGAAGGAACGCAACAATTGGCGTGTATCCAGTCCCTTCCGAGCAGCAGGCTGTAAGACCCCTTCCCGTCGCTGACAAAGAATGTGGTGGGCACGGTCTTATTGCTGATGGTCAGTTCGACGTTCAGGATGCCCTTGGTTTCTGACAGGTTGCCGCCGAAGTCCTTGAGCACCATATTGGTCTTTATCAGGTCTTCGGCCCCTTTGCCTAGTTTTCAGAATGTTGCGTAGGGCATTAGGTTGACTGCAGCTCCCCCATCAACTAGCATCTTGGATATCGGCTTGCCGTGATGAATCCTTTAACGTACAATGGCTTCAGGTGCTGATTTTCGGTCCCCTCGGGTTTGTCAAAAATAGCTTGGTCCGGGGAGAGTGGTAGTTTCACCAAGCCGTCTTCGATAGTGTCTGCATCGGCTTCAGGAGCACTTAATTTGGCTGGCAATATGAACACCATGTTGATCGATGCAGAAACTTTGCCTTTTCCTTTGGCTGCCCTCCTGGCTTGATAGGCTGAACTCTCTCCTTGGCTTGCTCCTCGTCGGCTGCGGCAATTTTCTCTTTGGGAACCCATCGCCTTTTGATCTTACCCAGCCGATGGCGCTGTTCTTGGATCATTTTCCAAACTTCTTCTTTCCTTCCTTCACGCTTTAACCTTTGAATTCTTCGTTTCTGTGTTTTGGTCAAGAGGTCAGAGGGGCACCATTGGGGGTTGGCCGATTCTTCATCGTCGGCGTCTTCTTCGTCGTAGTAGTCGTCGTTATTGTTTTCGTTGAAGAAGTCTTGGTGGATCGGCCCTAGCCGATCATGAATAGACTGCTGGCGCTGGTTGAGCTTAACAGGCCTTGGGACGAACCGAGTTGGACTGGTGATGGGCCAGCTTCTGGGTTCGTCCCCGGGGTACTCGCTGCAAACCAGGTAGTTTTCTAGCGTTGGCAGCCTCATCCCGGTCTCGCAGCAGTGCCTGAAAAATTCACAATGTCAATGGGGATCGGCACCGCTGTGATTCTCGTTGTACCGGCAGCCTCGTGTTTCCGGCTGTTGCCGATAGAACCTTTCAAACCGAGCTTCTTCCCGCCAAGATTGCCATTAGGAGCGGCGTCGGCTGTTCGTGCCGATCGGCCGTTGATCAGCCGATCGGGTAACGGGGCGCACCATGTTGATTGGCATGGCTTGGCTTCCGTCGGCTCACCTTCGCACTAACCCCTTGAATGTTTCGGCTAAGCCGTACGTCATCGTCTTGCGCGCCGATCAGCTTGCCTAGCGTCGGTTTGAACCATATTGACCGGAAGGGGTGGCCATCTACCTTCATTGGCCGATTGGAATCGGCGAACTTGAGTTTCCGGCTTCTATTGCCGACTGGATTTGCTGCCCGAGGACTTTGCAATCGTTAGTGGCGTGGGATGTGGAGTTGTGCAACTTGCAATATTTCTTGTTTTTGAGTTCTTCGGCCGATGGGATCACGCGATTCTAATGAAGCTGGATCTGTTTTCCTTGTGCAACAAGTCAAAAATCCTATCGGCCTTGGTGATGTCAAAGTCATATCTTTCTTCTTTGGCCGTCTTCGCAGCCCACGCGGACGATGGCTTTTTTGTTCTTGGCCCATTCGGCTGCCGCCACCTCTGCGTCATCATCATTGGAATCATAGTCTGATTCAACGATGACTTGAGTTATGTTCTTGACGGCCTTCCTGGTGTCTTGAAATCTTTGTTCATGGGCCGTCACCTTCTGCACCAAGTGGGCTAGGCTGTCGAAGTGCTGCACAGAGAATCGCTCTCGGATCGACGCGATCAAGCCGTGAAAGGCCAAATCGGCAAAATGAGCGTCCGATAGCACCAGGCTGTAGCACCGGTTCCTCATTTTCCTGAAGCATCGGATGTATTCTTGAACCGACTCGTTGTGTTTCTGCTTGATACTGGTGAGGTCCGACAACTTCATTTCATGGTTGCCGGAGTAGAAGTAGCTATGAAATTGTTTTTCGAGATCGGCCCATCTCTGAATTGAGTTGTAAGGCAATGAGGAGAACCAGGTGAAAGCCGATGCCGAAAGTGACAGAGGGAACAAACGGACTCTCAAGGAGTCTATAGCCGATACCTCGCCGCACTGCGCCAGGAATCGGCTGACATGCTCGTAGGTCAAAACGTTGTCTTACCCTGAGAACTTCGAGAAATCTGGGATCTTGTATCAGTTGGGCAACGGAATCCGGTCAAAATGCTCTGGATAAGGATACCGATACATGTTCAATAAGTCCTTTGGCTTGAGACCAAATTGATCGCGCATGACGTCTGCTGTATCGGCTCATATGGATCATACGGCGCGGGTGCTTGCTGATACAGCGGTGGTGACGTCTGAGGCCTATAGTGATGATCTTGGCGGCCTCCTTCAGCAGGAGGCGGCGATTCGCCGGTGGTGGCGCTGGTGGACCTGGGAACAGCTGTCGGCCACCGGCGTTGTACCGTCTGTCCAGGTCAATCTGGGCAATCGGCTCTAACTACAGATTGTCGTTGAACATGTTGGCGATCTGATCCTTGGGCAGCGGTTGTTGCCGGTTCAACATAGTGATCACCGGTTTTGCAGCCGATCCTGATGGATTCGGCTGGTTGAGGACTCCTCCTGACGGCCCTAGTTGTGCTGACGATGGGATCGGCGATTCTGGGTGACCAACGTCCTATAACTAGGAAACTGGTCGTCTGTGAAGTATGTCGGCCCCCGTTGCAGCTGGTCGGCTATCTAGGCGTCGACCACGGTAGCGATCATGTTGTTGAGAGTGTTGACAAGGATGCTACTTTGGTTGACCAGCGCGTGATGGACAGCCGAATAGATCCGGTCTTGCAAAGTATGCAGGGCCAAATCATCTTGTTCCTGAATCGGCTCCTCCATGTTTTGCTTGCCCTTCGATCCACTGGAAGAGGATGCCTTGAGCTCGTCTATGCTGAACTTGTACTTTTGATGTACAGCCCCGGATCTTGTCTGGGTGAATGATTGTAAGTAGTTGGCCTGGAGCTCTTCCATCATCTTCTTGTAATCAGCTTGCTGCTCAGCCGATAATTGCTCCATCTTCACAGGCACGATGTTGTCCTGAGAAACATTGGGGCTCTTGGAGTCGACCATCTTGTCGGCTACGTCGATGCGTCCTAGCCGAGTTGACAAAGAAAGTCCCACCGGGCGTGCTAAGAAACGTGTAGACGAGAAATTTCTCTCACGCGCTGGCCAGGGAGATCCGCTTAACTCCAGTGCAGGTCCTTCTTGGCTACCTATGCTGTTCAAGGCGTGCCAGTTGGTTTGATCTATTAACCAACAAGAAAAACAAGATATATGCGTTAAGTGTTAGGTTAGATCCCCACTGGATTGGTTGAGGGAATTCATGAGCATATATATGCTATTTAAGCCAAGTGACTGGAATGGATCGGCTATATCGAGACAACATCAGCCTCTTAACCCAAATACAGTAAAGGATAATAAATATATGTATTGATAACCTAGCCGATACTGGAATGCTAACTATGGATCGGCTAGCACTCCGATGATTCTTATGAAAAGATATCACTCTTGAACCAGATATACTTAGCCTAGAAAATCGGCTGTCAGCTGTTGCTAGCAGGCCGATCTTGGCTTATGATGTCCGACAAGAATGGGATATTAATATAAGAGGCAGTCCTAACATAAATCTAGTAATAAATATACTAAAAATATATCGGGGAAGGTAAGGCCGGCTGAAACCCCGGCACTGCCTCTAAACATATAAATTTAACTAAACAGATCATTGGAAGTTCTAAAAACGACTTAATAGTTCAATGTTGATGCAACATTAAGTATAAAAAGAACAACCTAATCTATTATACCCAATTTATATCTCTAGAGACAGTGGATACCACATATAAACTAGTTCAACCTTTAGATCTAGCCCTACTGGCTGCGGGTTCTTGATAAAACCGACCGATGGCAGAATAGATCTAAACATTGCTCCGGTTTATATGCGATATATGGTAAATAGCGCAGTATAAACCCCTAAATCTAATGTGTCATTATGATGGAAGCATTAGAATCAGTAGAACATACCACTAAGGACAAGCATTTACCTGGATTTGGGATCAAAACGATGCAGCCCGGAGCCAAATCAATTGCTCGTCTGAAGAAAAGGTTTGGCGATGCGCCGAAAGTTGTTTGATTGATTGTGTTTTTATTACAGGGGGTCTCAGGTCCTATTTATACCCAAGATAACATTATCTGTACAGACCCTGGACTCTATCTAAACTACTATTTAAAGTACGATGATATCTCAGGAAGGACCCATGTCGCATTACAATAAACAGTTTAAACAAATTCCTAATTTACAGATAGAATTGCCATTACAGGGCTCTATCCATAGATGGCAATATCTTTCAACGCGCAAACTGATAATCGAATCCTTCACTTTATCTCCAAGCACTTTCATCGGAAACGGTTTTATCTTCTCCTCTGACTCAGCATCAGCTATCGGCTATCCTCATCCGATCCAACCTCAGCCGATTGACCCCATAGCCTATCGTTACTTAGCCGATTTGAGCATAGCCGACGCAACCTCTACTTCTCCGCCAGCCGATCCGATTCTGTTTTAACCTCGCTAGAACTTAGGGGTTCGATTACCAAATTTAGGTGGTCCATAATTTGAATTGTAATAGAGATAGGAATCGTGTACGATAAGGACATATCATCTATCTGGGTATAAATACGACCCAAGACCCTATAAAAAAAGACAACAATTAGTTCAATACAACTTTGGTGCATCGCCACCTTTTTCCTTTCAATTACTTCGACGAGTTCTTGCTTTCGAGTTGGGCTACATCGGGTTCGATCTCCGATAAGAGGTAAAGCTTGTTTTGGCGGCTTGTGCTCTCGGGATTAGTGCTTCCATCTTTATGAAACTCTAATCCGGTTTACGTAAATCATCGAGTTATCATATATGCTATATAATCTAGATCGATATTGCTGTCTAACCCTAATCAGCTAGCATCTGTTACTAGACAATAGCTGATAGGGTTAGATATCAGCGTCGACATAGATTATATAGTGTATCCACCATCTCGAAAGCTTTTCATTGGCTTGTTTAGATCTTATGCTTCTTTTTATGCATAGTGCTACATCGGTTGAGTCTGACCTACTAAGTTTTATCTAGAATCATAATATCTATCCCGTCTCATGACTGCTATTAGAGATAGTATCGGGGTTTCAGCCGATCTTACCTGATTAAGCTATCTCGTTTCCTATATGTTTATTTTATATGCTAAATCTGCCCTTTATATTAAGATCTCACTGGGATGAAATATTTAAGCTTGTTATCGATCTGTTAGACTAACTAAACACTTGATCGATCCCTATTTAATCTATTTTAATCTATATTGATATCTTAGCATAAAGCGGTATTGGAGTACTAGCCGATGCATGTTAGACTTATGACATCGGCTATGCTATAAATAGGTATAATCTTTGTTTTAAAGTACTTTTAGACATAAGTGATTTATACTATCTCGGCACGCTGCCGATCTATCCCAATCACTTGGTTTAAACGTATTTCGGGACTTAGATTATATATTTTGAATATCTACAGCCAATCGATTAGATCTAATTGCCAATTCTATGCATACAGCATCGGCTCAATATCGAACGACACATCATCGGCCACTAGCCAATCGGCTATCGTTTATGGACTAATTCTGTTCTCTTTCTTTGTTTTTGTTGGTTGCAGAATCAAACCAACTGACACGCCTACGAACCTTAGAATCAAGATTTGGACCTGCACTAAAGTTAAGGAGATCTCTCAGGCCAGTACGTGACACTTTTACCGCCAACATGCTTTTGGCACTCCTGGTAGGACACGACAAGACATCATGGTGGACATCAAGGCATCCAAAATTGACCCAGAGAACATCATCCCCGTCGCCATGGATAAATTGATGCTAGAACAGAAGGCCGAGTTCGAGGAGATGATGAACAAACTACAGAGTCAATTTTTGCACTCGTTTGTTCAGACTCGCTCGGGCACGGTGGTTCAACGGTACAAGGTAGTTTTGCTAGGCACTGGAGAGCCCGAGTCAAGTTCTGGCAAGGAAAGCAAACCTCAGGACATCAAGCAAGAACAAAGCCCTACGGAGTTCAATAACCTACAAGATTGGATCGATTATGGCGTGCATCGTGCGCTGATCAACCAGTCAGGGATCCTTGTTAACACCTTAAACATCATGATCAATTTTGTGGTTGATAGTAGGATCGCTGAGCGTCAAGCCAATGAGCCGGTATTTCTTCCTGAAGGCAATTTCCCACCATATAGGATTCTGGTTATTGGCAAACAGCAGCCCGTTTCAGGGGTGGTCCTAGAACAGCCGATGGCATCCGCATCGACACCTGGAAAGCTGATTGCATCATCATCGGCACAGAAGCAGCCATAGTTCAATCCTTTTCTTCTGATCAAACAACAACCTCAACACATGGGGCATAACATCCCTTAGGTTTCCCAAGACCAAATTGAAGCCATGTTCTGGACAAACCAACCGATCATTGAGCCGATTCAGTACACACCAATCCTACAGCAACGCCAATCCATTGGGATTAAGTTTGTTCCTGATCAGCAAGCCCATGGGGTGCATCAGTCTCCTCAAAATAATGAGGGGCAATGTCAATTTCCAATATCAGCATCATTCACCTCAGGTGCAGTATCGGCAGGGGACACCACCTCCACCCCGCTACTTGCCTCAAGTCAATCAGTTTGAGCTGATACAGCAGCAATTTCAAGGACCAGCCCAATAGAAGCCTTGGGCTGATATGATTGATGATGTGATGAGGGAACAGTTTGGTTTGAAGCCTAAGGATACTGGCAACATGTATCGACATCCATACCCAAAATATTTTGAGAGGGTACCATTGCCAAACCGATACAAGGTGCCAGATTTTTCAAAATTCTCAGGACAAGACAACGTGTCAACTTATGAGCATGTCAGCCGATTCTTGGCTCACTGTGGTGAGGCATCGACTACTGATGCTCTGAGGGTTAGGTTGTTTCCCTTGTCCTTATCTGGATTGGCTTTCACATGATTTTCATCTCTGCCCTATAATTCTGTTCAAAGCTGGGCCGATCTAGAAAGGCAGTTTCATAAGTACTCGTATAGTGGAATTCATGAGATTAAACTGTCCGGTCTGACAATTATCAGGCAAAAGCATGATGAATCTGTTCAAGACTACATTCAGAGGTTTAGAGACATGTGAAACAGATGATACAACTTGATTTTCTCTGATTCTTAGTTAGCCGATCTCGTTTTCCAAGGATTGTTGACACCAATCAAGGAAAGGTTTTCGGCTCAAGATTTCGAAAGATTGGCTTACTTGGCTCAAAAGGTAACAACACACGAACAAAGATTTCAAGAAGCCAAGAAAGCTTTTACAAAGGTTAGCCATGTTGCATATACCTCCCAATCCGAAGTAGCAGCAACCAAATGGGCAAGAAACAAGAAGGTTGTTAGATGTGAGTGGGTAAAAAATTCTGCAAAGGAAGAGAAGTACGATTTTGATATTACCAAGGCTGACAAGATTTTTGATGTGCTACTTTGGGAGAAACAAATCCAACTTCCTGATTGCCATGTAATTCCATCGGTTGAGGAGTTGAGGAAGAGGAAGTATTGCAAATGGCACAATAATGGATCTCATAGCACCAATGATTGCAAAGTTTTTAGACAACAGATCCAATCGGCTATTGAAGCAGGGAAGATAAAATTTGAAGATTCAAAGAAGCCGATGAAAGTTGATGGCAATCCTTTTCTTGTCACACACAAGTGGGAGAGCAGCTGATAGACAGGATTATCGGTCCACACAACTCAACTCTGCCAGAATAATTAACAAATACCGGAGGAAGCATGACAGGCAGGAAGAGGAGTACTATGAGAAGGATGACAGTTTTGATCCCCATTGGAGCTGTTAATTCTTCAGGTTCTGCTGGAATGAAGGGATGAGACTACCGTCGGTAGAAGAATGCCCAACATGCAGCTATGATAGAGACTACGTTGGAGAATCTAGCCGATCCTGTCCTGTGGAAAATCGGCTAAGACAGAGGAAACTGCCTATTCATCAAAGATTGGGTCCAATTTATCAGGATTTTCTATAGGAGGATTTTGATGAAGATGAAGATGAGACCATGAACCCACAATGGTGCCCTTCTGGTACTTTCACTGAGAGTTAGAAGAGGAGGGTTCAAAGGATAAAGAGCAGGGGATGTTTCCAGGAGGTACAAGAGGAAATCAACCATCAGCTGAAGAAGAAAAAGCAAGAGCACTTGAAGGAGTGGCGTGTTAAAAGCAAGGTGCTCTCAACCGATGAGGTCAAAGCCGACAAGACAAAAAGGCTGGCTAAAGGCTGTTGCTTCTGCATGGGTTAACATGGTATTTGTATTACCGACAGAATATGGGGCTAGCCAAGCCGATGCAGATCTTGTTGGAAGAATCTGTAGCCAAGTTAGTTTTATCCCCAGAACAAGCTATCTTTGAGAAACCAGAAGGGACAGGGCATCGACATCTCAAGCCACTGTATAGGGTTTGTCAATGACAAGCCGATGTCCAAAATGTTGGTTGATGGTGGAGCTGCTGTGAACTTGATGCCCTATGCTACATTCAAGAAGTTGGTCAGGAGTTCAGATGATCTCATCAAGACCAACATGGTTCTCAAGGACTTTGGTGGCAATCCATCGGAAACCAAAGGAGTGTTAAACGTAGAGTTGTCAATCAGTAGCAAAACCGTCCCTACCACATTCTTTGTCATCCATGGGAAGGGTTCTTATAGCCTGTTGCTTGGAAGGGATTGGATTCATGCGAATTGCTGTATTCCTTCGACCATGCATCAGAGTCTAATCCAATGGCAAGGTGACAAGGTGGAAACCGTGCCAACCGACAGGTCAGTCAATATTGCACATGTCGATTTAACTCTTTGGGAGATAGATGGAATTGATTGCTGGTCTGGAAAAATTTGGCAAGGAGATTATCTAAAAGTGTTCAATTGTGACATACGGCCAATTGGAGACGAAGAGCCCCGATTATTGCTTTGAGGGCGTCGTGGAGGGTTCAAGTTTCTACACCAAGGATACTGTAGATGATCTCGATGGCAAATTGGGACAAGGCTTCATGTCGGCCGATGATTTGGAAGAAGTGGATATAGGTCCAGGAGATAGGCCTAGGCCGACTTTCATCAGTAAAAATTTGTCTTCTCATTTTAGAACCGAGCTAATAGAACTTTTGAAAGAATATAAAGATTGCTTTGCTTGGGAATCTTTTGAGATGCCAGGACTTAGCTGATTGATTGTAGAACGTCGGCTTCGTAAAAAACCAGCATATAGGCCATACAAACAACCACCTAGAAGATTCAAAGCTGATATGTATGACGCTATCAAAGCCGAAATCACTCGTTTGTATGATGCTGGTTTTATTCGGCCATGCCGATATGCTGAGTGGGTTTCTAATATAGTTTCAGTTATCAAGAAAAATGGTAAACTTAGGGTTTGCATTGATTTTTGAGATTTAAACAAGGCTACCCCTAAGGATGAATACTTAATGCCGATTGCCGACCTATTGGTTGATGCTGCTTCAGGGCATAAGCTTATAAGTTTTATGGATGGCAATGATGGGTACAATCAAATTTTCATGACAAAAGAAGACATTCATAAGACTGCTTTTAGATGTCCTGGTTCAATCGACTTATATGAGTGGGTTGTGATGACTTTCAACTTGAAGAACTCTAGAGCTACGTATCAGAGAGCCATGAATCACATATTCCATGATCTAATCGGCTTGTTGGTTGAAATTTACATTGATGATGTGGTAGTAAAATCAAAGGAGATCGAAGATCATATAGCCGGTTTGAGGAAAGTTTTGGAGAGAACAAGGAAATATGGCGTGAAAATGAATCCCACAAAGTGTACTTTTGGCGTATCGGCTGGACAATTTTTGGGCTTTCTTGTTCATGAAAGGAGGATTGAAGTAACGCAAAGGAGTATCAATGCGATCAAAAATATTCAGCCTGCACAGGACAAGAAGGAGTTGCAATCTCTGGTCGACAAGGTGAATTTCATTAGGAGGTTTATTGCTAACTTATCTGGGAGGATGGAGCCCTTTACACCTTTGCTCAGATTGAAAGCCGATCAGGAGTTTGCTTGGGGGGCAGAGTAACAAAAGACCTTGGACAATATTCAGGAATATTTAAGTTCCCATCCAGTTCTTATTTCTCCACAAAAGGGAGTACCTTTCAAGTTGTACTTGTCAGCCGATGAGAAGTCAATCGGCTTGGTCTTGATCCAGGAATTTGGGGGCAAGGAGAGAGCGATCTTTTATTTAAGCAGAATGCTTCTGGAGCTTATGTCTGTATTTCTCTTGCACAAAGTTGAGGCATTATTTATTATCTTATGAATGCACCATAGTCTGCAAAGCCGATGTCATTAAGTATATGCTATCGGCTCCAGTATTGAAAGGCAGAGTTGGAAAGTGGATTTATGCCTTAACGGAATTTGACCTCAAATATGAAGCACCCAAGGCAGTGGAAGGGCAGGCCCTAGCCAATTTTATTGTCAAACATCATGATGACTCAATCGGCTTGGTCGACATAGTGTCTTGGACAATGTTTTTTGATGGATCGGATTGTACTCATGGTTGTGGTATCGGCTTGGTTATAATATTACCCGGGGGGCAAGTTTTGAATTTTCCTACACCATTAGGCCATATGCCACCAATAATCAAGCTGAGTACGAGGCAGTTCTCAAGGGATTGGAACTCTTAAACGAAGTTGAAGCTGATGCCATTGAAATCATGGGTATTCTTTGTTGGTCATCCATCAGCTAGCCGGGGAATATGAATGAAAGAATGATACATTGGTTATCTACTATGAGAAATACCAGAGTTAATGGATAGTTTTTGGCTAGTCTTTTTACGCATATTCCTCGAGAGAAGAACATTGAAGCCAATGATTTGGCTCAAGGAGCATTGGGATACAAACTAATGGTCAAATATATCAAGGTAGAAATCGCTACAATCGCAGCCGATGATTGGAGGTATGATGTTTTTAATTATTTAAGGAATCCTTCTCAATCGGCTTTGGTAAAATTATTTTACAAATCTTTGAGATATGTTTTTCTAGATAACCATCTGTATTATCGGACGATTGATGGAGTATTGCTAAGATGTTTGAGTGTCGATCAAGCAAAGGTTGTGATGGGCGAAGTTCATGAAGGTATATGCGATACTAATCAATCGGCTCACAAAATGAAGTGGTTGCTTCGACGAGCTGGATATTTTTGGCCGACGATGTTAGAAGATTGCTTCAGGTATTATAAAGTTTGTCAAGATTGCCAGAAATTTGGAGCAATTCAACGAGCACCAGCATTGGCTATGAACTATAATCAAGGCATGGCTGTCCAGAGGTTGGGGAATCGACATGATCAGCCAGATCAATCCACCTTCTAGCAAAGGGCATAAGTTTATATTGGTGGCAACCGATTATTTCACCAAGTGGGTAGAGACAATACCATTGAAGAAGGTTGATTCCGGGGATGCAATTCAGTTTGTTAAATAGCACATTATATAACGATTTGGTGGTCATCAGGCTATCACAACCGATCAGGGATCTATCTTTGTATTCGATGAGTTTGTCAAATTTGTAGAAAGCATGGGGATTAAATTGTTGAATTATTCACCATACTATGCACAAGCTAATGGACAAGCAGAAGTATCTAACAAAAGTTTGATCAAATTGATTAAGAGAAAGATCTTTGAGTTTCCAAAGCAATGCCATAGCCGACTGGCTGAAGCTTTATGGTCCTATCAGATGGCTTGTCAGGATCGATCCAAGTTCCTCCTTACAAGCTAGTTTATGGGCATGAAGTTGTGCTACCATGGGAAAGTGTCATCGACTCAAGGAGGATTTACTTACGAGATGAGTTGACAGCCGATGATTACCATAATCTTATGGTAGATGAGTCGGAAGACTTGGTTCAGTCTAGGATGCGTGCTTTGGAAAAGGTGACATACCGGTTGAGGACGAGGTTGGCATCTTGGAGGAGTTGGAGTTTTCTGGGGAGCTGGACCAGCGGCTGGCGACGTCAGCATGGTTCTTCTTAGTTCACTTGTTTCGACCGCAGCGTCGTCGATGACTTCCTCTATTTCTTCTTGGTTCAAGAACTCCATGTATGGGACTAAGGACGGCAGATCATCGGTTGCGGACGTCTTTTGTTTCTTAGGAGCATTCTTCTTTTCTTGGTCCTTTTCCTTTTTCCCGTTTCAGAGGGGATAGACTGTTAGGTTTGACCATAAAGCAAAGACACCATCTTGGGGCATCATAGCTGATCCTTGAAGGGGCCAGTCCGCAACCAGTAGGGAGGATTCCGACAGCATAATAGATAGTTGCCCCAGTATTGCTGGCATGAGGAGGAGAGGAATCAGTAGTCTGCAAACAAAGAGAAAGATGTAGTCAGATATTGAAAGATGTTAAGATGATACTAAATAATCTGACAAAAGAAGGAAAAGTGCTTACTTGTGGAACCAATTCCCTGATGCATGGTGGTCAGGTACATCGAGCTGATTGGTGAAAAAGGTGTTTCTTCCATTCAATCCACCATCGGTCGAAGGCTGCACTCCTCATTACGGCCAGTTCAATATTGTCAATGCTGCCGAGGAGAGGCTCTAGGATATTGAGTAATCTGTCCATCATAAGGTCCGAAGAGATCTCCCCCTAGTTTGGATCTTGTCGGCAAAGTACAAGCTGATCAGCAGCTGGCCCATCCCTAACTGTCTAGCAACACTCATCGGATGATAGAACTGATATGAAACTTGGACGAATCTGCCTTGGTGGATACCGACTGGGAGGATACAAGGAGAGATGGCAGCTGTGAAGACTTCCCTAGACTTGTCAAATTTTTCAGAGTTTATCTCATCAACCCTGAAGTCACTAGGGAGCTCAAAATCTTTAGAATTTGCATAGCCAAACCAGATTCTTGTGTTCCTTGGAAACTTATCGTAGAAGTTGCCAAACCAATCTCTAAAGAGGTTAGCCGATAGCTTCGATCTAGTATATGAGGATGCTGCCTCTCCTAGGGACATGCATCAGCGAGTGGTCACTTCATTGCCATCTTCATCTGTCATCGGCTGCACTCTTGGGAATTCGGCTTCTACTAATGTTGGCCTCTCAGCAACCTTATGTGTATGCAAGTTGAGCCAGATTTGCAATAACCATCAGGGCCCACCAGTGCCGATAGTAGAGTTGGTGGCGATCTTAGCCGATGCATTGTTTAGGGTCGGGTAGAGATACCCTAGCAAGTATTTGCCCAAAGGAATTTGTTTCTTCTCTACCAAGGCTCTATATGCTGCCAGTTGGTTGTAGGGTCACAGCTCGGACCACAGAATAGAAAATTTTCCAACCACATCAAGAGGATGAAGGGTTACGCGGAGGCTACGCTAGCCGAAAACAAAAACTTTTACCGCGCAAACCAGGAACACTTGCAAGTAAGGGCCGATAGATCGTTACCGATTGGAGTAGAGTGCAGCGGAATAGCCAATCAGGCAATCCGATCTGGAACTGTGTAGCCGATTCCCGGAGACAGCCGATTCGCCAATCAGCCGATTCGAGTCGTCCGGCCGCGTTCTCACGCCTCGCTCTGATGCGCCCGACCGCAGCCGATTCCACCACAGCCGATCGCTCCGATTGCAGCCGATCCAAAGCCGATCAACAGCGTGCAACGTAGCAGCGCCTCTACCGGTATCCACACGTCCGGGGACAGAACGCCGAACACCCGTGTGCTAGCACGCAATGCAAGGCTAGGGTTTGGCTCGAAAGTGGGGAGGGTTTCCGTGGAGATTGATCTCGGCGACTTCTGTTGCACACGATGCAATTGACGTGTGGCAACTCTCCACCCCTCCCTCCTTTATATAGAGTTGGCCGACTAGGACTAGTGGCCGATCAGGACTCTATTTTGAATCGGATCCTATCCGAATCTCATAGAGTCGGCCGCCCATACGTCGTAAGACCATAGGACTCTATCCGATCGGATCCCTATCTGATCGAGCCGTATCCGAGTCCAACTCGAATGCCTGTTCTTTCCCCTTAAGCGTGCGACCCTGTAGGTTCAGGTATACTCGGTTTCGGATATAGTCTAACTTTGCCGATCGTCGGCTCGAGTCCAACTCAGCCGACCCGTCAACAGCGGCGCCTAGCAGCACATATTGACACCATAGTATACAAGAATAATATCGACTCTGAACCTGTAATGTGTACACAAATCCCTTTGCCTCACGATACCAGTTAAGCTATAGGCAAGATGTGTGCCATATCTTCAATAGCTTAAACATTCACTCGAACCGTATTGGATTATCTGTCTGTTGATTGACTCCTCAATCAACTTAGCATGGCCATGCATTTCCATAATCCATTACCTCGAGGGGCCCAGAGATATCTCTCCAAAGGAGGGGCAAATTCCATCTTGATCACTCACATCCCACTCCATGTTTCATAGCAAACCCGAAAACTACCTTTATAACTACCCATTACGGAATAGCGTTTGGTAGTCCCAAAGTAGGCTACTACACATGTTGGAATCCATGGTGATCTCAGGTCTAAGGACTTTGTACCAACACTACCCGAGACCAACTAATGGCACATTAATTCTGTAGTGTCTCATGGTGGGTCTATCCAACAATGTGTTCTCCAACACATATGTCCATGTTTATTGATTTGGTATCTCCATACCCATGATCTATGAGACATGATCATCAATCAATAAACATGCCGATCTTAGAATCATATTTGTTCCAACAATATGACATATGATCAGGGATCGTTTAGAAATAGATTCATACATATCGAGTCTCATAAATAAGTCATGTACTTATTGATCAATACAAGATGTCTATTTCATGGAACTGAATAACACTTTATTCATAAATACATAAACATTGACATGATATCCAACATCTCCATGTTGCCTCTAGGGCATATCGCTAACGAGGAAGGCTTGCGTGCTCCCGGGGGCCTACAGGGCCAGTTCCCATGTTCTGGGTAATGAATCCATTCCAGCCGCCAATAGCCCGGGTTTTGAAAGAGAATTGGCCCTTGGTGTTCAAGCTGACCAGGTTAGCCGACGAGGTGATGTCCATACCCGTGATCTTAACTATGTCCAAGAGAGTGGGTTTCATCGGTCCTTGGTTGAACAAGAAAGCGTTCAAACTGTTGGACCAGAAGTAGGTAGCAGCCGATAGCATAGGCTCATCTCTGATCATATCGACTATGGTTAGGGCCAGGCACTGCGCTATCCCAAGTTCTTCCCAGTGGCTTTGCTGGCTAGCTGATACTCTGTTATACAACTTTGGCCAAGTTTTATCGCTGGATGGCCATGACTTGAAAGTTCCAGCCCAATGCGCCAAACTAGGGTTTGTTAATCTAAAAGGAACCCTATTGACGGCGTTTATGAGCTCTGTGGGGTCTGTATTGCCGATTGGCCCTAAGAAGAATCAGTTGGGATGAAGAAGATTTGGGATTTCAATTTGTCTCGAGAGATGCTACAATGAAAAAAGAAAGAGGCGAATAACGAAGAGTGAAAATGAATTCGCAATAAGAAAAGGAGTTATAGCCGATGAGGCTTACCTCTGGGAACTCAACCGACGGCGCATCGGAGGGAGTAGCTGAGGCCGACATCGTCAGCGGTGAGATCACCACTGCAAATGGGTCGACGATGAGTCCGCCGAGGGTTTGGAGGGGATCGCCGGTGAGGTTGAAAATGGTTGTGGCTAAAGCGGTGGAAGCGAAAGTGATGGCGTGAAAAGCTTCAAGGCGGTTGTTATTATTTAAAGAGGTGCAGTAATGGCCAAAACGGAAAAGCCCACAATATTACAAATATAACGGACTTGGGGGCATTTGTTAATGACCAAATTTGGTAAGCCGACCATTGGATTTGGAACTAAAGCCGAAGCGGATTTTGAGGAGATCATGGTTTTCGAAGACAGAGTGCGCATCGGCTGGGATCGAATCAGTTACGGTGTTCATCGGCTAAAACCGCGTCAAACAAGGATAGCCGACGTAGCCGATTTTGATAAAGAAAGCCGATGTAGCCGATCCTGGTAAAAGTGCATTGTAATCGTCGTCGGATCCTTTTGAAGTGCTTCATAAGGATCGCCATACATGGATAGAGTCCACAAAAGGCAATTGTATCTAATAATTAGGCTGTTTTAAATAATTTCCTAATAGATTGTACCGGTAAGAGTCCACCTAGGGGACTTATCCATAATTTGAATTGTAATAGAGATAGGAATCGTGTACGACAAGGACATGTCATCTATGGGTATAAATACGACCCAAGACCCTGTAAACAAAAACAACAATTAGTTCAATACAACTTTGGTGCATCGCCACCTTTTTCCTTTCAATTACTTCGACGAGTTCTTGCTTTTGAGTTGGGCTGCATCGGGTTCGATCTCCGATGAGAGGTAAAGCTTGTTTTGGCGGCTTGTGTTCTCGGGATTAGTGCTTCCATCTTTATGAAACTCTAATCTGTTTTACGTAAATCGTCGAGTTATCATATGTGCTATATAATCTAGATCAATATTGCTGTCTAACCCTAATCGGCTAGCATCTGTTACTAGACAACAGCTGATAGGGTTAGATATCAGTGTCGACTTAGATTATATAGTGTATCCACCATCTCGAAAGCTTTTCATTGACTTGTTTAGATCTTATACTTCTTTTTATGCTTAGTGCTATTAGAGATAGTATCGGGGTTTCAGCCGATCTTACCTGATTAAGCTATCTCGTTTCCTATATGTTTACTTTATATGTTAAATATGCCCTTTATATTAAGATCTCATTGTGATGAAATATATTAAGTTTGTTATCGATCTGTTAGGCCAACTTAACACTTGATCGGTTCCTGTTTAATCTATTTAATCTATATTGATATCTTAGCATAAAGCGGTATCGGAGTACTAGCCGATAAATGTTAGACTTATGACATCGGCTATGCTATAAATAGGTATAATCTTCGTTTTAAAATATTTTTAGACATAAGTGATTTATACTGTCTTGGCACGCTACCGATCTATCCCAATCACTTGGTTTAAATGTATTTCGAGACTTAGATTATATATTATGAATGTCTACAGCTGATCGATTAGATCTAATTGCCAATTCTATACATACAACATAGGCTCAATATTGAACGATACGTCATCGGCCACAAGCCGATCGGCTATCGTTTATGGACTAATTCTATTTTCTTTCTTTGTTTCTTGTTGGTTGCAGGATCAAACCAACTGGCATGTCTACGAACCTCAGAATCAAGATTTGGACCTACACTAGAGTTAAGCAGATCTCTCAGGCCAGTGCGTGACATTTTTACCATCAACAGCAATAGAACAATTTTGGTTTTGCTTATGTCAGTTTAGCTATCGCTACTTCCTTATAGACGCGTGTGTCAGCTAGACCATCCATTCTATTTGTTTCGGAACCTCACTTCATCGTGTGAATCAGACCTGAAATTAGTATTTACAAATTGAGTTGTTTTTCATCTTGTTCTTGCGAGTTTTTCGATTGCTTGCAAGAATAACCCTAGTGGTTCGGTTGGTCGGGCTCCTGCAAAATCGCGTCAACCAATGGAGTCGGTGTATCGGTTGCTAAGGCGCAATTCCTCCGTGGAGTTTTGTACTCGGGCCGTGAACCTTGCTCCATTAAATCGAGTTTATCGTCTCCACCGAAAGATCGGGACACCCTAGTGTACATCAGGTGGTATCAGAGTGCAAGGTTGCTCGGTGAGAGATTTTTACTTTTGCATCTGTTATATTCCTATCGTCCAGAAAAAGCCAAAAAACAATAGATTAGATTAGTTTAGTTTTCGTGATCCCATAAACCCTTGAGCTCTTTTTACTAGTTACTAGTTGGTCGTAGCTTGTTGAGTTTTCGGTTGCTTCGGTTGTGTCGAGTTGCTGGTCTTAGTTTTAGTCCTTAGAGTTACAAGTTCTTATCACATTTTGTCACAGGCGTGCACTACTTTCTCTATCTGTTGGCCGAATCTGAAGTGTAGCTGAAACACGTTCTGTCACAGCCGTGCACTACTCGGTCTCTGTTGGCCGGATCTGAAGTGTAGCTGAATCACGTTGTGTTACAGGCGTGTACTACTCGGTCTCTGTTGGTCGATTCAGAAGTGTACAAGTTGGAGTACCAATCCAACTTGATTGCACCATCATCCTATACACATTGCAGAGAGAGAGAAAGTTATCAAAATACCCCTGCTCATTCCAGAAAACTGTGTGTGGAAAATTGTTCATTAGTTATCTTTTGGTTCATATATTCAGTTTTGAGGATTCCCCTAAAAAAACTGAAAAAAATTAAAAAGAGGCAAAAAAGGAGAAAAAAAGGGGCTGATATTTTTTTACTATTCCTTCCTTTTGTTCTAGGTGGTGTGAGTTGTGATTTCCTTTGTGCGTAGGCTCACGTCTCTAGCACTGTCTAGGCTAGGACCAGCATTGTACCGCCGTTGAATGATTATTCAACTCGCTTGACTAGCGTGGTTTCTAGTTTTCCTTTGGAGAGAGCAGCCCACCTACAGCTCCACCTTTCTGGCAACAACTTCATATGTTGTTCTTGATGCTGATGCACCGATACACCTCTCCCAAGGTTACCGACTTGTTGGTTGTCGTCACCTCCTGTCAGGCAAGGTAAGAACTGGTACGAGCTTGTGTGGACAGGTTGTGAGGGAGTGCCTTGCAGTAGCCACATCCTATTAGTTGTAGGGCTTTCATTTCTTCACTTGTTTTCCTTGTTGTCTCTGTTTGTTTGATCATGGTAGGATCGGAGGACGGCAAGGGTATGGTGCATTCTCCTCGTACGAAGGCATTATGCAACATTTTGAAAGGCAGGTGAGGGCACACATGGAAGGTGTTGATAATGACTTGCAGGTGACGAATGAAAAGATGGGACAATTGGAAGCTATGCAGATTGCAACCAACGTCCAACTAGCTGGTTTCGAGGCAGATGTGACAGCCATCAACAACAATCTTAACAATCTTCTCATGCGTTTTGAAACCTTCCATGATGTGAATGACCCACCACTTCAAGAAGATGATGGATCATCCGATGATAATTTGGATAACTATTCGGCTGATACAGAACATGGGAGTAACTACCGGCGCTTAAATCGTAATCGACCACATATGGATGGAGGACATCGCTAACGCGAGGTGTGCAATAATGATGATGCTTTTCATAAGGTTTAATTTAAGATACCTCCTTTTGATGGAAAATATGACCCTGATGCATACATTACTAGGGAAATTTCTGTTGATAAAAAATTTGCATGTCATGAGTTTCCTGAAAACACACGTGTTCGAGCTGCCACTAGTGAGTTTACTAATTTTGCTTCTGTTTGATGGATCGAACATGGTAAAAAAATCATGATAACATGCCTCAAACTTGGCATGCTTTGAATCGGGTCATGCGGACTAGGTTTGTTCCTTCTTATTATGCATGTGATCTGTTACATAAGTTGCAACAATTGAGACAGGGTACTAAAAGTGTAGAAGAGTATTATCAGCAATTACAAATGGTTATGTTGCATTGTAACTTAGAGGAGGATGAGGAACCTGCTATGGCTAGATTTTTGGGGTGTTTGAACCGTGAGATTCAGGATATCCTTGCTTGTAAAGAATACAATAACGTTACTCGTTTGTTTCACCTTGCTTGCAAAAGCTGAACGTGAAGTGCACGGATGACGTGCGGCTTTTAGGACTAACGTTTCTATAGGAAAAACTAACACTTGGCCGGCACATACAACTACTACGCCAACAGGACGCGCTCCACCACCATCTGCATCACCAAGTCTTCCTTCCACCTCCAACAACAACCCACATGCTCCTCCAACAAATGCAGATCCGAAGGTTTCCCAAAAGCCTACCACCACCGAGGGTGTTTCTTCTGTTGCTTCTACAGGAAGAACTAGGGATATTTAGTGTCATCGATGGAAGGGCTATGGGCATGTGCAGCGGAACTGCACTAACAAGCGTGTCATGGTTGTCAAAGATGACGGTGAGTACTCCTCTACTAGTGAGTTTGAAGATGATTCATGTGCTTTGCTTGCGGCTGACCATGCAGATAAGGATGAGGAGGAGGAACATATTGGTGCGGATGACGTGGCACAATTTGAGAGCGTCATTGTGCAACTGTTACTTAGTGCACAGATGGAGCAAGCGGAGCAAAATCAGCGACACACGTTGTTTTGAACAAAGTGTGTTGTCAAAGAGCGATCTTGCCGTGTGATCATTGATGGAGGTAGCTGCAGCAGTTTGGCTAGCAGCGACATGGTGGAGAAGCTCACACTCACCACCAAATCACACCCACATCCATATTACATTCAGTGGCTAAACAACAATGGTAAGGCAAAGGTATCTAAACTTGTGTGTATCAATTTTGCCATTGGATCATATAAAGACGTTATTGAGTGTTATGTTGTACCGATGCAAGCATGTAGCCTTTTGCTAGGCCGACCGTGGCAATTTGATAAAGAATCTATGCATCATGGTAGGTCAAATCAGTATTGTTTTTTGTTTACCATGATAAGAAATTTGTGTTGCATCCTATGTATCCTGAAGCTATAATTCAAGATGATGTTGCTAGAGCTAGAAAAGTTCAATCTTAGGAGGATGTTAAAAGTGATAAGAAAAATGAGATTAAGTTGAAAGCGACTTGTTTGATTTCTACCAAATCTGATATAAATGACTTTATTGCTTCCACTTCAACTTCATATGCTTTGGTATGCAAAGATGTTTTGATTTCACTTCACGATATGCAGCAACTCTTTGCCTCCTGCTGTTGCTAACATTTTACAAGAGTATGCTGATGTCTTCCCAAGTGAGATGCCATCGGGTTTGCCTCCAATTCGTGGGGTTGAACATCAAATCGACCTTATTCCTATTGCTTCATTGCCCAACTATGCGCCATATAGGACCAATCCAGAGGAAACTAAAGCGATTCAACGGCAAGTGCAAGATCTACTCGACAAAGGTTATGTACGTGAGTCTCTTAGTCCTTGTGTTGTCCCAGTTATTTTAGTGCCCAAACAAGATGGTTCATGGCGTATGTGTGTGGACTGTAGAGCCATTATAACATCACTATTGGATACCGTCATCCTATTCCACGCTTAGATGATATGCTTGATGAATTGAGTGGTGCTGTTGTGTTTTCAAAGGTTGATTTGCGTAGTGGTTACCACCAAAATCACATGAAATTGGGAGATGAAAGGAAGGCTGCTTTTAAAACTAAATTTGGTTTATATGAGTGATTAGTCATGCCTTTTGGTTTAACTAATGCACCTAGCACTTTCATGCGATTAATGAATGAGGTTTTGAGAGCTTTCATTGGAAAATTTGTGGTGGCCTATTTTGATGATATATTGATTTATAGAAAGTCAGTGGATGAACATTTAGACCACTTACGTGCTGTTTTTGCTGCTTTACATGATGCATGTTTATTTGGTAACCTTGAGAAGTGCACGTTTTGCACGTATCGAGTTTGTTTTCTTGGCTATGTTGTAACTCCACAGAGAATTGAAGTTGATCAAGCCAAGGTTGATGCCATACAAGGATGGCCAGTTTTGAAGACTATCTCACAAGTTCGAAGCTTTTTGGGCCTTGCGGGATTCAATTGCTGTTTTGTGAAGGATTTCAGCACCATTGTTGCACCATTGCATGCTTACAAAGAATGGGGTGCCTTTTGTTTGGGATACGCCACAAGACCTCATCTTCAACACGTTAAAAGATAAGTTGACACATTGTAACACCCTCAAAATCGAAGAAATTAAAAACCGGGAATTAAAAATAGGAACTTACAAAAACCTGTTGCTTGTTGCTTCTTGACCCTGTTCATTGCTTCTTATTTGCCAGCTTGGTTGCATAAATTTGTATGTGTGCGATTCCTCTCGATGTTTGAGAAAAACCAAACGATTTGAATTTTCGCTGGGGAGAAAAATTTTGGAGTTTAGAATTTGGAATATTAATATAAAATAGGAAAAGGGTTATGGATTCATAAAAATAAATATTTGGGAACAAAACATTATTTTTGTGGTTGTGGAATATTAATTAGAAAATAAAATGGCAATAAAATATTTGCAAGGGTATATATGAAGTCAAGAGATTATTCGGAATCAAAATTACATTTTTCGGAATTTAGGGAAAAAGGATTAAATTAAATGTGTGAGATATATTTTTAAAATAATTAAATTCGACGCCGCCGCCGGCCGTCACCGCCCGCTCGCGCGTGCACCACGCGCCGTGCCGTGCCGTGCCACGCCGCGCCCGACCCGCCCGCGCCGTGCACCGCTCCCGCCGCGCGTCGCCCGCCCGTACCGGCCCGCCCGTGCACGCCTCGCCGCACCACGCGTCGCCCGCCCGTACCGGCCCCCACGCCCGCGCACACCACGCGCCGACCCGCGCCGCGCACGCCACGCGCCGACCCGCGCCCGGTCCCCGCCGCGGCGCCGGCCCGCGCCTCGACTCCGGCTCCCGGGCCCCGCCCGCGCCGCGCCACGCGTCACCCCCGCCGGATCCCGCCGTCCTCGCACGCGCACGCCGCATTCGCCGCGCCCGGCCGCGCCATCCCGCGCCGCCGCGTGCCTCCCACCGTACCGCCGCGCGTGTTCCCCTTCCCCTCTTTTCTCCTCTCTCGCCGCGCCTAAAAATGGGGCCAACCCTCCCCATTTCCCCACCTTGCCGCCTCGTTTCCCCCTCTCGCCGCCGTTCTCTCCTCGCCGCAACCCTCGCCCGTGCGCCGAGCCGCCGCGAGCCATCGCCGCCTTTTGCCGGAGCGCCGCCACCTCTCCTCGCCATCGCCATAGCCGCCGGTAAGTCCTCGGGCCGCCGCCATTGCATTTGCGTCGGCCACCAGCCAAAGCAGAGGAGGAAGCGCCGGTCGAACAAAGAGAGGGAGAGGAATAGGAAAAAAAGGAAAAGGGAAAAAAAAGAAAAGAAAAAGGAAAAAGAAAAAATGGGAAAAATATGGAAAAATTCTGGAAAATTAGGAAAAATATTTAGAAAATATTTGGGAAAATATTTGGGCAAAAATATATTGTTTTCTCGTGTGTTTTCTCTGTGCAAAGTCCGAATTCAAAGTGGGATTTTCGGAGATTTCGTTTTCGCGTCATTTTTAATCCGGAGTTTATCTATTTTCTTTCCACCTTTAGAAATATAATCTTTTGGTGCTCGGACCTCCAAAACCTCGAGCACTAATTCTTTGATAAAGCGCTTTTTAAATTTGTCCCTTAATTAAATTGGATCGACGCTTTGCGAAAACCCTAAAATCCCGAACTCGCTTTTTAACTCAGATTTTATCCCAAAAACTCTCGTCCGAACTCGAGTATAACTTTAGGCTAAGTATTCGGAGTCGCTCTTATGATTCTTTCGATCTCTTGATGTCTTTATTTATTTCTGATCGAACTCAATTGATTTTTCACACGTACGGATAGCAACCGAGGGAGCAGGCACAGACTATGTTCAAGACCCCGTCCAACAAGTGTGCGAGCAAGGCAAGTCAACACTTTCCTTTGAACATATTGATCCTACTTTGCGAAATGATGTTGATTTTAATTACAAATTGCATGCTATACACAAATGAGTACCTATGCTTGATACACCTTGCCTTGATGTTGATTACCATTAGAGTTATTCTTTGTAACCTGCGATGTGATATGACCGGAGGATAGCTTCGGTAAAATGCTTAGCCCTGCTGATATTAGATTCGTGCATACTCATGATTTTACAAAGAAGCTTCGTGCTTGGGCAACTATCTTTGGGAAGGTAGTTGGAATACGGCATGTGGAGACATGAGCGCCACATTGCCTTGATCATGATGAAAATAGTTTTGATGAAAAACAAAAAGTACAAAGCCAATGTTTTGGACTGGGGCGGATGGTTGGATTTGGGTGGATTCCGGTAAAGGCAAGAACCGTCCCTGGTCAATTAAGGACCGAGCTATGAGACTTATAACCTGGAACGAGCCAGTACAACCGTACTTCTCGAATGGGTATAGACCTAGCGGAGTAGATAGCCGAGCAGAGGCAGTATCCCTGCATAGTGGTTCTTGAGTGAAGAGGTGGTTCTGGTTATTGAGATAAGGCTGCGGCCTAAGTGTTGAATAATTAATGAGAATGTTGTGAAGTTTTTCCCTACCCCGGGAGCGCCAGAACTCCTCTCACTGCTAGGAAAGGACAGCTAGAGTGCAAGAGGATTTAAGTTCATGGAGCGGGTACTGCCGAAACGAAGTTATTGAAAGGCTTTGCCGTGACCATCCCATATGAAGGGATGAAAGCTCATTCAACGAGTAGTCGCGGAGTACAGGTAAAGTGTACATCCACTGCAGTGTGAGTAAATCAATCTATTCGAATAGTTGTGCTCGCGGTTAATGAGCAACGTGACAAGTTTCTCCCATGGCTAGACTCATAAGTTTTAAAATGATGGGATGGGACTGCATAATGATTTTGTGTGCTGGTGGACTCAACTTCTCGAAATGCAAGAAGGGGTGGACTCGCCAGAAAACCATGACGAACCGGAGGCGGGAAGCCATCCTTGGAAATCATGATGGATGGTAGACAGAACCGTCGCCATTGTAACATACTATGGAATTAAAACATGACTTGGCTAGATATTAGGTTTGTGAAATGATTTGTGAAAATTGGCTTTGTGCAAATGAACCACAGCCATCCTTTGAATGACCCTATCATGTGCATCATTCTGTGTCGGCTTGCTGAGTACGTTGGGTACTCACCCTTGCTATACGCACAAACCATCAGAGGGAGAAAACGAAGAACTAGAGGACCCCTATGCTTACTACCAGGTGGGCGATGGAGGAGAAGACGTCTACTAGGTCTTAGTCCCCGGTCGTTGCCTATGGCAATCGACATGCCGCTGTCTTCCGACTGCTAATCTTATCTAAACTCTGCTTTTGGTTGTATCCGGACCAGTAGGTCCTATATGTATTGGATATTGCCTTCGGGCCTATTATTGTAATAATTTTGATGTAAGACTATTCGTGTACTTTGCACCTGGTAATTCAGAACTGTATTCATGGGTACCAAACTACTTGATCCAGGGATATGGTACTATGAACACGAATGATTCCCGTCCTAAAAAATGGGGGTCGACACACATGCACCTCTCCTGCAACTTCCTAATTTTAATAAGACTTTTGAGCATGAATGTGATGCTAGTGGACTTGGATTGGGTGGTGTTTTATTATAAGAAGGCAAACCTGTTGCATACTTTAGTGAGAAGTTGAGTGAGTCTGTTCTGAATTATTCCACTTATGATAAAGAATTATATGCTCTTGTGTGTACTTTAGAAACATGGCAGCATTATTTGTGGCCCAAAGAGTTTGTTATTCACTATGATCATGAATCTTTAAAGCATATTCATAGTCAAGGAAAACTGAACCATAGACATGCTAAGTGGGTTGAATTTATTGAATCTTTTCCTTATATTATTAAGCACAAGAAAGGGAAAGAGAATATCATTGCTGATGTTTTATCTAGGAGATATACCCTGCTGAATCAACTTGACTACAAAATCTTTGGTTTAGAAAGAATTAAAGATCAATATATTCATGCTCCTGATTTTAAAGATGTGTTGTTGCACTGTGAAGATGGGAGAGGATGGAACAAATTCATTATTAACGATGGGTTTGTGTTTAGAGCTAACAAGCTATGTATTCTAGCTAGCTCCTTTCGTTTGTTGCTGTTGCAGGAAGCACATGAAGGTGGCTTGATGGGACATTTTGGGCAAAGTAAACAGAGGACATACTTGCTGGTCATTTCTTTTGGCCAAAGATGAGGAAAGATGTCGGGAGATTTGTTGCTCGTTGCTCTACATGTCAAAAGGCTAAGTCACGATTAAATCCACATGGTTTGTATACTCCTTTACCCGTTCTGAGCATGCCTTGGGAGGATATTTCAATGGAAGTGTTAGGTTTACCTTGTACTCAAAAAGGACGTGATAGTATTTTTGTGGTTGTGGATAGATTTTCTAAGATGGCACATTTTATACCGTGTCATAAGACTGATGATGCTACACATATTGCTGATGTATTCTTTCGTGAAATTGTCCGTTTGCATGGTGTGCCAAAATATAACTGTTTTTGATCGTGATGTTAAATTTCTTAGCCATTTCGAGAACTTTGTGGGCTAAATTGGGGAGTAAACTTTTATTTTCTACTACCTGTCATCCACAAACTGATGGTGAAACTGAGGTAGTGGATAGAACTTTGTCTACTATGCTTAGGTTTGTTTTGAAGAAAAACATTAGGATGTGGGAGGAATGTTTGCCTCACATTGAGTTTGCTTATAATCGTTCATTGCATTCGACTACCAAGATGTGTCCATTTGAGATCGTTTATGGATTTTTGCCACGTGCTCCTATTGATTTATTGCCTTTACCATCTTCTGAAAAATTGAATTTTGATGCTACAAAATGTGCCAAGTTGATGTTAAAAGTGCATGAAACCACTAAAGAAAACATAGAGTGCATGAATGCTAAATATAAGCTTGCTGGTGATAAAGGAAGAATGCAATTGGCTTTTGAACCTGGAGATTCAGTTTGGTTGCATTCGAGAAAAGACAGATTTCCTGTTAGTGATATGCCCTAAAGGCAACATGGAGATGTTGGATATCATGGTCAATGTTTATGTATCAATAAATAAAGTGTTATTTGGTTCTATAAAATAGACAACTTGTATTGATCAATAAGTATGAGACTTATTTATGAGACTCTTTATTTATGAATCTATTTCTAAATGATCTATAATCATATATCATATCATTGGAACAAATATGATTCTAAGATCAGCATGTTTATTGATTGATGATCATGGCGATACCAAACTGTGGACCCCTGTTTTTGTAACAAGAATCATTCGTGTTGATAGTATCATTTCCCTGTATCATGTAGTTTGGTACCCACGAATTACATTACTGAATCATTTAGCGTGCAAAATACATCAATCGTCTTGCGCGAAATATTACAATATAGCATCCGAAGGCATTGTCTAGAACATAGGACCAAATGGTCCGGAATACAAGCAAAAGCAGAATACAGACAAGGCAGCGGAGAGAAGGCAGCGGCACGCCATTGCCACAGGCAACGACCGAAGTCTAAGACCTACTAAGCGCCATCGTCTTCCATTCCCACCTAGTAGTACTCGTACGGATCTTCACCGTCTTCATTGCCCATCTCTGAATGTTTTGCGTAAAGCAAGGGTGAGTACCAACCGTACGCAGCAAGCCACCACAACAACGATGCATATGACAGGGGACAATCAACGAACGGTTGTGGTTCTTTTGCATAAAGCTAGTTTTGCAATTCTTTTCACAAACCTATGACCTAAGACTGGTCAAGTTTTATTTCCGTAGTTTGTTTAATCAGGGACGGTTCTTTCAACAATCCATTGTGATCCCAAGGATAGCTTCCCGCCACTAGATCGTCATGATTTTCTAGGGTCTACCCCTTCTCGCTTCCCGAGAAGTTGAACCACCAGCACATAAAATCATTATGAATGCCCATCCCATCATTTTAATATTTAGAGTCTAGCCAAGTGAAAAACTTGTCCCGATGCTCCGTATCCGCGAGCACGGCTATTCGAATAGATTATTTTACTTACACTGCAGTGGATGTACACTTTACCCGTACTTCGTGACTTGCCCAACACATGAGCCGAAGTCCCAACGAATGAGACGCGTCAAGCCTAAGCCTTTCAATAACCTTACTTTGGCAGTACCCGCTCCATGAACTTGAGCCCTCATGCACTCTAGCCATACACAGTTTCTAGCAATGAGAGGAGTTCTGGCGCTCCCGGGAAGGGAAAATTCACACATTCTTTAAGTTATATTTAAGTCAAGTTTCAGTTTCAGTTCAGTTACCCACCGATGGTGACCCCATCTATAGGCTTCCCGCCCTGTAGGCTTCCCACCTATTCACACACCAAGTGAACCGCTATGCAGGGGTACCGCCTCCATTCGGCTATTTACTCCGCTAGGTCTATACCCATTGAGAAGTGTGGCTATACTAGCTCGTTTCATGTTTATCCCATGGCTCGGTCCTTAATTGACTGGAGGACGACACTTGCCTTTACCGGATTCCACCCAAATCATCCAGCCGCCCCAGTCTAAAACATTTGTTTGGTATTTAGTTTTCATCGAAAACTATTTCATCATTGTCATGGCAATGTGGCGCTCATGTCTCCACATGTCATATATAAACCACCTTTCCCAGGGTAGTTGCCCAAGCATATAGCATTTGATAAATATGAATATGCATGAATCTAAATTAACATGGTTAAGCATTGTCGAAGGTTGACTTCGAACGCATGATACTATAGGGTACAAAGAATATACAAGTATTCAACATCATGGCATGGCATATAACAAGTATGAGAGTTTTCATGTGTATAGCATGCATATTTGATTTTGAAAACAACATAAGTTAACAAAAGGGTTCAACATGCTCAAAGGTAGTATCGATAGAATCCGAGTTAAAATGAGTGAGTTACATTAATTTGAAATTTCACGTTAACCCGATTTGATTAATTATGAGGTGACATTATTTCAAGTTAATTCACTTTAAATTTTAGAAATATTATGATCGATGATTCAAAAATATTATACCGAAAATGATATTGTAAATCTCCAATTTTATTCCTAAACTTTATCGGACCGACAATCCCGAGGGTTAAAAGTTACTAAATCCGAAAATATTTTACCCTAAAGCTTGACACTTAAATAATTTAGAATTTAAATTTTAGAAAATCCATATGATAAAATTAGGGGTTAATAACAAATTAAATCACAATTAAAATTCCTAATATTATAATTATATCTATTTTATAATTATTCCCTAATCAATTTTTATTTCGGAAAAAATAGATTTTTATTTTCAATCTTTCCCCAAAATATTTTCCTGTTGGGGTTGAGGTACTTATAGGCGCACTGGGAACGAACGTCTCCGGTGGCCGACACGATGGGATGCATGCGCGGCGCGGTGTGGTGCGCAAGGGCCCGACGCGACGACGGTAACGTGCGGGGACGGGATGGCGACCGCAACGTTGGCGCGGCGATGGGATGGGGCACGGCACGACACGAGGCGGCGCAAGGCTCAAGGCGGCGTGGCGCGGGCGGTGATGCAACACGCGCGCGGCTCGAGAGGAAAGGGACCGGGCCGAACACCGGCGTGCAATGAATAGGGCATTTTTCCTTTCTGATTTTCCTTCTTTTTTTTTTTTTATAATTATTATTATTCATTCCTTTTGCATTTCACATATAAAAATACAATTTTTCCCAATTACAATTTAATTAAATTTTAAGTTTTTGCCCAACTTTATTTTTTACTTTATTTTTATTTATAATTAGCAATTTTTTGTATTTTACTCAAAAATATAATTTTAGTCCAAAAGTGAATTTTTATGAAACCTTAGCTTTTCCCCAATTATATTATTTTAATTTTATTTCTAATATTAAATTTGCGAATTTTCGTTTCTTTTTAGGGTTTTTAAACCCTTATTGACTTTTCATAAACTCGGCAACAAAGCCTTGCGAATAAGAGGCAAATAAATACGACAAGATGCAATCAATCAAAATATTTTTTTCTTTATAAATTCCAAATTTTAAGTTTCGATTTTTAAGCCTTCGAATTTTAGGGTGTTACAAACCTACCCCCCTTAAAATAAATCTCGTCCCGAGATTTTTTACCGGTTGTCGAATAGGTGTGGGCACCCCATCCTTAGAAAGATCTTCGCTCTCCCAAGCGGCCTCTTGGATACGGGGGCAGTACCACATTAGGTCAATGATAAATTATATGTCACGGTCAGGGGGCATTTCAGGCAATTCCCCAGGAAGTACGTCTGGGTAATCCTGTATTACTGGCATCCCGCTCATGGGTAGCATGGTAAATATTTCCGCAGCTCACTCACATAGCATCGGGTCTCGATCAAAGGCTATGCTCATTGCTAATCCCCCTGGGGTGAACACTGTGACCTCCCTTCAGCCACAGTCTATAACTCCCTTGTTCTTAGTCAACCAATACATTCCTAGTATGACATCGAGAATTTGTGGCAGTAGTACCACAAGGTTAAAAAGAAATACCACGTCTCTAATTCGGATAGGCACGTTAATGCGAGCATGGGGTACGGTTATATCTCCCTCGGGTGAATGCACTAACATGGGTCTCTTAAGTTTCACCCGGTGTAGGTTGTGTTGTTTGCTTATTTTTTTTGATGATATGAACGAATGTGATGCTCCTAAATCAAATAAGAATTTAACTCGGGCAGAGATGATAGAAAACATACCCATCAGTACGCTCTGATCTTCCTGTGACTCTTCGGCGTGCACATGGTTCACTTGTCCGCGATGAAATCCGGTAGTAGACTCATTGGGTTGGGGCGTCCTGAATAGACCGCGTCCAGCAGTAGGGGTAGCAGTACCGCATACAGCCATTGCATTGGTGCCGGTACGAATAGGGGTGCTGCGTGGCTTGGGGCAGTTGTTGCCGTAGTGCCCAAATCCTCCACAGTTGAAGCAGTTCACATTCTTCGTTCCCGAAGCAACTAGGGTTGGTGTCGGAGTACAGAACTGAGTCGCAGTCGGCCTGCTGACATTGCCAGGTGAAGTAGGACGGCTGGTTGCCATGACAATTGGCTTCCATCCAGACGGAGTGGCTCCCTTAGGACACTGAGACGCTCCCTGAAGTGGGCGGGTCATAGCGAGCCTCCTCTTGCGGCTGTTCTCCACCATCTTTTGTTTGTGCTCTAGCCTCACAACCTTGTTAATTAGTCTCTGAAAGTAGGTATGATCTCGTCCAATCATAGGCCCTCACAATTCATCGTTCAGTCCCTCGATGAACTTGTCGATCTTCTCTTCTTCATCAACTAAATCGCTAGTTCCATAGCAGGCAAGCTTGGGTGAACCGGTTTAGGTATTCTTGCATAGTGGTGTTCCCTTGTCGTAGTCTCCTGAATTCATTCTTCTTCATACGCATCACTACCGCAGGCACGAAGTTCTGGCGAAAGGTGGCGGTGAATTCCTCCCATGTGGGTTCCGTAGCATCCTCTGCTCGAGTTTCCTTATAGGTATCCCACCAGTCACTGGCGGGTCCTTCTAGTTGGTTTGCGGCAATGATCACTTTGTCGGCTTCACGCACACGCACAAGGGTCGGCTTTTTCTATATGACGCGTAGCCAATCCTCCGCATCCATGGGTTCCTCTGTCGTAGCGAAGGTGGGTGGCTTAGCTCTCATAAATTTGCCAAGGCTTGAACTTCCGCGGCCTCCTTGGTTGTTGGCGATGGCTTGCAACACCTGGGTTTGTATAGCCATGACCTTAGCCAAAGTGGTGGGATTCGGCTCTGGTGGGTTTTCATTGGCGGCCATTGCCCGACGTCGGTAAACCATCTTTATAGTATAGATAAGTAAGAACCTTGACCTACTAAGGTCACAATCATACTCTTTTTATTTTGGGTTGGTTAAGGTGATCTTTTATGGGGCAAGCATGGTGGAATAAACTCATTCATAACACAATCATGGAACATTACATAGGTCCTTACTCAATACATCAACAACCGATACAACAAACCACACATACGCAGTCCAACAAAATACAATGCAAGCTAATATCGAACTACAGTCATGCAACCATCAACTACTAAGGGGGTGTGTTGTTCTTGCTATCCCAAAAGCCATCCAAAACAAGACCAATGCCAGTGCAGACCTCTCGTCTAGTCGTCCAGCCAGTCGTAGGAACCGGGTGCAGGAAGTGGGTGGTGCCTAGTAGACACGAATCGTAGTCCCCATGGCTCAGAAGTGGTCGCCTCAGGGTTAGTCTTGGGCTTCTTGCCTCTGGGTCTCGTGCTCTTGCGGGTAGTCCTGCGAGTGATGGGTCCTCCCGCAAAGCTGGTGCGGTAAGCAGGAGCCTCGTCCTCCGACGAGTCTGTGATGCTGGGCTCTCTCTCGACCTCCTCTGGATTTGACTCAGTCCCTAGGTCGGTATCAATCTGGATTAGGATCTCCACTCTAGAACCGGGTCAGATGAAGCAACTGTGGCTATCGGTGTGGGCTCTGTCTCTGCAGCAGCAGGCTGTGACGCGGCAGGATCCACTAGGTAGGGTCTGGACTCTGTGCTCAACTTGCCAACCTCCTCCAGTAAAGCATGGAAAGTGGCCAGGTACAGCGCAGTGAGGAAGTAGTAGTGGTTGCGAGCCAATGCAGGGGGTGGTGGCGTTGCGGTGGAAGTAGAGGCAGCCACAGTGGTAATCGAGATCGTACGGAGTTGCTCCTCCAGCTGACTAACTTGCCTCTGGCTCTTCCTCAGCTGCTCCTCAAGGGTGGCCATGGCCTCGCCATGGGCGACATACCGGTCCAAGAGCTGCTCATACTATGTACCGTTAAACTGGAGCTGGGTCTTCAGCGAGTCGACCTTGTTGCCACAGGCGTGGTGCTCCTTCCCGAGCTCGCCCAAGCGTCTCTGCTGCTCGTCGATCTCCAGTAGTGCCTCCTCATAGCCGTCATCTTCGGCCTTAGCCCACCTGGACAGACGGGTCACCATAGGGTTTTAACAGCACAGGGTATCCTCCACGGTGCAGACGGAGTTGCCTTCCTCCCGATACGGGTGATGCGCAAACTCAGTCCTTGTCAACTCAGCCCTGTGGATGGCGTTAAGATGGAGGGAATGCCTCACGGACATCGTCCTGAAGTGTAGCCTCCACCGAGTCACGCTTGTAGCACGTCCTGGAGCAGAACTACGGCTCGCTATCAACGCGTGACTCAATCGCCACGGTAGCCTCCCACTCGGGACGATCTCCAGTGCCAAACCTCCTACTCCTTTAGGTGGGTAACTCTGTGTATCTCAGGCGCCACATTAGTTGCCATAGCTGCGAGACGTATCCATCCTTTCGTGGAACCTCCCAGGCTCCGATCTGACCTTGTCCTGCCATATATTTTTAAGAAAACCAGAGTCAGGGAGAAGGGGGAGTAAAACAAATTTTGTAGAGAGACAAGGAGACAAGAGTATAGGGAAAACACATTTTGTTTTATAGACATAATGTTTTTATTTTCAAAATAATCCTAGATGGGGATTTCTCCCTTTAGCCAACTACAAAGGGGGTGGGGCACCATTGGTCTTATCCTAAAGTCGCATGCTCTCGTACGAGCTCTGTAGACCCCTATTTTTGTAACAGGAATCATTCGTGTTCATAGTACCATTTCTCTGTATCGAGTAGTTTGCTATCCGTGAATTACATTACTGAATTATTCAGCCCGCAAAATACATCAATCATCCTACGTGAAATATTACAACATAGCATCCGAAGGCATTGTCTAGAACATAGGACCAAACGGTCTGGAATACAAGCAAAAGCATAATATAGATAAGGCAGCAGCACGCCATTGCCATAGGCAACGACCGAAGTGTAAGACCTACTGAGCACCATCATCTTCCATTACCTCCTCGTAGTACACATATGGATCTTCAGGGTCTTCACTGCCCATCTCTGAATGTTTCGCACAAAGCAAGGGTGTGTCAACAATGCATATGATAGGGGTTAATCAAGGAACGATTGTGGTTCTTTTGCATAAAGCTAGTTTTGCAATTATTTTCACAAATCTATGACCTAAGAATGGTCAAGTTTTATTTGCATTGTTTGTTTAATCAGTGACGGTTCTGTCCACCATTCATTATGATCCCAAGGATAGCTTCCCGCCACTGGATCGTCATGATTTTCTATCGTCTACCCCTTCTCACTTACCGAGATGTTGAGCCACCAACACATAAAATCATTATGCATGCCCATTCCATCATTTTAAAATTTAGAGTCTAGCCAAGTGAAAAACTTGTCCCGATGATCCGTACCCGCGACGACGGCTATTCGAATACATTGTTTTACTCACACTGCAGTCGATGTACACATTACTTATACTCCATGACTTGCCCAACAAATGAGCCGAAGTCCCAACGAATGAGATGCGTCACGGCAAAGCCTTTCAATAACCTTACTTTGACAGTACCCGCTCCATGAACTTGAGCCCTCATGCACTCTAGCCGTACACAATTTCCAGCAGTGTGAGCTGTTCTGGCGCTCCCGGGAAGGGAAAACTCACACATTCTTTAAGTTATATTCAAGTCCAGTTTCAGTTCCAGTTCGGTTACCCACCGATGGTGACCCCATCTGTAGGCCTCCTGCCCTGTAGGCTTCCCGCCTATTCACACACTAAGTGAACCACTATGTAGGGGTATTGCGTCCATTCGGCTATTTACTCCGCTAGGTCTATACCCATTGAGAAGTGCGGCTGTACTAGCTCGTTTCATGTTTATCCCATGGCTCGGTCCTTAATTGACCAGGGACAACACTTGTCTTTGCCGGATTTCACCCAAATCATCCAGCCGCCCCAGTCTAAAACATTTGTTTGGTGTTTAGTTTTCATCCAAAACTATTTCATCATTGTCATGGCAATGTCTCCATATGCCGTATATCAACCACCTTTCCCCAGGGTAGTTGCCCAAGCATATAGCATTTGATAAATATGAATATGGATGAATCTAAATTAGCATGGCTAAGCATTGTCGAAGGTTGACTTCGAGCACACGATACTATATGGTACTGTTGATGAGAAAATTCTCTCACGCGGTGGCCTGGAAGATCTGCTTAACTGCAGTGCAGGTCCTTCTCGGCTATCTGTGTTGTGCAGGGCGTGCCAGTTGGTTTGATTTGTTAACCACTAAGAAAAACAAAGACATATGTGTTATGGGTTAGGTTAGATCCTACTGGATCGGCTGTAAGAGTCAATTTAAATATATATGCTATCCCGAGGTGTATTTTAACCAAGTGACTAGAATAGATCGGCTGCGCCGAGACAGTATTAACCACTTGATCCATATATACAATGGGATAATAAATATATGTTTTAACAGCCTAGCCGATACCGTAAGTCTAACTGTGAATCGGCTAGTACTCCAATTCATCTTATGAAAAGATATTGATCTAAGCTAAATGCGCTAAACCTAGATCAGTCGGCTGTTGGCTACGGCTGACAAGCTGATTCTGGCTTAGGGCATTTAACTAGAGCAAGATCTTAATATAAGAGGCGGTTTTAATAAACCTATAGTAAATATACCAAAAGAATATTAAAACAGATAAGGCTGGCTGAAACCCCGGCACAATCTCTAAATATATACATCTAGCCGAATAGATCATAAAAGCTCTAAAAACGACTTAATAGATCAATATTGATGCAGCATTAAGTATAAAAAGAACAACCAGATCTACTATAGCTGATGTAAATACCTCAAGACGGTGGATATCACATATAATCTAGGCCAACCTTTAGATCTAGCTCTATCGACTGCTGATTCTTGATAGAAACAAGCCGATGTCAAGACAGATCTAAACATTGCTCAACATTATATGTGATATATGATAACTAGCGCAGAATAAATCATCAAATTTAGAGTGTCATAATGATGGAACCACTAAATCCGACGAGATACACCACTAGCGACAAACATTTACAATAATTTGGGGATCGAAATGATGCAGCCCGAAGCCGGATCAAGTGTTCGTCTGAAGAAAAAGGAGGCGATGCACCGAAGGTTGGATTGATTGTGTGAATGTCTATTTACAGGGATCTCGGGTCCAATTTATACCCAAGAATAACATTATCCGTGTGAACTACGGTCTCTATCTAATCTACTATTTAAAATATGACAATATGCCGAGATAACGTCCCATGCCGCATTACATTAGAAAATCTAAACAAACTCCTAATTTACAGATACAATTGCCGTTATAGGACCCTAGCCATAGATGGCAGTATCTGTTAACGTGCAATTTGGAAACCGAATCTTCTATTTATCTTTCAATACTTTCATCAGAAACGGTCTTATCCTCTCCTCTGACTCAGCATCGGCTATTGGCTATCCTTATCCGACTCAACCTCAACCGATTGACCCTGTAGCTGATCGCACCGCAGCCGACTCGACCTCTGTTCTTCCGATCCGATTCCGTTACAATCTCGGCAGAAATTTAGGATTTGGTTACCAAATTTAGCTGTTAACACATGCCCCAAGTCTGTGATAAGATAATATCGCGGATTTGCTGCTTTTCCAAATTCTCGCTCTTTCCGACCTAAACCGTTTCGGCTGCCCAAAAATATTCTTTAAATACCGCCTTCCCGGCCGCCACACGTGTCACGTTACCACAAACCAACGGCCACTCAACAATCCCTTGAGTTCTCCGGCGACGTCGATGACCTTGGAACCCTCGTCTTCCTCGGCGAACCCTAACAGGCGGCAATCAGCAACAATGGCTTCCTCAAGCGCCCACTCTAAAGCCACCCAATCGGAATATCCAGAGGTAAGTTCCATCGCCTATCACCCTTTACTTCTCACAATTTGGCTTTCACCTTTTGTAATCTCATTCTTTCATCCTTTAAACCACAACATCTTGGTCACCAAATTGCAATCCCAGACGTTACCAGTCCCAATCAGTTTTCATTAGGGCCGATTGGCAACATAGACCCAAGCGAGCTCATCAATGCTGAAATGAATCGAGTGCCCTTCAGATTTTCCACTCCCAACTTAGCTCACTGGTCTAATGCCTTCAAATCTTGGCACTCAACAGACAAAACTTGGCTAGCTTGGTACTCATGGATGTCGGCTAGGCTACAGACCCACTGGACTGAGATAGGGATAAATCAATGCCTAGCCCTGACCATAGCCGATGTCTCAAAGGATGAACCCCTCTTATCGGCTGCCACCTACTTCTGGTCGGACACGCTAAATGTGTTCCTTTTTAGGCAAGGGCCAATGACACCAACCCTCATGGATATAGTGATGATCACCGGGTTGGATATAACATCAACAGTTGACCCAATCGGCCTCAATATCAAGTGTTCTCACAATTTCAAGACCAAAAGCATAGGGGGTTGGAGCGGATTTATCTCCTTAAACAAGAAAGACGGCCCAATTTCTGAGAGAGAGCACACTGCTTTCCTGCTAATGTGGCTAGAGAAGTACGTCTTCTGCGGGTAGAGCCGTGGGCCGACTAGTAACTGGTAGCATGTAGCCGAAGCCCTAGTAAGCAAGAAACAAGTTCCTTTGGGGAAATATTTGCTCGGCTACTTATACCAAATGCTAAGTAGTGCATCGGCTCGGCTAGCTTATCAACAAGCTGTCAACACAGGAGGGCCCTGGTGGTTGCTACAACTTTGGTTAAACCTTCACCTCTACCGGGTTGCGAAAGGCCATCCCTATTAGAGGCCGATTTCCCCTTAATCGAGCCGAGATTTGAAGATGATGAGGAGGTAACCACACGCCGATGCTTGTCATACAGGGAGGCAGCAGCAACCTATCCTAGATCCAAACTAACAGCCAAACATTTCAAAAACTGGTTTGGTAACCTGTATAGTGGCTTCCCAATCACTTCAAGGATATGGTTTGCTTATACGGACTTTGAAAGAATTTGAACTCCCAAATGATTTTCGGTTGGATGAACTCAACTCTGAAAGTTATGACAAGCCGATGGAAATATATACATCGGCTATCACACCTTGCATACTTCCAGTCGGCATTCACCAAGGACGCAACATTCAGAAGTCTTATGAATTTTATCATCCGATGGTAGCCGCAAGGCAACTTGGCATGGGTCAACTGCCGATTGGCCTCTACTACGTAGATAAGATCCAAACCAGAGGTAAGACTGAGGGCGACATCATGATGAATCGGCTGCTTAATATCCCTGGTCCCCCTCTTGGCAGTATTGACAACATCGATCTGGCAGTGAGGAGGACATCAATCTTCAGTCGATGGTGGAATGAATGGAAGCGGCACTTGTTACACCAGTCGGCTTCGACGTATCTGACCATCATCGACCCGGAAATGACTCCATCGGTAAATATCTTTTTCCTCATCTTAGTCCCTGTTTTTCTTTCAGCCTCTCTCTATATTATTGGCTGATCATGCTTCATTTCTTTGCAGACAACCGACTCCTCACATCTACACGTAAGCAACACAGGAGTGGCCATCCACTATGCCCCTGGGCTGTTATCTGGCGGCTGTGGACTGGCCCCGTCCATCATCCGTTGCCATGCACCGAAGGTGGGAACTTTGCTCTACGGCCAGACCCGTGCGCCGCTGCATCGGCTAAAAAGGGCAGCACCATCGGCTGTGGCTACTCCAGCTACAGAGAAAAGGAAGCGTGCCTCAAGGAAGCCGAGGACAGCCCCAGCCGACGATTTGCCCCCAGTCGATCCATATGTAGATGCGGCCCTCGAAGAAGAAGTTAGGGACGAGGAAATGGAAGAAGCCGTCAATGCTGCCGCAGCCAAAACAAGTTCTTTAGACAAGTACGCTCAAACCCCATCGGCCGAGCAGACCACCGAGCGAACTCCAAGCCCTCCGAAAAGCATCCCTTGTCCTCAGCCGGTAAGCATTTTTATTGCTCAATCCTGCCATCTTTCTCCTTTTTCAAATTGCAACTTATCGGCTTTTTGTGTCCATAGGCCAAGAAATTAGCCACAAAGAAGAAAACGGCTCCCCCTCTTTCGGTAAACCTTATCTTCATTTCTTTCTTACCAACACAGCCAAATTTCTAACTTTGCATTTTTCAGCCTCCCCGTGCTCCAACACCTGTCCCCCGTGTATCAAGGGAGCCGACACCGATGGTCGCGCGTGATGGTGATGCTGAGGATGTGGCCACCTCAGTTTCAGCTATCTGAGTAAGTCCTGTTTAGCTTTACAAATTGGCTTATTGGTCATGTCGACTCTCTTACCAACTCTCAACTTGCAGTCTGTAGCCGATCTCCTAGACTTTGATTTATCAGAATTCCTTGATCCCGACGAGGGCGCTGATAAGGCCGTGGTTGTATCAGACAATGAGCTACAAGCCACTTTGTCAGATATAGCCAAACGGCTGGAGTGCTCTCTAGATTTCTTGGTCACCGACTGCGGTTCCATCCGTAGTCGGTTCGAAGACATCGGCTGTCGGACCAGCTGGCTGACACCATCGCACCGGCTACTTTTCTAGAGGCGCACCGGCACAAACTCGAACGAGCCAAACAAAGGATAGCCGATCGCTGTTAGAACAAGGCACTGGAAGCCACCATCAAGGCTAGCCAGCAGGAAATCACTGCCGAAAAGGCCAAATTCGACGCTCTTGAGACCGAGCCCATTGCCAAACTCGATCGGCTTCGCAGACATCGGGAAGAGCTGATAGCCGAGCTTGCCACCATCGATGCCAACATCGTAATCAAGGAACAACGCGTGGCCGGCCTACCGAAGGAGATCGAGGACCAACGAGCAAGGATCAAGGCGACCATGTCAAACCTGTCGGACATGGCCAAGGCGATGAAGCCGATCCCGGGGAGCGACGTGGCCGATGCACAGGCCATAGAAGAAATAGATGGGATCCGCCGCAGGGCAATATCGCCCATTAAGGACTTCCTTAGGCGTTGAGTTGGCTGTAATGGTTGGGGCAGAACTTGTGAACCTTGTAATCTAACTGTCGCTTGTAATCGGCTTTCGTCATCTCTTGTTACTGATTTGAACTATCTTCTGTAATTGGCTTGCCTTACTTGATTTCCACTTAACACATGCTTGCCGATCACATTAAACTCGCTTGAATACTCAAAAATTTTTGAAAAATTTGCTCTGTCTCCTCGATATCATATTGTATTGTATATGCGCCCCTAATTTTGTTGATGATGTTCCCAGCATTAATGAAATTATTAAATCGCAAACCTTGTCGCTGTCGACTAAACTGATCTAAAGTAGAGCGATTGGGGGAAAAACTTGGCATAAAAATATCCTAAAGGTGATGCGTGCGCCACAACGCATCGGCTAATACGAATCGGCTGAACAAACAGAGCCGAATCATGAATTGATCCATAGACCTGGGTAATATTTCTTTAAATATTTGCCATTCAGAGCCCTTCCAAACACATCTCCATCCAAACCCTCTAGCATATAAGCTCCTTTAGAGATGCATTTGTGGATCTTGAAAGGCTCTTCCCAATTTGGTGACCACTTGCCGAATTTATTATCTCTTGATCCAATCGGCAATATCAATTTCCAAACGAGCTCGCCCTCTTCGAAAGACTTAGGTACAACTTTCTTATTATAATGACGGGCGACTCGTTCTTTATCCCTTGTTACTTTTCCAAGGCCCTCATCTGTCGCGCCCTAAAAATCGTTGAATTATAAATCATTGTGAAAAGGGCATTTCTAGAAATTGTAAAAATCAAAAATAGCCTCGAACAATTAAAATTCCCTAAGTTCAACTCGAACCGGCATGTGGGAACTTTGTTCGAATTCCTGATGCTTCAAAATATGTAACCAATTTTTACTTTAATTTTCAGAGCATCAAATATTTTTAATGCAACAATAACCTCTCTCGTATTTCTAAAAAAAGAAAAATTAAAATTGAACCTCTCTCCCTCCTTCTGGGCCGTCGGCCCATCTCTCCCCTCTCCTCGGCCCAGCTGCGCCCCATCCTTCCCGGCCAGCCGCCCCCTCCTTTTCTTCCCTCTCCCCGGCCCATCTCTTTTTTCCCTCGGCCCAGCTACATTCTTGCCCGGCCCAGCAAAGCAGTAGCTGCACCGCGCACGTGCACGAGGGCGCGTGCCCGCGCACCTGGCAGATGGGCCCCACTAATAGTGTCGTCTTCAACCATGAGCAGTGCCTGTTCTTCTCTCTTTCCCGTGAAAGCCCTAGCGCAGCCATCTATTGATCTGCCTCCCCGGTTGATTTCCCTCCCATTTGATTGCAAAAATCGATTCCGCTTCACCTCCTCATTATTTCCCCTCTTGAATCAACCTCAATCGTGCCCTAATGCGTCTTGAATCGATGCCTGTTTATCTCCTGTGATCCGACGCCATGAATGGCCGGCGCCATTTCTCTCCCTCCGGCCGACCCCTCCTTTTCATCTCCCCGGCGTCCCTCTCCCTCCCCCGTCCTATAAAAGGGTGCCCAGCCCCCTCCTTTCTTCCCCACACCGTCCTCCCTTCCCTCTCCCTCATCCACCTCTCTGTTGAGTGCAAGGAACCACGGGAACAATGACATCGCTAGCAATCCAAAGCTATCAGCCGCCTCTTCCTCACCACTGGCCGTCTTCGTCGTCTCCTCACCGTTCTCGCTGCTCCGGTGAGCTTGCCGCCACCCACTGCCATCTCTCCCTTTCCTCTGTCTTCAGTCTCCCTCTCAAGCAGCAGCAGTTGTTCAAATTGCGAAAATAATTCACGAACTCATAAATCGCCATTCAAACAACACCTAAAATTCAAACGGCCATATCTTGACCGTTTGAACTCAGAATCGACCCGTTCAAATTTCTAATTTTTCCTTAAACAGTGTAGAACCCATTTTTGTGCTTTATTTCTACATCTTATATGGTTGTTGTTTATCTTTTGGCCTTTTTCTTTTGCGTTCGTCACGTCTTGCAGATCCGGAAGAGCCGCTCTACCTCGAGGTCGACCTTGAAGACTTTTGTAGCGAGCAAGGCAAGTCATGTCATCTTGATCATATTGTTGCCCCAATTTATAAAATTATTTTTATTTAAATTATTGTATTTTTCTTTTTTAAATTTCCGCATTTATCACTGTTTTATTTAGCCGTACCGATTCTCCTTGTTATAGCCTTATTAATTGTATTATTATTAACCTTAGTAACCCTAGGAAAAATAAGACTAGTGAGTACTTTATATGTGTGTTGCTTACTAGTGAAATTTAGGAATATGCTTAGCCCTGCTTAAATAGAAACAGTTAGATGTTTTCAATAATTAGACTAAGAACTAATTTGTAAATAATGGAAATATTGGTTGTTTAGCTTTGACAATAAATTTCCCCTTCAAAATTTCCCCAACCATGTTTTCGGCTGAGCACGAGGTGTATGGTTTTTTTAGTCGCACCTCGCCCGCCATAAGGACCGGTCTTTGGGCCTCTGTTGCAAAGCATTTATGTACTACCACCTGTCTGATGGGTAAGGCTTAACACGTCGACTAGCGCGGTCAGAAACAAAAAAAAGACACGGATAGGGGCGAATGAGGTCCTAGCTAGGGCTGACGTCTCTGGCAAATGAAGGCTCAGAATGAGTTTGAGATGCTGGGGGCATAGACTGTCTGCTCGACCCAGGGCACCTGGCGGGGGAAGTCTATGTCGGTCTTGTTTGTTTAGGGCAGTACTAAGCGATGAGTTATGTCATGGCTTCCGTCCGTATGCCATGGTGGCATGTGGCACGTCACAACACGTGAGGGAGACATGTCTGGTGGGTAAAGATGTACACCTCTGATCAGAGTTTAATCTATTCGAATAGCCGCGCCCTCAGTTAATGGGCAAGCCGAGCAATGTACCCAAGTTAGACTTAAATTCTATTTAAAACTGAAATAATTGAAGTTAGCACTTGTTGGCCTGGGTTAAGGCAAGATCGCGTTGGTGCGCGGCTTGATAATAATATGATTAGAGATAGGCTCGTGTTTTAATTAAATGTCTTTAAATATTTAAATGCTTAAAATGTTGTTTTTCTGCAAAATAGCTTTATATATAAATTCCTTGTACTCCCTTGCATTATATTTGCATTTTCCCGGCATGGCTTGCTGAGTACGGTGGTTGTACTCAGCCTTGCTCCTTTTTCCCCTTCTAGCGGAGGAGTGTTTCGAGGTTGAAGGCTTTGGTGTCTAGCTTGTGCCTGCCGTCAAAGCGCCTTTGGTGGCTCGTCGTAGCTGTCGTCTTTTATTTGTTTATCTTTCAGTGTTGGGCCTTTGGTCGCCCATGTAATAAAGTACTCTATCTATGCTTTCGCTTGTTTACTCTGTTAATTACCAACTATGTAATTTGTACCTTGCCTCCTGGGACAAGGATTTATGCACTCACAATCGGAATATAGTGTTCTATTTTCCAGACATGACAAGTTGGTATCAGAGCCTCCTTTGACCCTAGGACTGGCGAGACAACCCCTAGAAAATATCTTTTTTACTTAAATTTGTCCCTATTTACGAAAATTGTATTCTGTCTTTTCCTGCTTACTCTTTTAAAAATTTCTTACTGACCTTTCATTTTTGAAAATTTTGTAGATGGCCCTCCCCTTGACCCGTCTCGGATATGGGCAAGATGGTTTCGTTCTGGAGCTATGTCACCTTTGCCTTCATCTCGGCTACACCAATGAGGTGGAGTACACGGGAGTGAAGCTTCCTACTACCGGCAACGACGACGCTCCCCAGGCAGAATGAGAGGTCACGGCTACCCTCCTTTCCAGCCACCCCAACCGCTCCTCTCTGACTGCCTCGGCTGAAGGAGACACATTCGTGGAGGCTTGCCAGAGCACGACGCTTCTCCTCATCAGTATGCTAGGGATGACGTACAACTACGAGTTGCAGCACACTCCATACCGCTACCACCCTCGTCGCATGGACCCGAGCGACTACGCTAGCTTCAGGGGGACCCGCTTAGAGGACGACACCACCCTTCGTCACCTTGCTCGGATGGTGGAGGCCTACGACACTGCTTGCATCGACTTCCACAGGCTCGTGAAGCGCAGGTTGGTGGAGAACAACCTGCGGATCCTGAGTCTGCGCCAGGAAAACCTGAGTCTCAAGAAGGAGCTCAACGCCCTAGAGGAGGAAATGCGTCAGCTCAAGCTCGCCAACGGCCAGGACGCCTCTTCCATGCGTCGTCGTGTCTGCCGCAGCCTAAAGATCACCATCCGCAAGAGCACCACTAGTCTGTCCCTCGTTCGCAAGGCCCTGGCAGAAGGCAAGGTTCTAACTCTGAAGGCCCCTCGTAGCAACGCCTCCAGCAGTGGTAGCACTCCTCCGACAGCAGACGAGTAGCTTCAGGGCGCGTGTGTTTTTCCTCGTTTCTCTTATGGCTCTTTGGTGTGTGTGGACGCAGCCTATACCGGCTCGTTGTGGTATAGCTTCGCCCTGTTAAAAACTTGAGTTATCTCACCAACGTCAGTATAATAAAAATCTAAATAAGTTGGGTTAATAGTTTGGCTCCTGCTTTTCTTTTGTCTCCTTATCCTTCTCTTGCTTGGTTCGGTCAGATGGTGAACACCAGGAGGTCAGCGGTGATGAGCACGGGCGAAGGCAATGCATGTGATCATGAGAATGCTCCACCACCCCCACCATCGCCCTCCACCACCCCCACCTCATGACAATCCCATTCTCACCCGATACTAGCTCAACAAACCAATATGATGGCTGCTCTTCTCCATCATATCCAAAACCAGAATGCCACTAATGCTCCACCACCTCCCCCTCCCCAGTCCAAGCTCGCAGAATTCCTACGTATTCGCCCACCCACTTTCTCTAGCACCTCCAACCCCGTAGATGCTATAGATTGGCTGCACACCATCAAGAAGAAACTTGACCTAATCGAGCGCACCGATGCTGAAAAAGTTGCCTTCGCTGCCCACCAACTCCAAGGACCCGCTTCTGAATGGTGGGACAAGTTCCAAGCCACCAAACCTGCAGAACGGCCTATCACTTGGGGTCGCTTCAACGCCGTGTTTAGAAAGTCTCATGTGCCAGCTGGTATTATGGCTTTGAAGAAGTGAGAGTTCCGGGATCTAAAGCAAGGCAACCACTCAGTAACAGAATATTTGCAAGAATTCAACCGTCTTGCCAGATATGCCCCAGAGGAAGTACGCGAAGATGAAGATAAGCAGGAAAAGTTTCTCTCAGGACTCAACCCTGAGCTGTCAGTACAGTTGATCTCCAGTGACTATTTCCAGCGTTTGGTGGACAAGTCTATCCGCCAGGAAGCCAAGAACAAAGAACTCGACAGTCTCAAGCGTCGCATGGCAAACTTCAAGGCACAATAGGGGCCAAGTCAGAAGCTCCGTTATACCACTCCTCATCACGGTGGATCTTCCTCCAAACAACAGTTCCGCCCAGCTTCCTCTATGCAATTTGTCAACAGGTCTTCATCGCAGCAGCAGAACCAGGCGATAAACCGTGCACCTCGTCCTACTCCAACAGTAGCACCAGGAGTGCCAACCAACAATGACCGTGATGGAAAAGTCCTCCTATGCTTCAACTGCCATGAACCAGGGCATTTTGCCAACAAATGCCCAAAGCCGAAGCTCCTGCAAGGCCAGGCACTAGTCCGCAACAATGGTGGCAGCAACAACATGACGAGGGGACATGTGAACCACGTCACTGTAGAGGATGTGCAGGCAACTCCGAAAGTTATCATTGGTATGTTTCTGGTTAATTCTGTTCGTGCATCAGTTTTATTTGATTCTGGAGCAACACACTCATTCATATCAAGAACATTTGTGGCGCAACATAACTTGAGGGTATAAAGCCTTAGCAATGCTATGCTAATTACTACCCCCGATGGTCAAATGCCAGCTCGGCAGTTCAGTCCATCAGTGCCCACAGAAATCCAAGGGATTCCTTTTCTAGCCAAGCTCATCCTTCTGGAATCCAAAGATCTAGATGTTATCCTGGGAATGAACTTTCTTGCTCGCCATCAAGTGGTATTGGATGGTGCCCGTAGAACCATCACGTTACCACAATGGTCCTGATCAGCCAGTCATCGCCTATGCTCATCCCACCCTGACCTGCCCGCAAGTTCTGCATCATGTCCGTCTTAAAGAAATCCCAATAGTCAAGGATTACGTGGATGTGTTCCCCGAAGACTTGCCAGGAATGCCCCCCAAAAGAGTGATTGAGTTTCAAATTGATCTAGTACCTGGTACCGCACCTATCTCCAAAAGACCGTATCGGATGGGTGCCAACGAATTGGCCGAAGTAAAGAAGCAAGTGGATGAATTGAAGGAGAAAGGGTATATTCGTCCCAGCACATCCCCATGGGGAGCACCAGTAATCTTTGTTGAGAAGAAAGAGAAGACCAAACGAATGTGCATCGATTATCGTGGGCTCAATGAAGTCACTATCAAGAACAAATACCCATTACCTCGGATCGATGATTTGTTTGACCAATTGAAGGGAGCCACTGTATTCTCCAAGATTGATCTCCGATCAGGATATCACCAGCTACGAATCCGCGAAGAAGATATCCCCAAGACAGCCTTCACCACCAGATATGGTCTATATGAATGTACAGTAATGTCATTCGGGTTGACCAATGCTCCTGCTTTCTTTATGAACTTGATGAACAAAATTTTCATGGAGTATCTGGATAAGTTCGTGGTTGTCTTCATCAATGGCATTTTGATTTATTCTAAGACAAAAGAAGAGCATGAGCAACATTTGCGTCTAACCTTGGAGAAAATCAGGATGCATCAACTGTATGCCAAATTCACTAAATGTTAATTCTGGTTGTCAGAAGTAAAGTTTTTAGGCCATGTCATATCTACTCAAGGAGTGGCAGTAGACCCCACTACAGTTGTATCAGTCACCAAGTGGAGTCAACCCAAGACAGTCACTCAAATTCGTAGCTTCCTGGAGTTGGTAGGGTATTACCGCCGGTTCATTGAAAACTTCTCGAAGATAGCTAGACCAATGACTCAGTTATTGAAGAAAGAAAAAAAGTTTGTATGGACCCCACAATGCGAGAAGGCATTTCAATTGCTCAAAAACAAACTAGTGTCCTCTCCAATTTTGGTTCTGCCAGATATTAACAAAGATTTCCAAGTGTATTGTGACGCCTCCCGTCAAGGTTTGGGTTGTGTGTTAATGCAAGAAGAACATGTGGTGGCTTATGCATCCCGCCAGTTACGTCCGGATGAGAACAACTACCCCAGTCATGATCTTGAGTTGGCAGCCGTAGTGCATGCTCTAAAAATTTGGCGTCATTATCTCATTGGGAATCGTTGCGAGCTATACACCGATCATAAGAGCTTGAAGTATATTTTCACCTAGCCGGATCTAAACCTACGCCAAAGAAGGTGGTTGGAATTAATCAAGGATTACGATGTGGGAATTCACTATCACCCCGGGAAAGCCAACGTGGTGGCTGATGCTTTGAGTAGAAAAAGCTACTGCAACACAGTTCATCTTGAGCAGTATTCTTCTGTTCTTTGCAAGGAGATAGAATCATTGAATCTAGGCATCATCAAGCGAGGTTTTCTAGCAACCTTAGAAGCTAGGCCTTTGCTTCTTGATCAAATTCGCGAAGCCCAGAAAGATGACACTGATATTAAAGAACTCAGGAAAAATATGATGAGAGGAAAAGTAACCGGTTTTGTTGAGGACGAATATAGAGCAATCTGGAATGGAGATCGTATCTGTGTCCCAAACATTCTAGAAATAAAGGAGCTCATCCTACAAGAAGCACATGAAAGCCAGTACTCCATCCCCCTAGGTAGTACGAAGATGTATTTAGACTTGAAAGCCAAGTATTGGTGGGTCAGCATGAGGCGGGAGATAGCTGAATTTGTGGCCTTATGTGATGTATGTCAACGAATCAAAGCAGAACACCAGAGACCAGCAGGATTGCTTCAACCACTCCAGATTCCGGAGTGGAAATGGGAAGAAATTGGAATGGATTTTATCACCGGTCTTCCCCGAACTCAAGGTGGTTATGACTCAATCTGGATAGTCGTTGATAGACTGAAGAAAGTGGCACATTTCATTCCAGTCAAAACTACTTACTCAGGCAGCAAATTGGCAGAACTATATTTTCCTCACATCGTTTGTCTTCATGGTGTTCCGAAGAAGATCGTGTCTGACCGAGGTAGTCAATTTACTTCCAAGTTTTGGCATAAGTTGCAAGAGGAATTGGGAACACGTTTGAATTTTAGCACTGCTTACCACCCGCAAATAGATGGCCAGACAGAACGAATCAATCAGATTCTTGAAGACATGCTTCGGGCTTTGTGTCCTTGATTTTAGGAAAGCTTGGGATAAGAGTCTCCCTTATGCAGAATTTTCATACAACAACAGCTATCAGTCCAGTCTACATATGGTTCCGTATGAAGCTTTGTATGGCCAAAAGTGTAGAACCCCACTCCTTTGGGATCAGACAGGGGAACGACAGGTTTTTGGTACAGATGTTATTACAGAAGCTGAGGAAAAAGTTAGGATCATCCAAAAGAACTTGAAAGTGGCCCAGTCTAGATAGAAGAGCTATGCAGACAATCGTCGCCGAGATCTTACTTTCGAAGCTGGTGATTATGTGTATTTATGAGTCACTCCACTTAGGGGAGTTCAAAGATTCAACACGAAAGGGAAGCTTGCACCGAGATATGTTGGACCGTACAAGATCATGAGCAGAAGAGGAGAAGTTGCCTATCAGCTCGACTTGCCAGTTACATTGGGAAGTGTCCACGATGTGTTCCATGTCTCCCAACTCAAGAAATGTCTCCGAGTGCCGATAGAGCAAGCAGATCCTACACAGATTGAGATCCAAGAGGATTCAACTTATGTGGAGAAGCATATCAAAATCTTGGACACCTCAGAAAGGCATACACGTAGTCGAGTCATCCATTTTTGCAAGGTTCAGTGGAGCAATCATTCTGAAGAAGAAGCCACCTGGGAGCGCGAAGATGAGTTGAAGTCAGCCCATCCCCATCTCTTCAGCGGTGCTTCCGAATCTCGGTGTCGAGATTCTCTGTAAGGGGGGTAGGTTTGTCGCGTCCTAAAAATTGTTTAATTATAAATCGTTGTGAAAAGGGAATTTCTAGAAATTGTAAAAATCAAAAAATAGCCTCCAACAATTAAAAATCCCTAAGTTCAACTCGAACCGGCATGTGGGAACTTTGTTCGAATTCCTCATGCTTCAAAATATGTAACCAATTTTAACTTTAATTTTCAGAGGATCAAATATTTTTAATGCAACAATAACCTCTCTCATATTTCTAAAAATAAAAATTAAAACTGAACCTCTCTCCTCCTTCGGGCCGCCGGCCCATCTCTCCCTCTCCTCGGCCCTGCTGCGCCGCATCCTTCCCGGCCAGCCGCCCCTCCTTTTCTTCCCACTCCCCGGCCCATCTCATTTTCCCCTCGGCCCAGCTGCCTTCCTGCCTGGCCCAGCAAATCAGCAGTCGCACCGCTGCACCGCGCACGTGCACGAGGGCGCGTGCCCGCGCACCTGGCAGATGGGCCCCACCAACAGTGTCGTCTTCAACCTTGAGCAGTGCATGTTCTTCTATCTCTCCCGTGAAAGCCCTAGCGCAGCCATCGATTGATTTGCCTCCCCGGTCGATTTCCCTCCCATTTGATTGCAAAAATCGATTCCCCTTCACCTCCTCATTATTTCCCCTCTTGAATCAACCTGAATTGTGCACTAATGCGTCTTGAATCGATGCCTGTTAATCTCCTGTGAACCGACGCCATGAATGGCCGGTGCCATTTCTCTCCCTTCGGCCGACCCCTCCTTTTCCTCTCCCCGGCGTCCCTCTCCCTCCCCCGGCCTATAAAAGGGTGCCCAGCCCTCTCCTTTCTTCCCCACACCGTCCTCCCTTCCCTCTCCCTCATCCCGTACTCTGTTGAGCGCAAGGAACGACGGGAACAACGACATCGCTAGCAATCCGAAGCTGTCAGCCGCCTCTTCGTCGTCTCCTCACCGTTCTCGCTGCTCCGGTGAACTTGCCGCCGCCCACTGCCATCTCTCTCTTTCCTTTGTCTTCAGTCTCCCTCTCAAGCAGCAGCAGTTGTTCAAGTTGCGAAAATAATTCATGAATTCGTAAATCGCCATTCAAACAACGTCTAAAATTCAAACGACCATATCTTGACCGTTTGAACTCAGAATCGAGCCGTTCAAATTGCTAATTTTTCCTTAAACAGTGTAGACCCCATTTTTGTGCTTTGTTTCTACATATTATATGGTTGTTATTTATCTTTTGGCCTTTTTGTTTTGCGTTCGTCGCATCTTGCATATCCGGAAGAGCCGCTCTACCTCGAGGTCAACCTTGAAGACTTTGGTAGCGAGCAAGGCAAGTCATGTCATCTTGATCATATTGTTGCCCCAATTTATAAAATTATTTTTATTTAAATTATTGCATTTCGCTTTATTAAATTTCCGTGTGTATCACTGTTTTATTTAGCCGTACCGATTCTCCTTGTTATAGCCTTATTAATTGTATTATTATTAACCTTGGTAACCCTAGGAAAAATAAGACTAGTGGGTACTTTAATGTGTGGTGCTTACTAGTAAAATTTAGGAATATGCTTAGCCCTGCTTAAATAGAAACAGTTAGATGTTTTCAATAATTAGACTAAGAACTAATTTGTAAATAATGGAAATATTGGTTGTTTAGCTTTGACAATAAATTTCCCCTTCAAAATTTCCCCAACCATGTTTTCGGCTGGGCACGAGGTGTATGGTTTTGTTAGTCGCACCTCGGCCGCCATAAGGACCGGTCTTCAGGCCTCTATTGCAAAGCATTTACGTACTACCACCTGTCGAATGGGTAAGGCTTAACACATCGACTAGTGCGGTCGGAAACAAAAAATAGACACGGATAGGGGTGGATGAGGTCCTAGCTAGGGCTGACGTCTCTGGCAAATGAAGGCTCAGAATGAGTTCGAGATGCTGGGGGCATAGACTGTCTGCTCGACCTAGGGCACCTGGCGGGGGAAGTCTATGTCGGTCTTGTTTGTTTAGGGCAGTACTAAGCGATGAGTTATGTCATGGCTTCCGTCTGTATGCCATGGTGGCATGTGGCACGTCACAACACATGAGGGAGACATGTCTGGTGGGTAAAGATGTACACCTATGATCAGAGTTTAATCTATTCGAATAGCCGCGCCCTCAGTTAATGGGCAAGCCGAGCAATGTACCCAAGTTAGACTTTAATTCTATTTAAAACTAAAATAATTGAAGTTAGCATTTGTTGGCCTGGGTTATGGCAAGATCGCGTTGATGCGCGGCTTGATAATAATATTATTAGAGATAGGCTCGTGTTTTAATTAAATGTCTTTAAATATTTAAATGCTCAAAAAGTTGTTTTTCTGCAAAATAGCTTTACATATAAATTCCTTGTACTCGCTTGCATTATATTTGCATTTTCCTGGCATGGCTTGCTGAGTACGGTGGTTGTACTCAGCCTTGGTCCTTTTTCCCCTTCCAGCAGAGGAGTGTTTTGAGGTTGAAGGCTTTGGTGTCTAGCTCGTGCCTGCCGTCAAAGCGCCTGTGGTGGCCCGTCGTTGCTGTTGTCTTTTATTTGTTTATCTTTCAGTGTTGGGCCTTTGGTCGCCCATGTAATAAAGTACTCTATCTACGCTTCCGCTTGTTTACTCTATTAATTACCAACTATGTAATGTGTACCTTGCCTCCTTGGACAAGGATTCATGCACTCACAATCGGAATATAGTGTTCTATTTTCCGGGCGTGACATCATCCTTGATAAAACTAGGTCCTCTGATTCGTCCACCATCAGGTGATAGTAATCATCGGCTGTGAGCTGATCTTGTAGCTAAACCCGTCTCGAGCCGATGATATTTTTCGGCAGTACTGCCTCGTGTCCATAGACCAACTTGTACGGAGGGACCTGGATAGATCTATGGCATGCCATCCAATAGGCCCACAGTGATTCGGCTAATCGGCTGTGCCATTGCTTAGGGTACTCAAAAATCTTCCTCTTTATTAGTTTGATCAAACTTTTGTTTGATGCCTCTGCTTGCCCGTTGGCCTGTGCATAGTACGGTGAAGAATTAAGTAGTTTGATCCCCATGCCGTCGGCAAACTGAACAAACTCGTCTGATATGAACATAGATCCCTGGTCTGTTGTTATTGTTTATGGGACGTCAAATCGGTAGATAATGTGTTCTTTAACAAACTCGATTGCGTCCCTAGAAACAACATTTTTCAAAGGAATTGCCTCCACCCATTTTGTAAAATAATCTGTTGCCACCAGAATAAATTTATGTCCTTTGCTTGAGGGTGGACTAATCTGGCCGATCATGTCGATGCCCCATTCTCGGAACGGCCAAGGCTTTATGATTGGGTTCATAGCCGATGTTGGTGCTCTTTGCACGGCTCCGAACTTCTTGTTAGTGATATGCCCTAGAGGCAACATGGAGATGTTGGATATCACGTCAATGTTTATGTATTTATGAATAAAGTGTTATTCAGTTCCATGAAATAGACATCTTGTATTGATCAATAAGTACGTGACTTATTTATGAGACTCTATATATATGAATCTATTTCTAAATGATCCCTGATCATATATCATATTATTGGAACTAATATGATTCTAAGATTGGCATGTTTATTGATTGATGATCATGTCTCATAGATCATGGGTATGGAGATACCAAATCAATAAACATGGATATATGTGTTAGAGAACACATTGTTGGATAGATCCACCATGAGACACTACAGGAATTAATGTGTCATTAGTTGGTCTCTGGTAGTGTTGGTACAAAGTCCTTAGACCTGAGATCACCATGGATTCCAACATGTGTAGTAGCCTACATTGGGACTACCAAACGCTATTCCGTAACTAAGTAGTTATAAAGGTAGTTTTTGGGTTTGCTATGAAACATGGAGTGGGATGTGAGTGATCAAGATGGAATTTGCCCCTCCTTTGTTGAGATATCTCTGGGCCCCTCGAGGTAATGGATTATGGAAATGCATGGCCATGCTAAGTTGATTAAGGAGTCAAGCAACAGACAGATAATCCAATACGGTTCGAGTGAATGGTTAAGCTATTGAAGGGATGACACACATCTTGCCTATAGCTTAATTGGTATCGTGAGGCAATGGGATTTGTGTACACATTATAGGTTCAGAGCTGATATTATATTCTTGTATTATGGTGTCGATATGTGCTGCTAGGCACCGCTGTTGACAGGTCGGCTGAGTTGGACTCGAGCCGACGGTTGGCTAAGTTAGACTATTGCCGAAACCGAGTATACCTGAACCTACAGGGTCGCACGCTTAAGGGGATAGAATAGATATTCGAGTTGGACTCGGATACAGATCCGATCGGATAGAGTCCTATGGGCTTACGACGTATGGGCAGCCAACTCTATGAGATTCGGATAGGATCTGATTTAAAATAGAGTCCCGATCGGCCACTAGTCCTAGTCGGCCAACTCTATATAAAGGGGCGAGGGGTGGAGAGTTGCGGTATCGGTTTGAACCGAATCCGCAACAGAAGTCGCCGAGATCAATCTCCACGGAAACCCTCCCCACTTTCGAGCCAAACCCTAGCCTTGCATCGCGTGCTAGCACACGGGTGTTCGGCGTTCGGTCCTCGGACGTGTGGATACCGGTAGAGGCGCTGCTACGTTGCGTGCTGTTCATCGGCTGTGGTACTTCGGAGCAAGGCGACTGCGGCAAATCGGCTGCGGTCGAGTGCATCGGAGCGAGGCGCGAGAACGCGGTCAAACGACTCGGCGAATCGGCTACATCCACGAATCGACTGATTGGTGAATCGGCTGTCCCCGGGAATTGGCTGTCGGCTTGCGGGAATCGGCTGCACTGTTCTGGATCGGATAGCCCTGATTGGCTATTTCCACTGCATACTCCAATCGGTAACGATCTATCGGCCCTTACTTGCAAGTGTTCCTGGTTTGCGCGGTAGAAAAGTTTTTGTTTTCGGCTAGCGTAGCTTCCGCGTAACCCTTCACTTCTGACAATCCTGGCAGCCTTTATAATACTTGAAACAGTCCTCCAACATTGTCGGCCAAAAATATCCTGCTCTCCGAAGCAACCACTTCATCTTGTGAGCCGATTGATGTGTGCCGCATATACCTTTATGTACCTCTATAATAGCCACCTTAGCTTGATCGGCACTAAGACACTTGAGCAGCACACCATCAATTGTCCGACAGTAGAGATCTTCGTCGAGCAAAACATATCTTAGAGCCTTGTATCGCAATTTCCTTGAAGCCGATTGAGAGGGGTTCTGTAAATAGCTGTAGATCTCAAACCTCCAATCATTGGATGTCATGGCAGCGACTTCTATCCCAACTTCTTTTATCATCGGCCTGTAGCCTGATCCCCCTTGAGCCAAATCATTGGCTTCTGTATTCTGCTCTTTGGGGATGTGTTTCAGTGTGACCAGCCGAAAGCTATCAATCAATTCTCGGCATTGTTGGTAGTAGACCATCAGCGCGTCGTTCCTGCATTCATACTCCCCTGACAACTGGCTGATAACCAATAGTGAATCCCCCATTATCTCTATGGCGTTAGCTTCGACTTCTTTGAGAAGATGCAATCCCTTGAGTACTGCATCATATTCGGCTTGATTGTTTGTAGCATGAGGGTCGATAGAAAAAGCAAATTCAAAGCTTGCCCCCCCTAGGCGAAATAATGACCAATCCGATACCATAGTCGTTGTTGCACACCGAACCATCAAACGTCATTGTCCAAGGCATAATTTCGATCGAGCCGATTGAGTTATCTCTGTGCTCCACGATAAAATCGGCTATAGCTTGTCCTTTAATTGCCCTGGGTGCTTGATACCTCAGATCAAATTCTGTCAAGGCAAAAATCCACTTTCCAATCCGCCCTTTTAAAACCGGAGCCGATAGCATGTACTTAACGACATCGGCTTTACATATTATTTGTGCACTCATTGGATAGCAGATAATGCCTTAACTTTGTGCATGAAAAATATAGGCACAGGCATAGCTTGTCCACTGGTAAATATCTTGTTACTGCGTCCAACAGCCGTCAGCTGAGATAGAAGATAGCTTTTTCTTTGCCCTCATGCTCTTGGATTAGAACTGAGCCGATTGACTTGTCATCGGCTGACAGGTATAGCTTGAATGGTATTCCCTTTCGTGGAGACATTAAGACTGGAGGTGATATTAAATAATTCTTGATATTGTCCAAGGCCTTCTGCTGCTCTACCCTCCATGTGAATGTTTGATCGGCTTTAAGCCGAAGCAGTGGTGTGAATGGCTCCATCTTCTCTGAAAGATTGGCTATGAACCGCCTGATGAAGTTGATTTTGCCAATGAATGATTGAAGCTGCTTCTTGTCCTTCGGAGGTTGTATCGTCTTGATAGTGTTGATGCTTCTTGATGTAACCTCAATTCCTCTTTCATGAACAAGAAACCCTAGGAATTGCCCGGCTGACACGTCGAACGCGCACTTCAACAGATTCATCTTCAGGCCATATTTTCTTGTCCACTCCAAAACCTGCTTTAGATCGGCTATGTGGTCCTCTATCTCCCTGGACTTGACGACAACATCGTCGATGTAGATCTCCACCAGAGAGCCGATCATGTCATGGAAGATATAATTCATGGCCCGTTGATATGTTGCCCTAGCATTTTTCAGCCCAAACGTCATAACGACCCATGCATATAAGCCAATTGCCCCAGCACATTGAAAAGTAGTTTTGTGAATGTCCTCTTCGGCCATGAGAATTTGATTGTAGCCTGCATTGCCATCCATAAAGCTGATGATTTTGTGGCCTGATGCAACGTCTATGAGCAAATCGGCTATAGGCATACCCTAAGTTTGCCATTCTTTTTCAATACTGGGACAATGTTCGAGACCCACTCGGCGTATCGGCAGCATATAGCTGAGTTATTTCGGCTTTGATCGCATCATACATATCGGCTTTGAACCTCTTGGGAGGTTGTTTGAACGGCCGATAGCCTGGCTTGATTGGCAGTTGATGAACAACTATATATCAGCTAAGACCAGGCATCTTGAAGTACTCCCAAGCAAAACAATCTTTATATTCTTTTAACAAATCAATAAGCTGGGATCTATAATGAGAAGACAAATTTCTGCTGATATACGTCAGCCTAGGCCTGTCTCCAAAGCCTATGTTTATTTCTTCTAATTCGTCGGCCGACGTAAAACCCCGCCCTAGCTTGCCATCGTGTTCGTCCGCGGTGTCCATGTCGTAGACGTTCGAGCCCTCCACGACATCTTGCTCAAAGCAGCAGCTGCGGCTCGTCATCTCCAATCAGTTGTATGGTAGAATCTAACACTTTTAGAAAACCAGCTTGCTAGATTTTCCCGGACAAACAATCAATGCCATCGATTTCCCAGAGTGGCAAATTGGCATTGGCGACGCTGGTACAATCTCTATCTTGTCGCCGTCCCATTGAAGTAGACACTGGTGCATAGTGGAAGGGACGCAACAGTTGGCATGTATCCAGTCCCTCCCGAGCAGCAGGCTGTAAGACCCTTTCCCGTCGATGATAAAAAAGGTCATGGGCACGGTCTTGTTGCCGACGGTCAGCTCGACATTCAACACGCCCTTGGTCTCTTATGGGTTGCCGCCGAAGTCCTTTAGTACCATGTTAGTCTTGATCAGGTCTTTGGCTCCCTTTCCCAATTTCCTAAATGTTGCATAGGGCATCAAGTTTACTGCGGCTCCCCCATCCACTAGCATTTTTGACATTGACTTGCCATTGACAAAACCTTTTACATATAGCGCCTTGAGATGCCAATTTTCGGTCCCCTCTGGCTTGTCGAAGATTGCTTGATCCGGGGACAGTGCTAGCTTGACCAAGGCGTCCTCGATATTGTCTGCATCGGCTTCAGGAGCACCGAATTCGGCTAGCAATATGAATACCATATTGACCGATGCAGAGACTTTGTCTTTCTCTTTGGCTACCCTTCTGGCTCGATCGGCTGAACTCTCTCTGGTCTGTTCCTCGCCGGCTGTGGCAATTTTGTTTTTTGGGATCCATCACCTCTTGATTTTACCCAGCCGACGGTGTTGTTCTTCGATCATCTGCCGAACTTCTTCTTCCCTTCCTTCACGCTTTAGCCTTTGAATTCTTCGTTTCTGCATTTTGGTGAAGAGGTCAGAGGGGCACCATTGGGGGTTGGCCGATTCTTCATCATCGGCCTCTTCTTCGTCGTAGTAGTCATCGTTCTCGTTTTTGTCGAAGAAGTCTTGATGGATCGGCCCTAGCCGATCGTGAACGGACTGCCGGTGCCGGTTGAGCTGTATGGCCCTCGGGACGAACTAAGTTGGACTGGTGATTGGTTGGCTTCTATGTTCATCCTCGCGGTACTCGCTGCAGGCCGGGCAATTATCTAGTGTTGGCAGTCTCATCCCGGTTTCCCAGCAGTGCCTGAAAAATTCACAACCAATGAGGATCGGCACCGCCGTGATTCCCGTTGTACTGGCGGCCTCGCGTTTCTGGCTCTTGCCGATAAAATCTTTCAAACCAAGCCTCTTCCCGCCAAGATTGCTATTGGGGCGGCGTTGGCTATTTGTGTTGATCGGCCGTCGATCAGCCAATTGGGCAACGGGGCGCACCATGTTGATTGGCGCGGCTTGGCTTCCAGTCGGCTTATCCTCTGCCCTGACCTCTTTTAATGTTTTGGCTAAGCTGTACGTCATTCTGCGCTGCCGATCAGCTTGCCTAGGGCTGGCTTAAACCATATTGACCGGGAAGGGGTTGCCGTCTACATTCATACGCCGAGTAGAATCGGCAAACTTGAGTTTCCCGGCCTCTATCGCCAATTGGATCTGCTGCCTGAAGACTTTACAGTGGTTGGTGGCATGGGATGTAGAGTTGTGCCACTTACAATACTTTTTCTTCTTTAGTTCATCAGCCGATGGGATCACATGGTTCTCGGGAAGCTGAATCTGCTTCTCTTTGAGTAATAGATCGAAGATCCTTCGGCTTTGGTGATGCTAAAATCATATTTCTCCTCTTTGGCCGTCTTCAGCAGCCATTGACAGATGATGGCCTTTTTATTCTTGGCCCATTCGGCTGCCGCTACCTCTGCGTCATCGTTGCTAGAATCGGAGTCTGATTCAACGATGACTTGAGTTATGTTTTTGACGGCCTTCCTAGTGTCTTGAAACCTCTGCTCATGGGCTGTCACCTTCTGTGCCAGATGCGCCAGGCTGTCAAAGTCTTGGGCGGAGAAGCGTTCATGGATCGGCGCGATCAGGCCGTGGAAGGCCAAATCGGCTAGTTGGGCGTCCGACAGCACCCGACTGTAGCATCGGATCTTCATTTCTCTGAAGCATTGAATGTAGTCTTGAACCAACTCGTTGTGCTTTTGCCTGATACTGGTGAGGTCCGACAACTTCATTTCATGGTTGTCGGTGTAGAAGTAGCCATGGAATTGTTTTTCGAGATCGACCCAGCTCTGAATTGAATTGTAAGGCAATGAGGAGAACCAGGTGAAAGCCGATCCCGAAAGAGACAAGGGGAATAATCGAACTCTCAAGGCATCTGTAGCCGATGCTTCGCCGCACTGCGCCAAGAATCGGCTGTCATGCTCGTAGGTTGACACGTTGTCCTGCCCCGAGAATTTTGAAAAGTCTGGGACTTTGTATCGGTTGAGCAATGGAATCCGCTCGAAATGCTTCGGATAAGGGTATCGATACATATTTCCCGAGTCCTTTGGCTTGAGGCCGAATTGATCGCGCATAACGTCCGTAATCAAATCGACCCATGTCCGGTTGTCCTGCTCTATCGGCTCATATTGATCATATGGTGTGGGTGCTTGCCGATACAGCGGTGGCGTCTGGGCCTGTAGTGATGATCTTGATGGCCTCCTTGATACTGGTACTGGAGCGGATGGCCAGCGGGAGGCGGCTGATTTGCCGGTGTTGGCGTTGGTCGGCCCGGGAACAGCTGTCGGCCACCGGCGTTGTACTGTCTATGCAGGCCGATCTGGGCAACAGGCTCTAATTGCCGATTGTTGTTGAACATGTTGGTGATCTGGTCCTGGGGCAGTGGTTGCTATTGGTTCAGCATGCTGATCACCGGTCTCGCAGCCAATCCGAACGGATTCGGCTGGTTGAGGACCCCTCCTGGCGGCCTTGGTTGTGCTGGTGGTGGAATTGGCCGATTCTGGGTGGCCAATGTCCTATAACCAGGAAACTGGCCGTCTGTGAAGTAAGTCAGCCTCCGCTGCAGTTGGTCGGCTATCTTGGCATCGACCACAGTGGCAATCATATTATTAAGAGTGTTTACAAGAATGCCACTCTGGTTAACCAGCGCATGGTGCACGGCCGAATCAATTCGGTCTTGCAAAGTATGCAAAGCCGAGTCATCTTGCTCTTGAATCAGATCCTCCGCCTTCGTTTGCCCTTTGACCCCTGGAGGAGGATGCCTTGAGTTCGTCCATGCTGAATTTGTATTTTTGGTGCACGGCTCCGGACCTTGTGCAGGTGAACGATGTAGGTAGTTGGCATGGAGCTCTTCTACCATCTTTTTGTAGTCGGCTTGTTGTTCAGCCGACAATTGTTCCATTTTCACAGGCACGACGTTGTCCTGAGAAACACTTGGGCTCTTGAGGTCAACCATCTTGTCAGTTGCGTCGATGCGTCCTAATCAAGTTGACAGAGACAGTCCCACAGGCCGTGCCAAAAAGCGTGTTGATGACAAAATTCTATCACGCACTAGCCTGGGAGATCTGCTTAACTCCAGTGCAGGTCCTTCTCGGCTACCTGTGCTGTACAGGGCGTGCTAGTTGGTTTGATCTGTTAACCAACAAGAAAAAAAAGACATATGTGTTATGGGTTAGGTTAGATCCTACTGGATCGGCTGTAAGAGTCAATTTACATATATATACTATCCCGAAGTGTATTTAAACCAAGTGACTAGAATAGATCGGCTGCGCTGAGACAGTATTAACCACTTGATCCAAATGTACAATGGGATAATAAATATATGTTTTAACAGCCTAGCCGATACCGTAAGTCTAACTGTGAATCGGCTAGTACTCCGATTCATCTTATGAAAAGATATTGATCTAAGCTAAATGCGCTAAACCTAGATGAGTCGGCTGTCGGCTGTGGCTGACAAGCTGATTCTTGCTTAGGGCATTTAACTAGAGCAAGATCTTAATATAAGAGGCTGTTTTAATAAACCTACAGTAAATATACCAAAAGAATATTAAAACATATAAGGCCGGCTGAAACCCCGGCACTGTCTCTAAATATATACATCTAGCTGAATAGATCATAAAAGCTCTAAAAACGACTTAATAGATCAATATTGATGCAACATTAAGTATAAAAAGAACAACCAGATCTACTATAGCTGATGTAAATACCTCAAGACGGTGGATATCACATATAATCTAGGCCAACCTTTAGATCTAGCTCTATCGGCTGCTGATTCTTGATAGAAACAAGCCGATGTCAAGACAGATCTAAACATTGCTCTTATATGATAACTAGCGCAACATAAATCATCGAATTTAGAGTGTCATAATGATGGAAGCACTAAATCCGACGAGATACACCACTAAGGACAAACATTTACCTTAATTCGGGGATCGAAACGATGCAGCCCAAAGTCGGATGAAGTGTTCGTCTGAAGAAAAAGGAGGCGATGCGCCGAAGGTTGTATTGATTGTGTGAATGTCTATTTACAGGGATCCCGGGTCCAATTTATACCCAAGAATAACATTATCCGTGCAAACCACGGTCTCTATCTAATCTACTATTTAAAATACGATAATATGCCGGGATAACGTCCCATGCCGCATTACATTAGATAATCTAAACAAACTCCTAATTTACAGATACAATTGCCGTTACAGGACCCTATCCATAGATGGCAATATCTTTTAACGCGCAATTTGGGAACTGAATCTTCTATTTATCTTTAAGTACTTTCATCAGAAATGGTCTTATCCTCTCCTCTGACCCAGCATCGACTATCGGCAATCCTTGTCCGACTCAACCTCAGCCGATTGACCCTATAGCCGATCGCATCGCAGCCGACTCGACCTCTGTTCTTCCGATCCGATTCCGTTTCCATCTCGGCAGAAATTTAGGGATTTGGTTACCAAATTTAGCTATTAACACATGCTCCCAAGTCTGTGATAAGATAATATCGTGGATTTGCTACTTTTCCAAATTCCCGCTCTTTCCGACCTAAACCGTTTCGGCTGCCCAAAAAATATTCTTTAAATACAGCCTTCGCGGCTACCGCACATGTGACGTTACCACAAACCAACAGCCACCTCAGCAATCCCTTGAGTTCTCCGGCGATCTCCTCGCGACCTCGGTGACCTCGGAACCCTCGTCTTCCCGGTGAACCCTAAGAGGCGGCAATCAGCAACAATGGCTTCCTCAAGCGCCCACTCTGAAGCCACCCAATCGAAATACCCAGAGGTAAGTCCCACTGGCTATCACCCTTTACTTCTCGCAATTTGGCTTTTACCTTTTGTAATATCGTTCTTTCATCCTTTAAACCATAGCATCTTGGCCACCAAATTGCAATCCCAGACCTTACCAGTCCCAATGAGCTTTTATTAGCGCCGATTGGCAACATAGACCCAAGCGAGCTCATCAATGCTGAAACGAACCGAGTCCCCTTCAATTTTTCCACTCCCAACTTAGCTCACTTGTCTAGTGCCTTCAAATGTTGGCCCTCAACAGACAAAACTTGGCCAGCTTGGTACTCACGGATGTCGGCTAGGCTACAGACCCACTAGACTAAGATAGGGATAAATCAATGCCTAGCCTTGACCATAGCCGATGTCTCAAAGGATGAACCCCTCTTATCGGCTGCCACCTACTTCTGGTCAGACACTCTAAACCTTTCCTTTTTAGGCAAGGGCCAATGACACCAACCCTCATGGATATAGTGATGATCACCGGGTTGGATATAACATCAACAGTTGACCCAATCGGCCTCAATATCAAGTGTTCTCACAATTTCAAGACCAAAAGCATAGGGGGTTGGAGCACATTTATCACCATGTACATGAAAGACGGCCCAATTTCTGAGAGAGAACACACCGCTTTCCTGCTAATGTGGCTAGAGAAGTATGTCTTCTGCGGGTCAAGCTGTGGGCCAACTGGTAACTGGCAGCATGTAGCCGAAGCCCTAGTAAGCAAGAAACAAGTTCCTTTGGGGAAATATTTGCTCGGCTACTTATACCAAATGCTAAGTAGTGCATCGGCTGGGCTTATCAACAAGCTGTCAACACTGGAGGGCCCTGGTGGTTGCTACAACTATGGTTAAACCTTCACCTCTACCGGGTTGCAGAAATGTCATCCCCATTAGAGGCCGATTTCCACTTAATCGAGCCTAGATTTGAAGATGATGAGGAGGTAACCACCCGCCGAACATTTCAAAAACTGGTTTGGTAACCTGTATAGTGGCTTCCCAAGCACTTCAAATTTTATTCCTAAACTTTATCGAACCGACAAGCCCGAGGGTTAAAAGTAATTAAATCCAAAAATAATTTACCCTAAAGCTTGACACTTAAATAATTTAAAATTGAAATTTTAGAAAATCCATATGATAAAATTAGGGGTTAATAACAAATTAAATCACAATTAAAATTCATAATATTATAATTATATCTATTTTATCATTATCCCCTAATCCATTTTTATTTTGGAAAAACATAGAATTTCATTTTAAATATTTTCCCCAAAATATTTTCCTATTTTTCTATATTTTTCTTTTCTTTTTCTTTTTCTTTTTCTCTTCTTTTCTTTTATATTTTTCCCTCTTTCTTCCTTCTTCTTCCTCTTCCTGCCTTCTCTGTTTCTTTCTTCCTCCTTCCCTCTTCTCTCTCCTTCCTTTATTCCCTCTTTCTACCTCCTTGCCTACTTGGCCGAGCCAAGGCAGGGCATGGGCGCGCGACGGCGGCAATGGGCGAATAGGAAGGAAAGGAGGGAACTTACCGGCGCGGCACGGGCGGCGAGGCGGCGGCGCGCGCGCGGCGACGCGTCGCGTAGCTTGGCGCGGCGATGGTGCAGCGGCGAGGAGAGAGCGAAAAGGGAGGAGGAGCGGGAAGGGGGATGGGAGAAGGAATGGGGAAGGCACGGGGAGGAAGAGGGGAGAGTTGGGGTACTTATACGCGCATGGGGGGAGGGGAACGAATGCATGCGCGGCGCGGCGCGGGGCGCAAGGAGGCCCGCGCGGCGATTTGATGGCGACGGCGACATTGGCGCGGCGTGGCGCGGCGGCGACACGACGCGCGGCGCGCGCGGGGCTTGGGGGGAAAAGGGACCAGGCCGAACACACGGCGCGTAATGAATAGTGCATTTTTTCGATTTTTCTTTCTTTTTTATATTTTTTATAATTATTATTATTCATTCCTTTTGCATTTCACATATAAAATTTTAATTAAATTTTATGTTTTTGTAACTTTATTTTTATACCTTTTTATTCATAATTAGCATTTTTTGTTTTTACCCAAAAATATAATTTTAGTCCAAAAGTGAATTTTTATTAAACCTTAGCTTTTTCCCAATTATATTCTTATAATTTTATTTCTAACATTCATTTTGCAAATTTTCTTTTCTTTTTAGGGTTTTTAAACCCTTGTTGACTTTTTTCCTTTTTAAATAAATATTCATTTATTCATAAACTTAGCAACAAAGACTTGCGAATAAGGGGTAAATAAATACGACAAGATGCAATCGTTCAAAATATTTTTTTCTTTATAATTTCCGAATTTTAAGTTTCTATTTTTAAGCCTTCAAGTTATAGGGTGTTACACAAATCAATAAACGTGAACATCTATTAGAGAACACATTGTTGGATAGACCCACCTTAAGACACTACAGGAAATTAATGTGTCATTAGTTGGTCTCAAGTAGTGTTGGTGCAAAGTCCTTAGACCTGAGACCATCATGGATTCCAACATGTGTAATGGCTTACTTAGGGAGTACCAAACGCTATTCCATAACTGTGTAGTTATAAAAGTAGTCTTCGGGTTTCCCATGAAATATGTAGTGGGATGTGAATGATCAAGGTGGAATTTGTCCCTTCTTTGGGAGAGATATCTCTGGGCCCCTCGATGTAATAGATTATGAAAGTGCATGGCCATGCTGAGTTGATTGAGGAGTCAATCAACAGATAGATAATCCAATATGAGATCGAGTGAATGATTAAGCTATTGATAGGATGACACGAGTCTTGCCGATAGCTTAATTGATATCGTGAGGCAAAGGGATTTTTGCACACATTACAGGTTCGGCCGATATGATCTTGTTGTATACTTTGGTGTCAATACGTTCTGCTAGGGTCCGATGTTGATGGGTCGGCCAAGTTGTACTCAAGTCAGAACCAAGAATACCTGAACCTACAGGGTCGCACACTTAACGGGATGGAACGTGTATTTGAGTTGGACTTAGATACGGCTCAATTCAGATAGAGATCCGATAGAATATAGAGTCCCGATGGGCACAAGGCCCAGTCGGCCAACTCTATATTAAGAGGCGTTTGGGGTGAAAATCGACATGAGAACAGAGACAACAGATCATGAGCACAACTCCAAGTCGTCGGGTCAAGATGTTCCACGGAAACCCAAGTCACCGATTTCTGAGCAAAACCTTAGCCGAGTGCTGAGTGGTAGCACACAAGGTGTTCGGCGATTCCATCCATGGATATGTGGATACCAGCAGAGACATCACTACGTTGCGGTGTTATTCAGCGGCATTGAATCTCATCGAGATCAAACTAGTTGAATCCAATTCGGTGGTTGGGTCGGGCGGTCGGGAGGTCTGAAGGTCGGGCGAATCGGCACGGCATCGTCGACATCGACAAAAGCAGCAAGGAGTCATCGGCATCCGCTAATCCTAACACCACCAGGCGGTCGGGCGCCGCGCATGGAGATTGGCGGGGTCGGGCGAGAAGAACCGGAAGTGCCATCGGGGTTAGGCGAGACGAACTGGAAGCGCCATCGGGGTCGGGCGAGACGAACCGAGGTCGGCGGCGTTGGGCGTTTCGGACTCGGGGTCGACAAGATCGGTTGGAAGGTTTTTGTCACGCTCCGCTTTTTCCCCTAGGAGTAAATCACCCGGAAATCGTGCAAAAGAAATCGCCAGAAAAGCTAAAGCAAGACGAACCTAGAATTTTCAAATCCATTTAATAATTGGAAATGGCATGGTGGAATTTTTCTTGGATTTCTGTGTCAAAATACGCTAACAGGATTTTTATCGGAATTTTCAGAGCAACGAAAACAATTTTAAAAATTAAATTAGGCTAATCGGAATTAAATTCCATAAGGAATAAGGTTTTCCCATTTTCTTTTTCCTTTTTCCTTTTTCTCCATCTTTTTCTTCCCCGTGGGCCTTCGGCCCACTCTCCCTCTCCCTTTCGGCCCAGCCGGCCAGCCCCGGTCCCCCCTTCTTTCCTCTCCCCTTTTTTCCCCTGGGACGGCCCAAACCTCCTCAACCGCGCACGTAAAATAAGTCCGCGACCCGTCCCCCTCGGGTCAGGGCGATGACATGCGGGCCCTACTTGTCATCCCCGACCTCCGCTCAACCAGGCCGCATCCCGCGCCCGCGCGTGCGCACATCCGCGTCGCGCCGCCTTCTCGGCCACATCTCGCTCTCCCCGCGCATCACCGGTGCCCCACTCGCCCGCACCTCGCGCCCCCACTTTCCCCTCTCTCCCGTCTCGCGTGCGCCTGAATCGCCGCACTTCAAAATTTGGGCGCCGCCTTACCCGTGCCACGTCGCGCCGCCAATCCCGCTCAACCCGGCTGTGCCGCACCGCCTCATGGACCTATAAAGCATCACCGCACGCTGTTACATTTGCCCACATCTGTGCCGTCCCGAGCTCTTGCACCGCGCAAGCACCGCCGCCGCCACACCGGCCGAACCACCACACCCCGCGCACAACCAACGCCGCCATCACCTTCGCCGCTCTCGGGAATGTAATTCCCCTTGCTTTTCCCCATTTTTCGTTGCCCAATCGCGCCGTCGTCGTTGTCCCCTCCGTCTCCGGCTCGGTGAGCTTCACCTATCTCTCTCTCCCTTTCGTTTTCCGCTCCATTTACTATTTTCGTTCGGTCCCGAGGCCGCCGCACCTCGCCGTCGTGCGTATGCGTGTGCGCGTGCCGTCTTGATCGCCGCCGGTGCCTCTAGGACCTGTGCGCAATCGGTTTGCCGTCGACCGATGTCCTCCTTTCGTCGCCGGTCGTGCCTAGCGCCGTTTCCCCCTCGTATCCATGCGGCCTTTAGATGTAGCATCGTGAGCGTCGTCGTCCGCTTTCCGCCGCCGCTCGCCGGTGACCTTTTGGTCCCATGTGCCGCCATTCGTTCCGAACCACCGTGCCATGCCTCGCCGGTAACGACAAGGATCGGTATATGGTATTCCTCTGGATGGATAGGTCTAACGAGGGCATAACGGAGAGGGCTTTCCGTATCCAATCCCTAAACCCTAAACCCTTACCCTAACGAGAGCATAACGGAGAGGGCATAACCGAGGGCTTTCCCTAAACCCTAAACCCTAGCATCCGTGCGCGCCCTCCCTCGGCCGTCGGATCCGGTCGCGAGCGCATCCGGGCCTTCCGTCCCGAACCGCCGCAAACCCCGCCGCCCACGTGGCCGCGCACGTGGCTACCGCGTAGGCGCCATGCAAGCGCCACGTGGTGCACCTCCTCCCCAAGCTCGGTGGACTGAGTCCACCATGAGCCTTCCTTCCCTTGCGTCACTGCACCGTGGGTCCCACTAGTCAGCGCCGCCCGGCCGTGACGTCAGCCCTAGGGCGCTTGCACCGTAAATCGTTTTTCTTTTTGTTTTATTTAGTAAAAAGGCTAAAAACTTGTAAAATTCATAGAAAATTCATCCGAACTCCGTTTGAGTCTGTTCAAGTTGCAGCGGATTCATAAAAATGCCTAGAACAGATTAAAAATAGTTTAATGGTCTGTTTCAGTAGTTTAATAGCCTGTCTTTGATGTGCTTTGTTTGTCGATAGATTTTGGCTCCGAGGACGCTGCCGTCTATCTCGAGGTAGTCGCTGAAGTTCCGTCGAAACAAGACCAAGGCAAGTAATTTTCCATTGATCATGTTGTACCCATCTAATCACTTATTCTCACTTTATTAGTTAAATTGCATTGTTTTATAATGTAATTGGGATGGGACCCATAGTACTCAGCCTAGGTCGTTTACCCCATTTTATTGGTTGCCTGGGAATTAATTTGACTAGTTTCAGGTTTAGGACATGCTTAGCTAGCTTAGTACGACTAGATCATTAATGGGAGAATTAATTTACTATAATTATTTCACATGAAATGACGGTCTTAGACCGGAGATGCCGTTGGCAAAGGGTAACGGTTAACTAAAACTTGACTAAATGGTGGGCTGTGGGTGCACGGTTGTGCAAGACGCACCCATGGCAGTTAAGGACCGGTTCACGGGAAACCCTAGAAGGATCATTCGTGCGTACCACAAGCCAGCGTGGGCAACGGCTGGGCTTGTACTGTAGCTTTCTCTGGCCGACGCATCCAGGCAAGGGTGAGCGTGATGGAGTGCGGATGGACCGGGAAAGGTCTATGCGGCTGCCGGATTCACCTAGGCACGAGAGGGGGCTGCCTACCTTGGATATAAAGGTAGTGGCAAAACCTGAGGTGTGGTGTCGCTTGGTCAGGGAGGGTTATGCGAATGGTCCTGCACAAACCCCTATTCGATATGTCATGGTGGCATGTCGACGCACGGGAACGTGTTGTGGGGCTGTGTCTTGTGGGTACAGACGTACACCTCTGATCAGAGTTAGAAACTATTTGAATAGCCGCGCCCGCGGTTATGGGCTGTCGACCAGATTCACCGTGATTAGTCCCACTAATGATAATAACCTGATTCAATGGAACTGGATAGCACAGTTGGATGGATTGGGCCTGACTCAACGTGGTGTAGCATTGAGCAGAGATGATTAATACTGTTCAAATATATTTAATTACTGCTTTTACCGTATTCAACTTAGCTTTGTGAAATGCTGCTTTGTGCAAAAGTGAACCCTAGCCTTCCCTTGTAATTACCTTGCATTCATACCTCCTTTCGGTATGACTTGCTAAGTATGGTGGTTGTACTCAGTCTTGCTTCCTTTCCCCCACCTCAGAGCTACAGGATGAAGCTGTAGTTGGGTTCGACGATGAGTAGGCTGGTCGCTGCCGTCAAGGGATTCCTGTGGAGTGGAGTTGCCGCGTCGCAAGTGTCGAAGCCTAGTTCTTAGGGTTTATTTTTCCTTTCTGCTGCATATTAATACCTTTATATGTTTTTAGACATGGAGCTGTATATACTATTTGTTGTTTGTGTATCCCTGGCTGGTCCTGGACTGGGTGTTTAATGCACATTCAGCTTCGGAAATTCCGGTGGAAATTTCTGGGTGTGACAAGTTGGTATGAGAGCCGACCTTGACCGTAGGATGAGCCCACTGGTTAACCCTAAGAGCCCTCTGAAACTCTTTCATATGCATTTGCCCTCTTGCAGTTGGTGTTGTTTCGGGAAAATTTAGGGTTCTCGCTTCGAGGGAAAAATCTTAATCGTTCTTCGAAGTGGATTTTTTTTCCGAGTATGGTCGGTCTAGGGTTTTAGAAATTCTCTTAGACAGGGTCCGAGTCGGAGTGACTTTTATTCGACAGTCGTTTGGGAATCGTCGGGACTATGCATTAAGTCGCCTCTAGAATTTGCGGGCTGCAATATTTCATGCATCTTCTTATTAATATGTAATTATTTTGCTCATTAATTTATTGCTTAGCGGAGTCTGTAGTGTTTTATTTGTAATCATGCTAAAATTACTTCATGCATAAAATATGCTTCTTACTTGGTTATTTACTTGAGTCTTTATTGCTTTATTTAATTTGGATCTGAGCATGCATTGATTCCCCTCCTTTGTCTTCTATAGATGGCAGTCCTTCCCCCGACGCACTATGGTCAGGCCTTGGAGATTTTGTGGCAGAGGTGAGCAAGATGACTTTCTTGGTCGGGTACCCCAGCCTTCCCGAGTACACCAAGATCCGCCACCTCAATGGCGAGTTCCCGCACCGTGTCAGATTGGAGGTGCACGGCATTCCCACTGTGTTGCCTAACATGGTGGTGGAGGCCTCTGGAGTCACTTTCGAGCACGCTTGTTAGGAGGCTGCCTACCTGATGCTCACCAGAGTCCGAGAGCGCCACGACATCGACTTCCGCCGCACCGCCTACCGCTACCACCCTAGCCGCGGCAACTACGACAGCACCAGCACCTTCCGCTCGGCCGTGTCGGAGAATGACACAACTTTTGGGCAGATAACCATAGTCCTTCAGGGGTTGGACACCTTGCACGCTGATCTGCACAGGGCAGCCAAGGCCCTCAATGATCAGAAGTTGGTGGAGATCGTCAGGTTGAAGGACGAGGTGGCCCGCCTCAAGAGGGAGAATGCCATTCTCTAGGGCCTCTTGCCTCCTAGGGGTGCCAGTCTCCGCACCACTCCGAGGAAGACCACTACAGCTCCTGTGCACATCCAGCTCGCGCACCGGAACCCTCCTCCAGCTCCAGAGCCGCTCCCGATGTTCGTGTCGCCTTCACCTCCGCCTTCGCCCGCTTCGTTCCCACCGCTGACCTTCGCTCATGCATCAGCAGCAGTTGGCAGCAGCAGAGGAGGTTGGTTGTCTGTGACGCCTAGCCCCTCCGCCCAGCTCGTCAACGTCACCGGCACTAGCAGCTCCAGCACCAGCAACAGCTCCAGCAGTGGCAGTTCCAGTGGCAGTGAGCCAGGCAGTGGAGAGACGTACCTGTTGGACTCCCGCAGCCGCTCAGAAGAGGTCGGAGACGAGCCCGAGTCCGACTTCGACTCCACCAACCGCATGAGCCGTTCCGAGAACTAGGACGTCACCCTAGTTCCTCGTTTCCTTAGTCGTTGCTTGGTAGCTGTGTGTTTAGGTTTGTTTGCTTGTGGGGTAGTCGGCAAACACTACCAATTGGTTGTGGTATGGCTTCCATTAATTAGGAGTTGAACTGCTTTCTTTTCCGTAATGTTTACACTCAGACTAGAATAATTTGTAATGAAGTTTAGGGTTCTGAGCAGTCTATTTTTCTTCCTGTCTTTCTTTTTCCTTCTGTCCGCCCTCTCCATGTGCTGAACACCAGGCCTCTTAACGGGAATGTCAACAACGGCGAGGACTAGAGCGGAGGCAACAACCTCAACGGGGCTGCGAGTCAACGGTCCCCCTTCGCAGCCACGAACCCGGCGCTCACCCAAGTCCTTTCAGCTCGGACTCGAGATGATGGCTGCCATGATGCAGCAGACGCAGCAGCAACATCAGCAGATGCAATAGCAAATGCTCCAACAACTGCAGCAGCAGCAAGTTCAGCAACCGCAGCAGCCGGCAGCTGGTCCACCCCCACCACTCCAGTCCAAGCTACCCGAGTTTTTCCGTGTCCGCCTACCTTCTCGAGCACCACCAATCCCATGGAGGCAAACGACTGGCTCCATGCCATCGAGAAGAAGCTTAACCTCCTGCAGTGCAACGACCAGGAGAAGGTGGCGTTCGCCACTCATCAGCTCAGGGTCCCGCTTCGGCGTGGTGGGACAACCATCTGATTACTCGTCTAGCAGGGACAGAGGTTACTTGGTCAGAGTTCTGCCATAGCTTTCGGAAGGCGCAAGTCCCTGACGGAATTGTGGCGCAAAAGAAGAGGGAATTTTGAGCCCAAAATCAAGGCAATCGAACCATGACGGAATACCTACATGAGTTCAACCGCCTCGCGTGCTACACACCGGAAGATGTGCGCACTGACGCCGAGAGGCAGGAGAAGTTTCTGGCCGGTCTTGACGATGAACTGACCAACCAGCTGATCTCGGGTGACTATGTCGACTTCGAGAAACTGGTCAACAAGGCAATCCGCCAGGAAGACCAGCGGAACAAAATGGACCGCAAAAGAAAGGCAGCCCAGATCCGGTCGAACCAAGGGAACGACCAGCGACCCCACTTCATGCCAGGGCAGCAAAGTGGGCCCTCCACCATGGTTGTCCGCCAACAACGCCCATTTCACCAAGGGAACTTCCATCACGATCCCAACTTCAACCGTGGCAGCAACAACAACAGTGGTGGCCAGCCCCACCGGAACCCTGCTCCGCGTCCGCCAATGGCACCAGCCCCGCCAGCTCAACCCAAGAAGGACTTTGGGGGCAAGCCGTTGGTCTACTTCAATTGCAACGAGCCCGGGCACTTCGCCGACAAGTGTCCGAAGCCGAAGCGCAATGCGCCTAGGTTTGTTCAGGTGAGGGTCAACCACGCCACAGCCGAGGAAGCTCAGGCAGCACCAGACGTCCTACTAGGTACGTTTCCTGTAAACTCAGTATCAGCTACAGTTTTGTTCGATTCTAGTGCAACTCATTCCTTTATATCGAAGAGATTTGTTGGGGAACATGGTTTAAGAAAAGAGAAACTTGTCACACCGATGCAGGTTCACACCCCGAAAAATAGTCTGATGTTAGTCAGCTATAGTCCCTCGGTGACGATAGAAATCCAAAGATCACAATTTCTAGCCAATCTCATCCTTCTTGAATCCAAAGACCTAGATGTTATCCTTGGGATGGATTGGTTGACAAGATACAAGGGAGTGATAAACTGCGTGACGCGCACCATCACCCTAACCAACCCGGAAGGAGAAGTGGTTACCTTCCAGTCTCCGATCCTCTAGAGCAAGGAGTCAGCCTGAATCAGATCGCCGGTCAGGACGAACCAGTGGCAGAAAAGCAGGAACCCAAAAAAACTGGAGGACATACCCATAGTCCGGGAGTATCCGGAGGTCTTTCTGGAGGATCTCACAACCATGCCACCAAAGAGGGAGATTGAGTTCCGGATCGACTTGGTACCAGGAACCGCCCCGATCCATAAGCGACATTACAGAATGGCTGCCAACGAGATGGCCGAGGTCAAGAAACAGGTCGATGAACAACTACAGAAGGGATACATTTGCCCAAGCACGTCGCCTTGGGGTGCTCTGGTGATATTCGTGGAGAAGAAAGATAAAACCAAGAGGATGTGTGTGGATTATCGCGCACTCAACGAGGTCACTATTAAGAACAAGTACCCATTACCTCAGATTGATGACTTGTTCGACCAGCTGAAAGGAGCTAAAGTGTTTTCTAAGATAGACCTGCGATCAGGTTATCACCAGTTGCGGATCAAAGAAGAAGATATCCCAAAAACGGCCTTCATCACTCGCTATGGGTTGTACGAGTGCACCGTCATGTCCTTTGGACTCACAAATGCACCGACCTTTTTCATGAACCTCATAAACAAGGTGTTCATGGATTTCCTGGATAAGTTTGTTGTGGTCTTCACAGACGACATTCTCATCTACTCAAAGTCTGAGGAAGAGCATGAACAACACCTCCGCCTAGTGCTTGAAAGGTTAAAGGAACACCAGTTGTACGCCAAGTTCAGTAATTGCATCTTTTGGCTCGAGAAAGTTCAGTTTCTTGGCCATGTCATAACCGCTCAAGGAGTAGCAGTTGACCCGTCCAATGTGGAGTCGGTTACAAAGTGGACCCCACCGAGGACTGTTTCTCAAATCCGAGGTTTCCTTGGACTCGCGGGTTATTACCGCTGGTTCATTGAGAATTTCTCCCGAATTGCAAGGCCAATGACACAGTTGTTAAAGAAAGACGAGAAGTTCAAGTGGTCTGCCGAGTGCAACAAAAGTTTCGAGGAATAAAAAAGAAATTGGTCACGGCACGAGTGCTAACCTTGCCGGATCAGATGAAAGATTTCCAAGTCTATTGTGACGCATCTCGTCATGGGCTAGGATGTATGTTGATGCAAGACGGAAGGGTGGTTGCATACGCTTCACGCCTATTGCGACCTCATGAAAGTAACTATCCGACCCATGACTTGGAACTAGTGGCAGTGGTTCACGCCTTAAAGATTTGGCGACACTACCTTATCAGTAACCGCTGTGAAGTCTACACAGACCACAAGAGTCTGAAGTACATCTTCACCCAACCAGACCTAAACCACCGTCAGCGAAGGTGGGTGGAGCTGATTAAAGACTATGATATGGGAATACACTATCACCCCGGCAAGGCTAATCTTGTGGCAGACGCCTTGAGCCGGAAGAATTACTGCAACACTGCTCGTTCGGAAGAGATGTGCAGGGACTTGCAAAGCGAATTGGAGAGGTTGAACTTGGGAACCGTCGAACACGGATACGTGGCTGCGCTCGAAGCTCAGCCGACACTCATGGAGTAGGTTCGTCTAGCTCAAGCTAATGACCCTAACATAGCCGAGCTAAAGAAAAACATGAGGACTGGCAAAGCCAGAGATTTCTCTGAGGATGAACACGGGACAATCTGGATGGGAGAAAGATTGTGCGTGCCCGAGAACAAAGAGCTGGAAGACCTAATTCTTAGAGAAGCTCACCAAACTCAATACTCAATTCACCCTGGAAGCACCAAAATGTATCAAGACCTTAAGGAAAAATTCTGGTGGGTCAGCATGAGAAGAGAGATCGTAGAATTCGTTGCCTTGTGTGATGTGTGCCAACGAGTCAAGGTAGAACATCAGAGACCTGCCGGATTGTTGCAACCCCTTAAGATCCCGGAGTGGAAATGGGAAGAAATTGGGATGGACTTCATGACCGGTATGCCCAGAACTTCCACCGGCCATGATTCTGTTTGGGTAATCGTGGACCGACTCACCAAGGTCGCTCACTTCATTCCGGTACATACCACCTACACTGGAAAGAAACTAGCAAAGCTGTATTTGGCAAGGATCATGTGTTTGCATGGGGTGCCAAAGAAGATTGTGTCAGACCGAGGGAGCCAATTTACCTCGAAGTTTTGGCAAAAGTTGCAAGAAGAGTTGGGAACCCGTTTAAACTTTAGCACTGCTTACCATCCGCAAACTGATGGTCAGACCGAAAGGGTCAATCAGATCTTGGAAGACATGTTGAGAGCTTGTGCAGATGACTTTGGTGGAGCGTGGGATAAGAGTCTACCTTATGCCGAGTTCTCGTACAACAACAGTTATCAGGCGAGTCTTCAAATGGCTCCGTTCGAAGCATTGTATGGCAGAAAGTGCGGCACGCCGCTCTTCTGGGATCAAACAAGAGAACGCCAGTTGTTTGGGACAAATGTCTTAAATGAGGCCGAGGAAAAGGTCAGACTGATTTGGGAAAAACTGAAAACCGCCCAGTCTTGTCAGAAAAATTACGCCGACAACCGTCGAAGAGAGTTAAGCTTTGAGGTTGGAGACCATGTGTACCTTCGTGTCACTCCGCTTCGGGGAGTGCACCGTTTCCAGACAAAAGGGAAGTTGGCACCACGCTTCGTGGGACCATACCGAATTCTGGAACGCCACGGAGAAGTTGCCTACCAGTTGGAACTTCCTCCCTCCATGGCAAGCATCCATGACGTGTTTCATGTATATCAGTTGAAGAAATGCTTGAGGGTGCCCGAGGAGCAAGCAAGTCCCGATCACCTTGAAATTCAATAGTAGTTGACCTATGTCGAAAAGCCTGTTCGCATCCTCGAGACCAGTGAAAGGAGAACCAGGAGTCGGGTTACCAAGTTCGTTGTGTGGAATGGAGTCATCACTCGAAGAAGAGGCAACACTGGGAAAGAGAACATGAGTGAAAGCCGCCCACCCGCACCTCTTCGCGGCACATCCGAATCTCGGGGTCGAGATTCCGTTTAAGGAGGGTAGCTTTGTCATGCTCCGCTTTTTCCCCTAGCAGTAAATCACCCGGAAATCGTGGAAAAGAAATCGTCGGAAAAGCTAAAGCAAGACGAACCTGGAATTTTTAAATCCATTTAATAATTGGAAATGGCTTGGCGGAATTTTTCTTGGATTCCCCGTGTCAAAATACGCTAACAGGATTTTTATCAGAATTTTCAGAGTAACGAAAACAATTTTTAAAATTAAATTAGGCTAATCAGAATTAAATTCCTAAAGGAAAAAGGTTTTCCCTTTTTCTTTTTCCTTTTTCCTTTTTTTCCTTCTTTTTTTCCCCGTGGGCCTTCGGCCCACTCTCCCTCTCCCTTTCGGCCCAGCCGGCCAGCCCGGTCCCCCCTTCTCCTTTTCTCTCTCCCCCTTTTTTCCCCTGGGCCGGCCCAAACCTCCTCAGCCGCGCGCGTAAAAGAAGTCCGCAACCCCTCCCCCTCGGGTCAGGGCGATGACAAGCGGGCCCCACTTGTCATCCCCGACCTCCGCTCATCCCGGCCGCATCCCGCGCCCGCGCGTGCGCACGTCCGCATCGCGCCGCCTTCTTGGCCACATCCCGCTCTCCCCGCCAGCGTCACCCGGTGCCCCCACTCGCCCGCACCTCACGCCCCCACTTTCCCCTCTGTCCCGTCCCGCGTGCGCCCCAAATCGGCCGCACTTCAAAATTTGGGCGCCGCCTTATCTGTGCCACGTCGCGTCGCCAATCCCGCTCAACCCGGCTGTGCCGCACCACCTCATGCCCCTATAAAGCATCACCACACCCCGTTGCGCCATTTCCCGGTTACATTTGCCCACATCTGCGCCGTCCCGAGCTATCGCACCGTGCAAGCACCGCCGCCGCCACAGAGCACCGCTTCTGGCCGTCGTTCCGGCTGAACCACCGCACCTCGCACACAACAAACGCCGCCATCACCTTCGCCGCTCTCGGGAACCTAATTCCCCTCGCTTTTCCCCATTTTCCGTCGTCCAATAGCGCCTTCGTCGTTGTCCCCTCCGTCTCCGGCTCGGTGAGCTTCACCTATCTCTCTCTCCCTTTCGTTTTCCACTCCATTTTTCGTTCGGTCCCGAGGCCGCCGCACCTCGTCGTCGTGCGTATGCATGCGCGCGTGCCATCTTGATTGCCGCTGGTGCCTCTAGGACCCGTGCGCAATCGGTTTGCCGTCGACCGACGTCCTCCTTTCTTCGCCGGTCGCGCCTAGCGCTGTTTCCCCCTCGTACCCGTGCGGCCTTTAGATGTAGCGTTGTGAGCGCCATCGTCCGCTTTCTGCCGCCGCTCGCCGGTGACCTTTTGGTCCCGTGCGCCGCCGTTCGTTCCGAACCGCCGCGCCGTGCCTCGCCGCCGGTCGCATCCGCGCGCGCCCTCCATCGGCTGTCGGATCCGGTCGCGAGCGCATCCGGGCCGTCCGTCCCGAACCGCCGCAAACCCCCGCCACCCACGTGGCCGCGCACGTGGCTGCCGTGTTGGCGCCACGCAAGCGCCATGTGGTGCACCTTCTCCCCGAGCTCGGTGGACTGTGTCCACCGTGAGCCTTCCTTCCCTTGCATCACTGTGCCATGGGTCCCGCTGGTCAGCGCCGCCTGGCCGTGACGTCAGCCCTAGGGTGCTTGCGCCATAAATCGTGTTCTTTTTGTTTTAATTAGTAAAAAGGCTGAAAACTTGTAAAATTCATAGAAAATTCATCCGAACTCTGTTTGAGTCCGTTCAAGATGCAGCGGATTCATAAAAATGCCTATAACACATTAAAAATAGTTTAATGGTCTGTTTCAGTAGTTTAGTATCTTTTCTTTGATGTGCTTTATTTGTCGGTAGATTCCGGTTTCGAGGACGCTCCCGTCTATCTCGAGGTAGTCGCTGAAGGTCCATCGGAACAAGACCAAGGCAAGTCATTTTCCGTTGATCATGTTGTACCGATCTAATCAATTATTCTCGCTTTATTTGTTAAATTACATTGTTTTATAATGTAATTGGGATGGGACCCATAGTGCTCGGCCTAGGTCGTTTACCCCATTTTATTGGTCGCCTGGGAATTAATTTTACTAGTTTCAGGTTTAGGAGATGCTTAGCTGCCTTATTACCACTAGATCATTAATGGGAGAATTAATTTACTAGAATTATTTCACATGAAATCATGGTCTGAGACCAGAGACGCCGTTGGCAAAGGGTAACGGTTAACTAAAACTTGACTAAATGATGGGCTGTGGGTGCACGGTTGTGCAAGACACACCCATGGCAGTTAAGGACCGGTTCGCGAGAAACCCTAGAAGAATCATTCGTGCGTACCACAAGCCAGCGTGGGCAACGGTTGGGCTTGTAGTGTAGCTTTCTCTGGCCGACGCATCCAGGCAATGGTGAGCGTGATGGAGTGCGGATGGACCGGGAAAGGTCTATGCGGCTGCCGGATTCACCTAGGCACGAGAGGGGGCTGCCTACCTTGGATATAAAGGTAGGGGCAAAACCTGAGGTGTGGTGTCGCTTGGTCAGCGAGGGTTATGCGAATGGTCCTGTCACAAACCCCTTTTCGATATGTCGTGGTGGCATGTCGATGCACGGGAACGTGTTGTGGGGCTGTGTCTTGTTGGTACAGACGTACACCTCTAATCAGAGTTAGAAACTATTCGAATAGCCGTGCCCGCGGTTATGGGCTGTTGACCAGATTCACCGTGATTAGTCCCACTAATGATAATAACCTGATTCAATGGAACTGGATAGCATAGTTGAATGTTTTGGGCCTGACTCAACGTGGTGTAGCGTTGAGCAGAGATGATTAATAATGTTCAAATACATTTAATTACTGTTTTTACCATATTCAACTTTGCTTTGTGAAATGCCGCTTTGTGCAAAAGTGAACCCTAGCCTTCCCTTGGAATTACCTTGCATTCATACCTCCTTTCGGTATGACTTGTGGAGTACGGTGGTTGTACTCAGTCTTGCTTCCTTTCCCCCACCTCAGAGCTGGAGGATGAAGCTGCAGTTGGGTTCGACGATGAGTAGGCTCGTCGCTGCCGTCAAGGGATGCCTGTGGAGTGGAGTTGCCGCGCCACAAGTGTCGAAGCCTAGTTCTTAGGGATTATTTTTCCTTTCCGCTGCATTGTAAGACTTTTATATGTTTTAAGACATGGATCTATATATACAATTTGTCGTTTGTGTATCCCTGGCTGGTCCTGGACAGGGTGTTTAATGCACATTCAGCTTTGGAAATTCCGGTGGGAATTTCTGGGAGTGACAGTTTTCGAGGTCGGCAAGGCTTGTCCGAGGTCGGCTAGCAACATATTGGCTATTTCCTCTGCACTGCACGTCAATTGGTAACGATCTATAGACCCTTACTTGCAAGCTTTCCTGGATTGCACGGTAGAAAAATTTTGTTATATGCTACTGCAGCTAGAGTTGCATAGTTTTGGTTTTAGATTGGATCTGAAACAAGTATACCACACGGGTTGATTAGATCAATCGGTTTTAGGGTTCGGTAGAGGAGAGTTGATGGAAACTGCGTTCCTTGAGATTGTCTCGGATCGACATAATGTGATTATGTCGAACCAGTATCCATAGTACTCGGGATGAGTATAGGTCGGATTCGGGATGGCGTTCCTTGAGAGTGTCTCGAAACGATATAATGTGATTATGCCGAAGCTATTTAGTAGTCCGACTATGACTGCTGCCTTGTGCCTATGCAAACCATGTTACTTGAGATTGTCTCGGAGCGGTATAATGTGATTATGTCGATATGGTTTTCATAAGCGATTTCATAGATTGGATTTACGATTGGACCGCCATGTGCATACCCCCCTTTTATGTCGTCTTGGTATCGTATCTCTGTGATAGGTAGAAAATGTTCTACGTCTAACTTATTTTTGTAGAGAATGTTATGAGATTGTATGGCCAAATTGTATGTATGAGATGCATGTGATGCGTGTAATATTCTTTCAGACGTGCAATCCATGTAATATTCTTTCACGACCAGCGTATCGATGTAAACTTTGATTTATAGCTTCTATAGTAGTAGCTTAGTTTGAAGAAATCAAGCATCCGACACTCGGGAGAACGATGATGAAGATGGAGATCCTCTACACCGACATTGAGATGGAGATCACCATATGAATGGGCCATACTATTTCATTATTAATTGGTATTCTTCTTGCTTTCATATATGTGATATGTTTGTTTGATAGGATAGTATCCCTCAGAAAATTAAGTAGTAATGATGCCCTCCAAATGTTGCACCTATCACGGTTGTGATTGTCAATTGGTAGGTCTGCCAAAACAGAGTACCATTGTCTATCATAACATGATGCAGTATATGTCAAACATATGCATGCAGGAGCATTTGGTTTACTTGACAAAGCTATCGAAATAGTTTTGGGCCTTAGGGCATAGGTTGGGGCCGGGGCATGATGATGCCACCCAACAAACAAGAGACACATATGGATGTGATTAGCAAGGTGTTGCTCACCAATGTTACTAATCTTGTAGACGTGATGCCAAAGCTCATTATAAATTAATTAACATGTGGATATTAACCCAATATGTAACCTAGAGGGAAGGTTAAGAAATGTAGTGGGAGTCTTTTGTTAAATTGTTTAATAAAAGACAATGCATAAACATTGTGCTATACTTTGTATATGTTTTCTGTATAGATTATGGCAACTAATACTGCACCTAGTTCTTTTAATTTGCGATCTATACTTGAGAAAGAAAAGTTGAATGGAACAAACTTTATGGATTGGTATCGAAACTTGAGAATTGTTCTCAAGCAAGAGTGAAAGGAGTATGTTATTGAAGTTCCTTATCCTGATGATTTACCTGATAATGCTTATACTGCTGCACGGAGGGCTTATGAGAAGCACACTAATGATTCCCTTGATATAAGTTGTCTCATGCTTGCCACAATGTCCTCGAAGCTTCAAAAGCAATACGAGAGCAGTGATGCTCACAGTATTATTGAGGGTCTACGTGGTATGTTTGAGAACCAAGCTAGGGCTGAGAGGATCAATACTTAGAAATCCTTGTTTGCGTGTAGGCTTGTAGAGAGGAATCCCGTCAGTTCGCACGTAATAAAGATGATTGGCCATATTGAGAGTCTTGAAAAACTAGGTTTTCCTCTTAGCCAAGAGTTGGCTACAGACGTGATTCTCAAGTCGCTCCCTCTGAGCTTTGAGCCATTCATACTAAATTATCACATGAACAACATAGATAAAACCTTGGCAGAATTATATGGGATGCTAAAGACTACTGAGGAGAGTATCCAGAAAAATGGTCATCATGTGATGATGATGCAGAAAGCTAAGCGCAAACCTCCTGTCAAGAAACTTTGCACAAAACAGAAGTTAACTCCTGATGAGATCGCGAGTGCCTCCAAAGCAAAGAAAGGCAAAAAGGGGTCGGCGGCATCAGATATTGTTTGCTTCAATTGTAAGGAGACAAGTCTCTGGAAAAAGAACTGCAAGAAGTACATGATGATCTCAAAAAGAAGCAAAGTGCGACTTCTGCTTCAGGTATTAATGTTATTGAAATCAATCTTGCTACTTCATCTACTGACTCTGTAACACCCTGAAAATCAGAGACTTAAAAATAAAAATTTAAAATTCAGAGCTTACAAAAACTTTTGAAAGGTTGCTTCTTGTCGTAATTATTTGCCTCTTATTTGCAAGTTTTATTGCGTGTTATAAATACAGGTTATTTAAAAGACGGAACAAACTGGTTTTGCAAACCCTAAACGAAAAGGAAATGCCAAAATAAATATCAGCAATAAAACTTATAAAAATATACAATTGAGAAAAGCTAAGGTTGATAAAAGTTCATTTTTGGATCGAAAGCGTATTTTTGGAAAATACGAGTAAAATAAAATAAAATCTTAGATTATAAATAAAAAGGTTAAAAAATATATTAGCAAAGTTTAGAAAAGATTGAAAACTTAAAATTAAATTTATTTCGGGCCAAAAATTTTTCTTTTAATTTTATGGGTGAAATGCAAAAGGAACAAAAAGAAAAAAGAAAGAAGAAAAATCGGAAATAGTGAAAATTTTTCCGACACATGCTCGACTGTGCCGCTGGACCCCGGTCCCCCTCCCTCCCGCACGCCCAGCGTGTTGCGCCTTGCCGCGCCACGCCCGCCCCCACCCCGCCACGTGCACCATGCTGCCCTCGCGCCCGTGCCGCGTGCCGTCGCGCCGCCCCGCCCATGCTCGCGTCGCGCAACCACGGCCCCCTCCGCGCACGGGGCGCGCCGCACGCCGACACACCGCCCTCGCGCCCCACGTCGCGGCCGCTCGCCCGACCGCGCCGCGCGCCCTTGCGCCTGCGCCACACTCCGCCGTGCCATGCCGGCCCCTCTCCCTCGTCACGTACCCTTCTCTCCCTCACGTGCGCAGCTATAAATTTCCCTCCCTACCTCTCTTCCTCCCTGCGCCATTTTTCCCTCTCCCCTCTTCTCCTCGCTATTGTGCGACGCCGGGCGCCGCCGCCACGTCGTCGTCGCCTTGCACCACGTCGCCGTCGCCACCTTGCACCGCCGCCCTCGCCGCCACGCCGCGTCGATGAGTCCCTCTCGCTCCTCTTCGCCCCCTGCGCTGGCTCGGCCGAGCCGAAGAGAAGAAGAGAGAGAAAGGAAAAGAAAAAGAGGAAGGGAAGAAAGGAAGAAGGAAGAGAGAGAGGGAGAGAAAAAAGCAAAGAAAAGAAAAAAAATAAATTTTCTGGAAAAGTTTTCAGCAAAAATATATGTTCTTTTTTTTGGATAAAACTTTTATTTTTGGAATTGACTAAAGAATAAAATATTAATTATCGCATAAATTGATTTATTTAATTATCACTTTAGAAATTTAATTATAATTTAGTTTGTTATTAAATATTAATTTTAGCATATGAATTTTCTAAAAATTTAAAATTCTAAATAGAGATAAACTCTAGGGTAATATTAGTTTGGAATTTAAATAGTTCAAACCATGAACTTGTTGGTCCGATGAATTAGGGTAAAACTTGGAATTTTATGATTTTTTTGGTATATATTTTTGGACCATCGATCATGACATTTCAAATATTTAAATCAATTAACATAGGATTTGGTCACTGCACAACTAATTTAATCGGCCTAAGGTGCAAAACTCCAAATTAATATAACTCGCTCATATTAACTCGAATTTTCTCGAAACTCAAACCTAAACTAATCATCGACTAATTTTTGGAATCGCTTTCACGATTTAATTTGGCATTTTGGTGAATTTATTTGAATTCTAATCGAATTCAATCGGTTTTACCGCACACTATCATAGAATCCGAGGGAGCACCTGAGGCCGTTGATGACCCTGGTCAACAAGGTTGCGAGCAAGGCAAGTCATCACTACCTTGAGCATGTTGAACCTTTTTGCGAACTTATGTGTTTATTAAAATCAAATATGCATGCTATACACATATGAACTCCTATACTTGTGATACTGTCAGTGATATGCCCTAGAGGCAACATGGAGATGTTGGATATCACGTCAATGTTTATGTATAAATGAATAAAGTGTTATTCAGTTCCATGAAATAGACATCTTGTATTGATCAATAAGTACGTGACTTATTTATGAGACTCGATATGTATGAATCTATTTCTAAACGATCCCTGATCATATGTCATATTGTTGGAACAAATATGATTCTAAGATCGGCATGTTTATTGATTGATGATCATGTCTCATAGATCATGGGTATGGTGATACCAAATCAATAAACATGGACATATGTGTTGGAGAACACATTGTTGGATAGACCCACCATGAGACACTACGGAATTAATGTGCCATTAGTTGGTCTCGGGTAGTGTTGGTACAAAGTCCCTAGACCCGAGATCACCATGGATTCCAACATGTGTAGTAGCCTACTTTGGGACTACCAAACGCTATTCGGCGGGTAGTTATAAAGGTAGTTTTCGGGTTTGCTATGAAACATGGAGTGGGATGTGAGTGATCAAGATGGAATTTGCCCCTCCTTTGGAGAGATATCTCTGGGCCCCTCGAGGTAATGGATTATGGAAATGCATGGCCATGCTAAGTTGATTGAGGAGTCAATCAATAGACGAGATAATCCAATACGGTTCGAGTGAATGGTTAAGTTATTGAAGGGATGGCACACATCTTGCCTATAGCTTAACCGGTATCGTGAGGCAAAGGGATTTGTGTACACATTACGGGTTCGAGCCGATATTATATTCTTGTATACTATGGTGTCAATATGTGCTGCTAGGCGCCGGGTTGACAAGTCGGTGAGTTGGACTCGAGCCGACGATCGGCTAAGTTAGACTATAGCCGAAACCGAGTATACCTGAACCTACGGGTCGCACGCTTAAGGGGATAAGAACAGGCATTCGAGTTGGACTCGGATACGGCTCGATCGGATAGGGATCCGATCGGATAGAGTCCTATGGGCTTACGACGTGTGGGCGGCCAACTCTATATGAGATACGGATGAGATCCAATTCAAAATAGAGTCCTATGGGCTTATGACGTGTGAGCGGCCAAACTCTATATGAGATACGGATGAGATCCAATTCAAAATAGAGTCCTATGGGCTTACGACGTGTGAGCGGCCAAACTCTATATGAGATACGGATGAGATCCAATTCAAAATAGAGTCTGAGCGGCTACTAATCCCGTCGGCCAACTCTATATAAAGGAGGGAGGGGTGGAGAGCTGCCATATATCAATTGCATCGCGTGCAACAGAAGTCGCCGAGATCAATCTCCACGGAAACCCTTCTCACTTTCGAGCCAAACCCTAGCCTTGCATCGCGTGCTAGCACACGGGTGTTCGGCGTTTGTCCCCGGACGTGTGGATACCGGTAGGCGCTGCTACGTTGCGCGCTGTTGATCAGTGTTGTCTCCGGAGTCGGCTACACTGTTCCGGATCGGATTGCCCCGATTGGCTATTCCGCTGCACTCTACTCCAATCGGTAACGATCTATCGGCCCTTACTTGCAAGTGTTCCTGGTTTGCGCGGTAGAATTTTTTGTTTTCGGCTAGCGTAGCCTCCGCGTAACCCTTCGGTGGTATCAGAGCTTCTCTTGCTTAGTTCGGGTTTTAGATTGGATCTGGAACAAGTTTTGCGCACGGGTTGATTAGATCAATCGGTTTTACGGGATTTGTTGAGGAGAGTTCATGGTAATTGCGTTCCTTGATAGTGTATCGGAACGGCGTAATGTGATTACGTCGAAGCAATATCCATAGAACTCGGTTTGAGTCGGCTTCGAGATAGCGTTCCTTGATAGTGTATCGGAACGGTATAATGTGATTATGCCGAAGCTATCTCGTAGTCCGATCTTGTTTGTTGCCTCGCGCTGCGCAAACCATCTCCCTTGATAGTGTATCGGGACGGCATAATGTGATTATGCCGATATGGTTTCCGTAAGCAATTTCATAGATTGGATCTATGAATTTCGTCCTTGGCTTCCCCTCGACCCCGCCCGCTAACCGGCTAGCGGGACCGCCGTGTGCGTACCCCCTTATAGGTCGTCTCGATGCCGTAGCTCTGCGATAAGTAGAAAACGTTTCTACGCCTAACTTGTTTTTGCAGAGAATGCTTTGAGATGGTATGGCCCTATTGTATGTATGAGATGTATGAGATGCATGTGATGCATGTAATATTCTTTCATATGTGCAATCCTTGTAATATTCTTTCATACGTGCAATGCTTGTAATATTCTTTCACGACCTGCGAGTCGATGTAATCTTCAATTAGAGCTTCTATAGTAGTAGCTTAGTTTGAAGAAATCAAGCATCATGCACATTGGAAGATGGTGCCAGAAGATGGAGATCCTCGCGCCGACATGGAGATGGAGATCACCATGTGAAGGGGGCCATACTATTTCATTATATGCTATTCTACTGCTTTCATATATGTGATATGTTTGTTTGATAGGATAGCATCCCTCACAAAATTAAGTAGTAATGATGCCCTTCCAAATGTTGCACCCGTCACCGTTATGCTCGTCAATGGTGGGTCTGCCAAAGCAGAGTGCCATTCTCTATCATAACACGAGGGGGTATATGTCGGACATATACAGCGGGAGCATTTGGTTTACTTAACAAGGCTATCAAAACAGTTTTGGGCCTTGGGGCATAGGTTGGCGCCGGGGCATGGAGATGCCACACCAACAACAAGAGTCACATAGAGATGTGATTAGCAAGGTGTTGCTTACCGATGTTACTAATTTTCTAGCGTGATGCCAAAGCTCACTAGAAAATTAATTAACATGTGGATCTTGACCCAATACGTAACCTAGAGGGAAGGTGAAAAATACGTAATGGGAGTCTTATGTTAAATTGTTTAACAAAAGACATAGCATAAACATTGTGCTAAACTTTGCTTTTTCGTTGTAGAATAAATGGCGGTTAATACTACACCCGGTACCTTTAATTTGCGATCTATTCTCGAAAAAGAAAAATTAAATGGAACAAACTTTATGGATTGGTATCGCAACTTAAGAATTGTTCTCAAGCAAGAGCGTAAGGAGTACGTTCTTGAAGTACCCTATCCGAGGATTTGCCTAATAACGCCACTGCCGCACGGAGGGCTTATGAGAAGCACACTAATGATGCCCTAGATATAAGCTGTCTCATGCTTGCTACAATGTCCCCCGAGCTTGAAGCAATATGAGAGCAGCGATGCTCACACTATTATTCGGGACTGCGTGGCATGTTTGAGAACCAAGCTCGGGCGAGAGGTTCAACAACTCAAAGTCCTTGTTTGCGTGCGAGCTTATTGAGGGAATCCCGTCGATCCGCATGTGATAAAAATGATTGGCTACATTGAGAGTCCGGAAAAACTAGGTTTTCCCCTTAGCCAAGAGTTGGCTACGATGTGATTCTCCGTCGCTCCCTCCAGAGCTTCGAGCCATTCATATTAAATTATCACATGAACAATATGGATAGAACCTTGGCTGAATTACATGGGATGCTAAAGCGAGGAGAGTATCCGAAAAACGGTCATCATGTGATGATGATGCGAAGGCTAAGCGCAAACCACTGTCAAGAAACTTTGCACCAAGAGGAAGTTAACTCCCGATGAGATCGCGAGTGCCTCTAATGCAAAGAAGGGCAAGAAGGGGTCGGCGGCATCGATGCCGTTTGCTTCTATTGCAAGGAGACAGCCCTTGGAAGAGGCTGCAAGAAGTACATGGAGGATCTCAAAAAGAAGCAAAGTATGACTTCGCTTCAGGTATTAATGTTATAGACATTAATCTTGCTACTTCACCTACTCGACTCTTGGGTATTTGATACCGGATCGGTAGCTCATATTTGCAAGTCGTTGCGGGAATGAGAAGAAGTAGAGGATTGAGAAGGGGCGAGGTGAACCTGCGCGTCGGTAATGGAGCAAGCGTTGCTACGTTCTTGTCGCAGGATACCACTTCATCTACCTTCGGGATTAGTTTTGGAATTAAATAATTGTTATTGTGTTCCAACACTATGTCAAAACGTTATTTCCGCTTCATGTTTGCAAGCGGAAGGATATGATTTTAGATCAATGAACAATGGTTGTTCAATATATCTCGAGATATGTTCTATTTTCATGCTCCATTGGTGAATGAATTATACGTTTTGAATCTTGAAGCGTCTCCCATCTATAACATTAATACGAAAGGCAACTCTCTAATGATATAAACCCCACGTTTATCCGGCATTGTCGCTTAGGCCATATAAATAAGAAACGCATGGAGAAGCTCCATAAGGATGGATTGCTTCACTCTTTTGATTTTGAATCATTTGAGACATGTGAGTCTTGTTTACTTGGTAAGATGACAAAGGCACCTTTCACGGGACATAGTGAGAGAGCAAGTGACTTGTTGGCACTCGTACATACCGATGTATGTGGACCAATGAGCTCAACGGCTAGAGGTGGTTATCGTACTTCATTACCTTTACCGATGACTTTAGTAGATATGGTTATATCTACTTAATGAGGCATAAGTCCGAATCCTTTGAAAAGTTCAAAGAATTCCAGAATGAAGTACAGAATCATTTAGGGAAAACAATCAAGTTTCTACGATCAGATCGTGGAGGGGAATACTTGAGCCAAGAGTTTGGTAATCATCGAAAGATTGTGGAATTGTTCCACGTTGACTCCGCCAGAACTCCACAATGGAATGGGGTGTCCGAACGGAGAAATCGCACCTTGTTGGACATGGTGCGGTCGATGATGAGCCAAAGTGATCTTCCGTTATCCTTCGGGGATATGCTCTTGAAACATTTGCGCTCACACTAAATAGAGTTCCATCTAAGTCGGTTGAAAAGACACCATATGAGATATGGACAGGCAACCCCTAGTTTGTCTTTTCTCAAAATATGGGGATGCGAAGCTTATGTAAAACGTTTATCGACAAGCTCACACCCAAATCGACAAGTGCTTCTTTGTGGGATATCCTAAGGAAACCAAGGGATATTACTTTTATAATCGGGAACAAGGCAAAGTGTTTGTCGCCCGACACGGTGTCTTCTTGGAGAAAGAGTTTCTTTCAAGAAGGGTTAGTGGGAGCAGGGTGCATCTTGAAGAAGTTCAAGAAACACCGGAAAATGTTTCGCGACCACGGAACCACAACGGGAGGAGCAAAGAGTTGCGCCACCGTTGTAGATACACCAGCCCACGGAGGTCGAAAGATCACGTCGTGCACCGACAGTACACAGTGCGGAACAACGTGATATATTGTTGTTGGACAACGATGAACCTAAGACCTATGAGGAAGCGATGGTGGGACCCGATTCCAACAAGTGGCTTGGAGCCATGAAATCCGAAATAGAATCCATGTACGACAATCAAGTTTGGAACTTGGTTGATCCACGATGGTGTCAAAACCATTGAGTGTAAATGGGTTTTTAAGAAAAGGCCGATATGGATGGAAATGTTCACATCTATAAGGCACGATTGGTGGCGAAAGGTTTTAAACAGATTCAAGGAGTTGATTATGATGAAACCTTCTCGCCCGTCGCAATGCTTAAATCTATTCGGATTATCCTAGCGATTGCTGCATATTTCGATTATGAGATATGGCAGATGGATGTCAAAACGGCTTTCCTAAATGGAAACCTAAGCGAGGATGTATACATGATACAACCTCGGGTTTTGTCGATCCGAGAATCGCTCGGAAAGATATGCAAGCTACGAAATCCATTTATGGATTGAAGCAAGCATCTCGGAGTTGGAATATTCGTTTTGATGAAGTAATCAAAGGGTTTGGTTTCATCAAAACGAAGAAGAGGCCTGTGTTTACAAAAAGGTCGGTGGGAGTGCAATTGTATTTCTAATCTTATATGTGGATGACATATTACGATTGGAAATGATATCCCTATGCTAGAATCCGTCAAGTCTTCATTGAAAAATAGTTTTTCTATGAAAGACTTAGGGGAGGCAGCATACATATTAGGCATTCGGATCTATAGAGATAGATCCAAGAGGCTAATTGGATTAAGCCAAAGTACATACATTGACAAGGTGTTGAAAAGGTTTAACATGCATGATTCCAAGAAAGGTTTCTTGCCCATGTCACATGACATTAATCTTAGCAAGAATCGGTGTCCTCGACACATGATGAGCGGAATAAGATGGGTATGGTTCCATATGCTTCGGCAATTGGATCCATCATGTATGCCATGCTTTGTACACGCCCGATGTCTCGTACGCTTTGAGTGCTACGAGCGAGATACCGTCCGATCCAGTGAAGGTCACTGGATGCCGTAAAGAATATCCTTAAGTACTTGAGAAGAACTAAGGATATGTTCCTAGTCTATGGAGGTGAAGAAGAGCTCGTTGTAAGTGGTTACACCGATGCTAGCTTCCAAACAGACAAGGATGATTATAGATCGCAAACTGGGTTCGTGTTACGCTGAACGGAGCGCGTCAGATGGAAGAGTTCCAAGCGGGATACGTTGCGATTCTACAACGGAAGCCGAGTACATTGCTGCGGAAGCACATACTTCGGCGATATCATCTCATCCGCGAGATTGTGGACAGAGGTGATGTCAAGATATGCAAAGTGCACACGGATCTCAACATAGCCGATCCGCCGACAAAACCTCTCCCTCACCGAAGCATGAGGCGCACACAAGAGCAATGGGTATTAGATACTTACATGATTGACTCTAGTGCAAGTGGGAGATTGTTAGTGATATGCCCTAGAGGCAACATGGAGATGTTGGATATCACGTCAATGTTTATGTATAAATGAATAAAGTGTTATTCGGTTCCATGAAATAGACATCTTGTATTGATCAATAAGTACGTGACTTATTTATGAGACTCGATATGTATGAATCTATTTCTAAACGATCCCCGATCATATGTCATATTGTTGGAACAAATATGATTCTAAGATCGGCATGTTTATTGATTGATGATCATGTCTCATAGATCATGGGTATGGTGATACCAAATCAATAAACATGGACATATGTGTTGGAGAACACATTGTTGGATAGACCCACCATGAGACACTACGGGAATTAATGTGCCATTAGTTGGTCTCGGGTAGTGTTGGTACAAAGTCCCTAGACCCGAGATCACCATGGATTCCAACATGTGTAGTAGCCTACTTTGGGACTACCAAACGCTATTCCGTAATCGGGTAGTTATAAAGGTAGTTTTCGGGTTTGCTATGAAACATGGAGTGGGATGTGAGTGATCAAGATGGAATTTGCCCCTCCTTTGGAGAGATATCTCGGCCCCTCGAGGTAATGGATTATGGAAATGCATGGCCATGCTAAGTTGATTGAGGAGTCAATCAATAGACGAGATAATCCAATACGGTTCGAGTGAATGGTTAAGTTATTGAAGGGATGGCACACATCTTGCCTATAGCTTAACGGTATCGTGAGGCAAAGGGATTTGTGTACACATTACAGGTTGAGCCGATATTATATTCTTGTATACTATGGTGTCAATATGTGCTTGCTAGGCGCCGCTGTGATGTGTCGGCTGAGTTGGACTCGAGCCGACGATCGGCTAAGTTAGACTATAGCCGAAACCGAGTATACCTGAACCTACGTGGTCGCACGCTTAAGGGGATAAGAACGGGCATTCGAGTTGGACTCGGATACGGCTCGATCGGATAGGGATCCGATCGGATAGAGTCCTATGGGCTTACGACGTGTGGGCGGCCAACTCTATATGAGATACGGATGAGATCCAATTCAAAATAGAGTCCTATGGGCTTATGACGTGTGAGCGGCCAAACTCTATATGAGATACGGATGAGATCCAATTCAAAATAGAGTCCTATGGGCTTACGACGTGTGAGCGGCCAAACTCTATATGAGATACGGATGAGATCCAATTCAAAATAGAGTCCCGAGCGGCTACTAATCCCGTCGGCCAACTCTATATAAAGGAGGGAGGGGTGGAGAGCTGCCATATATCAATTGCATCGCGTGCAACGAAGTCGCCGAGATCAATCTCCACGGAAACCCTTCTCACTTTCGAGCCAAACCCTAGCCTTGCATCGCGTGCTAGCACACGGGTGTTCGGCGTTCTGTCCCCGGACGTTATTCCGCTGCACTCTACTCCAATCGGTAACGATCTATCGGCCCTTACTTGCAAGTGTTCCTGGTTTGCGCGGTAGAATTTTTTTGTTTTCGGCTAGCGTAGCCTCCGCGTAACCCTTCAGATACGCCCTGCCTTGATATTGAATACTCGTTTATTCTTTGTACCCTACAGTATCGTGTGTTCAGAGTCGTTCTTCGACATTGCTTAGCCATGCTAAATTAGATTCTTGCATATTCATATTTATCAAAGGCTATATGCTTGGGCAACTACCTTGGGGAAGGTGGTTGATATTCGGCATGTGGAGACATGAGCGCCACTTTGCCTTGGCAATGATGACATGAATCTTTGATAAAAGTAAAAAGACAAAACTAATGTTTTAGACTGGGGCGGCTGGATGATTTGGGTGGATTCCGGAAAAGGCAAGTGTCGTCCCTAGTCAACTAAGGACCGAGCCCTGAGACTTAAACATGAAATGAGCCAGTACAACCGTACTTCTTGAATGGGTATGGACCTAGCGGAGTAGATAGCCGAGCGAAGGCGGTACCCCTGCATAGTGGTTCATATGTATGAGATGAGGCTGAGAATGGATGATTGAAAATCGAAATTAATTACAACTTAAAGAATGATGATTTCCCTCGCCCCGGGAGCGCCAAAACTCCTCACACTGCTACGAAAGGACATAGAGTGCATGAGGACTCAAGTTCATGGAGCGGGTACAGCCAAAGTGAAGTTATCGTAAGGCTTTGCCGTGACCGTCTCATGTGTTGGGATGTAGGCTCATTTATTGGGCAGTCACGGAGTACGAGTAAAGTGTACATCCACTGCAATGTGAGTAAATCAATCTATTCGAATAGCCATGCTCGCGGATATGGAGCGGCATGACAAGTTTCTCTCTTGGCTAGACTCTAAATTTTAAAATGATGGGATGGGTTTGCATGATGATTTTTATGTACTGTTGGATCAACTTCTCAAAAGGTGAGAAGCGGTAGACCCCAGAAAATCATAACGACCTGGTTGCGGGAAGCTATCTTTGGAATCCCAATGGATAGTGGACAGAACCGTCGCAGATTTAATGAACTATGGAAATAAAACTTGATCTGGCTTGGGTCATAGGTTTGTGAAAAGAATTGCAAAATTGGCTTTATGCAAAAGGACCACAACCACTCCTTGATTATCCCCTATCATGTGCATCATTGTTGTGGTGACTTGCTGAGTATGGTTGGTAGTCACCCTTGCTATACACACCAACATTCAGGCGAGGAAGACCATGAAGACCCGTACGCGTACTACCAGGAGGGTGTGGAAGACGATGGCGTCCAGTAGGTCTTAGACACCGGTCGTTGCCTGTGTCAATTGCGTGCCGCTGCCTTATCACCGCTGCCTTATCTAATTTCTGCTTTTGCTTGTATTCCGGACCGTTCGGTCCTATGTTTTAGACATTGCCTTTGGGCCCTATATTGTAATATTTTATGTAAGTTGATGGATGTATCGTGCACCTGATGATTCAGCAATGTATTCGTGGGTACCAAACTACTCGATCCAGGAAAATGTTACTATGAACATGATTCATTCCTGTTACAAAAACGGGGGTCTACAGAGCTAGTATCAGAGTGTGCGACTGTAGGATAAGACCAATGGCGCCCTACCCCTTTATAGCTGGCTAAAGGTAGAAATTCCCATCTAGGATTATTTTAAAAATAAAAACATTATGGCTATAACACAAAATGTGTTTTCCCTTATACTCTTATCTCCTTATCTCCTTATAAAATTTGTTTTGCTCTCACTCACCCCTGAATCTGGAGTCCTTGCAAACTGATTTGCCAAATTTCTCTCCTTTTCCTCTCAACTCTCTAGTTGCTAAGCCTGGAGCACCATCTGAAAGCCATGTCAAGTCCAAGCTTCAAGCAAGGCGATCAAGCCAAGCGGCCCCAAGTCAGCGCTTCCTGAGTATCACGCGAAGTTTTCTCGGAGCTCACCTAAAACCCAATCTTTTCCCGGAAGAGTAGCACCGATAGTGTGGACCCCCGTTTTTGGAACGGGAATCATTTGTGTTCATAGTACCATATCCCTGGATCGAGTAGTTTGGTACCCACGAATAAAGTACTGAATTATCAGGTGCAAAGTGCACGAATAGTCTTACATCAAAAGTATTACAATAATGGGCCCAAAGTCAATGACATTACATATAGGACCTACTAGTCCAGATACAACCAAAAGCAAAATTTAGATAAGATAGTAGTCGGAAGGCAGCGGCATGTCGATTGCCACAGGCAACGACCGGGGAATAAGACCTAGTAGACGCCTTCTCCTTCTTCGCCCACCTGGCAGTAAGCATAGGGGTCCTCCAGTTCTTCATTTCCGTCATCTGAAGGTTTCTGCGTATAGCAAGGGTCAGTACCCAACGTACTCAGCAAGCCGACATGGAATGATGCACATGATAGGGTCATTCAAAGGATGGCTATGGTTTATTTTCACAAAGTCAATTTTCACAAATCATTTCACAAACCTAACATCTAGTCAGGTCAAGTTTTAGTTCCATAGTATATTAAGTCGGTGACGATTCTGTCTACCATCCATTGTGATCCCAAGGATAGCTTCCCGCCTCCGATCCGTCATGGTTTTCTGGGGGTGTCCTTCTCCTTTCTCTCAGATAGAGAAGTTGGTTTCCCCAGCACATAAAGTCATTATGCAATCCCACCCATCATTTTAAAATTTATGAGTCTAGCCACGAAAAACACTTGTCACGTCGCTCATTAACCGCGAGCACGGCTATTCGAATAGATTGATTAACTCACACTGCAGTGGATGTACACTTTACCCGTACTCCGCAACTACTCATTGAATGAGCTTACATCCCTCTATATGGGACGGTCACGGCAAAGCCTTTCGATAACCTCACTTTGGCAGTACCCGCTCCATGAACTTAAATCCTCTTGCCCTCTAGTCGTCCTTTCCTAGCAGTGAGAGGAGTTTTGGCGCTCCCGGGGTAAGGGAAAACTCACAAAATTCTCATTCATTACTCAACACTTAGGCCGTAGCCTTATCTCGATAACCAGAAACACCTCTCCACTCAAGAACCACTATGCAGGGATGCTGCATCTGCTCGGCTATCTACTCCGCTAGGTCTATACCCATTCGAGAAGTACGATTGTACTAGCTCGTTCCAGGTTATAAGTCTCACAGCTCGGTCCTTAATCGACCAGGGACAGTTCTTGCCTTTACCGGAATCCACCCAAATCCAACCATCCACCCCAGTCTAAAAACATTGGTTTTGTACTTTCATTTTTTCCATCAAAACTATTTTCATCATGTTCAAGCCATTGTCGCGCTCATGTCTCCACATGCCGTATCTCAACTACCTTCCCTAAGGTAGTTGCCCAAGCATATAGCTTTTTGTAAAAGTATGAGTATGCAAGAATCTAATATATGCATGGCTAAGCATTTTACCGAAGATATTCTCCGGTCATATCTCATCGAAGGTTACAAAGAATAATTCTAAGGGTAATCAATATCAAGGCATGGTATATCAAGCATAGGTATTCATTTGTGTATAGCATGCATGTTTGAAGTTTAAATCAATATCATTTCGCAACATAGGATCAACATGTTCAAAGGGAAAGTGTTGACTTGCCTAGCTGGCACGCTTGTTGGACGGGGTCTTCACCGTAGTCAGTGCCTTCTTCCTCGGTTGCTATCACGTGTGAAAAATCAATTGAATTCAATCAGAATTAAATAAAATTACCAAGAGATCAATGTCGAAACTTGGTTTTGGCAATAGAAAATTGGGGGTGCAGTCAAGATCACCAAGCACAATGCGTTAGGTGGAAAACAAGAATTTAGACAGGTTCAGGCCCTCTCGTGAGGTAATACTCTACTCCTGTTTCGGGGATTCGATCCGCGAAGTGTATATTGATCTGAAGATCTGTAGCTCAGAAAACTCATATCCCTCAAGGGACACCCCTTACCCCCCTTATATAGTCTTGGGAGGCGGGCTTACAAGTTGGTTTCCTAAGTTGGTTTCCTCAATCTTACCAAACCGTGACTATGAGCCGTTGCCTTATCTCAATCGGCAACGTAACACCCAAGTCATAGTTGGTTTACATATTTAGCAGGCGCAACCTATCCCTATCTCCAATCAGATAAGCTTCCCATGTGGATATCCAATTACCATAATCTCCACAGTAGCCCCCGAGTCCTTTTCAGCTAACGAGACAACTCAGCATCAAACCAAGACAGTATACAGCCAAACAACTCTTTGGCCGAATGCTTCTGGTGCCGAGTGATTTCATCATCTCTCCCTGAATCTTCCGAGTGGCTCCAAAGACTGTGAAGGGCTGGAAAATATCCAAAAAATTCTCAAAAATAAATATCTAGGTGCATCTCTTGATGTACCTAATTAGGTGTAGCCCCGACTGTGTGATTAGCCAAAACAGACCAAACATACAATCAAGAACTATAAAGAATTATACTCATATAAATGCTTAGCTCATGCTAAAGTAATCATAAAAAATCTCATCACTCGGCAAGCTCATGCTCGTTTGAGTGAATTCGTCCGAGTCATCTTAGAACAAATAACTCAATCAACCCTCGTGGGTGAAAAGCACTCGGTAAACTCATGTTTATTCGAGTGGATCTGCCCAAGTCATCTTGGAACAAATATTTTAATCATCCCTCATGGGTAAACAAGTTTTTCAGTCATCTGAAAAATACGACCAAAATATTAAATAGCTCCTGCCATAATATTGGTCTCAATATGAAAAGATCTTCACCAAGGTGGAAAGATAGCATTGACATAATCATTCAATCAAATGCTAAAGAACCAAACAGCCCCTGTCATCAAGGCAGCCATAAAAAGCTTAGCTGTTTGTCACCTTTCAAATTGCATTGTGCTAGCTTCTCACAAAGTCAAGCAAACCGCGGTATGAAAGGATTTTCAAAGGTACTGGGCAATCAGACACGTGCATATTGCCAAGGCAAATATGCTTAAGTTCATCCACTTAAGTCCCTAAGGACACGCGTCAAGCCACACCTTAGCTGGGCCGCAGGTCTCTCACGGGCTCGGCCCAATCGCGAGAAAACCTAGCGCAACCCTCAAATCTCTTACAAAGCCTCGAGGTCATCCACGCCACTTCGTCTTCCCAAAAATTTCCTCTTTTCGCAGTACTCTTCACTAGCTCCCTGTGGAAAACCCTAGGCTCGCGCGCACCCAAATCCGTCAATCCAGGAGCTCGCCCTTCGCCACAAACTAGCCTCCGCAGCCAGCTCCCAAGATCCCCTCCTCAAACCCCCATCCTTCAAGCCAAATCTGCTCCCCACACAAACCATACTCATGGCGGGTGAGAAGAAAATCCCTTTTTGAGCAGTGGGCTACTTCGGATGTGAGGGAATCCACCCTCAAAGAGATGGTGAAGCACGGAGTGCTTCCTCCCAAAGAGATCGTGGGCTGGCGCCCGGCGGCGGGTGAAGATTTTCCCACCCCGAACACCGGTGAGCTCGTCGTCTTCACCTCTTTCTTTTACTGCGGGTTTAGCCTCCCTACCTCCAAGTTCTTTAGGGGGCTTCTTGACTATTATGGTCTTGGTTTATATCACTTGAACCCCAACTCTATGCTCCACATCACTCTTTTCGTCTATGTTTGTGAAGCCTTCCTTGGCATTCTCCCCCACTTCCAACTCTTCCGCCGCATGTTTTATCTTAAGCCTCATCCGAATAAGGACAAGCCTTGCATCGTTGGTGGGGCAGGTTTCCAACTCCGCGGATCCCTCCGCAAGGAATATTTCTCTCTTCCTTTGAAATCCTCCAACAAGGGTTGGCACGCTAGCTGGTTCTATATCAGCAATCTTGAGCCCAGCTTGCCAAACTTCGTTGGCCTTCCCCCCGTGCCCAGGCCTACCTGGAGCACTGTGCCAGTAGCCCAAGACTGGGATGAAGCCAACAAGTTGCTAGCGAAGATCTTGGAGATGAAGCAAAAAGGTCTTTGTGGCGAGCTAATCACTCGGCACTTCATCAGGAGCCGACTGGCGCCGATTCAAGAGCGATCGAAGCCAACCTTCGAGTACGAGGGTGAGAGGGACTCCAATCGGGAAGATCGCGACTCCCTCAGCTTTGAGATCTTGAAGATCCGAATCTACAAGGTCTTCTCGACTGGAATTACGGTTGAACGCAGCCTCATGCTGCTAGTCCTCCCCTTCAGTCTCTATCGACCTCCTTCTCCAGTAAGCCGACTGAACTCTTTCATTGCCTTGCAATCTTGATGTCACACTTCTTAGTGTTGTAAGAAACTTTTTTGCAGGAAAATGCCTCCATCATCTTGAAGCCCTACAAAATTCCTCACGACGACGTGCCGACTCGGCCTGCCAAGAAGCCAGCCGGCGGCGTGAAGATCCAGAGTGATCCGGCCGGGAAAAGGGCGGCCCCGAGTGACGATATCAGCAAACGGGTGAGCAAGAGGAGGCTCGTCATTGATGACTCAGACGATGATGTCCCAGCCCCTCCAGCCGAAGCAACCCCTCCAAGGCCGTCACCGAAAGCGGCGCCGAAGATCCGCCGGTCGTGCAGGTACGCCTTATGACTGAAGTTAAGCTCTTTGTGCAAATTCGTTTGTCTTCATTCCAATTGCTCCTGTCGTTCTCTTTGCAGGAGGCCCCAAGACATAGACACTGCAGGGCTAAGTGAGGGGCCAACGCCAGCCGCAACATCCGAGGCATCCAAGCCCACGGAACCAAAACCTCGGAGCCCTCTCCCGAGCGAGAGCGCTCCGGGTGGAAGGCCCTCACCTCCCAGCGAGATATCCCAAGGAGGGAGCCCCCGACCACCAGCCGGGAGACCCCGACTGGAAACCAGTCGACCGCGGGGAAGCCCCCGGCTGCAGCCCAAAGGGCTCCGACTAAAGACCAATTGATCAAAAGTCAGAAGGAAGAGACCAGCCGGGCTGCGCCAGTTAAGGATTCAGCCACCGAAACCGGTAAGTCTTGAATTGATATTTCATCTTTAATCTTCAGTTTAACTCTTTCGTATCTTCATTTGTTCCTCCTGATCTATCAGCCACAATAGAGGAGATCCCCAGGTTGCAGTCTTCTGAAACCTGGGTTCCTCCGATCAAGATCGAGTGGGGAGATTCGGAAGGCCAGAGGCAAGGCATCATCTTGGATAAGCAAGCGGAAAGCGAAGAAAGAGATGCGCTTGTGAACAGTTTGAATGAAGCGACTCGGCTACTCAATGTAAGTCTTGATCCTTTTTTGTTGTTGCATCTTCATTTCTTTTCAGTCGGCCAACTTCGGATCTCGCGTGCAGAAGGAGTATTGCCAATCAATGGCCAAGTCCGACGCCTCGAGAAGTTGGTCCCGCATCTAAACTCCCTGGAGGACGTCCAGCAAAAATTGAAGACCACTCGAGAAGAGGCCGCGTCGAGGGAGGCAGCCCTGAGGAGGGAAATAGCCGAACTCCGGGAAGAAAACCTCGACCTCCAGGGTTCAGTCGGGAGTAAGCTTAGCCCTCTCAGTCTCTTTATGGCTTCTGCGTTGATTTCGGTTGCTGATAACCTCTCTTGTTGTAGAGAATTCATCGGAGGTCTACTCGCTTCAAGTCCAGCTGGAGGCAGTCAGCCTCAGCAAGGCCAAGCTGGAGACTGAGTTTGAAGGTGAGCTTCTTCATAACAATGTTTGTTGTACTGCTTTGTCTTTGAGTGCTTTGCGTGATCATGTTCCTTTGGCAGCTTACAAAGTCAAGACCTGGGCTCAATACGACGTCTTACTTGAGAGGGTCAAACAAGCTGGAAAGGTCCGAGAAGATGTTGCAAACGCGGCAACACCGATCCTGCTATCTCTGTTTCATCAGGGAGTCGGGGCTAGCTCACTGGACCCAGTCGAGATCTTCGATAAGCTACGGAGAGCCCCTGACCAGTATTTGACCAATATTTCCGAGGCAGCTGTCATGGGAGCGGGCTTCGCCCTTGCACAAACGAAGTCACTCTACCCTCGAGTGGACATTGATTCAATCGGGGAGGGCTTCGCTGAGGGAACTTCAGATGAGCAGGCCCTCGAATTAATTGGCGAGGCACAGGAATCGGCCAAAAAGGTGGCCGCCGATGTAGCGAACCACTTTTGACCTTGACTGTATTGAGAAACATTGTATGCAACTTTTTGATGTAAACTTTATAAATATTTAGCTTATTTATGTTAATGCCTTGATCCGAGTTTTTATGTAAAATTTCTTAAGTAATTTTCGTCCGACTATCACCAAGCCTAAGCTCGATTAGGTCATCAAAAAATTCTCAGTCCTTAAACATTGAACTCGAATCAAGGGACATTAAACAATGATAAACCAAATACGCACAGGTTGTCGAAAAAAACATGCTTTATTGACATATGTACATCCCCCGACTGCTAACTCAAGAAGTCATCTTACTTGAGGTTGGCAGTCAAGAAGAAACATGAAACTTAAGTCAATTTAAGCATAGAATCGTCGAAGATGTTCGATGTTCCAGGAGTTCTCCGTCATAGATCCGTCTTCACGCTTTAATCAATATGCATCTGGCCGAGTCACCTCAGCAATTATGTACGGTCCTTCCCATAAGGAGGATAACTTGTGACGGTCCTTGGTGGTCTGAATCTTGCGTAGAACCAAATCGCCAACGATAAAAGCTCGTGCTCGAACGTTGCGACTGTGGTATTGTCTGAGCCCTTGAAGATATTTTGCCGACTGGATGAGGGCTGCCTCTCGGGCCTCTTCCAGTCGGGTGAGGTCATCCACTCGGTCTGGGTCGTAGAGTTCATCGTTGAAGCTGCGAACTCGGAGGGATTCATACTCCATCTCATTTGGCAACATGGCTTCTGCGCCATAAACCAAAAAGAAAGGAGTTTGGCCGGTAGCCCAACTGGGTGTGGTCCGCAGGGACCATAGAACCGAGGGGAGCTCTTGAACCCACTTGCCGGCATAAGGATTTAAACGGTCAAACACGCGGGCCTTAATGCCTTGAAGGGCCATGCCGTTGGCACGCTCGACTTGTCCATTGCTTTTGGGATGTGCAACTGACGCGTAGCAAATTTTGATTCCGAAGTCTTCGCAAAATTTCATAAAGATGCACCAGTGAATTGAGTCCCATTGTCAGTTATACTTCTGTTTGGGACGTCAAACCGGTGCACGATGTTGAGGATGAAGTCCAGTGCCTTGTCAGCAGTAATTGTGGCAACCGGCTTAGCCTCGATCCACTTGGAGAACTTGTCGATTGCGACGAATAAGTGCGTGAATCCTCGTGGAGCCTTCTTGAAATGGCCGACCATGTCTAAGCCCCATACTGCAAACGGCCAGGATAATGGGATTGTTTGTAGCTCTTGGGCTGAGACATGGCTCTGTCGGGCGAAGAATTGGCAACCTTCACAGGTTCGCACCACTTTGTCCGTGTCGAAGACCGTGGTGAGCCAGAAAAAACCTTCTCTGTAGGCTTTGCCCACCAAGGTGCGTGCTGCCGTGTGGCTTTCGCATATGCCGGAGTGGATGTCTTGGAGTAGCTGTCGTCCTTCCTCGGGTGTGATGCATCTCATCAGGACTCCGGAGGGACTTCTCTTGTATAAATCGGAGTTAACCATGACGTAAGCTTGGCAACAACGTCAGACACGTTCTGCCTCATCCCGGTCTTCCGGCAGCTCTTGCTGTGTTAAAAGTTTGATGAGTGGTGTCCTCCAGTCGGCGTCAATCATGGCGACTTCGTTTGCAGCTTGTTCGTTAGGAGTTGGTTTTGCCGAACTGTTGGCTCATAGAGATGCTCGACAAAAACGTATGTTGGGGCGGCTTCATGTTTGGACCCAAACTGCGCCAACTCGTCAGCTGCTTCATTGTTGTGTCTTAGGACGTGTGATAGCTCGAGTCCGTCAAACTTGTCTTCAAGTTTGCGAAGCTCCTGTCGGTAGGCCTCCATGGTGTCGTTTAGACAGGACCAGTCTTTCATGACTTGGTTCACGACCAGCTGGGAATCCCCTTTCACGACGAGCCAACGTATCCTGAGTGAAACTGCGAGCCGCAGTCCATATAGCAGGGCTTTGTACTCGGCGATGTTATGTAAGGCGGAGAAGTGGAGGTGGAGAACGTATCTTAGCCTCTCCCCAGTCGGGGAGATCAGCACAACTCCCGCTCCCAAGCCGATGATCCTCTTGGATCCGTCGAAGTGCATGGTCCAATATTGAAGGTCTTCCCGAGGTACATCTTCTTGTTGTTCAGTCCACTCGGCCAAGAAGTTCGCCAGGGCTTGTGACTTTACAGACGTCGTCGCCTTAAAAGTTAAGTCCAGCGGCATCAGCTCCAGGGCCCACTTTGCGATGCGCCTAGTTGCCTCCCGGTTGTGGATGACATCGCCGAGTGGAAAGAAAGTGACGACGGTGACCGAGTGACCCTGAAAATAGTGTGCCAATTTCCTCGCGGTTATCAGAACACCATATAGCAATTTTTGTACCTGAGGGTAGCGAATTTTGGGTCTTGCCAGCACTTCGCTAACGAAGTAGATCCGCCTCTGAATCTTCTGGACCCGCCCTTCTTCTTCGCCCTCGACCACAAGGACCGTACTAACCACTTGGTGAGCGGCTGAAACGTATAGTAGCAAGGGCTCCTGGGGCTGAAGTGAGGCTAGGATGGGCGGCGTCGTGAGGAATTCTTTAAAATCTTCAAAGGCCTTGTGGGCTTCCGTGGTCCATTGGAAGTCATCCATTTTCTTCAGCAACCTGAAGAAGGGCATGCCTCGTTCGCTGAGTCGAGAGATGAATCGGCTTAGCGTCGCCATGCAGCCAGTAAGCTTCTGGACATCCTTTTCGTTACTCGGGGGCTTCATGTTTAAGATAGCATTGATTTTTTCTGGATTGGCTTCGATGCCACGATGTGACACCATGAAGCCGAGCAGTTTGCCTGATGGAACGCCGAAAGTGCACTTCTCTGGGTTTAACTTCATTCTGAAGGCCCGAATATTTGCGAAGGTTTCTTCTAGGTCGGCAGTCAGGTCTTCTTTCTGCTTGGTCTTGATGACGACATCGTCGACATAAGCTTCCACGTTCTTCCCGATCTACGTCTGAAAACACCTCTGGATCATGCGCTGGTATGTGGCCCCGGCGTTCTTCAGGCCGAAAGGCATTGTGATATAGCAGTAGGCTCCAAACGGCGTGATGAACGATGTCATCAGGCAGTCGGATTCCTTTAAGCTGATTTGGTGATAGCCCGAGTAACAGTCCAAAAAGCTCAGGAGTTGGCAGCTGGCTATTGAATCTACGACTTGGTCGATGCGAGGCATCCCGAATGGATCTTTGGGGCAGGCTTTGTTGAGATCGGTGTAGTCGACGCACATGCGCCATTGCCACGTCTTTTTACGAACCAGAACCGGGTTGGCCAACCAGTCGGGGTGCAGAACTTCCTTGATAAAGCCAGCGGCTAAGAGCTTTGTGAGTTCTTCTTGATGGCGTCTTTTTGATCCTGCGCGAACCCGCGTAATCGCTGTTTGATTGGTTTTGCGTTATCTTTGACGTGTAAAGAGTGCTCGATCAACTCCCTAGGAATTCCAGGCATATCAGATGGTTTCCAAGCAAAAACATCTTTATTATTTTGGAGGAAGGTGACGAGCGCGCTTTCCTATTTGGGATCTAGTTCAGCACCGATTACAGCAGTTTTCGAGGGATCCGATGGATCAAGAGAGATCTTCTTGGTCTTGGCGTTGCCGGTTCCTGACTTGGCTATCTTCTTCGCGGGGATTTCATCCTCTGCCGAAGTCGATGCGACCAATTGGATTTCTTGCTGGCCACGTGATCTCTCACGAGATTGGGCCATGTCGCAGCTCTCCTTGTCGCAGGTGAAGGCTTGCTTCACGTCACTGCGAAGAGTGATGACACCGTTGGGATCCGGCATCTTCATGTAGAGGTCGGTGTAATGGGGTATTGCCATGAACTTGGCGAGTGTAGGCCTTCCGATGATAGCGTGGTAGGCCGTTTCGAAGTTGGCCACCTCAAAAGTTACGTTCTCCGTCCAGAAATTCTCTCAAACTCCGAAGGTGACCGGAAGGGCGATGTGCCCGAGTGGTTTAGATGACAGTCCCGGAATAACTCCATGGAAGGGGGCTGAGCTTGCCTTTAGTTCGGCCCTCGGGATCTGCATCTCTTCCAAGGTCTTGGCAAACAAACTGTTGAGGACACTGCCCCCATCGATGAGAACGCGCTTGAGCTTGATGTTGCGGACCACCGGGTCCAAAACGAGTGGATAGCGCCCCGGCTGAACCACTCGGTCGGGATGATCCGAGCGGTCAAAAGTGATGGCCACCTCCGACCACTGTAGGTATTGTGGGACCTCGAGTTGCGCTGCGTTGACTTCTCGGTCAGTTAGCTTCTGTTTCCTCTTGGATTCATAGGCTAGCGGCCCCCCGAAGATGTGATTCAACTCGCCCACGGGGTCTTGAAAAGGCTCGGCATTCTCAGCCGTGTTGTTCTTCTTGGCGCCCGATGGGCCAGCTTCCTCTGCCGGCTTCTTGTTTAGCTGTGCCTTATATTGCTCGGCGAACTGTTTATAAATAAAACAGTCCTTAGCCGCATGCTTGTGATTGGGATGATGCGTGCACTGAGCTTTCATGATGGCGTCGTAGGCCGCGACTCGGGGGCGGCGTTGGGAGTTGGAAGTTGCGGCAACTAGATCTTCCGATCGGCGCTTGCGGTCCTTCTGGCCCTGGTTGTTGTTGCCGTTATCCTTCTTAGGATTCCGGCTTCCTCCTGCTTGCTTGTCATCCCTCCTGTCGGGCCGGTCTTGGCGCGCCGCTTTGATGGCATCGTTGGATTTGGCGTAAGAATTTGCCGTCTCAAACATCTGCTTCACCGTCTTCGATGGCTTGTGCCCAAACTTCCTGATCAATAGCTCCTCACGGACTCCCTTCTGGAAGGCGGCGATGATGATGTCATCGGTGATGTTGGGGATTTTGTTGCGCTTTTCGGAGAAGCGCCAGATGTAGTCCTTCAGAGGTTCGTCCGGCTTCTGGATGACATTGTACAGGTCGAAGTGGGTCCCAGGCCTCTCGAAGGTGCCCTGGAAGTTGGCGATGAAGTGGTCCCTTAGTTCGCTCCACGAGCCGATCGAGCCTCTTGGCAGGCTCGTAAGCCAGTTCCTGGCTGAGTTGGCGAGGGCCACGGGCAGGTAATTGGCCATTGCCTTATTGTCGCCTCCTGCCGCACGGATGGCGAGAGTGTACACGGTCAGCCATGACTCGGGGTCGGTCTTGCTGTCGTACTTCTCGATTCCAGTCGGCTTGAACCCGTTTGGCCAATGCACTCGGCGGAGCTCCTGAGTGAAAGCTGGTACTCCATCGTCATTACTATCGGGTGATCCCCTTCGATCTTCCTGGGTGCGTTGGTCTCGTTCTTGGTAGCGACGATCGAGGACCTCCCGCAGATCACTCGGCGGGGCCCTCGGCAAGCTGCTTTGGTAGCTGGAGCTGTTGTTGCGGCGGACGCGGTGGTGGACGGGTGGGCGTCCATGTTGCTTCTCACGGGAGTCGGCCGTTTGCTCCCGAGGCTTGTGCGTGGAATCGTGGTGTGGGCCTCTTGGCCTGGTTATCGACCGGTCTGGCTCGGGCCTCTTGTAATCCTTTGACCTTAGCGGCGGGAGTCGGCTTCTATCGGGCGTTTCAGCCACGGACTCAGTCGGCCTTCGTGCTGAGGTGGAGGGATGACCGTTGGCCGTAGCCGCAACGATGGTCTTGATCTTGTCTAGGATTGGGGTTATGTTGGGGGGAGCCGTCTCAATAACAGTGTCCAAGAGAGTGAGGGAAGCAACAACGTTCTGCTGTGGCGTCTGAAAGATGTTGGTGTTGCGGACCCGCGTTTGAAGTATGGCCTCCTGAGCGGATCGTCCGGCTGCCCTTAGATCCTGCTTCCTTCTATCGGCTTCCTCTTTGCGCTTCTTCTCCTCTTTGGCCAGCTTGCGCTCTTGCTCAATTCTGGCTCGTTCTTCTTCCGCAAGCCTGCGGGCCATGGCTGAGTCAGTCTCGGCCACCTCAACCATGAGGACGTCGAAGCACTTTGGCTCGTTGTCCTTGTTGCAGTCGGAGTCGTCGGCTTCGTCCGAGGGGATGCCATAAAGGTCGTCAAAGCCTGAAGAGCTGAGATATTCATTGAGCTCCGAGGATGAGCACGAGTCGAATGGCTGGAGGATGACCGCGACCTCCCTCGAGCCTGGGTTGCTCGGATCTGGATCGTTCCAGTCCGAGTCATAGGTTGAGGATGTGGATCTCTCCGAGTGGATCAATCTTGATTCAGAGTGGAGGAGCTTGCAGTAGATCTCAGCGTTGTTTGGTAATCCAAACGGTGCCGAGAGGTCTTCTTCGGAGTGGATTGGCTCCGGCGGGGCGATGAGAAGATCGCTGCAGATCTCGACGGCGTTCGGTAGTCCGAACGGTGCCGAGTGAGTTCTTTCGTCGGAGTGGATGGACTGCATCTTGGACTCCAAGATTTCGTCGTAGATCTTGGCGTTGTTCGGGAGCCCGAACGGCACCGAGTGGGTTTCTCCTCCCGACTGGTTCGAATCCGAGTCGTAGGAGGATAACTTGTCGAAGTCATTGGCGGCGAAGTCGCCGAAGCTTGAAGAAGATCCCATCGCGCTTGCCGGCGAGATTGTCGAAGAAGTCTTGACGCGCGGCCCCGTACCTGGCGCGCCAAATGTCGAAACTTGGTTTTGGCAATAGAAAATTGGGGGCAGTCAAGATCGCCAAGCACAATGGGTTAGATGGAAAACAAGAATTTAGACAGGTTCAGGCCCTCTCGTGAGGTAATACCCTACTCCTGTTTCGGGGATTCGATCCGCCGAGTGTATATTGATCTCAAGATCTGTCGCTCAGAAAACTCATATCCCTCAAGGGACCCCCTTATATAGTCTTGGAAGGCGGGCTTACAAGTCGAAAACCCTATCTTACTCTAAGTCGGTTTCCTCAATCTTACCAAACCGTGACTATGAGCCGTTGCCTTATCTCAATCGGCAACGTAACACCCAAGTCATAGTTGGTTTACATATTTAGCAGGCGCAACCTATCCCTATCTCCAGTCAGATAAGCTTGCCATGTGGATATCCAATTACCATAATCTCCACAATCAAAAAGAACCATAAGAACGACTCCAAATATTTAGCCTAAAATTTTAATCGAGTTTGGGTCAGGGTTTTGGGATGAAATCCGATTTAAAAAGCGAGTTTGGAATTTTTAGGGTTTTCGCAAAATATCGATCTGATTGATTGAGGTGATAAACTTAAAAAGGCGTTTATCAAAAGAATTGGTATTCAAAGCTTTGGAGGTCCGAATACCGAAAGAACATATTTTTAATGGCAAAAAGAAAATAGATAAACTCCGAGTAAAAACGACGCGAGAACGAGATCTCCGAAATTCCTATTTTTGAATTCCGAATTTGCTCGAGAAAACACACAAGAAAACAATATATTTTTGCCTAAATATTTTCCCAAATATTTTTCCTAATTTTTCTGGAATTTTCCTAATTTTTCTCTATTTTTCTCTTTCCCTTTCTTTCTTTTTCTTTTTCTTTTCTCCTTCCTTTTCTTTTCTTTTCTTTTTTTTCTTTCCTTTCCTTCCTCCTTCCCTCTGTTCGCTCGCCCTCTCTCTCGTTTTGGCGGCAGGCGCGCAAGTCGCAGGGGGGGAGGAGAAGAGAGAGGGGGTGTTGGCTCACCGGCGACGCAGCGGTGACGGCAGCGACGGAGCGCAAGTGGCGCGAGGCGAGGCGCGCGCGGCGGCGGCTCCCAACGGCGGCGCGGCTGCACGGGCGGCGCAAGGCGAGCGGGCGCGGCGAGGAAGAGGGAATGGGAGAAGTGTGGGGGAAATGGAGGGCTCGCCCCATCTTATAGCCGACCGGCGAGGGAGAGAAGAGGGGGTCCGGCGCGGGCGTCGCGAGTGGCGCGATACGTGGCGACACGCGGACGGGCCGGGCGAGGGCGGGCGCGACGCGACATCGTGCGGGTGTGGGCGGCAGCGGCGCGGCACGCGTGGCGCAAGGGCGCGGGGTGCGTGCGCGGGCGCGCGCGGCGTGGCCGACGCGGTGAGCGCAGCGCACGCGCGGGCGGGGCCGTAGGGCACGGCGCGAGCGCGCGCTGCGCGCGCACGGCGGCGGTCCGGCGCGGCGAGCGGGCGCGAGGCGTGAGGGTGGGGGCCGGGCGCGGCGCGCCGCGTGGCGCGCGCGGGGTGGGTCGCACAAGACGGCGACAGCGTCGAACACGTGTTGCGCAATGAACAGTGTCAATTTCTAATTTCCCGATTTAATTTCCTAATTTCCCATTTCTTTTTCCTTTCACCTCTCAAATTTAAAAAGAATCTAGCACACCCAAAATTAAGTTGTAAAATGTGTTTTCAACCTTTTCATCCACTTTATTATTTTAAAAATATATTTTACGTATTTAATTTAATTCTTTTTCTAAATTCAAGAAAATGTGTCTTTAATTCAAAAATAATTTTCTAAACCTCATATATATCCTCTTAAAAATATTTTATCACTCATTTTGCTCACTAATTAACATTACTTCATCACAAAAATAATGTTTTGATCCAAAGTATATTTTTACACTATATTTTGTAAATCCACCACCCTTTCCTATTTTATATTAAAATTTCCAACTCTATATTTCGAACTTTTTCTCCCCACGGAAATTCACATCATTTGTTTTTTCAAACATCGAGATGAATCACTCTCTTTGTAAATTTTATGCAACAAAGCTGGCAAATAAGAAGCAATAAACACGATGAGAAGCAATAAGCCAATAGTTTTTGTAAGTTCCAATTTTTAATTCCCAGTTTCAAATTCTTCAATTTTCAGGGTGTTACAAACCAACCCCCCTAACAATAAATCTCGTCCCCGAGATTTCTTACCGTTCGCGGAATAGGTTCAGGTATTCGGTCTTCAAAAAGTCTTCTTTTTCCTAGGTGGCTTCGTCTTCAGTGTGGTTGCTCCATTGCACCTTGTACATTCGCCATGTCTTGGTCCTAGTCTTTTTCTCGGCTTCGTCCAAAATCTTCACGGGATGTTCGAGGTATGTGAGGTTTTCGCTGATAATGATGTCTTTCGAGAGAATTTGCTCTTCTGGTACTCACAAACATTTCTTCAGTTGTGATACGTGAAAGACAGGGTGTACATTGGAAAGATTTTCCAGATGGTCCAGTTGATAGGCCACTTCGCCTCTTCTGGCGCTTATCGGGAAAGGTCCAACATATCTTGGCCCCAGTTTTCCTTTAAGCTTGAACCTCTTGGTCCCTCTTAGTGGCGAAGCTTTTAGGTACACAAAGTCAGCTATTTTGAATTCCAACTCCCTTCGGCGAGTGTCCGCATAGCTCTTTTGCCGGGACTGGGCTACCTTAAGCCGATCTCTTATCAGCGAACTTTCTCTTCGGCTTCCCTAATGATGTCTGGTCCAAATACGGCTCGCTCACCGGTCTCCGACCACATCAACGGGGTTCGGCATCTTCGTCCAAACAAAGCCTCGTTCGGCGAGTTCAGACTAGCCTGGTAGCCGTTCTTATAGGAGAACTCTCCATAGGGCAGGCATTTCTCCCAGTCCATAGTAAAATCCAATGCACAGGCTCTTAGCATGTCCTCAAGGACTTGGTTTGTCCTCTCGGTTTGTCCGTCAGTCTGAGGGTGATAAGCAGTACTGAAGGCGAGGTGAGTTCCCAATGCCTCGTGAAACTTATCCCAGAAGTGAGATGTGAATTGAGTACCACGATCTGACACAATCCTTTTGGGTACTCCATGTAGGCACACAATTTTGGACATGTACAGCTCTGCCAATTTAGCGCTGCTATATCGAGTCTTGACCGGGATAAATCGTGCAGTCTTGGTAAGTCTATCCACGATCACCCAAATGAAATCGTATCCTGTAGCAGTTTTGGGTAGTCCCACTATAAAGTCCATGCCTATTTCATCCCATTTCCATTCAGGGATCTTGAGTGGTTGTAGCAATCCTGCTGGTCTCTGATGCTCAGCCTTGACTCGTTCACACACATCGCAAATGGCTACATATTCCGCCATGTCTTTTTTCATGTTGGGCCACCAGTATTCTGTTTTCAAATCCTGGTACATCTTGGTGCTTCCTGGGTGTAGCAAGTATGCTGACTCATGGGCCTCCTTGAGGATCAGTCCTCTCAATCCTCCTTTCTCTGGTACGTAAATCCTTTTACGATACCATAGGATTCCATCGTTGTCGGCTGTGAATTCCTTAGCCAGTCCTTCGGCCATGCGCTCCTTGATTAGTTGGATTTCCTCACAATCCTTTTGGGCTTCCTTAATCTGACTTTGGAGGAGAGGTTGTATCTCCAACGAATTTAGTTGTCCATGAGGAATCAGCTGTAGGTTAAGCCGAGCCATTTCTTCTTGAAGCTCGTTGGCCATACATTCCATCCTCGGTTGGTTGCACTGGGCTTTGCAGCTCAAAGCGTCAGCTACAACATTGGCCTTACCAGGGTGGTAATGGATTCCTAGGTCATAATCCTTGATTAGCCCAGCCATCTTCTCTGGCGCAGGTTAAGATCTGTCTGGGTAAAGAAATATTTCAAGCTCTTGTGGTCCGTGTATATATCATAGTGGTTTCCGATCAGGTAGTGTCTCCAAATCTTCAAGGCATGCACCACTGCGGCCAATTCTAAGTCATGGGTGGGATAATTCTCCTCATGCGATCGCAGTTGTCTCGAGGCATAAGCCACAACTTTTCCATCCCACATCAACACACCTCCTAATCATTGTCAGGATGCATCACAGTATATGACGAAGTCTTTTCGGTTGTTCTGTAGGACTAAGATCGGGGCGGTGGTTAACTTTTCTTTGAGCTGGTCAAATGCCTATTGGCACTGCTCATTCCATGCATACTTCTTTTCCTTCTTCAATAGTTGGGTCAGGGGTCGGGCTATCTTAGAAAATCCTTCAATAAATCTCCGCTAATATCCGGCCAATCCCAATAAACTTCTAATCTCTGTTACTGGCTGGGGTCTTTCCACTTGGTAACAGCTTCGACCTTGGCAGGGTCTACTGCTACGCCTCCAGCTGAGATTACCTGTCCGAGGAAAGCTACTTCCTTAAGCCATAATTCACACTTGCTGAATTTGGCATATAGCTGATGCTCTCACAACTTCTCTAGTACCAAGCGCAAGTGTTCTGCGTGTTCTTCATCATCCTTGGAATAGATGAGGATATCATCAATGAACACTACTACGAACTTGTCCAGATATTCCATAAATACTTTGTTCATGAGGTTCATGAAGTAGGCTGGGCCATTTGTCAGTCCGAAGGACATCACTGTGAACTCGTACAAGCTGTAGCGTGTAGAGAACGCAGTCTTGGGTATATCCTCAGTCCTAATTTTCAGCTGATGGTATCCAGATCGAAGATCGATCTTTGAGAACGCTCGGGCTCCCTTGAGCTGATCGAACAGGTCATCGATTCCAAGTAACGGGTACTTGTTCTTAATGGTAACCTCATTCAATGACCGATAGTCTATGCACATTCTCATGCTTCCGTCCTTTTTCTTAACAAACAACACTGGGGCTCCCCATGGTGAAGAACTAGGGCGTACGAAGCCTTTCTCTTGCAGTTCCCTTATCTGCTTCTTAAGTTCTTCCAATTCGTTCACTGGCATCCGATAGGGTCTCTTAGCTATGGGGGCGGTGCCAGGCATGAGGTCAATGATGAACTCTATGTCTCGGTCTGGGGGCATTCCCGGTAGTTCCTCAGGAAATACATTCGGGTAATCTTGAATTACTGGCATTCCAACTATGGGTAGCATGGTGAATATTCCCGTAGCTCGATCACATAGCATAGGGTCTTGATCCGTGGTTACTGTCATCGGTGGTCCCCATGGGGTAGATAAGGTAACTTCTCTTTGTCCACAGTCTAATACCCCTTGGTTCTTGGTTAACCAATCCGTTCCTAGTATGATGTCCAGGATTTGGGGTGGTAAAACCATAAGGTTGGACAGGAATACCACGTCCTTGATCCGAATGGGCACATTAATGCATGCATGGGGTATAGTTATATCTCCCCCGGGTGAATGTACTACCACTGGTCTCTTAAGGTCTACCTGGTGCAGGTTGTGCTCTTTGCTTATTCTTGATAAGATAAATGAACGTGAAGCTCCAGAATCAAACAAAATCTTAACTGGTGTAGAGTGGATAGAAAATGTACCCATTAGCACGCTTTGGTCCTCCTGAGCTTCCTCAGCGTGCACATGGTTCACCTGACCACGGCGGAATCCAGTTGCAGCTTCCTTTGGTTGGGGCGTTCTGAACAAACCACGTCCAGGTGTCGGGGCGGGGGTTCCTCATACTCCGATGGCGTTGGCTCCGGTGCGGTTGGGGGTGTTGCGCGGCTTAGGGCAACTGTTGGCGTAATGCCCAAATTCTCCGCAGTTGAAGCAGTTGATATTCCTAGTTCCTGGGCTGCCAAAGTAGGTGCCGAAGTGCGAGACAGTGTTGCAGGTGGCCTGCTAACGTTGCTGGGTGCGGTAGGGCGATTGGCTGCCACTATGGCTGGCTTCCAACCCGACAGGGTTGCTCCTTTGGGTCGCTGGGATGTCCCTTGAATTGGGCGGGCCATTGCAAGCCTTCTCTTTCGGTTGTTTTCAACCGTCCTTTGGTCATGCTCAAGCCTCACGACCTTGTTGATTAGGCTTTGGAAGCTGGCGTGGTCCTGACCGATCATTGGTCGTCTCAGCTCGTCGTTCAGTCCCTCAATAAACTTATCCATCTTCTCTTCTTCATCTGCGAGGTCGCATGTGGCGTAACATGCAAGCTGCATGAACTTGTTAAGGTACTCTTGTACCGTGGTGTTGCCTTGGCGCAGCCTACGGAACTCATTCTTCTTCATCCTCATGACGGCAGCAGGGACGAAGTTTTCATAGAGGCAGCCGTGAATTCTTCCCAAATTGGTTCACCGACATCTTCAGCCCGGGTTTCCTTGTAGGTGTCCCACCAGTCACTTGCGGGACCTTCCAGCTGATTGGTGGCGAAGATGACCCTGTCAGCTTCCCATACTCGGACGACAGTCAACTTCTTCTCTATTACCCTCAACCAATCTTCAGCATCCATGGGTTCATCTGCCGAGGAGAATGTCGATGGCTTTGCTCTCATAAATTCGCCGAGGTTTGATCCTCCGTGTTGTCCTTGGTTGTTGGCGATAGCTTAAAGCAGTTGGGTCTGTAAAGTCATGACTTCCTCTAGGGTGGAGGGGTCGGGCTCTAGCGGGTTCTCAGTAGCTGCTGGAGCTCTGCGACGATGCGCCATCTGAACAATGTGGATATGGTGAGAGACTTGATCTGCTAACGTCATGATTCTAAGGAATTTTTCTTTGAGTTGTTTAAGGTGATCTTTCAAAGCAAGCTTGGTGGAATAAACTCATTTATGACATAACATGGAACTTCATATCAGTTCATAGATGTTACATCAAGGGGATACATTGGACGTGTGTAGTCCCATACAATACAACATCACTAATATCGATCTAGGGTTTTTATACATAAGGGTAGGGGCATGGTCATTGCTGTCTTAACTCCATTCAAAGCAAGACCAGAGCTGCTGCAGGTATCCAAACTAGTCATCCAGCTATCCGCATGATCCAGGTGCTGGCTTGGCTGAAGAGAATCGAATTCCCCATGGCTCAGAGGTAGTGGCCTCGGAGTCATGTCCGATCGTCCTGCTTGGTGGCCTGGTGCTCTTCCGGGCAGTCCTAAGGGTGATAGGACCTCCAGTGAGTGTCATGCGGCGGGTAGGAGCTTCCTCCTCTGATGGATCTGCATCACTGAGCTCCCACTTGACCTCCATGGGTTCTGTCTCGTATTCGGAGTCAGTGTTGATCTGAATGGGGTTATCCTCTCCCGAACCAGGCTCGGATGGTGCAGCCGTGTAAATCGATGTGGGCTCCGATGGGGTAGCAGCAGTAGGGTCGATCAGGTATGGTCCTGACTCAGTGCTTAGCATGAAGGCTTGCTCCATCATGGCATGAAAGGTGGCCAAGCATGCTGGAGTCATGAAGTAGTAGTGGTCGGGCACAGGAGCAGGGGGTGTTGGTGTAGCTGAAGTAGAAGTGCCAGCGGCGGGGATAGGGTTGAAGCGAAGTTGTTCCTCCAGTTGGTCAACCTGTCGCTGGCTCCTCCAAAGCTGCTCCTCCAACTCAACCAACGCCTCTCCATGAGCCATACAACGATCAAAGAGCTGTTCGTATTGGGCGCCGTTAGCTTGCAGCTGGGTCTTCAGAGAGTCAATGTGGTCTCCACAGTTTTGGTGTTCCTCCTCCAGATCATTCATGCGCCGCTGCTGCTCGTCTATCTCGAGTAATGCCTCTTCATAACAATCATCAGCAGTTTCCGCCCAGCGGGACAAACGGGTAACCATGGGGTTATAGCAGCAAGGGGTGGCCTCCACTGTGCAGACTGGGTTGCCTTCCTCCCGGTAGGGATGGTGTACGAACTCGGTTACTCTAAGCTAAGCACGGTGGATGCCATTGAGGCGTAGGAATGCCTCGCGAGCTTCGTCCTGAAGGGCTGCATCCATCAAATATCTGTAGTAACGTGTATGGAAGCAATAGGGTGACTTGCTCCCCATACGGGCCTCAATTGAAACCGCAGCTTCCCATACTAGGTGTTCCTCAATGCCATGTCTTCTGCTCTGGTAGATGGGTGCGTCTGGGTATCTTAGGCACCATAGCAACTGCTGAAGTTGTGGCACGTATCCTTCCTCCCGCGGGACCTTGATCTCCCATGCTCCAACATGGTCTGACATCTGTTTTGAAGATAACTTAGGGTCAGAGAGGGGTAATCCAAAACAATTTTAGTAGAGGAATGGGGACAAGAGTATAAGGGAAAACATATTTGTTTTGTGAAAATAACCTGTATTTCAAAATAATCCTATGTAGGGATATTTCCCTTTAACCGGCTATTCAGGGGTAGGGCGTCAGTTGGTCTTATCCTACAGTCGCACTGCTCTGATACCAGCTCTGTGGACCCCCGTTTTTGGAACGGGAATCATTCGTGTTCATAGTACCATATCCCTGGATCGAGTAGTTTGGTACCCACGAATAAAGTACTGAATTATCAGGTGCAAAATGCACGAATAGTCTTACATCAAAAGTATTACAATAATAGGCCCGAAGGCAATGACATTACATATAGGACCTAGTGGTCCGGATACAACCAAAAGCAGAATTTAGATAAGATAGTAGTCGGAAGGCAGCGACATGTCGATTGCCACAGGCAACGACCGGGGACTAAGACCTAGTAGACGCCTTCTCCTTCTTCGCCCACCTGGCAGTAAGCATAGGGGTCCTCTAGTTCTTCGTTTCCATCATCTGAAGGTTTGTGCGTATAGCAAGGATGAGTACCCAATGTACTCAGCAAGCCAACACGGAATGATGCACATGATAGGGTCATTCAAAGGATGGCTATGGTTTATTTGCACAAAGCCAATTTTCACAAATCATTTCACAAACCTAACATCTAGCGAGGTCAAGTTTTAGTTCCATAGTATATTAACTCAGCGACGGTTCCGTCTACCATCCATCATGATTCCAAGGATGGCTTTCCACCTCCGGTTCTTCATGGTTTTCTGGGAAGTCCACCCCTTCTCACAGTTCGAGAAGTTGAGTCCACTAGCATACAAAATCATTATGCATTCCCACCCATCATTTTTAAATTTATGAGTCTAGCCACGGGAGAAACTTGTCATGCCGCTCATTATCCGTGAGCACGGCTATTTGAATAGATTGATTTACTCACACTACAGTGGATGTACACTTTACCCGTACTCCGCAACTGCTCATTGAATGAGCTTTCATCCCTTCATATGGGATGGTCACGGCAAAGCCTTTTGATAACCTCACTTTGGTAGTACCCGCTCCATGAACTTAAATCCTCTTGCACTCTAGCCGTCCTTTCCTAGCAGTGAGAGGAGTTCTGGCACTCCCGGGGTAAGGGAAAGCTCACAAAATTCTCATTCATTACTCAACACTTAGGCCGCAACCTTATCACGATAACCAGAACTACCTCTCCACTCAAGAACCACTATGCAGGGATACTGCCTCCGCTCGGCTATCTACTCCGCTAGGTCTATACCCATTCGAGAAATACGGTTGTACTGGCTCGTTCCAGGTTATAAGTCTCATGGCTTGGTCCTTAATCGACCAGGGACGATTCTTGCCTTTACCGAAATCCACCCAAATGCAACCATCCGCCCCAGTCTAAAAACATTGGTTTTGTACTTTCATTTTTTCCATCAAAACTATTTTCATCATGTTCAAGGCATTGTGGCGCTCATGTCTCCACATGTCGTATCTCAACTACCTTCCCTAAGGTAGTTGCCCAAGCATATAGCATTTTGTAAAAGTATGAGTATGCAAGAATCTAATATAAGCATGGCTAAGCATTTTACCGAAGATATCCTCCGGTTATATCTCATCGAAGGTTACAAAGAATAATTCTAAGGGTAATCAATATCAAGGCATGGTATATCAAGCATAGGTATTCATTTGTGTATAGCATGCATGTTTGAAGCTTAAATCAATATCATTTCGCAACATAGGATCAACATGTTCAAAGGAGAAGTGTTGACTTGCCTTGCTCGCACGCTTGTTGGACGGGGTCTTCACCGTAGTCAGTGCCTGCTTCCTCGGTTGCTATCCGTACGTGCGAAAAATCAATTGAATTCGATCAAAATTCAATGAAATTACCAAGAGATCGAAAAGAACCATAAGAACGACTCCAAATATTTAGCCTAAAATTTTAATCGAGTTTGGGTGAGGGTTTTGGGATGAAATCCGATTTAAAAAGCGAGCTTGTAATTTTTAGGGTTTTCACAAAATATCGATCTGATTGATTGAGGTGATAAACTTAAAAAGGCGTTGATCAGAATAATTGGTATTCAAAGCTTTGGAGGTCCGAATACCAAAAGAACATATTTTTAATATCAAAAACAAAATAGATAAACTCCGAATAAAAACAACGCGAGAACGAGATCTCCGAAATTTCTATTTTTGAATTCCAAATTTGCTCAGAGAAAACACACAAGAAAACAATATATTTTTGCCCAAATATTTTCCCAAATATTTTTCCTAATTTTTCCTAATTTTTCTCTATTTTCTCTTTTCCTTTTCTTTCTTTTTCTTTTTCTTTTTTTCCTTCCTTTTCTTTTCTTTTCTCTTTTTTTTTCTTCCATTCCTTCCTCCTTCCTCTGTTGTGCTCGCCCTCTCTCTGTTTTGGCGGCGGCCGGCGCAAAGCATAAAGGGGAGGGGAGAAGAGAGAGAGGGGGGTGTTGGCTCACCGGCGACGCGCCGGTGACAGCGGCGACGGCAGTGCAAGTGGCGCGAGGTGAGGCGACGGCGTGGCGGCGGCTCCCGAGGACGGGCGCGGCCGGCGCGGGCGGCGCAAGGCGAGCGACGGCGCGGCGAGGGGAAGAGGGAATGGGAGAAGTGTGTGGGGTAATGGAGGGCTCGCCCCATCTTATAGCCGACCGGCGAGGGAGAGAAGAGGGGGTCCGACGCGGTGTCACGGGTGGCGCGACAAGCGGCGACGCGCGGGACAGGACCGGGCGAGGGCGGGCGCGACGCGACGTCGTGCGGGTGAGGGCCGATATGACGTGGCATGCGTGGCGCAAGGGCACGAGGGTGCGCGCGCGGCGGGGCTGGTGCGCAGCACGGCGGGTGGCGTGTCGGGCGGCGAGGTCCGAGTGCAGGTGCGACGCGTGGCGCGTGGCTCGCGTGGGCAGCGGGGTCCGGCGTAGGCGCGGCGCGTGGCGCGCGCGGGCGGCTGGGTCCGGAGCAGCGGCGGCGCGCGGCGCGAGGGTGCGGGCCGGGTGCGGCGTGGCGCGCGCGCGCTGGGCGGGTCGCGCAGTGACGGTGGTACGGCGTCGAACATGTGTTGCACAAGAACAGTGTCAATTTCTAATTTCCGATTTAATTTCCTAATTTCCCATTTAGTTTTCCTTTCACCTCTAAAATTTAAAATAAAATCTAGCACACCCAAAATTAAGTTGTAAAATGTGTTTTCAACCTTTTCACCCACTTTTATTATTTTAAAAATATATTTTACATATTTAATTTAATTCTTTTTCTAAATTCAATAAAATGTGTCTTTAATTCAAAAATAATTTTCTCAACCTCATATATATCCTCTTAAAAATATTTTATCACTCATTTTGCGCACTAATTAACATTACTCCACCACAAAAATAATGTTTTGAACCAAAGTATATTTTTACAAGTATATTTTGTAAATCCACCACCCTTTCCTATTTTATATTAAAACTTCCAACTCTATACTTCGAAATTTTTCTCCCCACGGAAATTCAAATCATTTGTTTTTTCTCAACCATCAAGATGAATCACTCTCTTTATAAATTTTATGCAATAAAGCCGACAAATAAGAAGCAATAAACACGATGAGAAGCAATAAGCCAAAAGTTTTTGTAAGTTCCGATTTTTAATTCCCAATTTCAAATTCTTAAACTTTGAGGGTGTTACAGATAGTTCCTAGGCCGTGTATTGTGCTGTGTGCTGGTGTATGGTTTACATCAGTATTGGGGATGTGACCATACTAGGTTGATTGTTTAATTAACTAGAACAATAAAAGTATACTCATATCAGATCAGTAGTAAGTAGATTAGGGTCTCATCTTTAGTTAACCTCTTCTTTCCCCTCTCATGTCTTCTCTAGCAATAGATGGGTAAAACCAAGGGTAGTGTCAGTAAATCAAGACCTCAGCGGCCCCGTGGATTAACTCAGAACAACCCTATGAACACTCCACCTCCTTTCCCTGTGAACCCAACCCTAGCCCAGATAGTGGCTAATCAGACGCAGTTAATGATCATGATGATGCAACAGACGCAATGACACTTTCAACAGCAACAGATGCAGGCTTAGGGTCAGTACCCAAAGCAACACCAGTATGTTCCAACGCAAGCCCTGATGATTCCTGCAAATATGTTATCAAGTCCACAGGAGACGATAGCACCAACCCCGCCATTAGGTTGGAGGGAAACACTTGAAACCTGCTATGGTTTCATTGAGCAAGGTCATGACATAAGAAATAGTTCATGGGACAAGTATACCAGGACCTCGACCGAAGAAGAAATGCAATGCGCAAGAAAGGATAAAGATTTCGGTCAAATAGTCAGCCAAGGTTTTGGTTCGCCACCATCCAACTCTAAGAAGAGAAAGTCACCAGAATGGAATACAGATTATGCTAGCAAGATGATCATCACAGGCACAATGTTTACTCCTGAAGATGCTGAGAAGATTCCTCGACGTCTGAGGAAGAATACCTTCCGTGGTGCACGTCAGTTAACCCGACATCTCCAGCTTTATTGTCCGCCCAAGCCAAAAGATGATGAATGAGGAGAGAGGCCCTCTGGTGATGATGATGAAGCAAACTTGGAAAGTGTTAGTGAAGAAAAAATAGAGCTCAAAGCATGTACTCGTTGTGGAGAAGTTGGACACACTACAAGCATGTGCATCCACACCTGCCACTGCGGTGAGGACACCCATATGATGGAAGAATGCCCCAAGAGGGCCATCACATGTTTCTTGTGTGAAGGAACAGATCATGTGCCTAAGGGTTGTCAGCTGGTTTTGATCTTAGATAAGGGAAAGAAAGAGCTAAGGGTATCCTGACAGTCCGTCAATCAACTCATGGTTGGTACCACCAACAGAGAAGATGTTTCTGATCCAGAACCAGCCCCAACCCCAGTAAAGACCATCAGTGGTAACAGAGGCATGCTGCAGACCCAGAAGAGTGTACCTCGTGATAGATAAAGTCTAATTTGTTTCAACCGTCGTAAGCCGGGACACTATTTCAATAAATGCCCCTTTCCAAGACCAGCAAAACAAGCTCGACGTTGTTTCAACTGTGGAGAAACAGGTCATGTATCCAATAGTTGCCCAGTGCCCAAGCACCAATAGTCTCAAGACAACAGCATTGTCTACGACACCGGTACTCCGCATGACAACCCAACTTCCGCACGATGTGATCAAACCCAGCTAGGACCACACCCTTTTCCCCCATAGTAGTTAATGGCAGTAGTTCGATGTTAGCTTTTGCGTTGTGTTGTGTGGGACTGCATATGTGTAGTCTGTTGTATCTGCTGATGACGTGTTGACAAAGACCTATGTAATGTTCTATGGTATGTTATAAATGAGTTTATTCCACCATGCTTGCCCCATATAAGATCACCTTAAACCTAACTAAAAGATCATCTTGACCAACCCAAAATAAAACTAATGGGATTGAGACCTTAGTAGGTCAAGTCTCTTACTTACCTACGCTCTACAGATGAGGGTTTACCGACGTCGAGCATCGGCCGCCAACGAGAACCCACCAGAGCCCAACCCCACCACTTTGGCTGAGGTCATGGCTGTACAAACCCAGTTGTTGCAGGCCATCGCCAACAATCAAGGAGGCCGTGGAAACTCAAGCCTTGGCGAGTTTATGAGGTCCAAGCCACCCACCTTCACTACGGCAGAGGAACCTATGGATGTGGAGGATTGGTTGCGCATCATAGAGAAGAAGCCAACTCTTGCGTATGCGTGAAGCCGACAAAGTGATCTTTGCCGCAAACCAACTGGAAGGACCTGCTAGTGACTGGTGGGACACCTATAAGGAAACTAGGCAGAGGATGCTGAGGAACCAACATGGGAGGAATTCACCACCGCCTTTCGCGAGAACTTCGTGCCTGCGGCAATGATGCGAATGAAGAAGAATGAGTTTAGGAGATTGCATCAACGAAACACCACAGTGCAAGAAATACCTAAATCGGTTCACCCAGCTTGCCCGCTACGCAACCAACGACTTAGTGGATGAAGAAGAGAAGATTGACAAGTTCATTGAAGGACTGAATGATGAGTTGCGAGGGCCGATGATTGGACAGGATCATGCCAACTTTCAGAGTTTGATCAATAAGGTTGTGAGGTTGGAGCATTACCAAAAGACGGTGGAGAACAACCGCAAGTGGAGACTCGATAAGACCCGCCCACTTCAGGGAGCGTCTCAGCGTCCCATGGAAGCCACCCCATCTGGATGGAAGCCAACCGTTGTGGCAACTAGTCGACCTGCTGCACCTAGCAATGTCAACAGGCCGACTGTGACCCAATTCCGCACTCCAACACCTACCAGGGCCGCTCCGGGAAATAGGAATGTGAACTGCTTCAACTGTGGGGAATTTGGGCACTATGCCAACAGCTGCCCCAAGCCACGCAGCACCCCTATTCGTACCGGTGCCAACGCAACGGTTGTACGTATTACCCCTGCTGCTGGATGCACTTGTTCCAAACGGCGCAACCCAATGGATCTGCTACCAGATTCCATCGCGGACAAGTAAGCCATGTGCGCGCCAAAGAGGCGCAGGAAGATCAGAGCGTACTGATGGGTATGGTTGCTATTAACTCTACCTAGTTAAAATCTTAATTGTTTCCGGGGCATCGCGTTCGTCCATATCATCACAAATAAGCAAACAACACAACCTACACCGGATGGAACCTAATAGACCCATGTTAGTGCATTCACCCGGGGAAGATATAACCATACCCCATGCTTGCATCAATGTGCCCGTTCAGATTAGAGACGTGCCACACATGCCATATAACAATCAATTATCTACCATGACCCCAGTATATGGAAATAAACCCATGAGTAGTCGCGACCTTTTCCATGCCTATGAAAAATTTCAGGTAGGGTCAATAGACTCGCAAACACCTTTTTGGGAAGAAATCGTTCTTTAGACAGACACCGCCACCACCTGTTAGTCAATTGGACATTACGCCCTGTTCTCAGCAGAACAAGGTGTAGATAGATCTAAGACTACCAAACTAGTTTATCTTCAATTTCACAAATCCTCCTAGCCAAAAACTCTTAAAATTTAAGGGGGATAGCATAGCATGTCAGCTTCGATCATGCGAGACCTAGAGACCTTTGCACACTCCCAAAATCAAATTTTGTTACCAAGAAGGCTATGGGGAGACCTTTCATTCTCATTGTCTTAAAACTAAAACCTCATAATTTTGGGTTGGGAAAGAGCTAAAATTTGATCTTAGTAACATTAAACCGAGTACTCTACCGCAGCCATATTCATTTCTGTGTATTAGAATCATCCTTCCAGACACCACAAAAAAAATTATTACATTCAACCAGGAAACGCTATCGACACATATAAGATCTGAGTTTCCTCAAAACATAATTAGTTTCATGTGCTTTACAAGGGATACTAGTTGGGATGCAAGTAGCAATCCTAGCAATCAATGCCTTCCAACCACTCTTCTGACGAGAAAAACCCAACAACAACCTAAACCACCCGAGCAACAGTTTAAACCAAAAATCCAATGTGCTACTGATATAAAAGCAAAAGAGAGATTCAGGCAGTGGCCGCCAGATCCATACATAAGGGGACAAATTCTAGGGACCATCCATTGACTACCTAATCTATTAGTAATCCCAGAAAAGAGAGAAAGACAATAGGTGCCAACACGACGAGAAGACAAACCGCCTCAGAAAGGAAATCCTGGTAACCATCCTCTGTCGCATCCCGCCATAGCCTCCAAACAAAAACCAGTGGGTATAGCACCCAAGCCAGTAAAGTACTAATAGCCGTTCCGACATACCGCACTTTTGCCCACACCCATCGTCAAGCAGCAACCCCTTTCGCCAGAATGCAGCCTCCGTGACCGAAGCGCCTCGACACCACTATCCTCCGAGCATCGTCTCTGACGACGAATCCACCCATTGCCTGAACCAATGAGGAAATATCTCCTTCCATCCTGGACCCTATGACTGCAAGCCCTAACCGCCGACGAAGTCCGCCTCCGCCAGGAACCCATCGCTCTACTTCGCCTTGGTCATGTGACCCTCGCTCCATCCCTTCTTCACTCGAGCTACTCTGCCTCCGCTCACTCTCCAATCTAGTAGCCGGGACAAGTGTGAAAGACAAGCCACCTCTCTCTCCCCTTTCCTTTATAAATGAATCAAGGGCACACATCAAAAGATTCCTTGCGGAGATATTAAATTAATAGAACCCCAAAGTCTAGAGTACCTAGAAAGGTTTAGTAAAAAAATGGATAACATATTTATCAGAAACAAAGAATTGCAGACATAGTAGGGATCACCTTAAAAACTCAGTGATAGATTTCCGCCTCATCTTAAACAATATCCTATCCATCGTTTGTTGGGATGAAGTCCTAGATAGATCATTCCTATATAAACCAACAGACTTTTAACCACAACCCAACCCAAATCTCAGGGATAAGATTTATTTTAAGGGGGTAGGTTTGTAACAACCTGAAAATCGGAGACTTAAAAATCAAAATTTAAAATTCAGAGCTTACAAAAACTTTTGAATGGTTGCATCTTGTCGTAATTATTTGCCTCTTGTTTTTAAGTTTTATTGCTTGTTATAAATACAGGGTTATTTAAAAGATGGAACAAACTATAAAAATATACAATTGAGAAAATAAATATCAGAAATAAAAATTATAAAAATATACAAATATACTATTGAGAAAAGCTAAGGTTGATAAAAATTTCATTTTTGGATTGAAACTATATTTTTGGAAAATAAAAAAAATAAAATAAAATCTTAGATTATAAATAAAAGGTTACAAAAAAATATATATTAGAAAAGTTTAGAAAAGATTGAAAACTTAAAATTAAATTTGTTTTTGGGCCAAAAATTTTCTTTTAATTTTATGGGTAAAATGCAAAAGGAACAAAAAAAAAGAAAGAAGAAAAAAGGAAAAAAAGTGAAAAGCTACTGTTCATTGGCCGCCACGTGCTCGACTCGTGCCGCTCGGGCCCGGTCCCCCTTCCTCCCGCGCGCCGCGTGTCGCGCTCGCGCTGCTGCGCCACGCCCGTCCCCTACCCTCCGCGTATGCGCGCGCCGACGCACCGCGCCCACGCCGTCCTCACGCCCGTGCCCGCATGCCCGCCATGCCGCCCGCCCACGCTCATTCCGTGCCACTCCGGCCCGCCCGCGCACGGGCCGCACGCCGACACGCCGCCCTCGTGCCCCACGTCGCGCCTCCCGCAGCCGATCGTGTCGCGCGCCCCGCGCTTGCGCCGCGGCTGCCGCGCTGCGCCAACCCCTTGCCATGCGCCCCTCTCTCCCTCCCGTGCATGGCTATAAATTCCCCTCCCCACCTCTCTTCCTCCCCGCTGCCATGCGACGCCGGGCGCTGCCGCCGCGTCGTCGCCGCCTTGCGCCGCGTCGCCGTCGCCACCTTGCACCGCCGCTGCCGCGCCGTCCTCGCCGCTGCGCGCCGGTGAGTCCTCTCCCTCCTCTTCGTCCCTGTGGCTCGGCCAAGCCGAAGAGAAGAAGAGAAAAGAAAGGAAAAGAAACAGAGAAGGGAAGAAAGGAAGAAGGAAGAGAGAGGGGGAGAGAAAAAAAGAAAACAAAAGAAAAAGGAAAGAAAAAAAAAGAAAAAAATATTTTTTTGGAAATATTTGGGAAAAGTTTTTAGCAAAAATATCTGTTCTTTTTTTGGGATAAAACTTTTATTTTTGGAATAGATTAAAGAATAAAATATTAATTATCGCATAATTTGATTTATTTAATTATCACTTTAGAAATTTAATTATAATTTAGTTTTTATTAAATATTAATTATGGCATATGAATTTTCTAAAAATTTAAAATTCTAAATAGCGACAAAGTCTAGGGTAATATTAGTTTGGAATTTAAATGTTCAAACCTCGGACTTGTCGGTCCGATAATTTACGATAAAACTTGGAATTTTATAATTTCTTTTCGGTATATATTTTTGGACCATCGATCATTAAATTTCAAAAATTTAAAATGAATTAACATAGGATTTGGTCACTGCTAATTTAATTGGCCAAAGGCGCAAAACTCCAAATTAATATAACTCAAACCTAAACTCGTCATCTAAAATCGTCGACTAATTTTTGGAATCGCTTTTACGATTTTATTTGGCATTTTGGTGAATTTATTTGAATTCTAATCGAATTCAATCGGTTTTACCGCACGCTATTATAGAATTCGAGGGAGCACCTGAGTGCATTGAAGACCTAGGTCAACAAGGTTGCGAGCAAGGCAAGTCATCAGTACCTTGAGCATGTTGAACCTTTTTGCGAACTTATGTTTGTTTAAAATCAAATATGCATGCTATACACAAATGAACTCCTATACTTTATATACACCCTGCCTTGATATTGAATACTCGTTTATTCTTTGTACCCTACAGTATTGTGCGTTCAGAGTCGTTCTTCGACATTGCTTAGCCATGCTAAATTAGATTCTTGCATATTCATATTTATCAAAGGCTATATGCTTGGGAAACTACCTTGGGGAAGGTGGTTGATATTCGGCATGTGGAGACATGAGCGCCACTTTGCCTTGAAAATGATGACATGAATCATTGATGAAAAGTAAAAAGACAAAACCAATGTTTTAGACTGGGGCGGCTGTATGATTTGGGTGGATTCCAAAAAAAGGCAAGTGTCATCCCTGGTCAATTACGGACCGAGCCCTGAGACTTAAACATGAAACAAGCCAGTACAACCGTACTTCTCGAATGGGTATAGACCTAGCGAAGTAGATAGCCTAGCGGAGGTGGTACCCCTTCATAGTGGTTCATATGTATGAGAGTTCATATGTATGAGATGAGGCTGAGAATGGATGATTGAAAATTGAAATTAATTAGTACTTAAAGAATGAAGATTTCCCTTACCCCGGGAGCGCCAAAACTCCTCACACTGCAACGAAAGGACGGCTAGAGTGCGTCAGGGCTCAAGTTCATGGAGCGGGTATTGCCAAAGTGAAGTTATTGAAAGGCTTTGCCGTGACCGTCTCATGTGTTGGGACGTAGGCTCATTTGTTGGGTAGTCACGGAGTACGGGTAAAGTGTACATCCACTGCACTGTGAGTAAATCAATCTATTTGAATAGTCGTGCTCGCGGATATGGAGCGGCGTGACAGGTTTCTCTCTTGGCTAGACTCTAAATTTTAAAATGTTGGGATGGGTTTGCATGATGATTTTTATATACTGGTGGATCAACTTCTCGAAAGGCAAAAAGGGATAGACCCTAAAAATCATAACGACCCAGTGGCGGGAAGCTATCTTTGGGATCACAATGGATAGTGGACAGAACCGTCGCCGATTTAATGAACTACGGAAATAAAACTTGATCAGGCTTAGGTCTTAGGTTTGTGAAAAGAATTGCAAAATTGGCTTTATGCAAAAGGACCACAACCACTCCTGGATTATCCCCTATCATGTGCATCGTTGTTGTGGTGACTTGCTGAGTACGGTTGGTACTCACCCTTGCTATACGCACCAACATTCAGATGTAGGCGAGGAAGACCCGGAAGACCCGTACGCATACCATCAGGAGGTTGTGGAAGACGATGGCGTCCAGTAGGTCTTAGACTCCGGTCGTTGCCTGTGGCAATGGTGTGCCGCTGCCTTATCTCTGCTGCCTTATCTAATTTCTGCTTTTGCTTGTATTCCAGACCGTTCGGTCCTATGTTTTAGACATTGCCTTCAGGCCCTATATTGTAATATTTTGTGTAAGCTGATGGATGTATCGTGCACCTGATGATTCAGCAATGTATTCGTGGGTACCAAACTACTCGATCCAGGGAAATGGTACTATGAAAACGATTGATTCCTGTTACAAAAACAGGGACCGGATCAGTAGCTCATATTTGCAAGTCGTTGTAGGGAATGAGAAGAAGTAGAAGCTTGAGAAGGGACAAGATGAATCTGCGCGTCGGCAATGGAGCAAAGGTTGCTACAGTTGCCGTCAGCACCATGCCACTTCACTTACAGTTGGAGCAAATTAGTTTTGGAATTAAATAGTTGCTATTGTGTTCCAACTCTATGTCAAAACGTAATTTTCGCTTCATGTTTGCAAGCGGAAGGATATAATTTTAGATCAGTGGACAATAGTTGTTCAATTTATCTTAGAGATATGTTCTATTTTCATACTCCATTGGTGAATGGATTATATATTTTAGATCTTGAATTGTCTCCTATCTATAACATCAATACAGAGAGGCAACTCCTAAATGATATAAACCCCACATTTATCTTGCATTGTCGCCTAGGCCATATAAATGAGAAATGCATGGAGAAGCTCCATAAAGATGGTCTACTTTCCTCTTTTGATTTTGAATCATTTGAGACATGTGAGTCTTGTTTACTTGGAAAGATGACAAAAGCACCTTTCACAGGTCACAGTGAGAGAGCAAGTGACTTGTTGGCACTCGTACATACTGATGTATGTGGACCAATGAGCTCACTGGCCAGAGGAGGTTTTCAGTACCTTTACCGATGACTTTAGTAGATATGGTTATATCTACTTAATGAGTCATAAGTCAAATCCTATGAAAAGTTCAAAGAATTTCATAATGAAGTACATAATCGTTTAGGGAAAACAATTAAGTTTTTGCGATCAGATCATGGTGGTGAATACTTATGCCAAGAATTTGGTAATCATCTGAAAGATGGTGGAATTGTTCCATAGTTGACTCCGCCAGGAACTCCTCAATGAAACTGGGTGTTGGAACGAAGAAATCGTACCTTGTTGGACATGGTGCAGTCCATGATGAGCCAATGTGATCTTCCATTATCCTTTTGGGGATATGCTCTTGAAACAGCTGCGTTCACACTAAATAGAGTTCCATCTAAGTCAGTGGAAAAGACTCCAAATGAGATGGACAGAGCAGCCCCCTAAATTGTCTTTTCTCAAAATTTGGGGATGCGAAGCTTATGTAAAGCATTTACAATCCGACAAGCTTACACCTAGATTTGAAAAATGCTTCTTTGTGGGGTATCATAAGGAAACAAAAGGATATTATTTTTATAATCGGGAACAAGGCAAAGTGTTTGTCGCCCGACATGGTGTTTTCTTGGAGAAAGAGTTTCTTTCAAGAAGGGTTAGTGGGAGCACGGTGCATCTTGAAGAAATTCAAGAAACATCGAAAAGTGTTTCGGCCAGCACTACTCCACAACAGGAGGAACAAGACGTTGTACCATCTGTTGTAGATACACCAGCCCCACGGAGGTCCGAAAGATCACGTCGTGCTCCTGAAAGGTACACAGGTGCGGAACAACATGATATATTGTTGTTAGACAATGAAGAACCTAAGACCAATGCGGAAGCGATGGTGGGACCATATTCCAACAAATGGCTTAGAGCCATGAAATCCAAAATAGAATCCATGTATGATAATCAAGTTTGGAACTTGGTTGATCCACCTGATGGTGTCAAAACCATTGAGTGCAAATGGGTTTTTAACAAAAAGGCAGACATGGATGGAAATGTTCACATCTATAAGGCGTGATTGGTGGCAAAAGGTTTTAAACAGATTCAAGGTGTTGATTATGATGAAACCATCTCGCCCGTTGCAATGCTAAGTCTATTCAGATTATCCTAGCGATTGCTACATATTTTGATTATGAGATATGACAGATGGATATCAAAACGACTTACCTAAATGGAAACCTAAGCGAGGATGTGTATATGATACAGCCTGAAGGTTTTGTTGATCCTCAATCGCCTGGAAAGATATGCAAGCTACAAAAATTCTTTTATGAATTTAAGCAAGCATCTCGGAGTTGGAATATTTGTTTTGATGAGGTAATCAAAGGGTTTGGTTTCATAAAAAATGAAGAGGAGACCTGTATTTACAAGAAGGTCAGTGGGAGTGCAATTGTGTTTCTAATCTTATGTGGATGATACATTGTAAATTGGAAATGATATTCCTATGCTTGAATCCGTCAAGTCTTCAATGAAAAATAGTTTTTCCATGAAAGACTTAGGGGAGACAGCATACATACTAGGCATAAGGATCTATAGAGATAGATCTAAGAGGATAATTTGATTGAGCCAAAGTACATACATTGACAAAGTGTTGAAGAGGTTCAACATGCATGATTCCAAGAAAGGTTTCTTGCTAATATCCCATGGCATTAATCTCAGCAAGAATCAGCGTCCTAGGACACCTGATGAGCAGAGTAAGATGAATATGGTTCCATATGCTTCAGCTATTAGATCCATCATGTATGCTATGCTTTGTACACGTCCAGATGTCTCGTACACTTTGAGTGCTACGTGCAGGTACCAGTCGGATACAGGTGAAGGTCACTAGATAGCCGTAAAGAATATCCTTAAGTACTTGAGATGAACTAAGGATATGTTCCTAGTCTATGGAGGTGAAAAAGAGCTCGTTGTAAGTGGTTACACTGATGCTAGCTTCGAAACAGACAAAGACGACTATAGATCACAATCTAGGTTCGTATTCTATCTGAAGCAGGACACTGTTGCTGATTCTACAACGGAGGCCGAGTACATCGCTACTTCTGAAGCTGCAAAGGAGGCTGTTTGGATCAAGAAATTTGTTTTTCAGCTGGGTGTGATGACAAGTGCTACTGGTCCAATGTCCCTCTATTGTGATAATAGTGGAGCCATTGCACAGGTTAAGGAGCCCAGGTCGCATTAAAAATCCAAATACATACTTCGGCGATACCATCTCATCCGCGAGATAGTGGACAGAGGTGACGTAAAGATATGAAAAATGCACACAGATCAAAATATTGCCAATCCATTGACAAAGCCTCTCCCTCAGCCGAAACATGAGGCACACACCAGAGCATTGGGTATTAGATACTTACATGATTGACTCTAGTGCAAGTGGGAGACTGTTAGTGAAATGCCCTAGAGGCAACATGGAGATGTTGGATATCATGGTCAATGTTTATGTATCAATGAAAAAAGTGTTTTTCGGTTCCATGAAATAGACAACTTATATTGATCAATAAGTATGTGACTTATTTATGAGACTCATTATTTATGAATCTATTTCTGAATGATCCCTGATCATATATCATATCATTGGAACAAATATGATTTTAAGATCAGCATGTTTATTGATTGATGATCATGTCTCATAGATCATGGTATGGAGATACCAAATCAATAAACGTGAACATGTGTTAGAGAACACATTGTTGAATACACCTACCTTGAGACACTACAGAGAATTAATGTCTCATTAGTTGGTCTCAAGTAGTTTGGTCTCAAGTAGTGTTGGTGCAAAGTCCTCAGACCTGAGATCATCATGGATTCCAACATGTGTAATGGCTTACTTAGAGAGTACCAAACGCTATTCAGTATCTGGGTAATTATAAAAGTAGTTTTCGGATTTGCCATGAAATATGTAGTGGGGTGTGAATTATCAAGATGGAATTTGGCCCTCCTTTGGGAGAGATATCTCTCAGCCCCTTGATGTAATGGATTATGAAAGGGCATGGCCATGCCGAGTTGATTGAGGAGTCAATCAACAGATAGATAATCCAATACGAGATGGAGTGAATGATTAAGCTATTGATAGGATGGCACGAGTCTTGCCTATAGCTTAATTGATATCATGAGGCAAAGGGATTTGTGCACACATTACAGATTCAGCCAATACGTTCTGCTAGGGGCCGCTATTGACGGGTCAGCCGAGTTGTACTCAAGTCGGAACCAAGTATATCTAAACGTACAGTGTCGCACACTTAACGAGATGCAACATGTATTTGAGTTGGACTCAGATACAGCTCAGTTCGGACAGAGATCCAATTGAATATAGAGTCCCGATGAGCCACAAGGCCCAGTCAGCCAACTCTATATAAAGAGGCGCTTGGGGTGGAAATCAACATGAGAACAGAGACAACAGATCACGAGCGCAACCCCAAGTCGTCGGGTCAATATCTTCCACGGAAACTGTGGGGTCTCCTCTTGAGAGGTCAACTCCAAAAATATCACATAACCTCCTAGGAGTCCGGTTATGCGCGAGATAGTACAAATACAAGAACTTCGTTTATTATTACATACTATTAATGTTCAAGTACAAACCATACAATACAAGAAAGTCGCGACACTTTCACCGGGATAGCCTGAGTGTAGAGTCGACCTAGAAATCGTACTCATGTTCCCAGTCCACTAGGGTACTAGGAACTTCTTCAGCTTCAGGGTTTCCTGAATATGTCATATGCAAGGATGAGCACCGATGGTACTCAGCAAGCTAAACTGAATTCACCTACACATTGATAAATATGCATGATATCTTAAAAAGAAATATGAAGTATAAATTAGTCCTTTGCATGATGGTATATCCTATCCTTCTTTTAGAATATTTTATATAAACGTCCAAGATATGAATCATAAACTTAACTTTAGCAAAATTCTATATTCTACCCCATCTAAAAGTATTTACATATGAATATTCAAAATTTATGATAGCATTTAGAAAAGTGCTTATGCCATTACACTGGATTCACCCATAGACATAACTCCATTAAGCGGGAGTACGGCGTATTCGAATACAATCAACTGTATAGCGTTTGCCCAGCTTTACCCGAGGATTAACCTTAGGTTGCAAGGCTAAGGGTAACATAACATTTACATAGCTTTAACTTTTCTTGATGTGTGACGAGACCGGTGGACTATCTTAATAGGGGCACCAAACATAACCAGTGAATGGCACTCAATCTCCTATTTAATAGTTGTTCGTCACACACTTACCCTGCCTTGGTGACACCTGTGGTGCTATCTTAACAGACGGTACCAATCTGGTTAGTATTGGCTTTTTATCCACTGTTTACATAGTTGTCCACCAATAAGACTTCTACGGGCCATATAAGGCAAGCCCCGAGGGAGATCAAATAAAAATATATAAATGCTAAGCCTATAAAAACCGATGCAACGAATGGGCGAAACTATGTCCTTATTCTCGCACAAGGATTTTTATGTTTTCAGGCATTCAGCCAAAACTATATTTATACATGAAATGATAGGACTCACATTTACCTATCATGAAATATTGGACCATTTTCTATTTTAATACATGAAATGATAGTATAACTTTCTATATCCATGCATGAAAGGTTAAGATAAGCAATAATATTCATTTAGTTATATTTATAATTTTATACCTAGTCCAGGCTATCAACATGTTGTCTAAGGAGAAGGAGAATATATCTAGTCACATGAAATAATAGAATTCTCCTATTCTAAACCTAATTTGATAGGATGTCTCTAATGCATGAAATAATGACTTATATGGACTAAAGGATTCCTTATATTCACATGAAATAATGACATATATAATCTAAAGAAAATGAAATGATAGATGATAACTATCTAACATAAGTAACCCATACCACAAAACATTTCTAACTAAATATACTATTTAAAACAAACATGGTAACTTATTTTTTTAAATTCTATAAATGATCAAAATAAAATTAATTTGACTTGCCTTTAGTGTCAACGGTCTCAAACCCTTTATCTTTTTGAACGGCAACGAGGGCGTTTACGTCAATATTTTGGTCAAGCTCGGTTCCTCTGCGAACTCAACGTCGTGATCTATCGATAATTAATAAAAGAAATTAATTAAATAATTCAAAAAAATACCAAACAAATATAAAAATTTGAAAAGGGTTTAAAAGATACTTTTTGAAGTTCTAAATAAGAAGATTATTTGTTAAATTCTAAAGTTTAAAAATTTGGATTTGAATAGCATAAATAAAGTAAAAAGAGTTTGAAAGAAATATTTAAAATATATTAAAAAGGAACACAAATAGATTTGGGAAAAATAAAATAAAATTTTGAAAGGAAATCAAAGGGTCAATCTATTTTTCTAGGGTTATTTCTAGATTTCTTTAATTTTCTCTCTCTTTTCTCTTTTTCTCTCTCCCTTTTCTTTTTCTCTATTTTTCTTTCTTTCTCTTCTCTCTGTTTCTTCTTCTCTTCTAGCACCGGTGGCCGGTGAGGAAAGAAGAGGGCATGCACGGCAAGGCATGGCCGGATTTTGGAAACTAAGGGGCTTTTATCCATCTAGAGGCTAAGGGGATTCCATTTCTTGGCTTTGCCGGGCCGGAGAAGGGGTGGAATGAGCCGGCGACGGCGAGGTGGCCATGGCGGTGGCATCGCTCATCGCCGTGGCTTTCTGGCGAGTGTTCGTCCAAGGCAAGGTCCTTGGGAGCATCTACACGGCATGGAGAAGCTACCTAGGTGGTTCACTTGGCCGAAATTGTACTGGAGTGACCTGGCGTCGTGCGCGCGGCGGCGGCCGAACAGAGTAACTACGGCGACGCTTGCCTGCGGTGACTTCTAGTGCTGTTTAGGTACGGGTAGGCTAGGGGAATAAAAGCTCTTGGCATGAGGATCGTATAAGTACTTTTAATTTGAGGAAATACCAATCGGAGGCGACAAATTTCGAAGATTTTACCGGGCAGCTAAGATTAGGGTTCTTCGGTTCCTCTTCGGGTTTTCTTCAAAATTCGAGTGATGTAGAAAGTAATAGTTGGGGAAACCTTGGGGGAAAGATATACGAGATTAGGTGGAAGGAATGATGTGTAGAAAATTTGGTTCGAAATGCTCTATTTATAGAGGTTGAAGTCGGTTTGAGCTCGGGCGTCAAGGGCGGTGCGGCTATGGCGGTTCGCCACTGATGAGCTCGATGATGCGGTTGCTCCAATGAGGTGTGTGCATGTGGGGAAAGAAGAGGTGGTGGCACAAAGTCAGGTGTGTGAAGCCGGCGCCCACAGCAGGGCTTGGAAACTTGCGGCGGCCATGGTTCGGGCCGAACAGGGGAGAACGAAGAAGAAGAAAAGAAGGAAAGGAAAAAAGAAAAGAAAAAGAAAAAGAAGAAAAGGAAAAAGAGAAAAGAAAAGGAAAAGAAAATAAGAGAAAATGGAAAATAAAGAAAAGGAAAATTTAGCGAAAATTTAGAAAGAATTTAATTTAGGGTTTAAAATCAATTAAGCTTAATTTTTGAGAATTTCTTTTGAATTAAAAATTAAATTAAGATTCTTCAAAAATAAAAGTCAATAATTAACAAATTTAGGATTTCTAAATTAAAATAAGGAGAATAAATTAAGAATGCAAATAAATATTAGGAGATTTTAAATGTTTTAAAATTGAGTACACAACCAATTTATTCGCAAAAATTTTCTTCGTCATTTTACACTTTTTAAAAGTGTGGATTTTTGAGGATGTCACACAAACCCAAGTCGCTGATTTCTAAGCGAAACCCTAGTCGAGCGCTGAGTGCTAGCACACAAGGTGTTCAGCGATTCCATCCCTGGATGTGTGGATACCGATAGAGACATCGCTACGTTGCGGTGTTGTTCTGTGGCATTGAATCACATCGAGATCCAACTAGCCGAATCCAATTCGGCAGTTGGGTCGGGCGGTCGGGAGGTCGGAAGGCCGAGCAAATCGGCACGGCATCGTCGGCATCGACAAACCAGCAAGGAGTCATCGGCATCGGCAAATCCTAACGCTACCGGGCGGTCGGGCGGGCGCATGGAGATTGGCGGGATCAGGCGAGAGGAACCGGATGCGCCATCGGGGTCGGGCGAGACGAACCGGAAGCGCCAACGGGGTCGGTTGAGACGAACCGTGGTCGACGGGGTCAGGCGTTTCGGACCCGGGGTCGGTGGGATCGGCTGGAAGGTTTCCGAGGTCGGCAAGGCTTGTCCGAGGTCGACTAGCAACATATTGGCTATTTTCGTTGCACTGCACGTCAATTGGTAACGATCTATAGACCCTTACTTGCTAGCTTTTTTGGATTGCGCTGTAGAAAAATTTTGTTTTATGCTATAGTAGCCTCCACGTTCTCCTTCATTTCCTACATTGAGAAAGTCTAAGTTGATGCCTAGAGTTGATGGACTTTTCAAAGTTTATAGAAAATTGATGACAATGAATATAAGCTTGATTTGCCTATAGACTTTGGGGTTAGTCCCAAATTTAACATTGCAGATTTGAAGCCATATTTAGGAGAAGAGTATGAGTTTGAGTCGAGAACGACTCAAATGCAAGAAGGGGAGGATGATGAGGACATCAACACCATCGATATATCCACTCCTACCTCAACACCGCTTACCTCAACACCGCTTACACTTGGTCCTATTACTCGCACTCGTACACGTCAACTCAACCATCAAGTAAGTTCATTTTTAAGCTCCTGTTCATCATATTTAGACAATGGAGATGTGTGCACTCTTGTTTTGCTTAGGAACAATGGAGAAGATCAAAAGGGAGAATGATTCACGCGGGCTAAAGTCGGACTGTAGGACATCGCCAACTTGTGACGGTTGCCACGGCTTCATTCGGACTACGATTTGGACGTTCAATTACTTCATGGAAAGCTTATAAAGTTTTACTTTCCAATGGATCCAGCCTCACTGCCATATCTATCCATAATCATCCATAATCATCAACTTACTACAACTAACTTTTTCTGTCGGAGGTGATGCGCCATCAAATTTGGCCGATGGGCCTTGTATCCAGTTGAGTCCATTATGGATGCGTCTTAGGGTTGGAGAACGACCCCAACTCGTCCTCCCACCTCTAATAAATACTGCGTAGCTACAATAGAACAATTTGGGTTTTGTTTATGTAAGTTTAGCTATCACTACTTCCTTATAGACGCATGTGTCGGCTAAACCATCCGTTCTATTTGTTTCGGAACCCCATTTTATCATGTGAATCGGACCTAAAATTTGTATTTGCAATTTGAGTTGTTGTTCATCTTGTTCTTGTGAGTTCTTCGATTACTTGCAGGAATAACCCTTGTAGTTTGGTTGATCGGGCTCCCGCAAAATCGCATCAACCAGTGGAGTCGGTGTATTGGTTGCTAAGACGCAATTCCTCCGTTGAGTTTTGTAGTTGGGCCGTGAATGTCGCTCCATCAAATCGAGGTTATCGTCTCCACCAAAAGATCGGGACACCCTAGTGTATATCATCACGAGGACTTCGACTTGATCTCCGAACGATCGCAAAACCACAAGCCAGGACTAATACACACAAAACGGTGCAGCCGTACTAAAAACTGTAGAGCACAAATTAGTTGACCTCAAACAGATCTTTCTCACAAGCTCATGATGAACTAGCAAGAACAAAGGTGAGTAGACACTCAAACAGCTTGGCTGCAATTACCGTATCGGTTTATCAAATGATCAAAAGTTGTTCTTGCTTTAGGAGCAAGGGAATATTTATACTAGGAACAACCCACCTAGTTGAGTGCGAACTGAAGTCTCTACGTCGGGGAGGTGGAAGGCCAACTGGTAGAGCATTCATGAGGTAATCTTGGGAACTCACACGTCTCTTTAGCTTCTATGCAGTCTGTAGTAAATTGATGATAACTTTTGATTGGAAAGTCCAAATCACGATCCATTTGTTTGATGTGAAACTAGACTCGATAAGCTTTCCATCCATAGGTCACACGTCTAACTCTTTGTATTCTGTCTGTAGTGGTGTTCGTAATCTGCTGTCCGAACCTGATGTTCGGGGTCTTGCCATTCTCCAACCAGGTGTTGATGATCCATAGCTTTATGTGTGAACCGGAGCAAGGTCAAAGCATCTATATCGATGGTAGCAAGGAATGAATTCACCTGCTCTTGTAGCTTCTTTGCTCGACTACATGTGGTCGGTCCTTCATGCATGGCGATCAGATCAGCTATTGGACCATGCGCTGGAATGTCCTCATCACTATCTGCTGATCGGATCTCGTCTTCTAACATTTACCATGTCTTGTTAGTTGCAAGATCAAACCTACTCACACGCCCGCATTCCATCGATGTTTTCGACCTACACCATATTAAAATTCTAAGTTCAAATATTTTTCTATGCGTGATTCGAAAATTAAACATGCCATTCTAGTGTGCAGAATTTGAAATAAAAAATTGCAAGGAAATTAAAATGCATTAGGAAAAATTAAATATGAGATAAATACCGATTTACCTGTCGGCAAGGACTCCCCATTTAAAGTCTGACGAGCAAGGACTTCCCCCGTGCAACTATGCCGTTGCGTCTCCTGGTCTTAGAAAAATAGACGTGGATGACTACACTTGTTTCAATTGCCACACCTCCTTGGTCTTCCTTGGCTTGCTTGGTGTGGTTGAGGATTTTCTGGACTTTGGAGGTGGTGGTTGAGTTGACACCTCCTGCCTTATGATCATTTTGATTTTTCTTTGGTTCAATGGTAACTCCTTTTCTAGGAATTTCATCGTGAACATTATGAGGTTGTCCTTTTTTGGTTCTTTAACTTTGACCTCTTTTATATTCCTTGTGTTCAGTCCATATTTAGTTCTGAACATTGAGCATTGTTCCACTCTAGGTTGGAAGTCAACCTTCTCCTCCTTTCCATTGATGTGGAGTCGGATTTCCCCAACTCCCACATCAATGCAGGCATCTGCGGTGCTAAGAAACGGTGGCCCGAGAACGAGCGGTGTTCTCTTATCGACATCCATGTCGAGCACCATGAAATCGATGGGAACAAAGCAACCCTGGATTTTTACCATAATGTCTTCAGTGATTCCCGTCGGGTAGCGGACCAAGGAATCGGTCAGCTGCAACCGCATCGGAGTTGATAACAGAGTGGTGTAGTTCAGTCAGTCGAATACCTCCTTGGGCATAATGCTGACGCTTGCTCCAAGGTCACGCAGGGCATGGTCGAATTGTTGTGCCCCAATTGAACAACTGATTGTTGGGCACCCCGGATCTTCCTTTTTCTCAGGAAGGTGGTTGAGTATAGCTGCAGTACACTCCTCCGTCATTTTGACAATCTCCATGGTTGGCATCGGCCTTTTGTTGTTGAGTATGTCCTTTAGATAGTGAGCATAAGTGTGAACTTGAATCGCGTCCAAGAGAGGGACATTGATATTGATTTTTCGACTAACCTCAACAAAATGAGCAAATTGCTCGTCCACGGTTGGCGTCCTATTGCGATGAGGGAATGGCAATAGAGTTGTGTCATAGAACACATTTGGAGCCGTATTTCCCTCATGTACTTGTTCCTTGATGTTGGACGGTCTGTCTTCCTTCTCTTTTTCTGTTGCTTTTCTTGCATTGTTAGGATTTGGCGGATCACGAGTGGTTTTACCCCCTCGTGTGGTCACCACAATAACATTTTCCAGGGAAGGTTCGGGTTGCCCCGGAATCTTCCCCGATTCAGAAAAAGGGATAACAGTGGCCAATTGAGCTAATCGAGTTTCTTACATTTTATTAAAACTCAATTGATTTTTGATCGTAGAAGAAAGACCTTCCATTTTAACATTGATGCTTTCTGAAGTCTTGCCATTGGCAGCTAATCTTTTAGAAATAGTTTCATCAACCTTCGCCTGGCCTAAGACAAGATATTTCAAGGACAATTGATTTGAATTAAAAGCATGAGAAGAATTGTTACCTCCCTACTAGTAAGGATGTTGTTGATTCCACCGTGACCTCCTTGTGGACGATACCCATTGTTGTTCAGATAGCATGCGTCTTCATGGGTCTCGAGGCAATTATTCCCCGAGTGGCCGGTGCTGCCGCATGTCTCGCACGTCATGCGAGCATCAATAGCTAGAACTCCTTTGGCCTTGTCATCCAGTTTCTTCAATAAGAGGTCTAGTTTAGCGGCGAGCATGTTCGTTTCCTTAAGGGAATGCATTGCTTGCTTACGGGTTTGGAGACGGTCGTCGCTCCACCTTTGATTGGAGACCATCTTCTCAATTAACTCCGTCACATTAGCAACGGTTAATGAAAAGAAGGCTCCTCCCGCAGGAGCATCAATATGATCACGGGCAGTCATAGTTAACCCATTGTAGAAATTCTGAATAATGAGGCAATCACCCATCCCGTGGTGAGGGCAAGCCAAGATATACTCTTGGAAGCGCTCCCACGCTTTAGGGATTGATTCATCTGATGCCTGCTCGAAGCTTGAAATTCTTTCACAAAGGGCATTGGTTTTACCCATCGGAAAGAACTTCGCGAGAAACTCATTGGACCATTTGTCCCAGGAGTCCATAACACTTCAGTTCGCGTAGAACCACTGTTTTGCTCTTCCCAATGAGAGAGAATGGAAATAGTCGGAGTCGCATGGCATCTTGGTTGACTCCCTAGATCTCCAGGAATGATTGGAGGTGAGTGCTTGTGTCCTCATTGGCTTTCCCACATAATCGGTTAGCCTGCACCATGGAAATAAGACCCATCTTGATTTCAAAACCGGCCTCACTCGTGTTGACAGCCAGTCCAATAAGGACGTTGGTAGCCGAGGGTGCCGAGAAATCACAGAGGGTCTTCTAGGCCATTGAGCTTGATGGTGCTTTGATTTCCGGTTCACTTGCTGAGAGGATCACTTGAGGAGGAATGACATGAGGTCGAACTCTTCTTACAAGTGCTTCCGGATTTGGATTAGAATTTATCGGCAAGTTGAAACCGGTCTTACACTACCCTGTTTTCACATAAAAGAGAAAACAAACAAAGGTAAGCCTGCTAGAGCATAGGTAAGTTTAATATTTCTTCTTACACCAACGTCTTCCCGACAACGGTGCTAGAAATGCTTGTTGGTATTTCTTCTGTTCATAGATAAGTCCACAAGCGCACGGATATACCGTTGTAACATTTCACCCTGGAGTATTTTGGGGTATCGTATTTATTTTATCCCAAAGGAAGACGAGAGTTAAGAAGAGAATATTAAGTTACTATGAATATTCATATGTTATAATTGAGATGCCAAAGTCTAGGCAAGGGTAAGAGATATATGGTAAAATGGTAGTGTGACACACACAGAAGAGTCCTAAATAGTACACTAATGCTAAGTAGAGAGTATAGTGTTAGAGCTAGGTTCCTAATGTACTTCTAGTATTAATGGTTATTTACCCAGTTTTATGCTCCCATGACTACGGAGTACTATCTCCAGTGGCCTGGTGTGCCACCAAAGGCGATTTCCTACCGTCCGCCCTACACCATACCGAACGTGGAGGATTACAAAGGACAAACAGGACTGTCACAACCTGCCGGCTACCTCTACAACCCGTTGGATATGACCATAACCAATGTCTATGAATCTAAGCACCACGCTTACATTCCCACATATACCCTTGCCTCTCAGGACGACAATGACTAAGGCAGGGGCACACCTACATCCTAAATGCACATTGGACCGTAACCATGGCAATAGAGTTACTCGTCTAACCATGTTATAATTATCATATAAACTATATATGGGACATATAAATAAGCAAGTAGAATACGAACCATACTCAAGTGTACGAGAAGATAAATATATTATAAAGAGCAAAGTACAGGGTAAGAGAGATACAGAAGCCATACCCGACTCTCCGAAGAGGACTCAAAACTGAGTAGAAGATCTAACCTAACTCCTAACTCCACTGGCCTAGACACTAAGAGTGAAATGTAGAAACTACTTCTTGTGGTGTGTGTTGAATGAAGTGAAGCTCCCTCCTCTTATAGCCTTCCAATGTCGGTTGTAAAGTTGGTTTGTAACCGCCAAACATGCACAACCGTCATTGAGGCTTCATCTGGACCGTCCATGTGGAAGGCGGGGATGAAAGGGGATAAGGGTGGTTCGGGCAAACACTGGTTTGGCTGAATCCCTAGCTCCACCAATCCCTATCGACTTTCTTCAGTGGCTTACAGGTGTACCCTTATGGTGGTTCAGGATGGATTGGACCCACTTTAGGTCGGTTTAGTACTGATTATGGGCCCTCCAATCCGTGGGATGCTAATGTGGCGAGCATCGATTTGTCAGAGTTTTGTTTCTTCGCCGTGTAAGCGTGCTTTCACTCTGTTTTGTGTATAAGTTTCTACATTCAAACATTCTCCAAGGACATGTGGAACTTTAATAATTCTAATTCCCTTTTATTCACGTAAAAGATGCTAATTCCCTTTTATTCCCAAGGTCTATGATGGTCGGAATTGGTACTTAACGACCATCAACAACATCTTTGCCAGCACCTTCGAATCTCATGGTCGAGATTCCGTTTAAGGGTGGTATGTTGGTCACACCCTAAGTTTTCCCTTTTCTAGCCTTAAATTATTTGATAAATTGCCTAGAGAAATTATTTGAATTAACCAAGAGCTAACATCTTAATTAATAATCCCAATTAATAAGTGGAATCAGCTTGGTGGAATTTTCCTTAAGTTCCCCATACTAGAATACATTAATTGGATTTTTAGCGGAATTTTTAGAGTAAATAAAACAATTTTAATAATAAAAATACAATCATTGGAATTAAAGAAAATCCCAAATCCTTCTTTTTCTTTTTTTCCTTTCTTGGGCGGCCCCAGGCCCATCTCCTCCCCCTCTGCTAGCCGGCTCATGGTCGCGGACCAACCGAGCCGCCCAATCCGCTCTCTTCTCTTTGGGACATTGATAGGTGGGGCCCACCTATCAGGCCCGTCTCCTACCTCCAGTCGGTAGAGCCGGAGTGGCAACCGCCACCTGCACTTCGCGTGTGTCTCACCACGTACTTTGTGCCCGTGCCACAAACGCCGCCCACTCATCCACCACGCCTCGTGCGCACCGTGCCGCAAATATGCTCAGGATTGGAGTTTCCAATCACGCGCTCTCTCTCCCCCACATCGCCGGTGAATCTGCCCCCTCCTAGCCACATCCAAGTTCCTCGCGCCATTAAAAAGATCCCCGGCCTCACCTCCTCCTTTTCCCCCACTCGCCCGCCTCTCCCACACCTCCTACCGCTCCCATGTCATGCAACTCTTGTGCCGCCCGCTTCCACCGCCTTCGGCTATCGCCAGCCGCCGCCAAGCCTCGTCGTTACCTCCACCACGTTCGCAGGACCAAGATGCCCCTCGGCCACCACTTCTTGCCGTTGGTTTCCTACCGGAGCACCGTCCTCCTCGCTTGCTGGTGAGCCCGCCATTCCTCCCTCTCTTCGACCGGCAATGACGCTCACCGCACACCTCCTTTCTCTCACTAATCTCTCCTGTTCTCTCCCATAGGTCACTCCAGTGCGCATCCGTTGCTCCATTCACCGGACCACCATAGTCGTCATCCTCTACGCGCCCATCACCATCATTTGCCGGTGAGGAACCCCCTCCTTTTTCCCGTTCTTTTCCACGTGTGTGGCCAACTTCCCGCGTCCATGTCGCCTCCCATGCGTGCCATCGCTCCTTGTGTCCCACGTCGTCGGTCATCGTCGCCGGTGGCCGTGCTGCCGCTCGCTATCACTACTACAAAAACCATTTTTCATGACATTTGGAAAATATTTTTTGTGGAAGCTAAGAGAAAAATCCGCCAACACAAACATAAGAAGGGGTGGAGGGTATAGGACCGCCAGCGAAAATCGATTTTCGCTGGCGGTCACGTAAAGACCCGCCACAAAAAATCGATTTTCGCTGGCGGTCACGTTAAGACGTCCGCCACAAAAAATACTCTATTTTTTGAGGCGGTCCTCCTAAATATCCGCTAGCAAAAATCAATTTTCGCTGGCAGTTTACTAAAAGATCTGCCAACGAAAAAGAGAGGACACGCTGAAAATTTGGGCGTGCGCGCGGGAAAGGGAAAAAAATTCCCTTTTCCCTCTCTCCTCTCTCTTTATCCTTATCCTTATCCTCTCCTTCCTCCTCCTAGCTCACCTCTCTCTCGGTCTCCCCTCCTCCTCCCCTACGGCGCCCCCAGCCTCCTCCCCTACGGCGAGGGCCGGCGACGACCACGATGCGAGTGCCGACGGCGACCATGGCGCGAGGGGCTGCGGCGACCACGGCGAGGGGCGGCGGCGACCACGCGTGGCCGGGAGGACGGCGCGACGGCGAGGCGGCGGCGACATCCTCCTTTCCCTCTCCCGGATACGGGAGGGGCGCGGCCTGGGGTCCGGGGTCGTCGGATCTAGAAGCGGCGTCCCCGCATCCGACGACACGGCGAGGCCCACGACGGCGGACGGCAGCGACGGCGCAGGCGACGGCATGGCTACGGCGACGCGACGACGGCGGGGCGACGCCGCCGTCGACGGCGAGACGACGGCGTGACGACGCCGGCGACGACGCCCAGGTGACGACGCCGGCGGCGACCATGGCGACGATGACGAAATTTTTTGATTTTTTTGTTTTTCGCGGCGGCGTCTTAACCCAACCGCCAGCAAAGAGATATTTTTGCGGCGGCTGGCTTTGGTCGGCCGCGGAAATTTTCTCGGCGTTTGGAAAACCGCTAGCGAAGATCTTGATCTTCACCGGCCTTTGCTTTGTAGCGGTCCCAATTGCCGCCAGCGAAGACTCAAAATGGCTGCCATGAAAAACTATTTCCGTAGTAGTGTATTGCTCAGCCATGGCAGCTTTGAGCCGCACAGCTCCGCTGCCGTCCGATCGGCCTCAGACTGATCTGGACCATCGGTTCCTTGGACAGGTGTACTTTGAAGTTGTCGCAGAGGTCCCAGCAACACCAGAGCAAAGCAAGTGATGCATTTTTCATGGAGGATATTGTACCTAACTTTGCAAATGTCTCGCTTTCTATTAAATTTGCATTATTTTATAATGTCATATGGGATGGTTCCTATTGTACTCACTACATCATTGATTGCTTGGGAATTAATATGACTAGATGTTGGCTTAGGAAATGCTTAGTCATGCTTAGATCAACTAGCTCACTATGGGGCAGTACTACCCTACATCTCCGATTAATGATGACAATTATGGACATGTGCCACCATGATACTAATTCAACTAACCTAATGGTGGACTATGGGCGGATGTTTTTGATAGACGCACCCATAGCATTTAAGGATTGGTTCAAGGGAAACCCTGAAAGTATTACCGTGCTTAGCACGGGCAACAGTTGGGCTTGTAGTATAGCTCGACCCTTTCCTAGGCACCGAGGCAAGGGTGGTCGTGATGGAGTTGGGTCGACCCAGATTTACGGGTTGATCAGCTATCGAATTCACCGTGACGCATGAGGGGGTTGCCCACCAGGCTTAGGGGTAGGGGCAAAACCTTAGCGTGGTGTGGATGGTTATGGGAGGGTTATGCGAAGGGTCCTGTCACAGTTCCTTTCTGGTATGTCGTGGTGGCATGTCGGCACACGAAAACGTGTCGTGGGGTTGTGTCTTGAGGGTACGGTTGTACACCTTTGATCAAAGTAAAACTATTCGAATAGCCGTGCTCGCGGTTGTGGGCGATCAACCAAATTCACCATGATTAGTCCCATCATTAATAATTTGACTTAATGGAATTGGCATAGTTCGAGTGGATGGTTAGGCTTGTTGCAATGTGGTGTAGCGTTGTATAGTAATATTTAATACTGCTTAATTAAATTCAACAATTTTACTGCTTTCAACTACTCCTTTTAAATATCTGCTTTATGCAAAAAGAACCCCTAGCCTTCTTTGGAATTACTTGCATCATATCTCCTCTTGGTATGACTTACTGAGTACAATCAGTAGTACTTAGTCTTGTTCTATCTTTCCCACCCTAGAGCTGGAGTACTAATCGGATGGAGTTTACTCGGAGGAGTATGCTTCGTTGCTATCGTCAAGGATGCCCATGAAGTGGAGTCGCTACACTGTTAGTGTCAAGTCATCTAAATTAGCTCACTTTTACTTTCCGCTACATTTGTAAGACTTTTATTCTGTTTTGTAAGACATGGATCTGTATGTCAACTTTGTCGTCTGTATTGCTTGTCCAGTCCTAGATAGGGATTTAATGCACATTCAACTTGAAATTTTGATTCATGAATTTCTGTGCGTGACATCTCTCAACTCTTGAACCTCAGCGAATGCTTCTTTTATAAAAGTAAGTGTTTGAGATGTATTTTGGGTATTTAATTTTCTTGTTTAAGTAAGATATATTATTATCATTGTGGGTTCATTGCTTTGTAATTATATTAAGTGATCTAGTACTAAGACTTTGGATGAAGAAGGAAGTTCCTGTGCAAGGCTAGAGTAGTAATGAATAACGTAGACATGGTGTCTAGGTTAGACGCTACCTTTCTTTGTTGCATGCTCCATGGGTTGTAGAGGTAGGCGGGATGTGATGATAACTCTATCCATCCTTTGTCATGCTCCACATTTGGGTATGTCATAGAGCTGTAGGGTGGATTCACTTGGTAGATCAGGGGAAAGGCGGTGCCCGAAGCATTTGATAGAGTTTTGCCTAAAATTAATTTAAGAATCTTAATCCATAGGAGTCTTCTCTATCCTAAGCCTTCCATTAGTTGTTGTCCTTGGATGAACCTGTTTCTTACATTATGCACACACGTTCCCAGTTATTTGATACTCTCGGGATAATGTAAGGTGAGGTGCTATAGCAGTATTCGTGTGATTACGGATTTATCTCTGATCATAACAAATACCAACATTTCTCAAGTTTGGTTTTGAAAAGATAAATGGTTGGGTGATGTAACTTTATGAGAACAGTACCCTTGTCTTTATAACATTGTAAGACACAAACAAGTGGCCATCTCAAATATATTCCAAACAACCCCATTAAATTTCACTTGCTATATGAATAGTATTGGCTCCAAATTAGTGGCGTATAATCGTCTATTTCCATGCATCGCTAATATAGTTTTGTCACATGAGCAAGTTGAGTTTAAAATAAAATCTAACACCGAATGAAAGATTCTCATTTAAATCTCATTATCTTACTTTGGCTCATACAGGAGTTCACAATATAACAAAAATATCTAAAATTTAAAAATCCCTCTTAAAGTAAAGATTTTTCATGGTATTTACACTGAGTGTTGTTAAGAAAAGATAACCTGGCTAAATAAAAATGGAAAGGGAGTAAGACCTGTTGTTTTTGCCATAAGGAAGAAACAATAAAACAGTTATTTTCTGAATGTCGGCTAGCCCGGTCGGTTTGGTCTCTAATCCAGACTGCTTCGAACATTTGTTCAACTAGGAATGTGTCACATATGTTTTGGCAATGGGTTTTGTGACACACCAAAGAGTTTAGACCTCTCTTTTTACTAGGGGTGGCAACAACTTGCTCGGCAATTTGGCTCTTATGGAATGATGTAGTTTTAGACATAAAAATTGTTTCTTCTCCATTACGAGGTTATTTTCTTAATCAAACATTGGCTCTGGTCATGGGCTATTCTCCGAAACAAAATTTGTAGATCTTTGTCACTTTGGCTTGTCTACATTTGGAACAAGTGGTCAATAAGTTTTATACCTCGGCATATGGGTGGCAACCTAGTCTTTTGGGTTGTAGGACCTTTATCTTGCAAGCATGTTTTTTTCTCTTCTTTTGATTATGTGGGAGTGTATTGGTTTGTTGCGCTATCATGATGCAGAGATTGAGAGTGTCCTTAGAACATTTTTAACTGAGATCGATTAAATTTTCATTATCTAAAAACATATCCATGAGATCCTGAGATCAAAATTTTCTCGATAGTTATAAGGTACTATCAACGGGTAGGTCTGCAATCCTCCAAGGGGGTACCCAACGAGGTGAGTTAGAGTGGTCGGGAATGCGCCTCTCCTATAGATCTGATCGTCGACTCAAGTCACGAAGACGAGCCAAGAAAACAAGAGACACAAGATTTATACTGGTTCAGCCCTCCCGAAGGATAATAGGCCTATGTCCAGTGTTCTTTGTTGGGGTGGATGATGAGCTCGGATTACAAGTGTGAGTTCTTGGGCTTAGAGCAATCTAGCCAAGAACAGTCTAAGAGAGATTGATCTACTCATGGATGGCCTCCCTCCTCTTGGCACGCCCTGCCTCCCCTTTTATAGTCCAAGGGGGGTAGTTACAAGGGACTTGGGGGCCAAGAAAGCTAAGACTAAAGATCTAAAAAGTAAGTACAAACAACATCTGAAAAGGTACATAAAGATCCCTCCGGCTCTTGCGCGCCGTGGGTGTCTTGTGCATTATGTGGCCTTGGGATCTCCCATCCGAAGGTACTGTTCTATACTATGCTGTCGGGTGATGTCATTCCTTGCTAGGTTGTCCCATCATTGCCTTCTTCAGCTATCCTTGCAAACCAAATCTTGTCCCGAGGATGTCGGAGGCCGGGTCGAGGAGTCGAGGTCATGAAAGGAGTGCTGAGGTCGGACCTGGGGGGAGGTCAGGACAGCCGACCCCGAAGGGAGGTCGGGCTCCCGATCACATCCTGAGCACTTGCAATCCAACTTCAGCTTGACTTCAACTCTGGTCCAAGTGCTACCCCGAGGTGACATCTCGCACAGCAGCCCCCAAGCCTAAGGAGGAATGATACATCCATCCTTAGGAGGCATATGTTATTCCTCTTCTGATCTGACCGTAGCCCGGGGTCTTGTGGTGATTATTGGGTTCAATGGGTCTGCTGCCCGGAGGCATATGTTAGTCCATGAGTTGCCTCTATTGTAGCCCAAAGGTTGCCGGCTAAGTTGAGGAGGCCATAGCCCAGAGGCCAATGGCGGTCGGCGAGTGAGCTAGGACTACCACCCAGAGGCTTATGGTAGTTCAAACCTCGACAAGGGGGTGGCCCGGAAGCCATCTCCCGAGTCGGCAAAGCCACAGCCCAGAAGCTAGTGGCGATCGACGAGTTGGTCGGGACTACTGCCCGAAGGCTTACAGTACTCCCACGCCGACCGGGGGGGTTGGCCGGAAAGCCATCGCCCGAGTCGGTAAATCCACAGCCTGAAAGCTAGTTGTAGTCGATGAGTCGCTCAGGGACTACGCCCGAGGCTTTCGGTAGTCTCGGCCTCGACCGGGGTGGTCCGGAAGCCATTGCCGAGTCGGTAAAGCCACAGCCTAGAAGCTAGTGGCGGTCAACGAAGTCAAAGGAATGCTTTGCGGAACTTATCGCCGGGCAGGCCCCTAGCCTAAGGGCGTGTTCCCCGGTTGAGGCCCCCTGACAATCTGAACTGAACGCTAATCATGTTCTATCAGGGTTGCAAAAACCGATGCTGCGCAACGGCTAGTCGAGCCTCTGGTTCCCCACTTTTCCCGAAGCGACAGGCAGAGCTGACGGTTGAGATGGAAAAAGTGGTGTACTAGCGTCGATTTTTCTGGAACGTGCAACGGTGACCCTGCGGATGTCGTTAATCGCCCCAGACGCTGAACGGTTTTCATTCAATCCTCAGAACGACATGGTAAACCATTGAGATGGATGGGCAGGGGCCCCTTGGACGCTTCGCGCGTGTCATTAATGGCGTCGCGTGCTTTCCGAGGTCGGCACTGCCATGCCCATCATTGCCCCCTTCTTAAACCTCGCCGACGTTTCATTTTCTTTCCTCTTCACGCTTTTCCTTTGCCAAGAAATTCCCAAACACTTCCATCTTCAAGCACTCATGCTTCCTTCCCAGGCTCACGTTGCTTCGACGCGCATAGTCGCCACCTCCACTACCGGTGCACTGCACATATTTGCAAGGACCGCAGATCTTCCTGGTCGAAGCCTATGGCGTTGAAGAAGATATCAAAGAAGGCGGTGAAGGCTTTATCGGCTGGTGGAGATGAGGCCAAGTCCAGCTCGGCCTTTTTCCTATCGCGCGCCGGGGAGAGATGATGGAGGATTTGCATCGGCTCGGTGTCCTCCCCGCTTGGGAACTCATGATGTGGCGGCTGGCGCGGGGAGAGTAGTTCCCAACTCCGGACTCCGGTGAGTTGGTTGTTTTCGCCGCCTTCCTCCTTCGCGGATTTGGAGTACCGACCCACCCTTTTGTCTGGGGCTTGCTCCACTACTACGGCATCACCCTCTGCAATCTTAATCCAAACTCAATCCTCCAAATTTCTATGTTCATCCATCTCTACAAGTCCTATCTTGGGATAGACCCGCATTTCAGTCTTTTTTCGCCATTACTTATGCCTCCGAAGGATGGGCGATAGCGCAGTCGGCGTGGCTGAAATCCAATTCTGGGAGAAGATGTCGCAAAGCTACATGCCTCTCAACTTGACGACTTCAAACTAGGGCTGGCACGCTGAGTGGTTCTACATCAGGAACCATGCACCGCTGCTCTCGTCCGACACCCATGGGAACCCAGCCCTACAGCCTCCTAGATGACCACCTGCTCCTCCAACGACCAAGACCAAGTCTATGAACTTGTCACCTTGGTCGAGGAGTTGAAAAGGCAGGGCCTGACTGACGGCCGAGTGGCGCTAAACTTCACCATCTGCGGCCTCCAGCCCTGCAAGGATAGGGTCCACCTGGCGTACGAGAACTCGGGTGGCCGAGACCCAGCTCGGGAGAGGACGCTCCCCATCGAGCGTGTGTGCCAAAGGCTGTCGGGATTCTTTCAGAGCTCGGCAGACATCGGTGAAGGGGGGGCGATCAGTTTCAGCCTCCATAACCGATGTCCAGTGGTATGCTCAACCTTCCCTTCCCTCTTTTTGTTCTGCTTGTACCCTCTTTCTTTGCCTGATATCTCACCTGCCTGGAGTCGGTGCTGACAGGGGAGGGAAGCACACGTGTCCCTCGCCCCGATCCCCGAGGCGGCGGCAAATGAGCTGCCAAGGATCCAGATACCTCTGCCAAGGTCGCAGGGAAAGAGGAAGGGGAAGGAGCCAGAGCCCCACCGGCGAAAGCCAGGGTCGAGTGAGGCGGTGCCAGGGAGCCTCCAAATGCCTGGCGTGAAGCGAAAGCTCATGATCTCCTCCTCTAAGGAAGAGTTGGAAGAGGAGTCGTCCGACTCGGGTGAGGTGCGGAGGCAGGCACCTCCCTCTCCGCCGACGGTGGCCAAGCGTCTCGGGATACCTAAAATATGGGTTATCTGTCCTGATTTCCTTTTTGTTTTTGCACGTTGACTAACCTCTCGAGCTAGGTCACCAGGGACATTGGGCCCCGCACGGTGAAACCCGCGAGGGCGGTCGAGGACACCATCCAAAGTGAGGCGGTGGGGCTTGATGCGGCTTTGAAAGCCGTTGTCTTGGAACGTGCCCCTGGCGGCTGACCAAGCGGGAGCGCAACCGGCAGCGGAAGCCGTTGAATGGGTCGAGGCGACCCCCACGGGCACGGTCGAGACGACGGCTGAGACGACCGCAGAGGCCGAGCCTGTCCAGGCAGTGGAGGAGGGGGAGGTCTTCGTTGACATGAACTGTGATCTGCTCCCACGCAGCGATGGAGGCAACGGCGACGACGCTGGGACTGAGCCGGCCACGGCGGGAGCCGAGGACCTTCTCTCCTTGGGCGCTGCCACCCTGACGGTCAAGGGCGCTAAGGACCAGCCCGACCCGAGGGTTGAGTTTGCCCTCGCAAGCGCCACGGGCTTGCCGGCCCTTGACAGCACGCTGGAGGTCAGGGAGGGCTCCGGCACCGAACCGGCAGGCTTGCCAGAGTTTGACAGTGACCAGCGCTGCCTTTGCAACCTATTCCTAGTAAGAATTATACCCTTCCTCCTAGTCTGGATTCTTTTCTGACGTTTCGATAATACAGGATGCTGCCCGCCTGCCCCGGTCCACCGAGGCAATGTAGGAGCTGGAGAAATAACTGGCCGAGGCGTCCCGTCATGAGTTTTCCACTTTTCTACCTCTTTCCTTCCTGGGGATCATCAGATGAACCACTTTGTCATGCTGGCGCTGACGAGGCCTGCGTGCTAGCCGAGAAACTTCAGTCAGAGCAGGACGAAGCCCAAGAGCTCCTGAGGCTCTCGGACACCGCTCAAGAGGCAGCCAAGGCAGTGAAAGCCGAGGTGTAGGTGTGGTTAGCAAATTCGGAGGCGACCAAGGCCGAGGCGGAGAAGAGGCTGGCCGACTCTGAGCCAGGGTCGCCATGGAGAAGGAGCTCCTGGCCACGGAGGCGTTGATGGCCGACATGGAGCACTTAGAGGCGGCCGAGGCTTGGTCGGCACGGATCCAATAAGGTGCTCGCGTCCTTCTGGACAAGGCGGACAACAAGCTTCCACCAACCGAGAAGTCCGACATGGCGTTCATGGAACATCTGTAGGACGGGCCCTGGGGCCTCGAGATGCTCGTGAGGGACACAGCGCAACTTGCCATGTCGCACACCCTCGACGTCGTAAGCAGGCTCTACCGATAGGTAGAGGTTGCGGAAGTTGCCGAGGGCTGGTCCGCCAGCGTGAAGCCCGAAGACGTAGATGACATTTACGTCGAGGTCACGCCGACCACCGAGAAGATAGTCGGTGAGATAGTCCTTTAACGCGCCTTTGTAAATAACCCTGTCATGAACAAAATAAGATTAGGAAGGGCTGAAGCCCATAAAACTTCCTTTTCTTGTAATATATTTTGAACTTCTTAGGCGGAACGAGAGAGAGAAATTTAGATAACCGCGAAAGAAGTTTAAGTTCACCCATTCGCACTGTATCCGACTACTATACTTTGGACCACGATCTTAGCTCGCAGCATCCGGGAGTAATCTCTGACTGGATCCGACAGGTTTCAGATCGAGCCACGGTGTAGTAGTTGTTTACTTTGCGACATAGGCAAATTAGAAGGTCTCGGAAGACCGAACCCCTCGAGTAATTCGACATTGCGCTTGACCATCGTGTATCGGGTCCCGACCATGGCCAACCCCGGGAGGGGATTCCCATGCTCTGACCAGAGGGTGAGAGGTCGGGCCACTACATCGGGATAGGATGCGCCGACTAGGTACTCGGGAGAGCCGCCGAACCGTCAAGTAACATAGACGCATCTGATAAACTTCCTTCCTGGGAACCCGGACCATTAGGGGTTGGGGCCTCGAAGCTCAAAGCTGGTCATGAGTACAGCGTGGAAGTTATTGGGTCGTTTAGATGTTACTCGATGGTCAGGAGAGAGCGCCGAGCCCCCGAGCAGCTAGTGCGTACTTAACGAACCTCCTACCAGGGAGCCCCGACCATCGCGGGTCGGGGCCGCATAGCTAACGGCTGGCCATGAGCGTAGCACGAAAGTCGTTGAGTATTCGTAGGCTGCTCGGCGATAGGGACGATAAATGGAAAGGTATCGAAGCTGCTTTATATAAGGAGATGAGTGCAGAGTATGTATCTGTTTGAGGATCGAATCCACAGGAGCTGGTGCCACATGCCTGCATGCTTCAGAGCACCAAAGGCATACCGAAGGAGGGCGTCGTAGTTGAAGCCGCAGGCGCACGACATCAAGCCCCCAAAGACCAAAATTGTCCCTGAAGTTGACGCAAGATCAATGAAGAAGTGATTCGCCATCAAATCGCCAGGAGCGAAGAAGAGGCGGCCCCTACCTGGCGTGCCAACTGTCAACGGGTAGGTCGGCAATCCTCCAAGGGGGTTACCCAAGGAGGTGAGTGAGAGTGGTTGGGAATGCGCCTCTCCTCTGGATCTGATGGTCGACTCGAGTCACTAGGACAAGCCAAGAAAACAGGAGACACAAGATTTATATTGGTTCAGCCCTCCAAAGGATAATAGGCCTACGTCCAGTGTTCTTTGTTGGGGTGGATGATGAACTAGGATTACAAGTGTGAGTTCTTGGGGCTTAGAGCAATCTAGCCAAGAACAATCTAAGAGAGATTGATCTACTAAAGGATTGCCTCCCCCCTCTCGGCTCGCCCTATCTCCCCTTTTATAGTCCAAGGGGGCAGTTAGAAGGGATTAGGGGGCCAACAAAGCTAAGACCAAAGATCTAAAAAGTAAATACAAACAACATCTGAAATGGTACATATAGATCCCTCCGGGTCTTGGGCGCCGTGGGTGTCTTGTGGCTTATCCTGCCTTGGGATCCCCCCTCCGTAGTTACTGTTCTGTACTATGCTGTCGGGTGACGTCATTCCTTACAGGGTTGTCCCCTCCTTGCCTCCTTCAGCTATCATTGCAAACCAAGTCTTGTCCCGAGGAGGCCGGAGGCCGGGTCGAGGAGTCGAAGTGGAGAAAGGAGTGCCGAGGTCGGACCGGGGGAGTGGTCCGGACGGTCGACCCCGAAGGGTGGTCGAGGTCCTGACCACATCCCGAGCACTCGCAATCCGACTTCAGCTTGACTTCAACTCTGGTCCAAGTGGTACCCCGGGGTGATACCCCCCACAGGTACTACTTCCATCACCTAATTGTTTATCCATGTCATTTAAATTCCACCCTTTAGCTTCTTTCATGCTCTTCATTTTATAAAGGCATTACATTATTTGCTCATCAATTTTTAATTCTCATGATCTCTTATATTTATGGGCAGAGTAGTAATATATTAACAAAAGAAAAATAAAAAAGACAAAAACACTGCGTCGGGCGACCGACATGATTTGAAAAATCGAGCACTGTGCTCGCGCACCCGGACTCCAATCCCCCTAATTCTTTTTAGCACGTGAGCTGCACATCCAAATAAAAGGAGAATGACTCTATCCTTATCCACTCGTCCAACCCATCCTTATCCACTCATTTCATCCCCCCTCTTTCTTTATTCCAATCCGCATATCTCTCTCCCTTTTTCTTTCGAGGCTCCCCATAGCTTCTTGGGTGCTCGAAGCTCTGGGATAGAGAGGTCTGCCCAAATACAACGCTCGACGGTGACATGGTGGCCGGTCTGGGGGAAGATGATGTGAAGGCGACGACATGCATGCAGTGACCTTCGCATTGAGCTCACGTGTCTAGGCAGCGATGGCTTTTCTCTTCTCCTCAAACCCTTCTTCTCATCTCGTGTTCAAGGAGGTTGGCACCGATGCCTCACCATCGGGACCGTGTAAGAGAGGAGTACGAGAATAGCAAATGGGTGTGTTGTGATTTTTCAATGTTTCAACTGGTGTAACTTGATGTTTTTTGTGTTGTGTTGAAATGTTTCAGTGAAGATTTTTATGATGTTTTATAACTTTGTCTTTGATGTATATGTAGAGTCATGTGATGATTTAATCTATGTGATGAACAATTATCAAAGGTAAGTGTTTTATGAAAATATGGTGAAAAGTATTTTCGGTTGATGCATAGTACAGGTCCGCATGTGTGGCCGGTCAGACCGGTTGGGGTGTCTCCGGTCAGACCGCAAGTGTCCGGGCGGTCTGACCGGGTTACCCGATGGTCAGACCGGCCGACTCCGGGTAGGAATCGGTTTCAGGTTGTTTTCGTTGGATTTCTAGATTTCTTTATGGATCTGACTTCTAGATGGTTTCTATTCGTATGTGATACTATTGTGTGCTGCAGCAAGTCAAGTTGGTGCGAACTTGTACTCGGATATGGAGTTTCTTTGTTGTTCATGTGCAGGTGTTGCCTGAGGCCATGGGAGTATAGCCGATGATGGATCAAGACTAGGCTTGGGAGAAGTTGAGGTCCAGAGATGAAGGATATCACGCGGGATGCTCAGGTTGTAGAACAATGCATGTGGAAGATGGAGAATCCATATGGTATACGAGAGGAATCATGTGCGTCTGGAAAGAGGAGTCGAATTTGGAAGCGAGTTCAGATTCGAGAAGGATTTGGGAAGATGGATTGAGATAAGGGAAGAGAGTGATTGAGTTCTTTGGGAATAGGAGTTCTTGAGTCCTATAGGGAATAGGAGTGGAAGAGAGTGATTGAGTCCTATAGAGAATAGTAGTTCTTGAGTCCAACTCGGAATAGGAGTTCCACTTCTACTTTGAGTAGGAGGGGTTTTTATGGTATAAATAGAGAGGGAGGGTGTGCCTCCTAGATATTGATATTTGCAAGAGAACAAGTTGAGAGAATAGCTATGGTTTCAAGTTTAGTTCAAGATTTTGGTAAGGAGTGCTGTTGTTGCACTTTGTAAACACTAGTTGATGCAATAAAGTTGAAAGTTCTAATCTACTTCTTCGAGACTTCATCTACCGGTGTTTTCTGTATCCCGACGGTCTGACCGTAGGTGTGCGAGCGGTCTGACCGGCGGGTTGCGGTGGTCCAACCGGAGGCAAGGCAGCGGTTTGATCGGCATAGGTACAGCGAGCGGTCTGACCGGCGGCATGAGGGCAGTTTAATCGACACCAACATCTCCATTGATTCGAGGGTAACTTTTATATCTGCTAAAAGTTTTTTTGGGGTTTTGGTTTTTCCCTACCATTCACCCCCCTCTAGTAGGTTTGTTTGGTCTTGTTCGATCCTACAAGTGGTATCAGAGCCTCGTTCTTGTTTTGATATCTGTTGCTTTTCTGATCTATTTGCCATGGCTGAAAAGTTTTCAAACAAACCTCATATTTTCAATGGAACTGATTTTGATTATTGGAATAAAAAGATGGAATCTTACATAACATGTCAAGTATATGATATTTGGCTAAAAATTGCACAACCTTTTGAAATCCCTGAGCGCATTGATATTACTGCTCTCAAATTACATTTAGAAAATAATTGCAAAGCTCGCAATATTATTCTTAATGCAATTTTTCGCTCCAACTTTGATCGTGTTTCGTATCTTTCTATTGCTAATGAGATTTGGAAGGCTTTGAATGATATTCACACTGGATCTTCAAACATTAAGGAGTTGTGAAAAGATGTTTTCAAAGAGGAGTACCTCAAATTTGAGATGACACATGGGGAGTCTTTGGATACCTATCTGGGCCGTTTTAACAAAATTTTGAGTAATCTTAGATCTATTGATTCTTCTTATAATTCTAATTATTCTCAGTCTGAGGTTGCTTGTCACTTTATGAACGGTCTTGATATGAATGTTTGGGATTTTAAGGTTACTTCGATTCAGGAATCTGTTGATATGAACACTTTGACTTTGGGTGTTCTTTACACCAAATCAAAATCCTATGAGATGAATATTCTTTCTAAAAGAACTGATTCTAAATCTACGGCTTTGGTGTCTTTATCTGGATCTTCTTTGGATATTTCTCCTATGACTACTCTTTCTATTTTTAATACCTTGTCCGATGATCAACTGGAGGAAATCAGTGAGGAGGATTTGGTTTCTCTTGCTAACAGAATTTCTCGAGCTGTAAGTAATCTCGTGTTCGGGAGAAAAGGTGGACCAATTCGTTGCTTTGAATGTGGACAACCAAATCACATCCGTTCTCAATGTCCCAAGCTTGGAAAAGGTGCAAAGGAAGTAGATCAAGATGAGTCCAAGAACGCCAAGGATGCCAAGCAAAGTAAGAAGCAATTCAAAAACATGAAGATGAAGAAGTTCTACCAAAAGGCAATTGATGAAGCATATGCAGCGGTTCAAGAATCAGGTGATGTTGATTTTGAAAGTGATGAAGATGATGACAAGAGAAGAACATTGTTGGAGTTTGTCTCATGGCTAGTAGCATTGATGAAGATTCTGAAGATGACAATGAGGTAATTCCTGCTCCTAGTGTTGAATATCTTCAATAAGTTATTGCTAGACTTGGTTACAAAATTTCTAAGTTTGAGAAAAAGATTAGTCAACATGAAGCTACCATTAAGTCTCTTAATGCTGAAAATAGTAGAATAAAATCTCTTGTTTCTAATAATGATGAATGTCAATCTTGTGAGGTTTTATTTGCTGAAATTAAGTCAATTAGAGATGTTTATGCCAAGAAGCTTGACGTTGAATCTAAGAAAACTCGAAAATTTGAATCTTGTCTTGCACTTAGCTTGGCCATGAACACTAGATTGGTTGATGAATTGTTTTTGACTAAGAGAGCTTTACATAAATGTCAAGTTGCTTTTTTCGCTAGCTCTATATTTAATGTGATTAGCTCGAAAAGGTTGAAACAATCTAGTGCAAAACCTTGCTCAACATGTCTTGCTAATGAGATGAAACTAAAAGATGCTTTGGGTCAAGTTAAGCACATGGAGGAAATTGTTAAACAAGATGAAGTGATGTCTTGCATGACTTGTAGAAAACAAAAGAGTGTTTTGGATGCTTGTAAAATTTGTGCTACTCTTACTCAAGAGGTTTTTTACTTGAAAAGTTCTTTGCAAAGATTTTCTGATGGTAAAAAGAACCTTAACATGATTCTTGATCAATCTAAGGTTAGCACAAACAATCGTGGTTTAGGTTTTGATCCCTATGCTCATCATACTAGACATTCTCCTGTTGATTTAGGTGTTGGTTCTAGAAGTGGTGAAATTTTGAATAAACCTGAATCTAAGAATAATGTGTTTAAATTTGTTGGCATCATGACTTCTTTGAATGCATCATCTTTCAAAACTAATGTTGTGATTGCAAAACCATTTGTTGCTACTTCTATTGTAAACCATCTATTTATACTTGTGCTTCTAATCATCGTGAGAAATACACTTGTTCGTTTTGTGGAAAAGATAGACATTTGGTTGGATTTTGTTTTAGACTTGCCTGTAAACAGAAAAAGGAAAGAGAAATTGCTTTTGCAAAACAACGATGACAAAAATCGGGTTTTAGTTCAAGGAGCACGGTGCATGACATCGAGCCACTCGGCCGCCGGCCGATCGACCATAAGTGAACCGGTAGTTAGACCGGCAGCTAGGCTCGATCAGACCGCAGGTAAGGCGGCGGTCAGACCGGCCTCGAGGAAATTTTGCGTGATATTCAAATCAGAATTTTGTGGAACGACAAGGTAAGTTCTTAGGTAAGTCTGGTTCTGATTTTGTATGTGCATATATACCTACTGGTTCTACTGGTCGTGTGAATTAGTGTTGGATTCCAAAATTTCTTATTTCTAATCCCAACACGAAGGCCTCGACATCTATTTTGATGGCATACTCCCCATGTGCGTTCAATGTGGAGACAACGATTGCTTTTCACGGTAACATCAAGGTAATTTTGCATTGAGATAATTTTGTTCTACTCTCTTGATTATTAGCTTTTCATATGCAAGTGTTTTAGTTAGTAGTTTTTGTTAGTACAAGTGGATATATGTCAATTTATGAGAACCTTGGTGATATCTTTGGCAATTGGATGTCTTCTTCGAAAATCTTTGATTTCTTCTTGTTTTTTCCTTAGGGACAATTGGAGGTTAATTTGAGGGGGAGTTTATGTTTTTTCATTCATTCATGTTTATTTTAATGTATTGTTTTTAAATCTAAAAATAAATAAAAATGAGTAAAAGAAGAGCTTTGTTTTATACCCCTAGTATATTCTTGTGTATGCTAGCAAAATAATTGAGGTTTATTTGTTGCTATGTTAGCTTGTGTGCATTTTAGTCTTTATATGAGGCTTAGATATTGTTTTTAAGTGAGATGATGCATGACACTAATTCTTTTACTTTAATTAAGAAAATATGCAATGTTGAAGCTTGTACATGGCTTGGATGACTAATGCTTATATATATGCTTGTTGGACTGTTATTCCTCAAATTGCTCTTTAATTGTTCATTGTTCAATAAAATAAAATATATTTCTATGAGAGAAAAAATGAATACTGAATCCTTGGAAACAGTCTTGATGACAAGGACGTATTCGATGTGAGCAAAAATAATGGGTGTCGAATCCTTGGAAACAGTCTTTGACGACAAGGACATGCGTGAAATAATTGAGAGAAAAATGAGCAAAAACAAAAAGGCTCAATAAATTTCAGAAATTCTCTTGATTATTTGGTTTTAGAGCTAATTTGAGAAAGAGTGATAAATGCAATAGGTTTATATATAGGGGTTTTTCTTTCAACCTATGTGCTTGTGATATTGCATTATAAATCGTTTGAAATCATGAATCTTTATTGCTAAGTTGAGCTTAATTATAATATCTTTGATTCATGTTTATACTATAGTGCATGCTTGTTAACTAGTTGATGAATGTATCTCCTTTGTCTTGCAAAACATGACCTTGAATTGCTTTTGGTGCATTTCAAAGCTCTAAAAAATAGAAAATAAAAGAAGTGGTTTTACAAGTGACTATCATGACATTTATGCTTTATTGGTTATGTTTTTCTCTTTTAAATTTCTTGATGAATTCATTGTCAAAGGGGGAGAAAGATATACAAAATGCATATTAAAAATAGTTGATTTTGCAATACGTGAGAGAAAATTCTTTCTTTTAAAAAGGGAGAGAGTTGTTTCTTTTTTACATTGCGTTTGAAAACATGCTTTGTGAGCCGTTTGTCCTTTTTGATTCGTTTTTGTTTTTCGTTTTTCAAAAACACCAAATTTCATTTTGAGATGTTGCCAATGTGTTCATCAAGGGGGAGATTGTAGAGTCATGTGATGATTTAATCTATGTGATGAACAATTGTCAAAGATAAGTGTTTTATGAAAACACGGTGAATAGTGTTTTAGGTTGACGCATAGTACAGGTCGGCATGTGTGCCTGGTCAGACCGGTTGGGTGTCGCTGGTCAGACCGGAAATGCCCGAGTGGTTTGACCGGGTTACCCGACGGTCAGACCGGCTGACTCTGGGTAGGAGTCGATTTTGGGTTGTTTTCGTTGGATTTCTAGATTTCTTTATGGATATGACTTCTAGATGGTTTCAATTCGTGTCTGATACTATTGTGTACTGATGTGAGTCAAGTTGGTGCGAACTTGAACTCGGATATGGAGTTTCTTTGTTGTTCATGTGCAGGTGTTGGTTGAGGCCATGGGAGTAAGCCGGTGATGGATTGGGACTAGGCTTGGGAGAAGTTGAGGTCCAGACAATCAAGGATATCACGCGAGATGCTCAGGCTAGAGAACAATGCACGTGGAAGATAGAGAATCCATATGGTATACGGGAGGAATCGTTTGCGTCTAGAAAGAGGAGTCGAATTTGGATGGGAGTCCAGATTCGAGAAGGATTCGGGAAGATGGATTGAGATAAGGAAAGAGAGTGATTGAGTCCTATTGGGAATAGGAGTTCTTGAGTCCAACTGGGAATAGGAGTTCTTGAGTCCTATTGGGAATAGAAGTGGAAGAGAGTGATTGAGTCCTATTGGGAACAGGAGTTCTTGAGTCCTATTGGGAATAGGAGTTCTACTTTGACTAGGAGGTTTTTTTTGTGGTATAAATAGAGAGGGAGGGTGTGCCTCGTAGATATTGATTTTTGCAAGAGAACAAGTTGAGATAATAGCTAAGGTTTCGAGTTTAGTTCAAGATTTTGGTAAGGAGTGTTGTTGTTGCACTTTGTAAACACTAGTTAATGCAATAAAGTCGAAAGTTCTAATCTACTTCTTCGAGAGTTCATCTATCGGTGTTTTCTTGATCCCGGTCTGACCGTAGGTGTGCGAGCGGTCTGACCGATGGGTTGCGGCAGCTGTCCAACCGGAGGCAAGGCAGCAGTTTGACCGGCGTAGGTACAACGGTGTTAACGACCAAATTTGGTAAGCAAATTATCAAGTTTGGAGCTAAGGCCGAAGCCGGTTTGGAGGTAATCGGGTTGTTTCAGAAATAGAGCGCGTGCCAAGTGCAGACCAAATCGGCTGGTAGTTGAATCGGCTAAAGGGACCATCGGATGGTACCGAGTCGGATAAGGATAGACGATGTAGCCGATTCTGATAAGATTAGCTGGTATGGCTGATCTGAGGGAAAAGACGTTGGAATTGTCTTCGGATTCGGATAAAGTGCTTCATGGAGGTTGCCATACATGGATAGAGTCCAGGAAAGGCAATTATATCTATTGGTTACGGTATTTTAAATAGTTTCCATATGGATAATGTAAGTAGAAGTTTGTTTTAGGCATCTATCTATAATTTAAGTTGTCATAGAGATAGGAGTCGTGTCTGTCAAGGACATATCTTGTATCTGGATATAAATATGACCCAGGACCATGTAAATTATCAACAATCAAGTTCAATACAATCTCGGCGCATCGCCGCCCTTTTCTTTTAATAGTTTCGACGAGTTCTTCCTTCTAGTTGGGTTGCATCGAATTCGATCTCTGACGAAAAGGTAAAATCTTGTCATGGCGGCTTGCGCTCTCGGGATTAGTGCTTCCATCATTATGATACTCTAATCATGTTTACGTAAATCGTCGAGTTATCATATATGCCATATAACATAGATCAATAAGGTGATCTAATCCTAAATGGCTAGTCCGTTATTAGATAACAGCCAATAGGGTTAGATATCATCGTCGATTTAGATTATATGGTATATCCACCATCTCGAAAGGTTTTCATAGATCAGTTTAGATCTTATGCTTCTTCTTATGCTTAATGCTACATCGGTTAAGTCTGACCTATTAAGCATTACTTAGAATCATAATATCTATCTTATCTCATGATCACTATTAGAGATAGCATCGGGGTTTCAGCTGATCTTACATGTTTTAGCTGTCTTGTTTGTTTCATATTTACTTGATATGCTAGAATTGCCCTTTATATTAAGATCTCACTGTAAGTAAATATATTAAGCTTGCCATCGATCTGTTAGGTTATCCTAACACTTGATCGGTTCATGTTTAATATACTTAGTCTGCAATGATATCTTAGTATAAAGTGGTATCGGAGTACTAGCCGATACATATTAGATCTATGACATCGGCTATGCTATAAATATATATAATCTGCATATTGAAGTACCTTTGGACTTAAGTGGTTTATATTGTCTCGGTACGCTACCGATCTATCCCAATTACTTAGTTTAAATGTATCTTGATATTTAGATTATGTGATATGAATATCTATAGCCGATCGATTAGGTTTAATTTCCTCTGGCCGATTCAGTGCATAGCGCATCGGCTTAACATTAGACGATACGTCATCAGCCACCAGCCGATTGGCTATTGTTTACAGACTAATACTTGCTTTCTGTCTTTGTTTTTTGTTGGTTGCAGGATCAAACCAACCGGCATGCCTACGAACCTAAGAAGCAGTATTCTGGTCCTGCACTAGAGTAAAGCAAATCTCTTAGGCCAGTGAGCAGTTTTCCATGTCAACGCACCTTCAATATGATTTGGGATCAACACGCTTTTTTTGGCACGCCTAGTGGGACTCGATTGCAAGCCAAACACAATGGTTGATATCAAGACTTCTGAGATCGACCAAGACAACATCATTCCGGTCACATTGGACCAGCTGATGCCAGAGCAAAAGGCCAAGATTGAGGATATGATGAACAAGCTACAGAGCCGATATCTGCACTCTTTTGCCCAAACTCGGTCGGGCACCAGCCGATTATGAACCCGAGTCAAGCTATGGCAAAGGTGCCAAGATTCAAGACACCAAACAGGACGAAGGCCCGGAGCTCAACAATCTACAGGACAGGATTGACTATGCTATCCACTAGGCCTTGATCAACCAATTAGGGATCCTTGTTAACACTCTGAACAATATGATCAAAGACGTGGTCGACTCTAGGATCGCTGAGCATCAGGCCAAGGGTCCAATCTTCCTACAGGACCTTGGTCACCGACAGACTGCAGACTGCCGCTGCTATAACCCCAGAACAGCCGATGGCATCAACATCGGCTCCTATCAAGCCGATTGTTTCATCATCGGCTCAAAAGCAGCCAGATTTTAGTCCTATACTTTTGACTAGGCCGCAGCCTCAGCACACGGGACATGGTGTCCCTCAAATCACTCTGGACCAGGGTGCGGCCATGTTCAATGCGAATCGGCCACCGGTGGAGCCGATTTCACGAGTGCCGATAGGGTCATACACGCCTAACTTACAGCAACACCCTATCGGTCCCCAGCTCAGTCATGATCAGATGGCTCATGGGGTACATCAGTTCCTCAGGATCACATGGGGGGCAATTTCAATCCTCAATATCAGCCTCATTCACCCTAGATGCAGTATCGGTAGGCACCACTTCAATTCGATCAATTCAAGCCGATACCGCAGCAGGTGCAAGGAGCACAGCAACAGAAACCTTGGGCAGACATGATCGTAGATGTAATGATGGAACAATTTGGTCTCAAGCCCAAGAACACATGCAACATGTATTGGTACCTGTATCCAGAATATTTTGAGAGGGTTCCACGCCTAGCCGATACAAAGTGTCGGATTTCTTCAAATTCTTGGGGTAGGACAACATCTCTACATATGAGCATGTTAGTCGAATTTTAGACCAATGCGGTGAGGCATCGGCTACCGACGCCCTGAGAGTTAGGTTATTCCCCCCTCTCTCTCTGGGTCGGCTTTCACATGGTTTTCTTCTCTGCCTTACAATTCTATGCAATGCTGGGCCGATCTAGAGAAACAGTTTCATAGATACTTCTACAGCGGTGTTCACGAGATGAAACTGTCCGATTTGACGGCTATTAGGCAGAAACATGATGAATCTGTTCATGACTACATTCAAATATTCAGGGACATGAGGAACAGATGTTATAGCCTAGTTCTGTCAGACTCCTAGCTAGTCCATCTCACTTTCTAGGGTCTGTTGACACCAATAAGGGGAAGGTTTTCGGCTCAGGACTTTGAGAGTTTAGCTCACTTGGCCCAGAAAATATCAGCACATGAACAAAGATTCCATGAGGCCAAGAAAGCTCTCAACAAGATTAACCATGTTGCATATACTTCTGAATCAGAAGAAGACAGCGACTCCGAAGTGGCAGTAGCCAATTGGGCTAGGAACAAGAAAGTTACTGCATGCCAATGGGTCAAGAATTTGGTCCAAGAAGAAAAATATGATTTTGATATCACTAAGGCCAACAAAATTTTTGGCTGCTACTTCGGGAAAAGCAAATTCAGTTGCCAGCCGGTCACGTGATTCCATCGGCTGAGGAACTAAAGAAGAGGAAGTTTTGCAAGTGGCACAACACTGGATCTCATAGCATGAACGATTGCAAGGTGTTCTGACAATAGATTCAATCGGTTATAGAGGCGGGAAAAATTAAATTTGAAGACCCGAAGAAGCCGATGAAGGTTGATGGAAAACCCTTCCCTGTCAGCATGGTCCACGCCAGTGGCAGGACAGCCGGTAGTGAGCCTCCAGAGATGGATAGCTTGATCAAATTCATGGAATACTTCATAGAGAGGGAATCACCGTCTTCTGCCAAGGTCGTCAAAAAATGTCGATAGGAAGATGATAGACAAGAAGAGGAGTGCTACGAGGGAGGTGACAGCATTGATGCCCATTGGAGTTGTGATTTTTTTAGGTTTTGTGGGAACTAGGGGATGAGGCTACCGTCATTGAAAGACTGCCCAGCGTGCGGTGGCTACAACAGACAACACGTTTCTTGGCATGCTGCGAGTTCAAGCTGATCTCTGTCTGGAGAAAATCGGCTGAAGCAAAAGAAACTTCCTATTCACCAGAGGTTGGGTCCGATTCATCTAGACTTTTGCAGGAACCCAATGATGATGAAGAGGAAACTGTGAACCCACAATGGTGCCCCTTCGATACCTTCACAAAGACCCAGAAAAGGAGGGTGCAACGGATGAAGAGTAGGGGTCGGTTGCAGGAGGTTCAAGCCAAAATCGACCATCGGCTGAAGAAGAAGAAGAAGCAACAACGCCCGAAGAAAGAATGGCGTGTTAAGAGCCAAGTGCTCTCAGCCGATGAGGTCCAAGCCGACAAAGCCAAGAGACCGACTAAGGGAAAAGCTGTGGCCTCTGCATCGGTCAACATGGTTTTTGTGTTGCCAGCCAAGTACGAAGCGGCTCAGGCTGATGCAGATGTGGTATAGGAGTCCTTGGCCAAATTGGTTTTGTCCCTGGAGCAAGCGATCTTCGAAAAACCAGAGGGGACAGGGCATCGGTATCTTAAGCCACTTTATGTTAAAGGATATGTCAACGGCAAGCCGATGTCCAAGATGTTGGTTGACGGAGGGGCTGCGGTGAACTTGATGCCCTATGCCACATTCAAAAAATTGGGCAAAAGTTCCGATGAACTCATCAAGACCAACATGGTTTTAAAGGACTTTGGAGGCAACCCATCGGAAACCAAAGGGGTTTTAAATGTGGAGCTGACAATCGGCAGCAAAACTATGCCTACAACCTTCTTTGTCATCGATGGGAAGGGATCATACAGCCTGTTGCTGGGAAGGGACTAGATTCATGGTAATTGTTGCATCCCTTCTACCATGCACCCGAGCTTAATCCAATGGCAAGGCGATAAGGTTGAGATCGTGTCAGCTGACAGGTCAGTTAACATTGCCAATGTCAATTTAACCCTTTGGGATATGCATGGCATTGATTGCTTGTCCGGCAAGGTTTGGGAAGCCGATTATCTAAAAGTGTCCGATTCTGAAATACAGCCGATTGGAGATGAAGAGCCGCAACTGCTGCTTTGAGGGCGTCGTGGAGGGGTCAAGCGTCTACACAAAGGACACTGTAGATGATCTGGATGGCAAACTAGGACAAGGCTTCATGTCGGCCGACAACTTAGAAGAAGTCGATATAGATCCAGGAGATAGGCCTAGGTCTATATTTATTAGTAAAAATTTGTCTTCTCAATTTAGAACCAAGCTTATAGAACTTTTGAAGGAATATAAAGATTGTTTTGTTTGGGAGTATTTTGAGATGCCAGGACTTAGTCGATCAATTGTTAGACATCGGCTTCCTATCAAACCAGCATATCGGCCATTTAAGCAAGCACCTAGAAGGTTCAAGGCCAATATGTATGATGCTATCAATGTCAAAATTACTCGTCTGTATGATACTGGTTTCTTTCGGCCTTGCCGATACGCTGAATGGGTTTCTAACATAGTTCCAGTAAACAAGAAGAATGGCAAACTTGGGGTGTGTATCGATTTTTGAGATCTAAACAAAGCTATCCCTAAGGATGAATGCCCAATGTTGATTGTCGATTTGCTGGCTGATGTTGCTTCAGGGCACAAAATCATAAGTTTTATGGATGGCAATGAGGGATACAATCAAATTTTCAGGGCAGAGGAAAATATCCACAAGACTGTTTTTAGATGTCCTGGCGCAATTGGCTTGTACGAGTGGGTTGTAATGACCTTTGGTTTGAAAAACGGACGAGCTACGTATCAGAGGGCCATGAATTACATTTTTCATGACTTAATCGCTTATTGGTTGAGATTTACATTGATGACGTGGTTTTGAATGAAGGGTTACGCGGAGGCTACGAAAGCTAATAACACAAATTTCTACCGCGCAAACCAGGAACCTTGCAAGTAAGGGTCGATAGCCAATCAAGAGCTATCCAATCTAGAAGAGTACTGGCCGATCACAGCCGATTTGCTGACCACAGCCGATTCCCGAGTCGTCTGATCGCAGCCGATCCGACTACAGCCGATTTGCCGATGCAGCAGCCGATGTGACCACAGCCGATTCGTCGATTCGCCGAGTCGCCCAACTGCGCCTGCCTTGCTCCGATGCACCCGACCACAGCCAATTCGCAGCCGCCGAATAGCACCGCAATGTAGCAATGCCTCTATCGGTATCCAAACGTCCAGGGATAGAACGCCTAACACTCGTGTGCTAGCACAAGATGCAAGGCTAGGGTTTGGCTCGGAGGTGGGGAGGGTTTTCGTGGAGATCTTGAACTCGCCAACTTTTCAAGCCGCGCATGTTTTAATCTGTTGCGCCAAATCAGATTGATTCGGCTCAATGTGATGCCGCAGCTCTCCACCCTTCGCCCCTTTATATAGAGTTGCCGACTGGGCCTATAGGCCCATCCGGACTCTATCTGATCGAGCTGTATCCGAGTCCAACTCGAATGCCTGTTCTTATCCCCTTAAGCATGTGACCCTGTAGGTTCAGGTATACTCCGTTTCGACCAGAGTCCAACTCGGCCGACCGTCAATAGCGGCACCTAGCAGCACATGTTGACACCATAGTATACAAGAATATAACATCGGCTCTAAACCTGTAATGTGTACACAAATCCCTTTGCCTCACGATACCAATTAAGCTGTAGGCAAGATGTGTGTCATCCTATCAATAGCTTAATCATTCACTCGAACCATATTGCATTATTTGTCTGTTGATTGACTCCTCAATCAACTCGGTATGGCCATGCACTTTCATAATCCATTACCTCGAGGGGCCCAGAAATATCTCTCCAAATAAGGGCAAATTTTATCTTGATCACTCACATCCCACTCCATGTTTCATAGCAAACCCGAAGACTACTTTTATAACTACCCAGTTACGGAATAGTGTTTGGTAGTCCTAAAGTAGGCTACTACACATGTCAGAATCCATGATGATCTCAGGTCTAAGGACTTTGCACCAACACTACTTGAGACGAACTAATGGCACATTAATTCCTGTAGTGTCTCATGGTGGGTCTATCCAACAATGTGTTATGTAACTCATGTCCATGTATATTGATTTGGTATCTCCATACCACGATCTATGAGACATGATCATCAATCAATAAACATATTGATCTTAGAATCATATTTGTTTCAACAATATGACATGTGATCATGGATCGTTTAGAAATAGATTCATACATAAAGAGTCTCATAAATAAGTCACATTGTTGTTGATCAATACAAATTATCTATTTCATAGAACTGAATAACACTTTATTCATTTATACACAAACATTGACCATGATATCCAACATCTCCATGTTGCCTCTAGGGCATATCACTAACAGTGAAGTCAAAAGAAGTTGATGACAATATAGCCGGTTTGAGAAATGTTCTTGAGAGAACAAGGAAATATGGCCTGAAGATGAATCCCACAAAGTGTGCCTTTTGCGTATCGGCTGGATAGTTTCAGGTTTTCTTGTTCATGAAAGGGGAATTGAAGTAACACAGATGAGCATTAATGCAATCAAAAATATGCAACCACCACAGGACAAGAAGCAATTGCAATCTCTGGTCAGCAAGGTAAATTTCATTAGGAGGTTTATTGCCAATCTCTTGGGAAAAATGGAGCCCTTTACACTTTTGTTAAGGTTAAAAGCCGACCAGCAGTTTGCTTGGGAGGCAGAGCAACAGAAAGCGTTGGATAACATCAAAGAATATTTGAGTTCTTCTCCAGTGTTGATTCCTCCACAGAAAGGGGTGTCTTTCAAGTTATATTTGTCAGCCGATGAAAAATCAATCGGCTCAGTCTTGATCCCAGAGTACGAGGGCAAGGAAAGAGCGATATTCTATTTGAGCAAAAGGCTTTTGGGTGCTAAGACAAGATATTTCCTGGTGGAGAAGTTATGCTTATGCCTGTATTTTTCTTGCACAAAGTTAAGGCACTATTTGTTGTCCAATGAATGCATCATAGTCTGCAAAGCCGATGTTGTCAAGTGTATGCTATCAGCTCCAGTGCTAAAAGGGCGAGTTGGCAAATCTCAGGTATGAGTTACCCAAGGCAGTCAAGGGGACAGGCTATAGCCGGCTTCATTGTTGAGCATCGCGATGACTCAATCGGCTTGGTTGGTATAGTACCTTGGACTTTGTTCTTCGACGGATTAGTTTGTACCCGTGGTTGTGGTATCGGCTTGGTCATCATATCACCTAGGGGGCAAGTTTTGAATTTGCTTACACTATTAAGCCCTATGCTACCTATAACCAAACTGAATGTGAAGCAATTCTCAAAGGATTGCAACTTTTGAAGGAAGTTGAAGCCGATGCCGTGGATATCATGGGTGATTCCTTGTTGGTCATCAATCAGCTAGCTGGAGAATATGAATGCAAAAATGATACGTTGATGACCTACTACGAAAAATGTCGAGAGTTGATGGAAAATTTTTGGCTAGTGACTTTGACACACATTCCTCTAGAACAAAATGTTGAAGCTAATGACTTGGCTCAGGGGGCATCGGATACAAGCCGATGGTCGAGGACATCGAGGTAGAAATTGCAACAATCACAACCGATGATTGGAGGTATGATGTTCTCAATTATCTCAAGAATCTTTCTCAATCGGCTTTGAGAAAGATGCGATACAAGGCTTTAAGGTATGTTTTGCTTGATGATGATCTATACTATCAAACGATTGATGGAGTACTGTTGAAATGTTTGAGTACCGATCAAGCTAAGGTCGTGATGGGCGAAATGCATGAAGGTATTTGTGGTACTCATCAAACGGCTCATAAAATGAAATGGCTGCTTTGACGAGCTGGATATTTTTGGCCGACAATGCTGGAAGATTGCTTCAAGTATTACAAAGGTTGCCAAGACTGTCAAAAATTCGGAGCAATTCAATGAGCACCAGCGTCGGCTATGAACCCCATAATCAAGCCGTGGCCGTTTAGAGGTTGGGGAATTGACATGATCGGCCAGATTAATCCACCCTCGAGCAAAGGACACAAGTTTATATTGGTGGCAACCGATTACTTCACAAAGTGGGTGGAAGCAATTCCTTTGAAGAAAGTTGATTCTGGGGATGCGATCCAGTTTGTTAAAGTGCACATTATCTACCGATTTGGTGTTCCTCAGACAATAACAACCGATCAGGGATCTATATTTGTATCTGATGAGTTTGTCCAGTTTGCAAAAAGCATTTGACATACCATTTGACATACCTTTTGACATTGTGTCGATGCAACTTGCATTAAATCAGCATAAACTAGATTCACCCCATCGGCTGTAGATGTTAACAGAATGTAATTCGAGTCTTAAAGCACTTTTAAACCAAGTGACTGGGATAGATCAGTAGTGTACCGAGATAGTATAACTCACTTAGATCTAAAAATACTATAAGACAAGAATTAGACTTGTTTACAGCATAGCCGAAGAGATAAATCTAATGTGTATCGGCTAGTACTCCGATACTACTGTACAGGAAGATATCATAACAGATTAAATATATTAAACAAGAAACAATCAAATATTAAGATGCCTTAATAGATTGATAACAAGTTTAACCTATTTAATATAATGAGATCTTAATATAAAGGTCACATTTAACATATCAAGCAAAACTAAAACATGCAAGATGGTTAAATCAGGTAATATCGGCTAAAATCCGATACTATATATCTAATAGCAATCATGAAGCAGATTAGATCTTTATGATTCTAAGGGTGACTTAATAGATCGAACTTAACCGATGCAGCATTAAGTACTAAAAGAAGAATAGGATCTAAAATAGCTTAATGATTGCCTTCCAAGATGGTAGATATACTATATAATTCAAATCGGCAATGAGATCTAATCCTGTTAGCTGTCATCTAGCAATTGATGCTAGCCGATTGAAGATTAGATCGCAACATTGATCTAAATTATATAGCATATATGATAACTACGCAGATTACGATAACGAGATTAGAGTATCATGACAATGAAAGCACTAATCCTGAGAGCGCAAGCCGCTTGTAACAAGAATTACCTCTCGTTGGAGATCGAAACCCGATGCAGCCCAACCAGAAGCAAGAACTTGTCGAGATTAAACTAAAAGGAAGAGGTGGCGATGCACCAAAGTTGTATTGATCGTGTGTTGGTTGATTCAGATTACACGGTCTTGGGTCATATTTGTACCCAGATACACAATGAGTTCATGATGGACACGATTCCTCTCTCTATTACAAATAGAATTACAAATATGCCTAAACTGACATTATTTGTAAGGAAACTATACAAAATATCCTAATTAATAGATACAATTGCCTTTTTAAGACTTTATTCGTAGATGGGAATATCTCTGAAGCACTGGAAACCGAATCCACTAATGATCTTCATACTTTCCTACCGGGATTTGTCACATTTAATTACCCCAATGAGAATCGGCTATCTCAGATATCCCTATCCGACTCGGTCTCAGGCGACTGTCTCCTTAGCCGATTCAAAGTCAGCCAATATGTGCTCTGACTTTGAGAATCGCGCGATCCTATAATTCCGCTTCAATTGTAACTTCAAACCTGGGGATTAGCTTGCCAATTTTGGTCGTCAACACATGCCCTCCAAGTCTGCGATATTGTTAATGTTGCGGATTTTGTGTGATCCTATCCTCAGAGAAAACCTATAGCATTTTCGTTTCGGTCGTTACCATCACTCTTTAAATAATGCCCAAGTGCATCAAAAAGACTCACACCGTCAATTGCACACTCAACACCTTCAGCCAGAAAATTCCCAAAACCTCTTCGGTGATCTCCTCGGAGCTCTCAACAAGTTTGTGGCAATCTTTCTTCCTGGAAACGAGCTCACCTCCTTCAATGGCATCCTCATCTGCTCCCTCCGATGCCCTATCGGCCGAGTTCACCGAGGTAAGTTTTATCGGTTGACCCTTCTTTCTTTTCTGTCTACCGCCATAGACTTGTGTTCTTGTCTTCTAAGATTCGCTCCTTCTTTCTTATTGTAGCACCTCGCTCATCAAATTGCTATCCCTAGTTTGCTCCATGACGAGCGGTACTTTCTAGGCCCAATCGGCAACATAGATCCTTCTGAAGTTATCAATGTCAAAACCAATAGGATGCCCTATAGGATCTCGAACCATAGCACAGCACATTGGAATGGCATGTTCAAATCTTGGCCTTCAACCGATAGATCATGGCAGCTTGGTATGCAAGGATGCTAGCTAGCAAAGAAACTCATTGGGACGAAGTAGGCATAGCTCAGTGCTTGGCTCTTACAATAGCCGCTCAGCCCAAGGATGAACCTATCATGTCGGCTGCAACTCATTTCTAGAACAACACCTTCAATGCTTTCTTCTTCCAACAAGGACCCATGACCCCTACCATGCTTGATGTGGTCATGATAACTGGCTTGGACACAATGTCATCGGCTAATCCTAACCGATTCTACGCCAAGTGCCAATACTCCTTTAAGACAAGGTCCATCGGAGGTTGGAACGGTTTTATAAACCAGAACATGGGCACTGAATCAATAAGCCCGAGAGAGCATACTGTCTTCTTAATGATGTGACTTGAGAAATTCATCTTGTGTGGTTCTAGCTACGGCACCACAACCAACTGGCAACATATAGCCGAAGCCTTGGTATCAAAGACCAAAGTCCCCTTGGGAAAATTTTTACTAGGATATCTGTACCAAACCCTCAACCAAGCATCGGCTAAAATTGCAGCCGATTCGGTTATAGGAACTGGGGGTCCCTAGTGGTTCTTGCAGCTGTGGCTGGACCTCTTGACAGAAAAAATTTCCAGCAGACCCAATCTGGCTGATGTTGAATTTCTAGGGGTAGAGTCGATTGTGAATGATGATGATGAAGAAGTGACTACACGCAGATGTATGTCTTTTGGAGAGGCCGCCTCTGTCCATCAGGGCTCGAAGCTATCAAGTCAGCTCGTAACCGATTGGTTTACTGGTTTCTACGATGGTTTCTCAAAGAACAATCGGACTTGGTTCTTTTATTCGAGCTGCCCAGAGTTTGAACTCCCCACAGATTTCAATTTTGAGGAACTCAACTCAGAGGAATTTCCAAAGCCAAGGGAAATTTTTACTACAACCATCACCCTTTGCATCTTACCAATCGGCATTCATCAAGGTAGGAATGTCTCCAAATCTTATGAGTTCTATTACCCAATGTCGGCTGCCAGACAGATTGGGCTAGGAAAATTGCTGATTTGCCTGTATTTCATTGACAAATTCGAGACAAGGGGCGAGATCACTTCAAGACTAGTGATGGATCTGCTGATGAACATAAAGAGCCCCCCTCTCGGTCAGTATAGGGACTTTGGAGCTAGCAATGAAAAGGAGCTCACCATATGACCGATGGTGGATCGAATTGAAGAGACACATCTTCCATCAGTCATCCTCAATGTACCTCACTATACTTCTCCATATTTAGTCCCTGAAGTAAGTACTTTTCCCTTGTTCAAAAAATTTTGCAAGTTACCGGCTAACGTCTGTTTAATACTTAACCAATGTCCTTCTCTTTTTTGTAGACAAGTGATTCTTCTCCCCTCACGAGAGCAACTCAGCGGTTGAGATCCACTACGCCACAGGGCGAATTCCATGTGGAGGACTTGCTCCATCTATCATTGGCTTCAACGCGCCAAAAGTAACAACACTTCTACACGGCCAAACCCGCGAGGCGCTGTCAAGGAAAAAGAGGGCCAAGCCGTCGTCTGCTGGTCCATCAGCTGTACAGAAGAAATAGCCGAAGAAGCAAAAGACAGCCCCAGTCGACAGCCTACCATCTTTGGATCCGAGCGTGGAAGAGGCCCTCGATCAAGAAGTCATGGAGGAAGAAATCGATCAAGCCATTGAGGAAGCGGTAGTCGAATCAAGTGATTCAAGCAAATACGCACCAACACCATCAGCCAATGATTAGCCTCGACAAACACCATCTCCTCCACGGCATCCTCCTCCCCCTCAACCAGTATGCATCCCTCTTTTCTTGAAGTTTTAGTAACTTCAATTTTTCCTGAAGTTTCTTTGTCCTTAACCAAACCCCTTTGCTTGCAGCGCAAAAAATTGGCTCATCGGTAGCCACGCCCTGCTTCACCAGTAACTTCCAAACTCACCTCTCTTTCTGTTAACCTGCCGATCTTCACTAACACTTAGTCTTTTTCGCATAGCCTCCTTGTTCTCCGTCGGCTGCCCCCCATGCATCAAGTGAGCACGCTCCATCGGCTAGGGGTAGCCACCACGTTGAAGAGGAAGAACCGGCAGTAGCAACCATGGTTAAGGTAAGAAACTCTCTCAAGAACAGAATCGGTTACTTAAATTTCTTTACACTTCAACAAACTTGACTTGTATCTTGTAGGCTTTAGCCGATATGTTCTCTTTTGATATAAGGAAGTTCATTGGTGAAGAAGAGGAGACCATCAGCAAGGCCCAAGCTCCTATAGCCGATGAGCTCAAAGAGAAACTCCTAGACTTAGGGCCCGTTTGGCTGCAAGAATCAATTCCGTTTCTCCTGTTTCTTCGAGAATTTGTACTAAACGGTTAAAAACGAGAAACATTTCTTGGAGAATCAGCAGAAACGTTTCTCGTTTTTGAACTATAAATGAGAAACACCCTTTAGGTAGTTTTGCCGGTTTCTAGAAGAAACGTTTCTCCGAGAATCACCTGTGAATCACTAGAAACGTTTCTGCCCGTTTCTTTCGTTTCTCCGAAAATCCGGAACCTTACAAAACGGACCCTTAGCCCATCGGCTAGATGCCTCTCTGGATACCTGGTCAGCAATTGTGGGCCAATAAGAGCCAGGTTCGAAGAGATCGAAGGCTAGCTTCCATACAAAATAGCTGATACCATTTCCCAGGCCGCTCATCTTGATCAATATCGTCATAGATTGGAAAGGGCAAGGCAACGGATTGCTAACAGGAGGGAGAGAGCCGATCTTGAGGCGATGGTCGGAACCAATCCGTAGTGTATCATCATTGAGAAAGCCAAACTAGACAAGATGACCGCAGGGCCATCTTATATTGAAGCCAACATCGATCGGCTGAAAAAGCAAGAAGCAGACCTCATGGCCGAACTTGAAAGATGCAGAGCTGAACTGGCTTCCGAAGAAAAAAGGCTTGCCGATCTCCCAAGGGCCGTCGAGGAACAAAAAGCCAATGTGAAGTCTTCAATTTAGTATCTAGGGGATCTGAGGAAATCACTGAAAACGATCCAGGCACTGATGCAGCCGATGCCCAAACGATAGATGAGATTGAGCAGATATGACAAAGGGTGATCTCGGCCATCAACCAACTGACCAACAACTGAAGCCGATCTTGTAATAGGGCTAGTTCTTTTGTGACCTCAGAACACTTGTAGTATATTCTTGTATGCACCGGCAAACTTGTAAACTTTAGTGTTTTCATTGTAATATAGATCCTTTTGTGGATTTCAAAGTTCGCAAAAATTTTCAAAGTCCGCAAAAATTTTGAAGTCCACTCGATTCTGACTTTAGATATATATGTGCCCCCCCTAATTTTTCAATCTGAGCCGATCATTGAGAAAATTACATCTCGAGGACAACACACGAAATTGGCCACAATGTATACATTAAATCATAACCGACTATTATAAGAATGAAACGACTAAGGGCGATATACTTTATATCGGCCCACCAATATCGGCAGAACACAACCAATTATGGTAGGTTTGATGAGACTAAGGGCGATACGTATCATATCGGCCATTTAAAGGCGATGTAAACGCATCGGCTGCTATGTATCGGCTCAATCCAGTCGAATCATGACTTGATCCATATACTGGGATAGTATTTCTTCAAATACTTTCCATTCAGAGCCCTTCCAAACACCTCTCCATCGAGTCCTTCTAGCATTTAAGCTCCCTTAGAAACACATTTATGGATCTTAAAGGGCCCTTCCCAGTTAGGTGACCACTTGTCGAATTTATTATCTCTTGTACCAATCGGGAAAATGAACTTCCAAACTAGCTCGCCTTCTGAAAATGATTTAGGCACAACTTTCTTGTTATAATGATGAGCAACCCTCTCTTTATCCTTGGTCACTTTTTCCAAAGCACGCATCCTGGACAAAACCAAATCCTCCGATTCATCCACCATTAGATTGTGGTAATCATCGGTTGTTAACTCATCTTGCAATTGAATCCTTCTTGAGCCGATGACACTTTCCCATGGCAGTACAGCTTCATGCCCATATACTAATTTGTAGGGAGGCACTTAGATTGCTCAATAACAAGCCATCCGATAAGGCCACAGTGCTTCGGCCAATCGGCTATGCCATTGCTTTGGATATTCAGAGATCTTCCTCTTTGTCAGTTTGATCAAACTTTTGTTGGATGCTTCTGCCTGTCCATTAGCCTGCACATAATATGGTGAAGAATTTAGCAATTTAATCCCCATGCTTTCTACAAATTGGAAAAACTCGTCCGAGACAAAGATAAACCCCTGATCGGTTGTAGCACCGAATCGGTAAATGATGTGTTCTTTGACAAACTCGATTGCATCTCTAGAATCAACCATCTTCAAAGGAATTGTTTCCACCCACTTTGTAAAATAATCTGTTGCCACCAATATGAACTTGTGTCCTTTACTCGAAGGTGGATTAATCTGACTGATCATATCAATTCCCCATCCTTTGAAAGGCCAAGGCTTGATAATAGGGTTCATAGCTGACGATGGTGCTCTCCGAATTGCTCCTAATCTTTGACAATATTGACAACCCTTGCAATATTGGAAACAATCTTCCAGCATTGTTGGCCAAAAGTATCCTGCTCTCCGAAGTAACCATTTCATCTTGTGAGCTGATTGATGAGTACCACAGATGCCTTCGTGCACTTCTCCCATTACAATTCTGGCTTGGTCAGCACTTAAACATTGAAGTAGAACTCCATCAATCGTCCGATAATAGAGATCGTCATCGAGCCTCAAAGCCTTGTAACACAATTTTCTTTAAGCCAATTGAGAAGGGTTCTTTAAATAATTGAAAACCTCATACCTCCAATCGTCGGCTATGATTGCTGCAACTTCAACTTCAATATCTTTGGTCATCGGCTTGTAGCCTGATGCCCCTTGAGCCAAGTCGTTTGCTTCAGCGTTCTGCTCTCGAGGGATATGTTTGAAAGTCACAAGCCGAAAACCATCCATCAATTCTTGGCACTTTTGATTGTAGATCATCAACGTGTCATTCTTGCATTCATATTATCCTGCTAATTGGCTGAGGACCAACAAGGAATCACCCATAATCTCCACAGCATCGACTTCGACCTTTTTCAAAAGTTGTAAACCCTTGAGGACTACTTCGTATTCAGCTTGCTTGTTTGTAGCGTAGGGTGCAATAGTACAATCAAACTCAAACTCGTCCCCCTGGTTGATATGATAACCAAGCCGATGCCGCAGCCATGGGTGCAAACTGATCCGTCAAAGAACAATGTCCAAGGCACCATGTTGATCGAGCCGATTGAATCGTCCCGGTGTTCAATAATGAAATCGGCTATAGCTTGACCCTTAACTACCTTGGGTGCTTGATATCTTAGGTCGAATTCTGCTCAAAGCAAAATTCCACTTTCCAACTCACCCTTTCAGAACTGGAGCAGATAGCATGTATTTGACTACGTCAGCTTTGCAAATAATGGTGCACTCCTTCGATAATAAATAATGCCTTAACTTTGTACAAGAAAACTATAAGCACAAGCACAACTTTTCCACAGGAGAGTACCTTGTTTCTGCATCAAACAGTCTTTTGCTAAGATAAAATATTGCTCTTTCCTTGCCTTCAAACTCTTGGATCGGAACTGAACCGATTGATTATTCATCGGCTGACAAGTACAACTTAAAAGGCACTCCCTTCTGTGGAGAAATAAAAACTGGAGGGGAGCTCAAATTATCCTTAATGTTGTCCAAAGCCTTCTGCTGCTCTGCCCCCCAATTAAACTCTTGATCGACTTTTAGTCTTTGCAAAGTGAACGACACCATCTTCTGAGATAAGTTGGCAATAAAACGCCTGATGAAATTTACCTTGCCGATTAGAGATTGGAGTTGCTTCTTGTCTTGTGGAGGTTGAATACTCTTGATTGCATTAATACTTCTCTATGTCACTTCAATCCCCCTTTCATGAACAAGAAAACCCAGAAATTGTCCAGCCGATACACCAAAAGCACATTTGGTAGGATTAATCTTTAAGCCATATTTCCTCGTTCTCTCCCATACTTTCCTTAGATCGGCTATGTGGTCTTCAACTTCCTTGGACTTTACCACAACACCGTCAATGTAGATTTCCACTAAAAAGCTGATTAAGTCATAAAAATGTAATTCATTGCTTTCTGATAACTAGCCCAAGCATTTTTAAACCAAACGTCATGACAACCCATTCATAAAAGCCGATTGTACCAGGGAACCTGAAAGCAATCTTGTGAATGTCTTCCTTAGCCATGAAGATTTGATTATAACCAGCATTGCCATCCATAAAACTTATGATTTTATGCCCTGAAGCAGCATCGACCAATAAATCGGCAATTGCATGGGGTACTCGTCCTTAGGGGTAGCTTTGCTTAAGTCACGAAAATCGATACACACCCTAAGCTTGTCGTTCTTCTTGATCACCGGGACTATGTTTGAAACCCATTCGGCGTATCGGCACGGTCGAATAAAACCGGCATCATATAGTCGAGTAATTTCAGCCTTAATTGCATCATACATATTGACTTTAAATCTCCTGGGCGGTTGTTTGTATTGCCGATATACTGGCTTTATAGGGAGTCGATGTTCCACAATCGATCGGCTAAGAACTGGCATCTCAAAATACTCCTAAGCAAAACAATCTTTATATTCCTTTAATAAATCGATAACCTTAGTTCTAAATGAGAAGACAAATTTTTACTAATGTATGTCGGCCTAGGCCTATCTCCTGGACCTATATCAACCTCTTCAAGATCATTGGCCGACATAAAACCCTGACCTAGCTTGTCATCGAGATCATCCACGGTGTTGTTGGCGTAGACGCTTGAGCCCTCCACGATGTTCTCAAAGTAATAATTGAGGTTCTTCATCTCCAATTGGCTAGTTAGACACCTTTAGAAAATCAGCCTCTCAAACCTTGCCGGACAAGCAATCGATTCCATCGATTTCCCAAAGGGTTAAATTGGCATTGGCTACGTTTATTGACCTGTCGGCTGAAACGATTTCGATCTTGTCGCCTTGCCATTGGATCAAGCTCTAGTGCATGGTAGAAGGGATGCAACAATTGGCGTGGATCCAATCCCTCCCCAGCAGCAGGCTGTATGACCTTCCCGTTGATGACAAAAAAGGTGGTAGGCACTGTCTTGCTGCCGACGGTCAGCTCAACATTAAGAACCCCTTTTGTTTCAGATGGGTTCCTGCCAAAATCTTTAAGGACCATGTTTGTTTTGATGAGGTCATCGGAGCCCTTGCCCAACTTTCCAAACATGGCATAGGGCATGAGATTGACCGCAGCTCCCCCATCAACTAGCATTTTTGACATCGGTCTCCCATTGACAAATCCTTTGACATAAAGAGGCTTAAGATGCTGATATTCTATCATTTCTGGTTTTCAAAGATTGCTTGCTCCGGGGATAGCACGAGTTTGGCTGGTGACTCCTCTATGACATCTGCATCGGCTTGGGACGCTTCAAATTCGGCTAGTAACACAAAAACCATATTAACCGATGCAGAGGCCACAACCTTTCCCTTGGCCTTTCTCCTTGCTTGGTTGGCTTGGTCTTTATCGGCTGCAACGGCATTGTCCTTTACGCGCCATTGCTTTCTCGGGTGCCTTTGCTCCTCTTAGCCGATAATCAATTTTGGCTTGAACCTCTTGCAGCCGAACCTCGCCCTTCATCCGTTGTACCTTTCGTTTCTGTGTCTTTGTAAAAGTATAGGAGGGGCACCATTGTGGGTTGGCAGTTTGTTCTTCATCATCCTCGAAGTCCTCCTGAAAGAAATCTTCATGGATTGAGCCCAGCCTTTGGTGAACAAGGCGCCTCCTCTGCTCGAGCCGATTCTCTCTAGGCGGCAATCGGCTGGAGCATTCAGCTTGCTCATCCTCATGACCACTGCAAGCTACGCAATCTTGGAGCGATGGCAGCCTCATTCCCTGATTCCAGCAAAACCTAAAGAATTCATAGCTCTAATGGGGATCGAAGCCATCATGTTGCCGATGGGCAAACCTCTCCTTGCCGATCGTGTTTTCTTAGATGCACCCTGTAGACTATGCCCGTCTCTCTTTCTTCATGCCCCTTCATCAACTTGACCAAGCTGTCCAACTCTCGGGGTGATGATCGGCTGATTGGCGGCTGGCATAACCCATGTTAACGGGAAAAGGATTCCCATGAACCTTCATCGGCTTCTTTTGGTCTTCGAATTTAATTTTCCCAGCTTCTATAGCCGACTAGATTTGCTATCGAAACACCTTGTAGTCGTTCGTGCTATGGGAACCGGTGTTGTGCAACTTGTAGTATTTTCTCTTTTTTAACTCCTCAGCCGATGGGATGACGTGATTGGCTGGATGTTGGATCTATTTTTCCCGAAGCAACAGATCGAAGATTTCGTCGGCTTTAGTAATGTCAAAATCGTATTTCTCCTCTTTAGCCAAATTCTTCACCCATTGGCAAGTTATGATCTTTTTGTTTCTAGCCCATTCGGTTGCTGCCACTTTTGTTTCGCTATCAGTTGAATCAGATTCAGAAGCATAGGCAATGTGGCTAACCTTTCTTGAAGGCTTTCTTGGCTTCCTGGAAATGTTGCCCATGGGCAGTGATTTTCTGGGCCAAGTGTGCCAAGCTTTCAAAATCTTGGGCCAAAAATCTCTCCCTGATGGTTGTTAGCAAACCCTGGAAGGCAAGATGGCCTAGCTGGGAATCGGATAACACCAAGCTGTAGCACCGATTTCTCATGTCTCTAAACCTTTGGATATAATCTTGGACTGATTCGTCGTGCTTTTGCCGGATGGCTGTTAAGTCAGACAGTTTCGTCTCATGGATGCCGGTGTGGAAGACCAATGAAACTGCTTCTCTAAATCGGCCCAACTCTGTACAGAGTTGTATGAGAGCGAAGAAAACCAAGTAAAAGCAAACACTTGGCTACGACTCTGTGCGGAGAAGCATCGGCTACAAAAAGTGGTAAATTAAATAATCAATTCATATTAAAACCAACACTGCCCAACGTTATCCCCACGTTGCGACAGGCCCAACCCATCCAACTATACTAGCCAAGGTCCATTAATCAGCTTTCAACAGTGTGGGACTAATCACGGTGAAATCGGTTGATCGCCCATAACCGTGGGCATGGCTATTCGAATAGTTTTAACTCTGATCAGAGGAGCACATCTGTACTCATAAGACACAGCCCCACAACACGGTCTCCCGTGCGCCGGGATACCGCCACGATACCTCGAAAAGGGACGGTGATAGGACCTTTCGTATAACCCTTCGCTAACCAAGCGAACCACACCAAGGTTTCGTCCCCACTCCCGTTCATGGGCCGTGGGCAGCCCCCCCGAGTGCCACGGTGAATCCGATAGCCCAGCAACCGGTAAGCTCCGGCCGACTGCAACTCCATCACGCTCACCCTTGCCAGGGTTCGTCGGCTTGGAAAGGCTACACTATAGGACCCACTGTTGCCCATTCTGGCTTGTCGTTTGTACGGTCATTCTTCCGAGGTTTCCCGTGAACCGGTCCTTAAATGCCATGTGCACCACTATCAAAACCACAACACCCACAGTCCTGGGATTATATCTTTCATTTCATGTGTCTAGAATAATGTCGTCTAGATGAAATGACCCATTTAGAATGCTAGTGAGTCTAAGCAGGTCTAAGCATAACCTAAGCCTATAAACTAGTCAAGTTGTTTCCCAAGTTTATCAAAGGGGTTAGGGTGGCAAGCCTAGGGCGTAATACTAACCATAAGGTGTAATATTCCCCATAAGATCACATTTCAGAATAGATGCAGTTTAGTAGAATAAACATGGTATTTTAGCAAAAAGGAGATCAATATGGTCAAAATGTAGCATGACTTGCCATGCTTATCGAGCTGAGGAAACTCCGCAACGACTTCGAAGTACATCGGATCAGAGGAACTACCCGGATCTACACGACAAACAAGGCACTTCAACAAACCGACTAAAAAGTTACTGAAACAGGTAACAAAACCATTTTAATGGATTCTTGGCATTTTTATGAATTTAATGAAATTTGAATAGGTTTAAACAGAGCTCGGATTTAAAAGATATGAATTTTAGAAGATTAACTGTGTATTTACTAAAACAGGAAAAATCCTTAATATTTTATTGCGCAATAAATCCCGGGATTGCGTCAGCGCTAGGGCTGATGTCAGCGATGGCGTCATCGGCCGCAGGAGCGCCGGTCCATGGTGGACCGGGTCCATGGGCCGAGAGGGCGGTGCACCACGTGGCGCACACGTGGTGCCGACGCGGCGGCCACATGGCATGCCATGCGGGCAAGCGGGACGGACGGCTTCGATCTGCCGAGGCAGAACGGATGGCCGGGAGAGGGGCGCGGGCGGCGCGGTCGGCCAACGACGGCGCACGGCGGCTGGAGACCGGCCGACGCCATCCGAGCGGCGGGATGTTGCGGCTCACGCACGGACGTAGCCGCGCGCACCCGGAAGCGGCGGCGCATGCTCGGACCGAGACGGGAAAAGGAGGGGCGGCTCACCGCGGGTCACCGGAGTCGAGGAAGACGACGACGCAGGCGGTTCGGGAGGTGGCGGGTGGCGACGGAGAGGAGTGGCCGGGGAAGCTCGGGCGCCGGGGACGGAGATGGAGGTGGCGGCGAGGTCCGGGACGGCTCAGAACTGTGGGAATCACGGCCGAAGGCCGGCGAAGAGCGACGAAGCTCGGGCGCACGATGCGAGAGCGAGAGAGAGAGTGGGTCAAATGAGTGTGTGGGGAGCTCTGGGAGCACGGTGGCCGGCTTTTAAAGGGGATGGGGAGGTCGGTGGCGGCTGGGATAAGGAGGAATCTCTCGCTGGAGTAAAGGGGAGAGGGATTTGGGGAATTGATGACCGAAAAATAAATTCTGGTCATTAGAGGACGCGGGAGCGGCGGCCGGGGTGATTAAGGGCAGGGGGAGGGACGGGAAAGTTAGGGCGGGGCCTTAAGGGCGTGCGGGAGAGGCGGGCGGCCGAGATCCACGCGGGGAGGGGCGGCGCAAATGGCGGGGCGGCCGAAGGTAGGGGACAAGCCTGATAGGTGGGCCCCACCTGTCAGTGTCCCGAGGAGAAGGGGGAGGCGAAGCGGACTTATTTTAGCGGGCGCGAGGGCAAACGGGCCGTGGCCTTCGGCCGGCCCGCGAGGAAGAGAGGGAGAGAGGCGCGGTGCGGGAAGAATTGGGCCGGCAGCTCGGGCTAGCGGCCAAAGGCCGAATGGGCTGGAAAAGTATGGGCGGAGAGAGAAAAACATTTTTCCAGGATTTATTATTTTCGATTTTGATTTTAATTGGTTAAAAAAATTTTCTAGTGCTCGAAAATTCCACGAAAAATCCAGTTAGTGTATTTTGACATCTAGAACTTAGGAAAAATCCTACCATGTCATTTCCATTTAGATTTTTGCTTTTAAAATTATTTATTTGCTCGAGGTTAATTTCCAACTATTTTCTTTTTGATTTTTCCTTTAGGATTTTAAAAGGGGAAAACACCTCAGTGCGTGACAAACCTACACCCTTAAACGGAATCTCGACCCCGAGATTCGGAGGTACCGGCAAAAAGATAGGGATGAGTGGCTTTTAGCTCTTATTTCCTTTCCCAGTGGCCTCTTCTTCCCGAGTGATGAGTCCACCGAACTCGACGTAACCGGTATCCTTGTTTTGCGCTCTTCGCTCACTAGTTTTGAGGATACGCGCCGGTTTCTCCACATAAGTCAAATCTTCCCGAATCTCCGTCCGATCCAGCTCGTCTCGTTCTTCCGGCACTATTAGGCACTTTTTAAGTTGAGAAACATGGAATACATCATGGATGTCGGCTATGGAGGGTGGAAGCTCGAGCTGGTAAGCTACTTCTCCTTGACGTTCCCATATCCGGTACGGTCCCACAAAACATGGTGCCAACTTGCCTTTAGTTTGGAAACGGTGCACTCCCTGAAGCTGGGTGACTCGAAGATACACATAATCACCTGCTTTGAACGTTAGGTCCCTTCGATGGTTGTCTGCGTAACTCTTCTGCCGAGACTGCGCAATTCTAAGCCTTTCCTTTACTGTCCTGACCTTTCCTTCTGCCTCAATTAACACTTCGGTCCCAAACAGCTGACGCTCGCCAGTTTGGTCCCAAAAGAGCGGGGTAAGACACTTCCATCCATACAGCGCTTTGAAAGGAGCCATCTACAAATTGGCCTGGTAACTGTTGTTGTAAGAGAACTCCACGTAGGGCAGACTCTTGTCCCATGCTCTCCTGAAGTCGAGACCACAGACTCGCAACATGTCTTCCAAAATCTGATTCACATGCTCGGTCTGACCATTGGTTTGCGGGTGATAGGCCGTACTGAAATTCAACCGAGTGCCAAGTTCCTCCTGTTGCTTGTGCCAAAAATTGGAGGTGAACTGACTACCATGATCTGATAGTATTTTCTTAGGTACCCCATGAAGACACATGATCCTTGCGAAAACAGTTCTGCCAGTTTCTTTCCTGTGTAGGTGGTGTGCACTGGGATGAAGTGAGCTACTTTAGTGAGTCGGTCAATAATGACCCAGATGGAATCGTGTCCTAACGATGTCCGAGGTAAGCCTGTGATGAAGTCCATTCCGATTTCTTCCCATTTCCACTCCGGGATTTGGAGTGGCTGTAGTAACCCTGCAGGTATTTGGTGTTCTGCCTTCACTCGTTGGCATACGTCGCATAGTGCCACAAACTCTGCTATTTCTCTTTTCATACTGACCCACCAAAACTTGTTCTTCAAGTCTTGGTACATCTTGGTGCCTCCTGGGTGGATTGAGTACTGACTTTGATGAGCCTCGATAAGGATCAACTTTTTCAGTTCTTTATCCTCTGGTACGCACATCCTTGTGCCCATCCAGATCGTTCCATGCTCGTCCTCCCTGAAGTCGCGAGCTTTTCCAACCCTTATGTTCTTCTTAAGCTCGGCTATGTTAGGATCTAAGGCTTGAGCTATTCAGATTTGGTCTATGAGTGTGGGTTGGGCTTCAAGAGCGGCCACAAATCCGGGTTCAACAATTCCTAGATTTAGGCGCTCTAGGTCTCGTTGTAACTATTCACATCTCCCTTTTGTGTGGATAGAGTTGCAGTAACTCTTCCGGCTCAAAGCATCAGCTACCACGTTAGCTTTGCCAGGATGATATTGTAAACTTAGGTGATAATCCTTGATCAACTCTAACCACCTTCATTGACGGAGGTTCAAGTCCAGTTGGGTGAAAATGTATTTCAGGCTCTTATGATCCGTGTACACTTCACATCGATTACTGACGAGCTAATGTCGCCATATTTTCAAAGCATGGACGACTGCCTCTAGATCCAAGTCATGGGTTGGATAGTTAGACTCATGTGGTCTCAACTGGCGGGAAGCATAAGCGACCACTTTTCCTTCTTGCATCAACACACAACCTAACCCTTGGCGAGATGCGTCGCAGTAGACATGGAAATCCTTGGTTTGATCTGCCAAGATCAATACTGGTGCAGACACCAGCTTTCTTTTAAGTTCTTCAAAATTATTGTCGCACTCAGTGGTCCACTTAAACTTTTCATCCTTTTTCAACAACTGGGTCATTGGCTTCACGATTTTAGAGAAATTCCCAATGAATCGATGGTAATATCCCGCAAGTCCAAGAAAACTCCTGATTTGGGTGACGGTTTTGGGTGGAGTCCACTTGGGTACTGCTTCCACATTGGAAGGATCCACCGCGACTCCTTGGGAATTTACGATATGACCGAGGAATTGCACTTCCTTTAACCAAAAGGCACACTTGCTGAACTTAGCATAGAGCTGATGGTCCCTTAACCTTTCGAGCGCCAACCGGAGATGGTGTTCGTGCTCTTCTTCCATCTTGGAATAGATCAGAATGTCATCGATGAACACTACGATGAACTTGTCCAAGAATTCCATGAACACCTTATTCATCAAGTTCATGAAGAATGCAGGTGCATTGGTAAGTCCGAAAGACATGACCGTGCACTCGTACAAACCATACCGAGTGATAAAAGTGGTCTTGGAAATGTCTTCCTCTAGAATCCTTAGCTGATGATAGCCTGATCGCAGTTCTATCTTAGAGAACACCTTTGCTCCCTTCAGTTGATCAAACAGGTCGTCTATTCGAGGTAATGGATACTTGTTCTTAATGGTGCCCTCATTGAGTGCGCGATAGTCGATGCACATCCTTTTAGTATTATCCTTTTTCTCCACAAATATTACTAGAGCACCCCAAGGTGATGTACTTGGGCGAATTCCACTTGCTTTTTTACTTCTGCTAACTCATTGGCTCCCATCCGATAGGGCCTCTTGTGGATCGGCACAGTTCCAGGAATCAGATCAATTCGAAACTCTATCTCTCTTTCAGGTGGCATCGTGGTAAGGTCTTTGGGAAAAACATCCGGATACTCGCAAACCACGGGGATTTCCTCTATCTTCTTTGGGTCCTTTCCTTCCCCTTCAAGTTTCTCCTTGATCGAGATCCGATTCAAGCTTGCTTCTAACCTTGAGGGTTTAGGGGAGTGGAAGATCACCTCCTTCCCTTCACTATTGGTCAAGGTGATCGTGCAGCTCGCGCAATCGATCAGGCCCTTATAATGGGTCAACCAGTCCATCCCAAGGATGACATCTAGGCCTTTTGATTCTAGGAGGATAAGGTTGGCTAGAAATGGGGACCCGTGGATTTCTATTGCCACTGTGAAGGGCAGAAATGGGCGGTGTTCAAATGCTTTTCGGGGGTTTGAATCCGCATGGGTATCTTAAGTTTTAATGCAGACATCCCATGTGTCCCAACGAATGCTTTTGATATGAGCGAATGGGTTGCACCCGAATCAAACAAGACTGATGCAGTGAAGGAGTTCACAGGGAACATACCCAGTATTACTTCCGGTGCGTCTTGGGCTTTCTCTGCTGACGCGTGATTCACCCTCGCTTGGACGAATCGAGGTGCATGCTTAGGATTTGGACACTTGTCCACGAAGTGTCCAGGCTCTCCGCAGTTGAAGCAGTTGCCTGGTCTGATTCCAAGTTCCTTCTTCGGCTGTGCGGGTTTAGGCGGTTGTTGCCATGGCACCGTTGGAGGACGCGAGGAAGGATTCCGTTGTGGTTGCCCAATGCGGCTTCCACTAGTTTGGAAATTTCCAGGGTGATAAGGTCGATGCTGGCAGACGATCATGGTGGTAGGTCCGCCCTGACCTCCGGGAGTGAAACATGGTCGTTGGGGGTTCCCTTGTTGAGGCTGTGGTCTGAGCTGAACAGCCTTCCATTTCGTAAGCATCTTGTTGCGCTGATCTTCTTGACGAATAGCTTTGTCGACCAGTTTTTCAAATCGGTGTATTCACCTGAGATGAGCTTGTCTGTTAACTCATCGTCAAGTCCGGCCAAGAACTTTTCTTGACGCTCGGCGTCTGTGCGTATGTCTTCCAGAGCATAACGTGTCGGGCGATTAAATTCGTGCAGGTACTCAGTGACCGTTCGGTTGCCTTGTTCAAGGGATATGAACTCCCTCTTTTCTGTGCCACAATCCCTCCAGGAATGTGTGCTTTCCGGAATTGCTGGCAGAATTCTGCCCAAGTGACTATAGGTGCGTCTGCCCCACGAGTGACTAGGAGATTACCCACCATGCCGAGGCGGGGCCTTGAAGCCCTTTCTTGGTCTGTGCACTGTAGTAGGTCCATCTTCTTCTCTATGGCATTGAGTCAATCGTTGGCTTCCATAGGGTTGGTGGTGCTAGAGAAGGTTGGGGGTCGGACACGGAGAAATTCTGACAACTTGTTTTGAGGGGGAGGTGGCGGTGTGAACTAGTTGTTGTGGTTTTGGTTCTGCTGCTGAAACTGTTGCATCATTTGCAACTGCATCTGTTGATGCTGCTGTTGCATTTGATGCATCATTGCAGCCATCATTTGGGTTTGGTTGGCTATGACTTGAGCCAAAGTGATATTCTCGGGTGGAGGAGGTGGGGTGTTGCCATTAGTCCTGGTGTTGTTCTCTGCTGACTCAGTGTTGGTGTTGGTGCTGCTGTTCCTGGTGTTCACCGTCTGAAGGAGCGGGTCGAACAAGGTGAGAGAAGGAGTAAAATAGATTGGACTGAGAAACTGAATTTTATTATTTGTTTTGATTTGTTCTTTATTAAAACACTTAAAACACACTCAACATCCTTAACTGGACAACCCATACCCACACATGATACAGGTTGACCGCTACCTCACACACAACACTCCTAGCACACAACAACTAATCAAGCAGGAAAACTAGGAAAATGGTAAACTAAGGGTAGCGACACTCTAGGGGTCAGAGCGGCTTCTGCGGTCGGTGGAGTCGAATCCACTCTCCTAGGAGTTTCCATCTTCCTTTTCCTTCGAGCAACTCTGTGAACTTGCTAACTCCTCTTTTTCGCTCGGGGTCTTGGAGCTGCCACTGCTATTGCCTCTGCTACTGCTGGACACGGAGATCCATCCTCCTCTTCCTCCTCCGCTTAGGGTCGGAGTAGGGACCGGGGCAGGAGTAGGAATCGGCACTGGAGCAGGAGCTGGAGAAGGTGGTGCAGCAGGAGGGGGAATCCTGGGCGCCAGCTGCATCCGTACAGGGCCCTTGGTGGTCTTCCAAGGTGTGATCCTGATCCGAAGGATGTTGGGGGCCGAAAGTCCTTTCAGGATGGCGATTTCTTTCTTGAGGCGATCCACCTCATCATTTAGGCTCTTGATCTTGAGGATCTTCTGGTCATTCAAGGCTTTGGCCGCCATGTGAAGATCTGAATGCATCTTGTCCAACCCTTCAATCATAGTCCTCATGTGAGTAAAGGTGGTGTCATTCTCCTCCGCGGCTGATTGGAAGGAGCTGACCACCGATGAGCTTCCCTGCCGAGGATGGAAACGGTAGGCAGAGTGGCGAAGATGGTAGTCATGCATCTCCCTCATCCGGGCCAGCATCAGGTAAGCAGCCTCTTGGCAGGCATGCTCGTCCGTTCCTCCCGAAGCAGTGACCACAATGTTCGGGATGTTGGTGCCGACGAAACTGTGTACCTCCAAACGACCTAATGGGGCAACTCGCTGTCGAAAGGTGAGACGACGGTGTACTCGGGTGCAGCAGGATAGCCCACTGCCAAGGCCATCCTTGCCAGTTCAGCAACGAAACCATTCAGACCCTGACCGTGGTGGGTGACGGGACGACCTGCCATCTAGAGAAGACAAGGCAGGGGATCAATGCATGCTCAAACCCAAGTTTCATAAATGGTAAAGGACTCAAGTGAAGTAAACGAGTAAAGAAAGGCTTTAAGAAACATTTTCATGAGGCTAAGTAAAACTTTCTAATGACATCCCCTAGATGATGAGGTAATGCTTAAAATAGATGCTTAGTTATAATAAGTATAAAATCAGCGGCCATTCCTTCCTATCTTGACTTAGGACTTGTTCCCTTTGAAAAATCCCGACTGACGGTCGAATAAGATTGCAAATGGTTTTTTCAAATGTAGTTTCAAAGTCCTATCACTTAGACTAACTTGGTTTTCGAAATTTCCTGTTTTGAAAAAACGCTCAAGATCCTCCTCAAACAGAGGAAACAGAGACCCATTTTCCCGAAACAACTCCAAATGAAAGGGCTTATGCATATGGAAAAATTCAAAGGGCTCCTGGGTTTTTTCCATTTGGCTTTTCCTATGGTCTGGAATTGGCTCTGATACCAACTTGTCACGCCCACAAATTCAAACCAGAATTTCCAAAGCTATATGTGTATTAAAATCCCTGTCCAGGACTAGCCAGGGTACACATACGACAATGGTTGATATTACAGTTCCACGTCTTAGAAACATTACAAAAAGATTACAAAAGAGCAGCGGAAAAAGAAAAGGGTCTAAGCCTAAACTTGACGCTCGCAGCGTGGCTTCAACCATTTCACATGCATCTTCCAGAGTGCAGGACAAAGCCTACTCAACTTCTTCTTCTTTAGCTTCTTGCTCAAGTTCTGGTGATGAGGCAAGGATGAGTACTTCCACGTACTCAGCAAGTCATACCGGAATAGAGAAGGTATGAATGCAAGGGGAAGACAAGGATTTGGCTCGGGTTTGCCTTTAGCACAAACAGCTCGGGGTTTTGCAAACAAAAGGAGATTTGAACACGAAAAACAAAAAGTGGTAAATTAAATAATCAATTCATATTAAAACCAACACTGCCCAATGTTATCCCCACGTTGCGACAGGCCCAACCCATCCAACTATACTAGCCAAGGTCCATTAATCAGCTTTTAGTAGTGTGGGACTAATCACGGTGAAATCGGTTGATCACCCATAACCGTGGCCACGGCTATTCGAATAGCTTTAACTCTAATCAGAGTTGTACATCTGTACCCACAAGACACAGCCCCACAACACGGTCTCTCGTGCACCGGGATACCGCCACGGTACCTCGGAAAGGGACTGTGATAGGACCTTTCGTATAACCCCTCGCTAACCAAGCGAACCATGCCAAGGTTTCGCCCCCACTCCTGTTCCTGGGCCGTGGGCAGCCCCCGAGTGCCACGGTGAATCCGGCAGGCCAGCAACCGGTAAGCCCCCGACCGACTAAAACTCCATAACGCTCACCCTTGCCAAGGTTCGTTGGCTTGGAAAGGCTACACTACAGGACCCACCATTGCCCATTCTGGCTTGTCGTTTGTACAGTCATTCTTTCGAGGTTTCCCGTGAACCGGTCCTTAAATGCCATGTGCACCACTATCAAAACCACAACACCCACAGTCCTCGGATTATATCTTTCATTTCATGTGTCTAAAATAATGTCATCTAGATGAAATGACCCATTTAGTGTGCTAGTGAGTCTAAGCAGGTCCAAGCATAACCTAGGCCTATAATCTAGTCAAGTTGTTTCGCAAGTTTATGAAAGGGGTTAGGGTGGCAAGCCTAGGGCGTAATACTAACCATAAGGTGTAATATTCCCCATAAGATCACATTTCAGAATAGATGCAGTTTAGTAGAATAAACAGGGTATTTTAGCAAAAAGGGGATCAATATGGACAAAATGTAGCATGACATGCCTTGCTCTTCGAGTACACGGGATCAGAGGAACTACCCGGATCTACACGACAAACAAGGCACTTCAACAAACAGACTAAAAAGCTATTGAAATAGGTAACAAAACCATTTTTAATGGATTCTTAGCATTTTTATGAATTTAATGAAATTTGAATGGGTTTAAACAGAGCTCGGATTGAAAAGATATGAATTTTACAAGATTAATTGTGTTTTCACTAAAACATGAAAAATCCTTAATATTTTATTGCGTAATAAATCCCGGGATTGCGTCAACGCTAGGGCTGACGTCAGTGATGGCGTCATCGGCCACGGGAGCGCCGGTCCACGGTGGATCGGGTCCACGGGCCGAGAGGGCGGTGCACCATGTGGCGCACACGTGGCGCCGACGCGGTGGCCATGTGGCGTGCCACGCGGATAGGCGGCGCGGACGGCCCGACCGCCAAGGCAGATCGGATGGCCGGGAGAGGGGCGTGGCGGCACGGCCGGTTGGCGACGGTGCACGGCGGCCGGAGACCGGCCGGCGCGATCATGGCGACGGCGTGGGCGGCAGGATGGCGCGGCTCACGCGCGGGCTGAGCCGCGCGCACCCGGAAGACGACGACGCGGGTGGCTAAGGAGATTGCGGGTGGCGACGGAGAGGAGCGGTCGGGGAAGCTCGGGTGCCGTGGATGGAGATGGAGGCGGCGGTGAGGTTCGGGACGGCTCGGGACGGTGGAGAATTGCGGCCGAAGGCCGGCGAAGAGCAGCGAAGCTCAGGCGCATTATGCAAGAGCGAGAGAGAGAGAGAGTGGGGAGCTCGAATGAGGGCGTGAGGAGCTCGGGGAGCACGGTGGCCGGCTTTTAAATGGGATGGGAAAGTCGGTGGCGGCCGGGATAAGGAGGAATCTCTCGCCGGAGTAAGGCAATAGGGATTTGGGAAATTGATGACCGGCGATCAATTTCGATCATTAGAGGGCGCGGGAGCGGCGGCCGGGGCGATTAAGGGCAGCAGGAGGGACGGGGGAGTTAGGGCGGAGCCTTAAGGGCGTGCGGGAGAGGCGGGCGGCCGAGATCCGCACGGGGAGGGGCGACGCAAATGGCGGCGGGACAGCCAGAGGTGGGACGGGCCCGACAGGTGGGCCCCACTGTCGGTGTCCGGGAGAAGGGGAGGCGAAGCGGACTTATTTTAGCGGGCACGAGGGCAAATAGGTCGTTGCCTTCACTGCCCGCAAGGAAGAGAGGGAGAGAGGCGCGCGCAGAAGGATCGGCCGGCGGCCCAATACTAAATGGGCGGGAAAAGTACAAGAGGAGAGAGAAAAACATTTTTTTAGGATTTATTATTTTTGATTTTGATTTTAATTAGTTAAAAATTATTTCTAGTGCTCGAAAATTTCACTAAAAATCCCGTTAGTGTATTTTGACATGTAGAATTTAGAAAAAATCTACCATGCCATTTCCATTTAGATTTTTGCTTTTAAAATTATTTATTTGCTCCAGTTAATTTCCAACTTTTTTCTTTGCTTTTTTCCTTTATGATTTTAAAAGGGGAAAACACCTCAGGGTGTGACAACATCTGTACTAATTATTTTGTTGAGGGTATTGACCAATATTCCAGACTGGTTGATCAAAGCATGATCGGCAGCATAATCGATCCTGTCTTGCAGATGGTTTAGCTTTGGCCCATCCTCGTGTTTGATTTCTTGAGACTTTTTGCCCTTGCCAGAGCTAGATTCGGGCTCGTCATCAGCCGACAATTTCACTTTGTACCTCTGGACGACCATGCCGGACCAAGTTTGGGTAAAAGAGTGCAGATACTGACTCTGCAGTTTGTTCATTATCTTCTCAAGCTCGGCCTTGTGTTCTAGCGTCAACTTATCCATGGTGATTGGGATGATGTTTTCTAGATCAACATCGAAAGTCTTGATGTCTACCATGGCGTCTGTCTTGTGATCTGTGTCCCACAGGGCGTGCCAAAATTGTGTTGATGAGAAAATTCCCACGCACTGGCCTAAAAGATCTGCTTAACTCTAGTGCAGGTCCAGAGTATTGATTCAAGGTTCGTAGGCGTTGGTTTGTTCCTGCAACCAACAAGAAACTAACAAAAGAAAACAATGTTAGATTGATAGCCGATCGGCTGGTGGCCGATGACATATCATTTGACATTGCGTCGATGCAACTTGCATTAAATCGGCAGAAACTAGATTCACCCCATCGGCTGTAGATGTTAACAGAATGTAATTCGAGTCTTAAAGGAATTTTAAACCAAGTGACTAGGATAGATCGGTAGTGTACCGAGACAGTATAAATCACTTAGATCTAAAAATGATATAAGACAAGAATTAGACTTGTTTACAGCAAAGCCAAAGAGATAAATCTAATGTGTATCAACTAGTACTCCGATACTGTTGTATACAAATATATTATAATAGATTAAATACATTAAACAAGAAAAATCAAATATTAAGATGCCTTAGCAGATTGATAACAAGTTTAACCTATTTAATATAATGAGATCTTAATATAAAGGGTAGATTTAACATATCAAGCAAAAACTAAAACATGCAAGATGGTTAAATTAGGTAAGATCTACTAGCTCTAATAGCAATCATGAAGCAGATTAGATCTTTATGATTCTAAGGGTGACTTAATAGATCAAACATAACCGATCCAGCATTAAGTACTAAAAGAAGCATAGGATCTAAAACAGCTTAATGATTTCCTTCCAATATGGTAGATATACTATATAATTCAAATCGACACTGAGATCTAATCCCGTTGGCTGTCACCTAGCAATTGATGCTAGCCGATTGAAGATTAGATCGCAACATTGATCTAAATTATATAGCATATATGATAATTGCACAGATTACGATATCGAGATTAGAGTATCATGACGATGGAAACACTAATCCCGAGAGCGCAAGCCGCTTGTAACAAGAATTACCTCTCGTCGGAGATCGAAACCCGATGCAGCCCAACCCGAAGCAAGAACTTGTCGAGATTAAACTAAAAGGAAGAGGAGGCGATGCACTGAAATTGTATTGATCGTGTGTTGATTGATTCAGATTGCAGGGTCTTGGGTCATATTTATACCCAGATACACAATGAGTCCATGACGGACACGATTCGTATGTCTATTACAAATTGAATTACAGATATGCCAAAATTGACATTATCTATAAGGAAACTATACAAAATATCATAATTAATAGATACAATTGCCTTTTTAGGACTTTATCCATAGATGACAATATCTCTGAAGCACTGGAAATCGAATCCACTAATGATCTTCATACTTTCGTATCGGGATTGGTCACATTTAATTACCCCAATCGGAATCGGCTATGTCAGACATCCCTGTCCGACTCGGTCTTAGCCGACTGTCTCCTTAGCCGATTCAGACTCAGCTGATACACGCTCTGAATTTGAGAATCACGTGATCCTTCAATTCCGCTTCAATTGTAACTTCAAACCTAGGGATTAGCTTGCCAATTTTTGTCGTCAACAGATGTGTGCTTTGGAAAAGGTGACTAAAGATAAGGAGAGAATCACTCGTCATTACAACAAGAAGGTTGTGCCAAAATCGTTTTCAGAAGGCGAGCTGGTTTGGAAGTTGATATTGCCGATTGGTACTCGTGACAATAAATTCAGCAAGTGGTCACCAAATTGGGAAGGGCCCTTTAAAATCTACAAGTGTGTTTCCAAAAGAGATTACATGTTTGCAAGGGCTTGATGGAGAAATTTTTGGAAGAGCTCTCAATGGAAAATACTTGAAGAAATATTATCCATGTGTGTGGATCAATTCATGATTCGGCTGTGTTGAGCCGATACATGGTAGCCAATATGTTTACATCGCCTCTAGATGGCCGATATGAATTATATCGCCCTTAGTCTCTTCAAATTTATCATAATCGGTTGTGCTCTGCCGATATGTGATGGCCGATATAAGTTATATTGCCCTTAGTCATTTTATTCTAATCATAATCGGTTATGTTTCTGATAATGCATGATGTCCGATTTTGTGTGATGTCGTCCTCAAGTCATAATTTTATCAATGATCGGTTGACATTGTAAAATTAGGGGGCATATATTCACACACAAGGGAAATCAAGTGGACTTCAAAATTTTTGTGGACTTCGAAAAATTTCAACAGAAATAATATTACAAGTGTTACTCCAGAAGTTCACAAAGATTAGTGCAACCAAGTTAAATTACAATCGGCACAGAGATCTATAGGTGTTCAAAATTCTAGGTCCTATTACATAAATCATCTTAGCCGGTTAAAAAGTCATTGATAGCCGATATCGCCTGCTGCCAAATTTGATCGACTTCTTCAATTGCCTTGGCATCGGCTACATCGGTCCCAAGGATCGGCTTCAAAGCCTTCGTGAGGTCTGCCAAGTTCGTCATTGAGGCCTTCAACTTAGACTTCTGTTCCGATATGGCCTTGGGGAGATCGGCTACCCTCTATTCTTCAGATAGAATATCGGCATCAAGTTTGGCAAGTTTAGCTGCCAATTCTTTCCTACGTTTGCGTAGCCGATCGAGATTGGAGTTGGGCTCAGTTGTCATCTCGTCCAACTTAGCTTTCTCTGCCATGATGGTTTGTAGATTGACTTCGATAGTGGCTTCTATATCCTTCCTCTCTCACCGATCGGCTATTCTCTGCCGCGCCCTCTCAAATTTATGCCGATGGAGTTCGAGATAAGCAGCTCAGGAGATGACATCGGCTAGATGATCTGGAATTTGATCTTGAATTACTTCGAGCCGTTTGCTATGTCAGACAGTTGGGCCCTCAGATCATCAGTAAGAGGGGCTAAGGACTTGCTTGAGGTCTTCTCATCATCATCCATGAATTCTTTTATGTCGAAAGAAAACATATCGGCTAGAGTCTACAAAGTAAAGGTTAAATTGTGAAATGTTGACAAGATTTAAATATCTGATATGGGTTTGGAGGAAAAACATACAGGGATGATGGGAGCTGGTGCTTCTTCTGCCTCTACATGGTGGCTATCCCTAGCCGATTGAGTTTGTTCACTTGATACAGGGGCGGCTAAAGGAGAACGAGGTGGCGCAAAAAGGAAAAGGGACAAGATTGGTTCAAAATCAATTGAATGAAAAATTGAGAACAATTTGAGTATAAAATTACCGATGGAGGTGGAGCCGTGTCACACCCCGATTTTCGTTCGGGATTAAAAACCTTAAATAATTTATTTTCTAGAAATTAAATAAAATGAAAAGCGATTAATCAAGCAAAAGTAATAAGGAAATAAAAATTTCCTTTAAAAAAACCATGGCTGGAAATATTTTTGAAATATTCTCTTTGCCCTAAAGTACTCTCCGAAATTTTTCGTGAAATTTTGGAGCTCCGTAAATAATTTTAATAATACAAAGAGCATTTAAATAATTATTTAAATAAACTAATTAATCAGTAAATAATATGGTTGAATTTTATTAAATACTTTGAGTGTCCATCTAATTAAATATTTTTATTGGAATTATTTGAGCATTGGAAGTATAGATAAAAATTCAAGGAAGTTTGGAAGGAAAAGTCCGCTTTGTGTCCCTCTCGCCGCAATGTCATCTTCCCCTCGCCACCCACTGTTCACCGAGTCAGCCTTTTTTCCTTTCCAAATCCAGCCAAATCACTTGCTCAAATCCAAAATTAATTGAGGGGAATTAATCCTCACCTCTTCCTCTCCACTTCCCCATAATTCCCCACCCAATCCCGCAATAATTTGTGGTGGATTTTGATTTCGTTCTTCAATGGTTGAGCACCACCATGGCCGGCCAACCTCCTCCTCTTCCCGACCGACCCCACCTTTCCCTCTCCCCGGCGACACTCCCCCTCCCCTCCGACCTATAAAAGGGAGGCCCTCAGCTCCCTTTCTCCTCCCCTTTTGCCTCTATCCCGCAAGCCGAGCCTCCCCCACCATCTCCCTGCTTGAACTCCTCTCTCCGCTGCCCCGGCGAGCTCCGGCCGTCCCTCATCATCAAGCTAAGCAGTGGCAGACAACGCCACCGCCACCCTCGGCCCCGCAACTGCCTCCTCTCCCCCGGCCTCGCCTCCATTTCACCCGGAGACCACCACAAGCTCACCCCCGCCGGCAACCAGTGGCGCCGCAGCCGCTGCACCACCTCCAGCCGTCTGGGCCACGCCGCTCGTGTGCTGGCCGACTTCGCCGTCATCAACCCCAGCACCGTGACGTCGTTCTCCACCCCGGCCAAGCCTCATCTTCGTCAAAATCCCGCAGCAACACTGTCGGCCGAGCCGCCTCATCCTCGGTCACACCGAGGCCAACTTCGGTAGCATCTGCCACCTCACAGATGTGTCGCTCGACATCGCCGTCTCCTTCCTCGGCATTGCGGCACCATCCTCTTCTGCGTCCACCACTCCCCGTCCTTGGATCGCCGCCAGAGCTCGTCGTCCTTGTCGCCGCCGAGCGCCGGTTTCCCTCGCCGCCTCTTCTCGCTATTAAGCGCACGGTGAGCCGCCCCTCTGCCATCCTTTCCAGCTGTCGTCATCCCGGCTCTTTTTCCTTCTAAAAATAACTAATCATTGCCTAATAAATCAATTTAATTTCCAAAATCCATTTAAATGGTCCAAAACTTGTAAAATTCATATCTAATCCATACAAACTTCAAATTGGGCCATTCAAATTGCAAAATTCATCTAAAATTGAGCTCTAGATGTTTTTTACTTTTCTTGTATTGTTTATTGGTTTTTATTAGGGTTTTTCCTTGTTTTTCGCGCCAGCATGTAGACTTCGTCGTGTCGGAGGTTCGCGCTCGCGAGGAAAAGAAGATTTGTTCGAAGGAGCAAGGCAAGTCATGTCATTTTGATCATATTGCTATCCCAGTTTACAAAATTATGTTTATTTAAATTATTGCATTTTGCTTTATTAAATTCCCGCGTCTATCACTGTTTTATTTAGCCTTACCGATTCTCCTTATTATAGCCCTATCACATGTATTATTATGATCCTTGATAACCCTAGGAAAAATAAAACTAGTGAGAACTTTATGTATGTCGTACTCACTAGCAAACTTAGGAATATGCTTAGCCCTACTTGAATAGAAAAAATTAGATGTTTTCAATAATTAGACTAAGGAATAATTTGTAAATGATGGAAATTTTGGATGTTTGGCTGTGGCAATAAATGTCCCCTTCAAAATTCCCCAAACATGTTTTCGGCTGGGCACGGGGTGCTTGGTTTTTCTAGTCGCACCTCGGCCGTCATAAGGACCGGTCTTCGGGCCTCTGTTGCAAAGCATTTCTGTACTGCCACCTGTCTAATGGGTAAGGCTTAACACATCGACTAGTGCGGTCAGAAACAAAAGAGACACGGATAGGGATGAATGAAGCCCTAGGAAGGGTTGAAGCCCATGGGCTGACGTCTCTAGCAAGTGAAGGCTCATAACGAGTCGAGATGCCTGGTGGTATAGACTGTCTGCTCGACCAAGGGCACCTGGCGGGGGAAGTCTATGTCGGTCTTTTTTGTTTAGGGCAGTTCTAAGCGATGAGTTATGTCATGGCTTCCGTCCATATGCCATGGTGGCATGTGGCACATCGCAACACGTGAGGAAGACATGTCTGGTTAGTAAAGATGTACACCTCTGATCAGAGTAAATCTATTCGAATAGTCATGCCCTCGGTTATGGGCAAGCCGAGCAATGTACCCAAGTTAGAGTTTAATTCTGTTTAAGACTAAAAGATTTGGAGTTAGCACATGTTTGCCTGAGTTAAGGTAAGATCGCGTTGAATCGCGACTTGGTAATAATTTGACTAGAGATAGGCTCGTGTTTTATTGAAATGCCTTAAAATATTTAAATGTTTTGAAATGCTGGTTTTCTGCAAAATAGCTTTATATATATGAATTCTTTGTACCCCCTTGCATTATTTGCATTCTCCCGGTATGGCTTGTTGAGTATGGTGGCTCTACTCAGCCTTGCAATTCCTTCCCCCTTTCAGAAGTGTAGTGCCTCTGAGTCGAAGATGGTGTTAGAGGACCAAGACTCAGACCCCAGTTGAGTTTGCCTGTGGAGTGGAGCTGAAGTCCCGCTAGGATCGTCCTTCTTTTTCGTTGCAGTTTTCTTCGAGTGCGGGGACTAAGTGTCTCTTCTGTAAGTATTTATACGCTTTAATTTACATTTCGATCTGTGTATTGAAGAGTTACGTGGAAGCTACGATAGCTAAAAATAAAACTTTTCTACCACGCAAACCAGGAACATTTGCAAGTAAGTGTCGATAGATCGTTACCGATTGGAGTACACAGCGGAAATAGCCAATCAGGAGCTATCCGATCCGGAACTGTACTGGCCGATCACAGCCAATTCGCTGACAGCCAATTCCCAATAGCCGATCCGACGTATCCGATCTGACGTAGCCGATTCCCGATGCCGGAGCCGATCCCTTCTCAGCCGACTCGCCTATTCGTAGCCGACGAATAGCACCGCAATGTAGCAGCGCCTCTACTGGTATTCACACGTCCGGGAACAGAACGCCTGACACCCGTGTGCTAGCACAAGATGCAAGGCTAGGGTTTGGCTCGGAAGTAGGGAGGGTTTCCGTGGAGATTGATCTCGTCGACTTCTGTTGCGCCAAATCATATTGATTCGGTTCCAATTGCATGCCGCAGCTCTCCACCCCTCACCCCTTTATATAGAGTTGCCGGTTTGGCCTAGAGGCCCATCGGGACTCTATTTTGAATCGGATCCTATCCGAATCTCATAGAGTTGGCCGGCCGGACTTCGTAAGCCCATAGGACTCTATTCGATCGGATCCCTATCCGATCGAGCCATATCCGAGTCCAACTCGAATGCCTGTTCTTATCCCCTTAAGCGTGCGACCCTGTAGGTTCAGGTATACTCGGTTTCGGCCCGAGTCAAACTCAGCCGACCATCGACTCGAGACGAACTCAGTCGATCGTCGGCTCGGGTCCAAATCAGCCGATCTGTCAACAGCGGCGCCTAGCAGCACATATTGACACCGTAGTATACAAGAATATAATATCGACTCTGAACCTGTGATGTGTACAAAAATCCCTTTGCCTCAGGATACCAATTAGGCTATAGGCAAGGTGTGTGTCATCCCTTCAATAGCTTAACCATTCACTCGAACCGTATTGGATTATCTGTATGTTGATTGACTCCTCAATCTATTCGGCATGGCCATGCACTTCCATAATCCATTACCTCGAGGGGCCCAGAGATATCTCTCCAAAGGAGGGGCAAATTCCATCTTGATCATTCACATCCCACTACATGTTTCATAGCAAACCCGAAGACTACTTTTATAACTACCCAGTTATGAAATAGCGTTTGGTAGTCCCAAAGTAGGCTACTACACATGTTGAAATCCATGATGATCTCAGGTCTAAGGACTTTGTACACACACTACCTGAGACCAACTAATGGAACATTAATTTTTGTAGTGTCTGATGGTGGGTCTATCCAACAATGTGTTCTCTAACAATGTCCATGTATATTGATTTGGTATCTCCATACCATGATCTATGAGACATGATAATCAATCAATAAACATGCCGATCTTAGAATCATATTTGTTCCAACAATATGACATATGACCAGGGATCATTTAGAAATAGATTCATACATAAAGAGTCTCATAAATAAGTCACATACTTATTGATCAATACAAGATGTCTATTTCATGAAACTGAATAACACTTTATTCATAAATACATAAACATTGACGTGATATCCAACATCTCCATGTTGCCTCTAGGGCATATCACTAACAATCTCCCACTTGCACTAGAGTCAATCATGTAAGTATCTAATACCCATTGCTCTTGTGTGCGCCTCATGTTTCGGCTGAGGGAGAGGTTTTGTCAGCGGATCGGCTATGTTGAGATCCGTGTGCACTTTGCATATCTTGACATCACCTCTGTCCACAATCTCGCGGATGAGATGATATCGCCGAAGTATGTGTTTGGACTTCTGATGTGACCTCGGCTCCTTGGCTTGCGCAATGGCTCCACTATTGTCACAATAGAGAGACATTGGACCAGTTGCACTGGTCATCACACCCAGCTCAGAAACAAATTTCTTGATCCAAACAGCCTCCTTTGCAGCTTCTGAAGCAGCAATGTACTCGGCCTCCGTTGTAGAATCAGCAACACTATCCCGCTTGAAACTCTTCCAGTGATGCGCGCTCCGTTCGGCAGAACACGAACCCGCATTGCGATCTATAATCATCCTTGTCCGTTTGGAAGCTAGCATCGGTGTAACCACTTACAACGAGTTCTTCTTCACCTCCATAGACTAGGAACATATCCTTAGTTCTTCTCAAGTACTTAAGGATATTCTTTACGGCAGTCCAGTGACCTTCACCTGGATCTGACTTGTATCTGCTCGTAGCACTCAAAGCGTACGAGACATCTAGACGTGTACAAAGCATGGCATACATGATGGATCCAATTGCCGAAGCATATGGAACCATACCCATCTTATTCCGCTCATCACGTGTCCGAGGACACCGATTCTTGCTAAGATTAATGCCATGTGACATGGGCAAGAAACCTTTCTTGGAATCGTGCATGTTGAACCTTTTCAACACCTTGACAATATATGTACTTTGGCTTAATCCAATTAGCCTCTTGGGTCTATCTCTATAGATCCGAATGTCAATATGTATGCTGCCTCCCTAAGTCTTTCATGGAAAAACTATTTTTCAATGAAGACTTGACGGATTCTAGCATAGGGATATCATTTCCAATCACTAATGTGTCATCCACATATAAGATTAGAAATACAATTACGCTCCCACTCGACCTTTTTTAAACACATGCCTCCTCTTCATTTTTGATGAAACCAAACCCTTTGATTACTTCATCAAAACGAATGTTCCAACTCCGAAATGCTTGCTTCAATCCATAAATGGATTTTTGTAGCTTGCATATCTTTCCAGCGATTGTGGATCGACAAAACCCCGAGGTTGTATCATGTATACATCCTCGCTTAGGTTTCCATTTAGGAAAGCCGTTTTGACATCCATCTGCCATATCTCATAATCGAAATATGCAGCAATCGCTAGGATAATCCGAATAGATTTAAGCATTGCGACAGGCGAGAAGGTTTCATCATAATCAACTCCTTGAATCTGTTTAAAACCTTTCGCCACCAATCGCGCCTTATAGATGTGAACATTTCCATCCATGTCAGCCTTTTTCTTAAAAACCCATTTGCACTCAATGGTTTTGACACCATCAGTGGATCAACCAAGTTCCAAACTTGATTGTCATACATGGATTCTATTTCGGATTTCATGGCTCCAAGCCACTTGTTGGAATCGGGTCCCACCATCGCTTCCTCATAGGTCTTAGGTTCATCGTTGTCCAACAACAATATATCACGTTGTTCCGCACCTGTGTACCTGTCAGGCGCACGACGTGATCTTTCAGACCTCCGTGGGGCTGGTGTATCTACAACAGGTGGCACAATATCTTGTTCCTCCTGTTGTGGTTCCAAGGTAGTGAAACATTTTCGGTGTTTCTTGAACTTCTTCAAGATACACCCCGCTCCCACTAACCCTTCTTGAAAGAAACTCTTTCGCAAGAAAACACCATGTCGGGCGACAAACACTTTACCTTGTTCTCGATTATAAAAGTAATATCCTTAGTTTCCTTAGGATATCCCACAAAGAAGCACATGTCAGATTTGGTTGTGAGCTTGTCGGACTGTAAACGTTTTACATAAGCTTCACATCCCCAAATTTTGAGAAAAGACAAACTAGGAGGTCGCCCTGTCCATATCTCATATGGTGTCTTTTCAACGACTTAGATGGAACTCTATTTAGTGTGAACAAAGTGTTTCAAGAGCATATCCCCGAAGGATAACGGAAGATCACTTTGGCTCATCATGGACCGCACCATGTCCAACAAGGTGCGATTTCTCCATTCGGACACCCCATTCCATTGTGGAGTTCTCGGAGTCAACTGTGGAACAATTCCACAATCTTTCGATGATTATCAAACTCTTGGCTCAAGTATTCCCCTCCATGATCCGATCGTAGAAACTTGATTGTTTTCCCTAAATGATTATGTACTTCATTCTGGAATTCTTTGAACTTTTCAAAGGATTCGGACTTATGCCTCCTTAAGTAGATATAACCATATCTACTAAAGTCATCGGTGAAGGTAATGAAGTACCGATAACCACCTCGGCCGTTGAGCTCATTGGTCCACATACATCGTATGTACGAGTGCCAACAAGTCATTTGCTCTTTCACGTGTCCAAGTGGAAGGTGCCTTTGTCATCTTACCAAGTAAACAAGATTCACATGTCTCAAATGATTCATAATCAAAAGAGTGAATCAATCCATCCTTATGTAGCTTCTCCATGCGTTTCGATTTATATGGCCTAAGCGACAATGCCGGATAAATGTGGGGTTTGTATCATTTGGGAGTTGCCTCTCTATATTAATGTTATAGATGGGAGACGCTTCAAGATTCAAAACGTATAATCCATTCACCAATGGAGTATGAAAATAGAACATATCTCCGAGATATATTAAACAACCATTGTCCACCGATCTAAAATCAAATCCTTCCGCTTGCAAACATGAAGCGAAAATAATGTTTTGACACCGAGTTGGAACACAATAACAATTATTTAATTCCAAAACTAATCCTGAAGGTAAATGAAGTGACGTAGTGCCGACGGCGATTGTAGCAACACTTGCTCCATTGCCGACATGCGGGTTCACCTCGCCCTTCTCAAGCTTCTACTTCTTCTCATTCCCCGCAACGATTTGCAAATATGAGCTACTAATCCGGTATCAAATACCCAATAGTCAGTACGTGAAGTAGCAAGATTAATGTCTATAACATTAATACAGCGAAGTCGCACTTTGCTTTTTTGAGATCCCCCATGTACTTCTTGCAGTTCCTTTTCCAAAGTGACTGTCTCCTTGCAATAAAAGCAAACGGCATCCGATGCCGCCGACCCCTTCTTGCCCTTCTTTGCATTGGAGGCACTCGCGATCTCATCGGGAGTTAGTTTCCTCTTGGTGCAAAGTTTCTTGACAGTGGTTTGCGTTTAGCCTTCGCATCATCATCACATGATGACCGTTTTTGGATACTCTCCTCGCCGTCATTAACATCCCATGCAATTCAGCCAAGGTCTTATCCATTTGTTCATGTGATAGTTTAATATGAATGGCTCAAAGCTCGGAGGGAGCGATTGGAGAATCACATCAGTAGCCAACTCTTGGCTAAGGGGAAAACCTAGTTTTTTCAGACTCTCAATGTAGCCAATCATTTTTATCACATGCGGGCCGACGGGACTCTCCTCAACAAGTTCGCACGTAAACGGGACTTTGAGGTGTTGAACCTCTCGACCCTTGCTTGGTTTTCAAACATGCCACGCAATCCCCGAATAATAGTATGAGCATCGCTGCTCTCATATTGCTTCGAAGCTCGAGAGGACATTGTAGCTAGCATGAGACAGCTTATGTCTAGGGCATCATTTTGTGCTTCTCATAAGTCCTCCGCGCAGTAGCAGTAGCATTATTAGGCAACTCATCCGGATAGGATACTTCAAGAACGTACTCCTGCGCTCTTGCTTGAGAACAATTCTCAAGTTGCGATACCAATCCATAAAGTTTGTTCCATTTAATTTTTCCTTTTCGAGAATAGATTGCAAATTAAAGGTACTGGGTGTAGTATTAGCTGCCATTTATTCTACAACAGAAAAAGCAAAGTTTAGCACAATGTTTATGCTATGTCTATTGTTAAACAATTTAACATAAGACTCCCATTACGTATTTTACACCTTCCCTCTAGGTTACGTATTGGGTCAAGATCCACATGTTAATTAATTTCTAGTGAGCTTTGGCATCATGGCTAGAAGATTAGTAACGTCGGTAAGCAACTCCTTGCTAATCACATCTCTATGTGACTCTTGTTGTTGGTGTGGCATCTCCATGCCCCGGCGCCAACCTATGCCCCAAGGCCCAAAACTGTTTTGATAGCCTTGTTAAGTAAACCAAATGCTCCTGCTGTATATGTCCGACATATACCCCCTCGTGTTATGATAGAGAATGGCACTCTGCTTTGGCAGACCCACCATTGACGAGCATAACGGTGACGGGTGCAACATTTGGAAGGGCATCATTACTACTTAATTTTGCGAGGGATGCTATCCTATCAAACAAACATATCACATATATGAAAGAAGGTAGAATAGCATATAATGAAATAGTATGGCCCCCTTCACATGGTGATCTCCATCTCCATGCCGGTGTAGAGGATCTCCATCTTCATCACCATTCTTCCGAGTGCCGAATGCTTGATTTCTTCAAACTAAGCTACTACTATAGAAGCTCTAATTGAAGATTACATCGACTCGTAGGTCGTGAAAGAATATTACAAGCATTGCACGTATGAAAGAATATTACAGGGATTGCACATATGAAAGAATATTACACGCATCACATGCATCTCATACATACAATAGAGCCATACCATCTCAAAGCATTCTCTATAAAACAAGTAAGACGTAAAACGTTTTCTACCTATCACAGAGATACGGTATCGAGATGACCTATAAGGGGGTACACCACAAGAAATTCATAGATCCAATCTATGAAATCGCTTACGAAAACCATATCGGCATAATCACATTATGCCGTCCCGATACACTATCAAGGGAGATGGTTTGCATAGGCGCGAGGCGACAAATAAAATCGGACTACGAGATAGCTTCGGTATAATCACATTATACCGTTCCGATACACTATCAAGGAACGCTATCCCGAAACCGACTCAAACCAAGTTCTATGGACATTGCTTCGACGTAATCACATTACGTCGTTCTGATACACTATCAAGGAACGCAATTACCATCTACTGTCCTCTACAGATCCCGTAAAACCGATTGATCTAATCAACCCGTGTGCAAAACTTGTTCCGGATCCAATCTAAAACCCGAACTAAGCAAGATTAGCTCTGATACCACTGAAGGGTTACGCGGAAGCTACGATAGCTAAAAACAAAACTTTTCTACCGTGCAAACCAGAAACACTTGCAAGTAAGGGTCGATAGATCGTTATCGATTGGAGTACGCAGCGGAAATAGCCAATCAGGAGCTATCCGATCCGGAACTGTATTGGCCGGATCACAGCCGATTCGCTGACAGCCGATCCGACGTAGCCGATTCCCGATGCCGGAGCCAATCCCTTCTCAGCCGACTCGCCGATTCGTAGCCAACGAATAACACTGCAATGTAGCAGCGCCTCTACCGGTATCCACATGTTCGGGAACAGAACGTCTGACACCCATGTGCTAGCACAAGATGCAAGGCTAGGGTTTGGCTCGGAAGTGGGGAGGGTTTTCGTGGAGATTGATCCCGCCGACTTCTGTTGCGCCAAATCAGATTGATTCGATTCCAATTGCATGCTGCAGCTCTCCACCCCTCACCCCTTTATATAGAGTTGCCGGTTGGGCCTAGAGGCCCATCGGGACTCTATTTTGAATTGGATCTTATCCGAATCTCATAGAGTTGGCTGGCCGGACTTCATAAGCCCATAGGACTCTATCCGATCGGATCCCTATCCGATCGAGCCGTACCCGAGTCCAACTCGAATGCCTGTTCTTATCCCCTTAAGCGTGCGACCCTATAGGTTCAGGTATACCCGGTTTCGGCCGGAGTCAAACTCAGCCGACCGTCGGCTCGAGTCCAACTCAGCCGATCTGTCAACAGCGGCGCCTAGCAGCACATATTGACACCATAGTATACAAGAATATAATATCGACTCTGAACCTATAATGTGTACACAAATCCCTTTGCCTCACGATACCAATTAAGCTATAGGCAAGATGTGTGCCATCCCTTCAATAGCTTAACCATTCACTCGAATCGTATTGGATTATCTATCTGTTGATTGACTCCTCAATCAACTCGGCATGACCATGCACTTCCATAATCCATTACCTCGAGGGGCCCAGAGATATCTCTCCAAAGGAGGAAAAAATTCTATCTTGATCATTCACATCCCACTATATGTTTCATAGCAAATCCGAAGACTACTTTTATAACTACCCAGTTACGGAATAGCGTTTGGTAGTCCCAAAGTGGGCTACTACACATGTTGAAATCCATGACGATCTCAGGTCTAAGGACATTGTACCAACACTACCTGAGACCAACTAATGGCACATTAATTCCTGTAGTGTCTCATGGTGGGTCTATCCAACAATATGTTCTCTAACAGATGTCCATGTATATTGATTTGGTATCTCCATACCATGATCTATGAGACATGATCATCAATCAATAAACATGCCGATCTTAGAATCATATTTGTTTCAACAATATGACATATGATCAGTGATCATTTAGAAATAGATTCATACATAAAGAGTCTCATAAATAAGTCACATACTTATTGATCAATATAAGTTGTCTATTTCATGGAACTGAATAACACTTTATTCATAAATACATAAACATTGACCATGATATCCAACATCTCCATGTTGCCTCTAGGGCATATCACTAATAGTATTGATTTGTTATTTTGTGTACCCTGGTTGGTCCTGGACAGGGAATTAATACACAAAATAGTCTGGAAATTTGGCATAAATTTCTGGGCGTGACAAGTTGGTATCAGAGTGTTAACAACAAAATTTGGTAACCAAATCCTTAAGCCCAAGCCAAGATTGGAACAGGATCTGATCGGGGAAGTGATCTGCGGAGAAACTGAGACCACGTCGCCTACGATTCAATCGGCTGGGAAACTAGTCGGCTAAGGCCAAATCAGTTGGGAACAGCCGATAGCCGATTCAGATTTAGAAAGGAAGATGGGACTGTTTCCGATGGAAAGCTTGAAGATAAATAGTAGATTCGGTTCTATATTGCGCGTTGAAAATATTGCCATCTACGAATAAAGTCATGTAACGGCAATTGTATCTGTAAATTTTGGATTTGTTTAGATATTCCTATTGTAATGCAGCATGGGACCACGTCCCGGGATATTGTCATATTTTGAATAGTAGATTAGATAGAAACCGTGGTTCATATGGATAATGTTATTCCTGGGTATAAATAGGACCCTAGACCCTTGTAAATAAACAATCACAATCAATACAATCTCGACGCATCGCCTCTCATTTTCTTTTAGACGAGTTCTTGATCCGGCTTTGGGCTGCATCGATTCGAACCCCGAACATGGTAAATTTTTGTCCTTTAGTGGTTTATTTCAACGAATCTAGTGCTTCCATCATCATGACGCTCTAGGTTTAATGTTATCATATATGACATATAATCTAGAACAATGTCTAGATCTATCTTGCCATCGGCTTGTTCTTCCCAAGAAGCGGCAGCCGATAGAGCTAGATCTAAATGTTGGCCTGGATTATATGATGTATCCACTGTCTTGAAGGGATTACATCGGTCCATATAGATCCAATGCAATCATTTTGTACTTAATGTTGCATCATCCATGATCTATTAAGTTGCTTTTAGAAGTATTATGATCTATTCGGCTAGATGTAAACTTATAGAGACGGTGCCGGGGTTTTGTAACATCCTGAAAATCGGAGAACCGAGATCGGAACGTAAAAATTGGAACTTTCAAAAACCGTGGCTTATTGCTTCTTCTCGGGTTTGTTGCTTCTTATTTGCCAACTCAGTTGCATAAATTTAGTCGTGGTCAATTCCCTTTTCGGTGTACTTGGACGTTTCGGAGTTGTCAAAACGGTGGTGCGAAAGCCGCATCCGGATTTTAAAAGGAATTTGAGGGAAAGTGCGGATTTGCGAAAGCGCGTTTGGGAAGTATAAAATAAAATTTTGGTTGGGAGAAGATAAATTGAGATACAAAATAAATAATAAAATTTTCGGGAGGCGTACCAAATTTGGGAAATGTTTTTTAAAAAATGGGTAAATTATGAAAATTAGGAAAAAGAATTTAAATAAGTATGAAAAATAATTATGGAAAAGTGGAAGTCAAGAAAAAGTTTAAAATATAAAGTTAAAAATTATTTTTAGAATATTAGAATTTATTTTGGAATTTTTAGAAGGAAAGAAAATAGAAAATGGGAAAAGAAAATGGAAAATCGGGAAAAAGGTGAAAAGGCACTGTTCATTAGCCGCCATGTGTTCGACGCCGTACCGTCCCGCGCGCGCACGCCACGCGCGGCGCCCCGCGCGCGCGCGCCGCCCGCCGCGCGCCGCGCGCTACACCACGCGGCCCGCGCCGCACGGACCCCGCACCGCCGCGCCGCCGCGCGCGCGCCGCCCGCCCGCGCGCGCGCCTACGCCACGCGGCCCGCCGCCGCCGCCCCGCTCCCGTGCGCCGTGTGTCGCCCGCACGTACCAGCGTCGCGCTCGGCCCCGCCCGCGCGCACGCCGTGCACCGCGTGTCGCCCGTGCGTGCCTACGCGCCGCCCGCGCCGCGTCGCGTGCGCCCCGCCGCCGCAGCCGCCCGCGCGCCGCGGCTGCACTGTCGCCCGCGCGACACGCCGACGCCGCAGCCGCTTCGCAGCCGCGCATGCCGTGCCGCAAGCTGCCGTGTTCCCCATGCGCGCCGGACCCCGCCGAGACCCGCTGTCACGTGGCGCACGCAGCCGTCGCCCGCCGGACCCCGCGCTTCCCCTCTGTGACCTCTCTCCCGTGTGCGCCTATAAATAAGGGCAAAGCCCCATTTCCTCCCAAGCCATCGCCGTCGCCTCCTCCCCCTCTTTCTCCCTCGCCGTCGCCGGGTTGCCGAACCGTGCGCCGCGCGTTCGCCGCCATCCACCTGCGCGCCGCAGTTTGCCGTCGCCCGCCGCCGCTAGGTGAGCCCCGCGCCATTCCATTTTCCATCTTGGGCCGCGCCATCGCTGCCGCCGCCGTCCTCTACCACCGCGCCATCGCCGTCGATCGGGCGAGCGGGCGCAGCAGGGGGTAGACGAGGGGGTAGAGGAGAGAGAAGGCACAGTGCCGGCTAAGGGAAAAGAAAAAAAGAAAAAGAGGAGGAAAAAATTAGAAAAAAATAGGGAAAAATTTTAGAAAAATTGGGGAATATTTCTAGGGAATTTTGGGGAATATTTGTGCAAAAATATATAGTTTTCTCGGGTATTTTTCTCGAGTAAAATGATTTTCTATATACGGTTTTTTTGGAAACTTCCGTTTGCGGGAGACTTTCTTGAAGATTTAATATTACTTTTCTTTTCTTTAAACTATACTTAACCATTGGACTCGGCAAAGAATATATCAACGAACCTCTTGAACAACATTCGCAAGACTTCCGCTTCGTCGTTTTATCGATCCTTTTACAAAAACCCTAAAACGTCGAAACTTGTCGCTACGGCCGATTTTGCTATAAAAATCCTCCGTAACCCGAGTAGGATCGTAGGGGAAAATATTTTGGAGAGTTCTTTATGATTTTTCATGCTTTTCGTTCGTTCTTATCGGATGTTAACTGGAATCCATTTTTCTTTTTCCTTCCGCTCGTATGATTAGCGACCGAGGAGGCAAACACGACCCCCGCAGGAGACCCCACTCAAGAAGCGTGCGAACAAGGCAAGTCTTCACATCCTTTGAACATATTGATCCCAATTGCGAAATGATGTTATTTTAAACTCTAAACATGCATGCTTTACCGAGTTACCTATACTTGTTATGCCATACCTTGCTATTGATTACCTTTAGAATTACTCCTTGTAACTCGCGATGTGATACAAATAACCGAAGCATAACTTCGGTAAACCGCTTAGCCATGCTATACTTAGATTTATGCATACTCATGACTTTATGAAAAAACTTTGTGCTTGGGCAACTACCTTAGGGAAGGTAGTTGAGATTCGGCATGTGGAGACATGAGCGCCACATGGCCATAATGAATTAAGTTTGATGAAAACTGAAAGTACTATACAAATGTTTTAGACTGGGGCGGCCGGATGATTTGGGCGGATTCCGGAAAAGGCAAGTGCCGACCCTGGTCAGTTAAGGACCGAGCCATGAGATAGCCGGAAACGAGCCAGTACAACCGTACTTCTCGAATGGGTATAGACCTAGCCGACTAGATAGCCGAGCGGAGGCGGTATCCTTGCATAGATGGTTCTCGTGATGTGGTTATGGGATGAGAATGAGGCTGCGGCCTTTGTTAAGAATGGTGGGATTAAACTAATGCTAATTAAACTTAAAGATTGGAAAGTCTTCCCTTACCCCGGGTGCGCTGAACTCCTCTCACCGCTAGAAAAGGACGGCTAGAGTGCATGAGGGCTTAAGTTCATGGAACGGCACGCCAAAGCAAGGTTATCAAAAGGCTTTGCCGTGACCGTCTCATGTGTTGAGGCGTAGGCTCATTTGTTGGGCTGTCGTGGAGTACGGGTAAAGTGTACATCCACCGAGGTGAGTGAATCAATCTATTCGAATAGCCGTGCTCGCGGATATTGAGCATCGTGACAAGACTTTCGCTTGGCTAGACTTTGAACTTAAAAATGCTGGGATGGGTTTGCATGATGATTTTATTCATTGGTGGATCAACTTCTCGAGAATGCGAGAAGGGGTGGACTCCCGAAAATCATGACGAACCGGGGGGAAGCCATCCTTGGAATCACGATGGATGGTAGACGAACCGTCGCCGGATAATGAACTATGAAATTAAAACTTGATTTGGCTAGACGATAGGCTTGTGAAAAGAATTGTGAAAACCGGCTTTACGCAAAAATAACCCTAGCCATGTTCTTTGAATAACCCTATCATATGCATCAATTCGTGTTGACTTGCCGAGTACGGTTGGTACTCACCCTTGCTATACGCACAAACCTCCCGTGATGGAAATGAAGAGCCGAAGACCCCTACGCGTACTACCCGGAGGGCGAGGAACCGACGGCGCATATTAGACCTTAGTCCCGGTCGTTGCTCGTGGCAATGGACAAGCCGCCGCCTCTTTTGCCTTATCTAAACTCGTTTTTATATTGTATTCGGACCATAAGGTCCTTGGGACGAACAATGCCTTCGGGCCTATTTATGTAATAATGGTATTGTAAGACTATTCGTGCATGCGCACTTGATTATCCAGTACTGCATTCGTGGGTACCAACTACTTGATCCAGGGAAATGGTACTATGAACACGAAAGATTCCCGACTCAAAATCGGGGGTCCACAGGTTTCAACCAGTCTTATCTGTTTTAATATCTCTTTTAGTATTAATTACTATTAGATCTATTAGAGCCGCCTCTTATATTAAGATCTCAATCTAGTTAAATGCCTTAAGCCAGTATCAGTCCGTTGGCATCAGCCGACATCCGATTGATCTAGGTTTAACGCATTTAGGTCAGATCGATATCTTTTTATAAGATATATCGGAGTATTAGTCGATTCACGTTAGACATGCAGCATCGGCTAGGTTATGAACGCATATATTTATTTTCTTGATGTATATTTTGGTTAAGTGATTCATACTGTCTCGGTATAGCCCATATATCACAGTCACTTAGTTTAAATATGCTTGGAGAAAGCAATTATATGCAGGTTGGTTTCCTCAGCTGATGCGGTAGTTTAACCTTAATGCATGTATCTCTTTATTATTTCTTATTGGTTAGCAGATCAAACCAATTGTCACGCCTAGATCATCACAGGTAGCCAAGGACGGACCTGCACTAGAGCTAAGCAGATCTCCCAGGCCAGTGCGTGAGAGATTTTTCTCATCAACACGCTTCTTGGCATGTCCGGTGGGACCATCAACAGATCACCAAGCATCGGACGTGATGGTTAACATCAAGAACTCAGGGATCACTGAAGAGAACGTGACTCCAATCACGATGGAACAACTGTCGGCTGAACAACAAGCTGACTACAATAAAATGGTAGAAGAACTGCAGGCCAACTACCTGTGATCGTTCGCCCAGACACGATCTAGGTCCGTCCTTCAGAAATACAAATTCAGCATGGACGATTTCAAGGCATCCTCCACAAGCGATACAAAGGGCAAACACAAGATGGAGGAGCCGAAACTGGAGCAAGACGATTCGGAGCTGCACACCTTGCAGGACCGGATCGATTCGACTGTACATCACGCACTCGTCAATAAAAGTGGCATCTTAGTCAACACTCTAAATAACATGATTGCCACTGTGGTCGACTCCAAAATTGTCGATCAGCTACAGTGGGCCAACCTACTTCACAGACGGCCAGTTCCCTAATTACAAGGTCTTGGCGACCTAGAACCGGCCGACCCCACCTCCGATACAGCCAGGGCCGCCAGGAGGAGTCCTCAATCAGCCGACTGCATCTACATCAGCTTCAAGGCCATCGCCCGTTATTCTGAACCGGCAACAACATCTTTCCCAGGAGCAGCTAGCCGGTATGTTCAATTTCAATCGGTAGCAAGAGCCGGTTGCCAATCCCATTCCAAGAGCTCAATATAAAGCCGGTGGCCGACAGCTCTTTCCAGAACCACAGACACCCCCGGTGAATCGGCCGCTTCCCGCTGGCAACCCACTTCAGTATCAGTACCAGGGAGGCTACCAAGATCGGCTTTATTGGCCTCAAACGCCACCTTAGTATCGGCAAGCACCCATGCAACATGAACAATATGAGCCGATACAGCAGGTTCAAGACAACAAAACCTGGGCCAATTTGATTGCTGACGTTATGCGTGATCAATTCGGCCTTAAGCCGAAAGATTCTGGGAACATGTATCGGTATCCATACCTAGAGCACTTTGAGAGGGTGCCATTACCCAACCGGTACAATGTCCCAGACTTCTCCAAATTCTCGGGGCAAGACGGCACTTCAACATACGAACACGTCAGCCGATTCTTAGCCCAGTGTGGGGAGGCATCGGCTACAGACGCCCTGAGAGTTCGTCTTTTCCCACTCTCGCTATCAGGATCGGCTTTCACTTTGTTTTCTTCGTTGCCCTACAACTCTATTCAAAGCTAGGCCGATCTCGAGAAGCAATTTCACAGCTATTTCTACACCGGCAATCAGGAGATGAAATTGTCAGACCTCATAAGCATCAGGCAGAAGCATGAATAATTGGTCCAGGACTACATCCAGAGGTTTAGGGAGATGAGGAACCGATGCTACAGCCTGGTGCTGTCCGATTCCCAGTTAGCCGATTTGGCTTTCCACGGAATGCTCCCGCCGATCCGTGAAAGGCTCTCAGCTCAAGATTTTGACAGCCTAGCCCACTTGGCGCAGAAGGTGACGGCCCACGAGCAGTGATTCCAAGAATCAAGGAAGTCCGTCAAGAAGGTTGCCCACGTCATCGTCGAATCTCATTCAGAAACAAGTGACGATGACGCAGAGGTCACGCGGCCGAATGGGCCAAGAATAAAAAGCCATCGTGTCACAGCCCGATTTTCGTTCGGGAATAAAAATCATTTAATAAATTATTTTCTAGAAATTGAATAAAAAGAAAAACAAAGTAAATCAAGTGAAACTATTAAGAAAATTAAAATTTTCTTTAATAACCATGGTCGGAAATATTTTTCAAATATTCTCCATGTCCTAAAGTACTCTCTGAAATTTTTCGTGAAATTTTGGAGCTCGAGAAATAATTTTAATAATACAAAGAACACATGAATAATTATTTAAATAAATAAATTAAACTTTAAATGAGATGGAGATATTTTTATTAAATACTTTAGGTGTTCTAATATTTTTAAGATTTTTCTTGGAATTATTTGGGCATTGGAAGTATTTATAAAAATTAAAGGATGTTTGGACCGAAAAGTCTGTTTTACGTCCCTGCTACAGTATCATCTCCTACCTCCAGCAGCCGCGCACTGTTCATCCCGAACAGTACCCGAGCCGCCGCTGCTGTTTCCTCCACCAAATCCGGCCCAATCCTTTGCCCAAATCAAAAATTAGTTGCGGAAACGGATTCCTCTCGATCTCCTCTTACGTTTCACCCAAGAAATCCCCCTCAATACCGTGCTAAATCGCGCGAATTTCGCCCTCGTTCTTATCCCGACGAACTCGGGATAAACCCTAAAAATCTGGCGCCAAATCCTCTCTTCGCGGTGCGGGACTCTCCCTCCCAAGCCTATAAAAAGGACCCCCTAGGCCTCCTCCTCGGTTTCCCCTTTTTTCCCGAGTTTTTCCCGTGCTCTAGCCATCTTCTCCACGAGTTCCCATCTCTCTCCCCGTCGGCCACAACTCCGGCCACCTTTTCCCGCCGCCTCGGCTGCTCCCAGTCAGAGCGCTGTTGCCTTCCCCGGCATCGCAGCAGTGAGGAGAAGCCCGACCACCTGTTCCCTTGTGCCAAAAACCGTCGGAAGCACCTCGTCACCGTGAACCCGAGCTCCACGTCCATGTTTCGATCTTCAGCCGCACCTAGCCGTCGACCCCATCATCGCCAGCCCTCGCCGAAGCCACCATCGGCACTGCAGAAGGGAGGGGAAGCCCGTCCTCCACCTCTCCTCCGCCAAAAACCACCGGAAGGCCGTCGTCGCCGTGGACCCGTGCGCCGCCGCCTCCATTCGCTTTTCGGCCGTGCCTCGTCGCCATTCCCATCACTGTTTATCGTTGTCGTCTTCACCGTCGGCATCATAGCAGCAAGCCGAAGCCCGTCCTCCACCTCTCCTCCACCGAAAGCCACCGAAAAGCCGTTGTCGCCGTCAACCCGAGCTCGGCCGCCATTTTCATCTCGTCGCCGGCCGTCTCCCGCCGCTGCTCGTCATTGGGTAAGTAGTGGTAAGAGTCGCCTCACCATTCTCTCTCCACTAGTCAACTCCGTTTCCACCAGAGTGTCATGCTTCGTCGTTGCCGCGTCGCACTTCGCCGTCGCCGTTACCCATTCAGAGTCGCCGGCCATCGTGCTTGTGTGGCTGCTTTCGTGGCCGCCACCTCAGCGCCGTGTGAGCTCCTTTGTGCCATGTTTCTTTTGATGTGTATCCCATCCCAGCCCTAAACCAGTTATATCTTGGTCAGCATAATCCAAGCCGTTCATCTTTGTAGATCTATTCGGTTTAATATGAGCCACCTATCCTTTTTTTTCCAGTTCAAACCTAGCCGCCCAAATCCTTGTAATCCTGTGAACAGATCGGGGCTGATGTCTTAAACATCATTTTCCAGTTCAAAGTTAATTAAAAATTACGTAATAAATCTTTTAATTTTCAGAATTCATTTAAATGGTCCAATACTTCTAAAATTCATATGTAATTGATACGAACTCCAAATTGGGCCATTCAAATTGCAAAACTCATCTAAAATTAAGCTATATATGTTTGTTTACTTTTATGTACTGTTATTTGGTTTTTATTAGGTTTTTTCCTCGTTTTACGTGCCAGCATGTAGATTCCGCCGTTTTCGGAGTTTGCGCTCGCGAGGGAAAGAGCCCAAAAGTTTGCTTGAAGACGCAAGGCAAGTCACACTTCCCTTGAAGCATATTGATCCTATTTTTATAAATGTTTTATGTTTGCAAATAAAATTTGCATTGCTTTGCTAATTACATGGAATGATGGAATACCTATCTGCTTAATTGTGCCTTATTTACTTGTTATCTGTCCTTTGTTAACCTTGGGTGTTATTTGACTAGCTTTAGTCACTAATGTTGATTTTAGCTAGAATTATATGCTTAGCCATGCTTAATTACCACTAGCTCACTAAATGGGATAATTACACTATTTATTCTAATCTCTGATGAGCTGCAAGCTCGATACACCTGACCATGTCTTATTGGTCATAATTATCTCAACTAAACTATAACTTAATGGTGGGCTGTGGGTGCATGGTTTTGATGGTCGCACCCATGGTAATTAAGGACCGGTTCATGGGAAACCCTAGAAGACATACCGTGCAAACCACAAGCCAGAATGGGCAACGGCTGGATCCGTAGTATAGCTTTCCTCTGGCCGACGTACCCTAGTGAGGGTGGGCGTGATGGAGTTGGGTCGGCCCCGGTTTTACGGGTTGATCGGCTGCCAAATTCGCCGTGGCACGAGAGGGGGCTGCCCGCTGCCCTGCGGGGAGTGGGGGCGAAACCTTGGTGTGGTATCGCTTGGTTAGAGGGAGTTATGCGAAAGGTCTTGTCATGATTTCCCTTTGCGTATCATGGTGGTACTTCGGGGCATGGTAACATGTGTGGAATCGTGTCTTGTGGGTAAAGTTGTGCACCTCGATCGAGTAAAACTATTCGAATAGCCGTGCCCGCGGTTATGGGCGATTGACCAGATTCACTATGATTAGTCCCACTACTGAATAATTTGATTTAATGGAACTGGTTTAGTTCAGGTGGAATGGTTGGGCCTGTTCAACGTGGGGATCACGTTGTTCAGTGGAAGATTAATATTGCCTTAATTACTCAACTGTTTTACTGTTTTTAAACATTAAATGTTTGTAAACCGCATTTATGCAAAATAGCGCAAGCCACTCTTGTCTCCCCTTGCACGTCCGCATTTCTGGTGTGGCTTGTTGAGTACGGTGGTTGTACTCGGTCTTGCGATTTTTCCTCCTTTCGAAGTGTAGTGCTTCGAACCGAAGATGGAGTTAGAAGACCAAGGCTCGGACCCCAATTGAGTTTGCTCGTGGAGTAGAGCCGAAGCCCCGCTAGTGTCGTCTTTCTTTTCCGCTGCAGTTTTTGGGTGTGAGGACTAAGTGCCTCTTCAGTAAGTATTTTTATTTTACGCTTTGTTTTTTTTACGTTTGGACCTATGTATTAATTTGTCATTTTATGTACCCTGGTTGATTCCTGGACAGGGATTTAATACATAAAATAGTCAGGAAATTTGGGTTAAATTTCTGGGCGTGACAAGTTGGTATCAGAGCCATCTCGACTGTAGGTTGAGCCAAATGGTCAAACCCTAAGGACAGGTTTGCGAAAATCTTATTTGTGAAAATATCTCTTCTATCCCTTTGGAGTCTCTGCAAAGTGATTTGTAAAATTTCTCTCCTTTTCCCTCCACCTCTTTCAGCTGTTAAACCTAGAGGACAAACTCAGTTGCTCATCAACCCGTGGAAGTCAAGTCAAGCTCCAAGCTTCAAGCAAGTCGATCAAGCCAAGCAGTCTGAGTCAGCGCTTCTCGAGGATCAAGCGAAGTTTCTCGGAGTTCACCAAGAACCCAATCTTTCCCGGAAGAGTAGCATCGATAGTTCCTAGGCCGTGTGTTGTTTGCTGTGTGTAGGTGTATGGCTTACATCAGTGGTGGGGATGTGACCATACTAGGTTGTTTGCTTAATCAACTTGAAGAGTAAAAGTCTACCCATATCAGATCAGTAAATAAGTGGGTTAAGGTCTTATCTTTAGCAACTTCTCTCTTCCACCCTTTTCGTCCAGGGCAGCGGTTAGTCGCCGAGAAAGTGTCATCAACCGCAGTACCCTTAGCGGTGTGTTGAGGTCGGGAACCTTTGATCGATCGTCCGCAATCTACGGCCTATGCCGAAAACCCCTATCTTGCTCTGTTTCTGGTTCCCCAAGGTTAGATCATGAACATGCAAGTAGCGGATACAACAGATATAAAGCCAGATACAGAAGACGTAGCAGTGGTACCGATGGTCGCAGATGCAAGCTCAGAATCGGAATCAAGATCAAATCCAGTACATTCCATTGCAAGCACCTATACGGCCACTGTCAGTATGTAGCAGTGTCCCCAGCAGACCAACACATGTCAGCCGTCGACAACCTCGGAGTCCACAAGCGTTACCTAAGGTGGTTATGGTATACAAGGACAAATTTTGCAAAAGTGTTCGATCACGCTTGGAAGTTGTATGCCAAGACGCCAACTGATGATGAAGTGTTAATCATAAGAAAAAAAAGAAGCTTTGGATAAACTACTCGAAAATAAAATTTTGGTACACCTCAAAGATGGCAGTACAATTGATTCACGGTCAGGCGAAAGCTTAACCACTGGTTTGAAAGCAAGATCGAAGATGAGTTTAGTTATATCTTGTAATGGTTTGTTTGGAGGTTCGACCACGCGAAGTAGATTGAGTTGTAACCAAAAGAGTCAGTTGCGAGCCGTTATCGGGGCTATAACGGACACAAGTTAGCAGGTTCGAGACTAAGGCACACCCAAGTTGTCGTGTCAACAATGCAGTCTAAAGAAGACTCATTTGAGAACAGTCGCAATCCAGATGAAAGGTCGATCGAGCAGCTTCTGCAAATACTTGATGTTGGATCGACAGCAGTTCACAGGGAAAAGAAAAGAATTTCAGAGTCTATGTGTTCATGAAAGTCAGTTACAAGGTCTCAAAAAAGTGCCACCAAATAATAGTTAGCAGGAGTTGAGTTCTCAGAATACCGAAGGTGCCAGTGTTAATTGTGCAGTTCGACGAAAGTAAGCACTTGAGCCCTTGAAATCCGGTCAGGGTCAGAACAGGAAGGACTAGCCAGTTTAGTTTGGTGTGTGAAGCCGCAGAACACCAGGGTTGAGTCCAGTCAGTTCGTTCGTGCAAGTTTGTCCAACCCACCGTTGCACGTTTGGTCAGTCAGTCAATCTAGGAGAGCCAAAAGAAACCATAGAGGTTAGCAAGCCAACCCAATCTCGCCGTACCTTTTTCTTCCTAGCCTCGAATCTCGGGACGAGATTCCTGTAAGGGGGGTAGATTTGTCACAGCCCGATTTTCGTTCGGGAATAAAAATCATTTAATAAATTATTTTCTAGAAATTGAATAAAAAGAAAAACAAAGTAAATCAAGTGAAACTATTAAGAAAATTAAAATTTTCTTTAATAACCATGACTGGAAATATTTTTAAAATATTCTCCATGCCCTAAAGCCCACTTGGCGCAGAAGGTGACGGCCCACGAGCAGCGATTCCAAGAATCAAGGAAGTCCGTCAAGAAGGTTGCCCACGTCATCGTCGAATCCGATTCGAAACAAGTGACGATGACACAGAGGTCGCGGCAGCCGAATGGGCCAAGAATAAAAAGGTCATCGTCTGTCAATGGCTGCTGAAAATGGCAAAGGAAGAGAAATACAACTTTGACATGACCAAGGCCGATAGGATCTTCGATTTATTGCCAAAGGAGAAGCAGATCCAGCTTCCCAAAAATCATGTGATCCCATCGGGTGATGAACTCAAGAAGAAGAAATACTGTAAGTGGCATAACTCCACCTCCCATGCCACTAATGACTGTAAAGTTTTCAGGCAGCAAATCCAGTCGGCAATCGGTGCAGGTAGCGTTGAGGACACCTTGGCCAGACTAGCCTTATCCCCAGATCAAGCCATCTTTGACAAACCAGAGGGAACTGAAAATGGCATCTCAAACCACTCTACGTAAAGGGATTTTGTCAACGGCAAGCCGATGTCTAAGATGCTGGTCGACGGAGGGGCTGCGGTAAATTTGATGCCCTATGCCACTTTCAGAAAATTGGGCAAGGGAGCCGAAGACTTGCTCAAAACAAATATGGTACTTAAAGACTTCGGCGGCAACCCATTAGAGGCCAAGGGAGTACTCAACGTGGAGCTGACCGTCAGCAGCAAAACCGTGCCCACAACCTTCTTTGTCATCGACGGAAGGGGTCTTACACCTGCTACTTGGGAGGGACCGGATCCACGCAAATTGCTGCATCCCTTCCACCATGCACCAAAGTCGATTCAATGGGACGGAGACAAGATCGAAATTGTGCCAGCCGATAGGTCAATAAGCATCGCTAATGCCGATTTGCCATTATGGGAAATCAATGGCATCGATTGTTTGTCCGGAAAAATCTGGCAAGCCGATTTTCTTAAAGTGTTCGATTCTGCCATACAGCCAATCAGACAAGAGGAGCCGCGGCTGCTGCTTTAAAGGCGTCGTGGAGGGCTCGAGCGTCTACGGCAAGGACACCGCGGACGACGATGATGGCAAGCTTGGGCAAGGATTTATGTCGGACGACGAGCTAGAAGAAGTAGGTATCGGCTCTGGAGATATGCCTAGGCCGACATATATTAGTAAAAATTTGACTTCTCATTGTAGATCCCAGCTTACTGACTTATTGAAGGAATATAAAGTTTGTTTTGCTTGGGAGTACTTCAAGATGCCTGGTCTTAGCCCATCTATTGTTGTGCATCGGCTGCCTATCAAGCCGGGTTATCGGCCGTTCAAACAATCTCATAGGAGATTTAAGGCCGACATGTATGATGCAATCAAAGCCAAAATCACTCGGCTATATGACGCTGGATTCATTCGGGCGTGCCGATATGCCGAGTGGGTCTCGAACATTGTTCCAGTGATAAAAAAGAATGTCAAACTTAGGGTGTGTATTGATTTCAGGGACTTAAACAAAGCCACCCCTAAGGACGAGTACCCAATGCCCATAGCCGATTTACTAGTGGATGCTGCTTCCAGCCACAAGATAATAAGTTTAATGGAGGGTAACGCAGGTTACAACCAAATCTTTATGGCCGAAGAAGACATTCACAAGACTACTTTCCGATGCCCAGGGGCAATCGGCTTGTATGAATGGGTTGTCATGACATTTGGGTTGAAAAACGCTGGAGCAACGTATCAACGGGCCATGAATTATATTTTCCATGACATGATCGGCTCCATGGTAGAGATCTACATTGATGATGTTGTTGTCAAATACAGGGAGATGGAGAATCACATAGCCGATCTTAGACAGGTTTTGGAGCGGACTAGAAAATATGGCCTCAGGATGAATCCGTTGAAGTGCGCGTTCGGCGTGTCGGCCGGGCAGTTTTTGGGGTTTCTTGTCCATGAAAGAGGCATCGAGGTTACACCAAGAAGTATCAATGCTATCAAGACAATACAGCCTCCGAAGGACAAGAAGCAACTACAATCGTTGATCGGCAAAATCAACTTCATCAGGCCATTCACACCACTGCTTCGGCTGATGGCCAACCAAGCATTCACATGGGGGGAAGAGCAACAGAAGGCATTGGACAACATCAAGGATTACTTAAGCTCACCCCCAGTTCTAATGTCTCCACAGAAAGGGATATCGTTCAAGCTATACCTATCAGCCGATGATAAATCAATCGGCTCAGTCCTAATCCAAGAGGTTGAAGGGAAGGAAAAGGCTATCTTTTATCTCAGCCAATGGCTGTTGGACGCAGAAACAAGGTATTCACCCGTGGAAAAGTTGTGTTTGTGCCTATATTTTTCATGTACAAAGTTGAGGCATTATCTACTATCTAATGAGTGCACGATAGTATGCAAAGCCGACGTAGTCAAATACATGTTGTCGGCTCTAGTGTTAAAGGGACGTATTGGAAAGTGGATTTTTGCTGTGACAGAGTTCGATTTGAGGTATAAGGCACCCAGGGCAAGCTATAGCCGATTTTATCGTGGAACACAGAGATGACTCAATCGGCTCAGTTGAGATCATGCCTTGGACATTAATGTTTAATGGCTCGGTATGCAAAAGCGGATGCGGTATTGGCTTAGTAATTATTTCACCAAGGGGGCAAGTTTTGAATTCGCTTTCTTAATCAATCCTCAGGCTACAAACAATCAAGCCGAATACAAAGCAGTGCTCAAGGGATTGCATCTTCTCAAAGAAGTCAAAGCCGACGCCATCGAAATGAGATTCACTGTTGGTCATCAGCCAGTTGTCAGGAGAGTATGAATACAGGAATGATGCGCTGATGGTCTACTATCAACAATGTCGGGGATTGATGGACGGCTTTCGGCTAGTCACACTGAAACACATCCCTAGAGAGCAGAATACAGAAGCCAACGATTTAGCTCAAGGGGCATCAGGCTACAGGCCAATGATAAAAGAAGTTGAGGTAGAAGTTGTTGCCATGACAGCCGATGATTGGAGGTTTGAGGTCTACAGCTATTTACAGAACCACTCTCAATCGGCTTCAAGGAAATTGCGATACAAGGCTTTAAGATATGTTTTGCTCGACGAAGATCTCTACTATCGGACGATTGATGGTGTGCTGCTCAAGTGTCTTAATGCCGATCAAGCCAAGGTGGCTATCAGAGAGGTGCATGAAGGGATATGCGGCACGCATCAATCGACTCCACAAGATGAAGTGGTTGCTTTGGAGAGTAGGGTACTTTTGGCCGACAATGCTGGAGGACTGTTTCAAATATTACAAAGGTTGTCAGGATTGTCAGAAATTCGGTGCCATACAAAGAGCACCAGCATCGGCTATGAACCCAATCATAAAGCCTTGGCCGTTCCGAGGATGGGGCATGACATGATCGATCAGATTAATCCACCCTCAAGCAAAGGACATAAATTCATTCTGGTGGCAACAAATTATTTTACAAAATGGGTGGAGGCAATTCCTTTGAAAAAGGTTGATTCTAGGGACGCAATCGAGTTTGTTAAAGAGCATATCATCTACCGATTTGGCGTCCCACAAACAATAACAACAGACCAGGGATCTATCTTCATATCGGACGAGTTTGTTCAGTTTGCCGACGGCATGGGGATCAAGTTACTTAATTCTTCACCGTACTATGCACAGGCCAACGGGCAAGCAGAAGCTTCAAATAAAAGTTTGATCAAACTGATAAAGAGGAAGATTTCTAAGTACCCCAAGCAATGGCACAGCCGATTAGGCGAATCACTGTGGGCCTATCGGATGGCATGCCATGGATCCATCCAAGTCCCTCGATGCAAATTGGTCTATGGGCACGAAGCAGTCCTGCCATGGGAAAACATCATTGGCTCAAGACGGATTCAGTTACAAGACCAGCTCGCAGCTGATGACTATTACGACTTGATGGTAGATGAATCAGAAGACCTAGTTTTGTCAAGGATGAGGGCCTTGGAAAAAGTAACACGGGATAAGGAACGAGTAGCCCGTCATTATAACAAGAAAGTCGTGCCTAAATCTTTTGAAGATGGTGAACTCGTTTGGAAATTGATACTACCGATTGGATCAAGAGATAATAAATTTGGAAAGTGGTCACCTAATTGGGAAGGGCCTTTCAAGATCCACAAATGCATCTCTAAGGGGGCCTACATGTTAGAAGGGTTGGATGGAGAAATATTTGGAAGGGCTCTAAACAAAAAATATTTGAAGAAATACTACCCAAGCGTTTGGGTCAATTCATGATTCGGATGTGTCCTTGCCGATTCGTGCTAGCCAATGTCTTGACTCGTGCAAGCATCGCCTTTAGGTCACTTTCACGTTAAGTTTTTGCCCTAGTTTTCTACAGATCGGCTAAGTTTGGCCGACAACGACGACAGCGGCAGAAGTTGCGGATTTCATAATTTTGTCGACATTACGAACATCTACAAAATTAGGGGGCATATATATACAGCAATTGAAAAAACAGATATCAAGAATTTTTTAAAGTTTTTGAAGCTAATATGGCCGGCGATACAAAAGATGGACAATGTTAGCCAATTACAAAAGATGGATAATGTTAGCCGATTACAAAAGATAGTTACAATTATTTGACCTAGCAGGCTATTATAATCGGCTCATTGTTTGAGAAAGTCTGCTATAGCCGATAGTGCCTTGCGCCTGATTTCGTCGACTTCTTCGATGGCCTTGGCGTCGGCTATGTCGTCCCCAGCCACTGGCTTCACTGCTTTCGTCAAGTCTGTGAGGTAGGACACGGCCGCCTTGTTGCTCAATCACTTGTCTTCAATTTCCTTGGGCAAGCCGGCCATGTACTCCTCTTGGATGTCAATCTCATTGGTGACATGGATAAGATCGGGCTACACCTGATCCGCGCGTGCGAAGCTGCTCAAGTTTGGCAACCACTCCGTCTTCAAGATATGAAATTTGGCCTTTTCGCCTTGATTTCCTCTTGGTTCGACTTGATGGCCGCTATCAGCAATTGGTTTGATCGACGACGGCAATGCGCTGTTGAGCTCGCTCGTACTTCAGCTGATGCGCCTCTAGGAACGTAGCTGGCATGATCGTGTCGGCTAAGTCGTCTGGAAGCCGTGCTTGAATGTCTTTGAATCTGGAGCGGATGGGGCCGCAATCTGCTACCAGCGTGTCCAAAGACACTTCTAGCCGATTGCCGATATCGGCTAATGCAGCTCGAAGGTCTTCGTCCAGCGGCACCAGAGCCTTGTCGACTCCTTCGTCCGGATCTACGAACTCCGACAACTCGAAGCCCAGGAGATCGGCTACGTTCCGCAAGGAGAAAGACAATTAAAAGAAGGGCGAGGGTTGTCAAGACAATTATAAAGAGTGAACAAAACTCACTGGGATTGCCGAGGCAGAAGTAATTTCCTCATCGGCTTGGTCGTCACCAGCAGCCGACGGAGTACGTTCACTTGACTCCTGGGGGGCAGGCGTCGACGCATGCGGAGGCTAAAAAAGAGTGTGTTTTAAGATCGGCTAATGAACGAAGGATGCAAGTTAAAGATGCTTACCGATGAAAGGGGGGTCGATTTCTTCTTTGTGGCCAGCTTTTCCTCTACTAATGTAAAGATGTGGTAAGGAAATGGCGAATGAGAAGTATTGAAAGAACAAGTGTTGAGGTTACGTACCGTTATCGGACGAACAGGATGCCTTGGGGGACTTGGTGTTTTTTGGATGGATGCCTCGTCGGCTGATGGGGTCTGTGCATATCTTTCCGAGCTCGACTCGGCTGCAGCTGCTTTGACTGCTTCTGTCATCTCTTCGATTGCTTCGATGTCTGGATCGATCGGAGGAAGGTCGTCACTGGGCTGGTTTGGCTTTCTTCGCCGCTCGTTTTTTCTTCTCGAGCGTAGTGGCGGCACCGATGGTTGTGCCCTCTTCGTCGGCGAAGTGGTGACGAGTTTGGCCGTGGAGAAGTGTGACCCCTTCGACACATTGAAGCCGATGATGAACGGAGCTAGTCCACAGCCGCCTAGCAGGATCCCGAGCGCATAGTTGATTGCCACTTCTGCGTTGCTGAAGTGAGGAGGGGAGTCGTCAATCATCTGCAACAAGAGATGGTTTGTTAGTCGAAGGCACAAGTATTAGCCGATGAAAGGAAAGTATTGAAAGGTAGGAGTGCTTACCGATGGAACCAAATCAGGATCGATGACTGTCATGTACATCGAAGCCGATTGGTGGAACAGGTGTTGTTTCCATTCGTTCCACCATCGGCTGAAGATAGCCGATCTGGACACCGCCAGGTCAATTCTACCGATGCTGCCCAAGGGAGGACCGGGAATGCTGAGCAGCCGATGCATCATAATGTTGCTGTCAATTTTTCCCTTGGTTGGATCTTATTGGCAAAGTACAAGCCGATTGGCAGCTGTCCCATTCCAAGTTGTCGTGTTGCCACCATTGGGTGATAGAATTCATAAGTCTTGACAATGTTGCGTCCCTGGTGGATGCCGACGGGGAGGATGCACGGAGTAATGGCTATGACGAATATTTCCCTCGGCTCAGTGTATTCTTCAGAGTCAAGCTCATCTAGCCGAAGGTTGTCCGGTTGTTCAAACTTATCAAAATCTGTATAGGCAAACTAGATCTTGGAGATATTTGGGAAACCACTGTATAGGCGATCAAACCACTCCTTGAACTCGTCGGCTGTCAGCTTAGACCCAGGGTAAGTAGTGGCTGCTTCCCCATACGATATACATCGCCGAGTTGTCTGATCTTCATCATTTATGATTCTCGGCTCCAGCAGAGGAAAATTGGCTTCAAGTGAAGGAGGCAGCTCAGCAACCTTGTATAGATGGAGGTTGAGCCAGAGTTGTAATAGCCACCATGGCCCTCCTGTGTCGATGGCTTGCTTAGTGGCCAGTCGAGCCGATGCCATGCCTAACACTTGGTATAGATAGCCAAGCAGGTATTTGCCTAAGGGAATCTTCTTTTTTGCTACCAAGGCTTCGGCTATATGCTGCCAGTTGCTGGTTGGACCGCAGCTCGATCCGCAGAACATGAATTTCTCTAACCACATTAGAAGGAAGGTTGTGTGTTCCCTGTCAGAGATTGGTCTATCATTCATGTTCATAGATATGAAGTCATTCCAGCCGCCGATGCTCTTTGTTTTGAAGGTATGCTGGCATTTTATTTGGAGGTCATTGGGACTGACAGTCGAAGTGATATCCAAACCAGTGATCATGGCCACATCAAAAAGGGTTGGCATCATCGGCCCTTGCCTGAATAGAAAGGCGTTGAGGGTATCGGACCAAAAGTAGCTTGCGACCGATAGAAGGGATTCATGCTTAGGGATATCGGCTATTGTTAGTCCTAAACATTGATGTATCCCAAGTTCAGTCCAATGAGCTTGTTTCCTAGCCGACATCCTAAGGTACCAAGCCGGCCAAGATTTGTCAGTTGATGGCCAAGATTTGAAAGCACTGGTCCAGTATGATATATCTGGGGCTGAGAATCTGTAGGGGATCCGATTGGTTTTGGCATTGATAAGTTCGCTAGGATCCAAATTGCCGATCGGCCCTAAGAAATACTGGTTTGGGTGGTTGTGGTCTAGGATTGTGATTTGATGAGATAAGTGCTACAAGTTGCAGAAAAAATGAAGAAATTACGAGAAGGCGCGATAATTAAACCGTGAGAAGAAAAGGAGCAGAGTCGGTTAGGATTTACCTCAGGGAAAAGTTGTTGCGGCGCGTCAGCAGGAATGCTTGAAGATGCCATTAGTGAGGGGGATTGCCGCCTTGTGGGGTTCGCCGGGAGGATTTGTGCTCCGGGTCGCCGGAATCGCCGAGGAGTCGCTGGGGAAGAAGAAGGGTTTTTGTTGGCTAAAGCTTGGGTGCGCAAAGTGACAGCGTGGCTCGTTTTGGTGCCGGGCGGGTAATATATAAAGAGTTTTCTCTAGCAGCCAAAACAGACTTGAACGAAAAACACGCGAGAATTTCAAAAAAGGCGGCAAATCCGTGATATTATCTTATCACGGACTTGGGGGGTATGTGTTAACAACCAAATTTGGTAACCAAATCCTTAAGCCCAAGCAAAGATTGGAACAGGATCTGATCGGGGAAGTGATCTGCGGAGAAACTGAGATCGCATTGGCTATGATTCAATCGGCTGGGAAACCAGTCGGCTAAGGCCAAATTGGCTAGGAACAGCCGATAGCTGATTTAGATTTAGAAAGGAAGATGGGACTGTTTCCGATGGAAATCTTGAAGATAAATAGTAGATTCGGTTCCATATTGCGCGTTGAAAATATTACCATCTACGGATAAAGTTCTATAATAGCAATTGTATCTGTAAATTAGGGATTTGTTTGGATATTCCTATTGTAATGCAGCATGGGACCACGTCCCGAGATATTGTCATATTTTGAATAGTAGATTAGATAGAAACCGTGGTTCATACGATTAATGTTATTCTTGGGTATAAATAGGACCCGAGACCCTTGTAAATAAACAATCACAATCAATACTATCTCGGCGTATCGCCTCTCATTTTATTTTAGATGAGTTCTTGATCCGGCTTCGGGCTGCATCGATTCGAACCCCGAACAAGGTAAATTCTTGTCGTTTAGTGGTTTATTTCAACGAATCTAGTGCTTCCATCATCATGACACTCTAGGTTTAACGTTATAAAATGCGCAAGTTATCATATACGACATATAATCTAGAACAATGTCTAGATCTATCTTGCCATCGGCTTGTTCTTCCCAGGAAGCGGCAGCCGATAGAGCTAGATCTAAATGTTGGCCTGGATTATATGTTGTATCCACCGTCTTGAAAGGTTTACATCGATCCATATAGATTGAATGCTATCTTTTTTTACTTAATGTTGCATCATCCATGATCTATTAAGTTGCTTTTAGAAGTATTATGATCTATTCGTCTAGATGTAAACTTATAGAGACAGTGCAAGGGTTTTAGCCGACCTTATCTGGTTTAATATCTCTTTTAGTATTAATTGCTATTAGATCTATTAGAGTCGCCTCTTATATTAAGATCTCAATCTAGTTAAATGCCTTAAGCCAGTATTAGTCCGTTGGCATCAACCGACTGCCGATTGATCTAGGTTTAACGTATTTGGGTCAGATCGATATCTTTTTATAAGATATATCGGAGTATTAGCGGATTCACGTTAGACCTGCAGCATCGGCTAGGTTATGAACGCATGTATTTATTTTCTTGATGTATATTTAGGTTAAGTGATTCATATTGTCTCGGTATAGCCGATCTATCCCAGTCACTTAGTTTAAATATGCTTCGAGAAAGCAATTATATGCGGGTTGGTTTCCTAAGCCGATCCGGTAGGATCTAACTTTAACCTTAACGCATGTATCTGTTTATTATTTCTTATTGGTTAGCAGATCAAACCAATTGGCATGCCTAGATCATCACAGGTAGCCAAGGACGGACCTGCACTGGACCTAAGCAGATCTCCCAGGCTAGCACGTGAGAGATTTTTCTCATCAACACAGAGCCATCTCGACTGTAGGTTGAGCCAAATGGTCAAACCCTAAGGACAAGTTTGTGAAAACCTTATTTCCAAAAATGTCTCTTCTATCCCCTCCACCTCTCTTAGATGTTGAACCTGGAGGACAAACCCAGTTGCTCATCAACCGATGGAAGTCAAGTCAAGCCTCAAGCTTCAAGCAAGAGGATCAAGCCGAGCAGCCCGTGTCAGCGTCTCTCGAGGATCAAGTGAAGTCTCTCCAAAGCATACCTAAACCCAATGTTTCCTGGAAGAGTAGTATTGGTAGATCCTAGGTCGTGTGTTGTTTGCTGTGTGTAGGTGTATGGTTCACATCAGTGGTGGAGATGTGACCATACTAGGTTGTTTGCCTAATCAACTTGAACAATAAAAGTTCACTCACATCAGATCAGTATTAAGTGGGTTAAGGTCTTATCTTCAGCAACCTCTCTTTTCCACCTCTTTCATCTCGGCAGCAGTTGGTCAGTGCCAAAGAGAATGAGGACAACAATGAAAACAACAGTATCAGCAGTAAGAGATGCAAGCTCAGATGCAAGTTTGGGGTCAATATCAAAATCAAGGCCAGTTTACCTCAATGCAAGCACCTATTACTCCCGCCAGTGTACCGCCAAGTTTCCATAAGATGATAGCACCAATCCCGCCATCATGCTGGAAGGAAATGCATACCACCGACTATGATTACACCGAGCAAGGTCGGGATGTAAGAAACAGTTCATGGGACATGAACGCCAGGATATCAGCCGAAGATGAGATGAAGTGCTCAAGAAGGAAGGAAGGTTCTGGTCAACTTATCATCAAGAGTTTTGGTATGCCTCCCAATCCGTAAGGAGCGCCTTGTCACCGTTAGGTCCGATGGGAAAGTCACCGATAGCCGAATATCAAGAGGAATTAGAGTCACCGTTACGTGGAACTTTCCATCGTCAACTGGATGTGGTGTTCTAAACCTTCCCGAATGAATAGGCACCCTCAGTATTTTATTTATATGGACTGACTAAGAACCAAGTCTACAGACCAGAGTTCCAAAGAAAACAAAGAAGTTGGTTATTCTCAAGGGTAGTAACCCCATCAGTCGTAGTCAGGCGAAAGCGCCACTACCTTGGTAAGCTGAGCTCGAAGGAAATTTGGTCTACCTCAAAAAGGTTCCGCTTGGAGGCTCAACCAGGCAAGACGATTGGGCAGGACCCCGAGGAGCCAACTGCCAGGTATTGGCAGGTTCACAACATCTCAAGCCGACACGTTCAGCTGTGAAGTACACCTTAACTACTAGGTCAACAGTCCAGTCTAAGGAAGTAGCAATTGAAAACAATCATAGTGAAGATAAGAGGTAGATCAAGCAGTTTCTTAGAGTTCTTGCCGTTCAGACTAGGAGCAGTTCCGAGAATATTCCAAAGCTACGGATTAACTAAAGTCAGTTAAAAGGTTTTAAGAAAACCCCATCAAGCTCATATTCAACAAGGTCAATTCTCAAGTATCGAAGTTGCCAATGTTAATTGTGCAGTCCAAGGAAAGAAAGATGTTTCAACTCCTGCAGCCAGATCAAGGTCAGAGTGAACAGAATCAACCAGTGTGAGTCAGAAAGAAACCGCAGAAGTCAGCAGACCAACCCAACCCCACCATACCTTCTTTTTTTCTAGCCCCGAATCTCGGGACGAGATTCCTATAATGGGGGTTGGTTTTTCACACCCGATTTTCGTTCGGGTTTAAAAATCATTAAATAATTTATTTTCTAGAAATTAAATAAAATAAAAGGCGATTAATCAAGCGAAAGTAATAAAGAAATAAAAATTTCCTTTAAAAATCTTGGCTAGAAATATTTTTGAAATATTCTCCATGCCCTAAAGTACTCTCCAAAATTATTCATGAAATTTTGAAGCTCCGAAATAATTTTAATAATACAAAGAGCATTTAAGTAATTATTTAAATAAATTAATTAATCAGTAAATAATCTGTTTGAATTTTTATTAAATACTTTGAGTGTCTATCTAATTTCAGGATTTTTCTTGGAATTATTTGAGTATTGAAAGTATAGATAAAAATTCAAGGAAGTTTGAAAGGAAAAGTCCGCTTTGCGTCCCTCTGCTACAGTGTCATCTTCCTCCTCCGCCGCCCACTGTTCATCCGAATCAGCCTTTTCTTTCCCTTTCCAAATCCGGCCAAATCACTTGCTCAAATCCAAAATTAATTGCGAGGAATTAATCCTCACCTCTTCCTCTCCACTTCCCTCATAATTCCCCACCCAATCCCGCAATAATTTGTGGTGGATTTTGATTTCGTTCTTCAATGGTTGAGCACCACCATGGCCGGCCAACCTCCTTCAACTCCCGGCCGACCCCGTCTTTCCCTCTCCCCGCGACACTCCCCTCCCTCTCGGCCTATAAAAGGGAGGCCCTCGGCTCCCTTCTCCTTCCCTTTTGCCTCTATCCCGCAAGCCGAGCCGCCCCCACCATCTTCCTGCCTGAACTCCTCTCTCCGCTGCCCCGGCGAGCTCCGGCCGTCCCTCATCATCAAGCTGAGCAGTGCCAGACCACGTCACCGCCACCCTCGGCCCCGCAGCTGCCTCCTCTCCCGGCCTCGCCTCCATTTCGCCCGGAGACCACCACAAGCTCGCCCCCACGGCAACCGGTGGCGCCGCAGCCGCCGCCCCACCTCCGGCCGTCTCGGCCACGCCGCTCGTAGGCCGGGCCGACTTTGTCGTCGCCAACCCCAAAGCACCGTGACATTGTTCTCCACCCCGGCCAAGCCTCATCTTCATCGAAACCCCGCTGCAACACTGTCGGTCGTGCCGCCTCATCCTCGGTCTCACTAAGGCCAACTTCGGTAGCATCTGCCACCTCACTGATGTGTCGCCCGGCATCACCGTCTCCTTTCTCGGCATTGCGGCACCATCCTCTTCCACGTCCACCACTTCCCGCCCTCGGATCGCCGCGAGCTCGCCGTCCTTGTCGCCGTCGAGCGCCGGTTTCCCTCGCGTCGTGCGCCTGCGTCGGCTCTTCTCACTATTGAGCGCACGGTGAGCCGCCCCTCTGCCTGCTCGCCCCTCTGCCATCCTTGCCAGCTGTCGTCATCCCGGCTCTTTTTCCTTCTAAAAATAACTAATAATTGCCTAATAAATCAATTTAATTTTCAGAATCCATTTAAATGGTCCAAAACTTCTAAAATTCATATCTAATCAATACAAACTCTAAATTGGGCCATTTAAATTGTAAAATTCATCTAAAATTGACCTCTACACGTTTGTTTACTTTTCTTGTATTGTTTATTAGTTTTTATTAGGGTTTTTTCTTGTTTTGCGTGCCAGCATGTAGACTTCGTCGTTTCGGAGGTTCACGCTCGGGAGGAAAAGAAGATTTGTTCGAAGGAGCAAGGCAAGTCATGTCATTTTGATCATATTGCTATCCCAGTTTACAAAATTATGTCTATTTAAATTATTGCATTTCACTTTATCAAATTCCCACGTCTATCACTGTTTTATTTAGCCTTACCGATTCTTCTTGTTATAGCCCTATTACTTGTATTATTATGATCCTTGATAACCCTAGGAAAAATAAAACTAGTGAGCACTTTATGTATGTCGTACTCACTAGCAAACTTAGGAATATGCTTAGCCCTGCTTGAATAGAAACAATTAGATGTTTTCAATAATTAGACTAAGGAATAATTTGTAAATGATGGAAATTTTGGTTGTTTAGCCGTGGCAATAAATGTCCCCTTCAAAATTCCCCAAACATGTTTTCGGCTGGGCACGGGGTGCTTGGTTTTGCTAGTCGCACCTCGACCGTCATAAGGACCAGTCTTCGGGCCTCTGTTGCAAAGCATTTTCGTACTACCACCTGTCTAATGGGTAAGGCTTAACACGTCGACTAGTGCGGTCAGAAATAAAAAGGACACGGATAGGGATGGATGAAGCCCTAGGAAGGGTTGAAGCCCATGGGCTAACATCTCGACAAGTGAAGGCTCGTAACGAGTCGAGATGCTCGGGGGCATAGGATCGCTCGCTCGACCTGGGCACTGTGGGGAAGTCTATGTCGGTCTTCTTTGTTTATGGCAGTACTAAGCGATGAGTTATGTCATGGCTTCCGTCCATATGCCATGGTGGCATGTGGCACGTCGCAACACGTGAGGAAGACATGTCTGGTGGGTAAAGATGTACACCTCTGATCAGAGTAAATCTATTCGAATAGCCGCGCCCTCGGTTATGGGCAAACCGAGCAATGTACCCAAGTTAGAGTTTAATTTTTTTTAAAACTGAAAGATTTGGAGTTAGCACATGTTGGCCTGAGTTAAGGCAAGATCGCGTTGAAGCGCGACTTTGTAATAATTTGACTAGAGATATGCTCGTGTTTTATTGAAATGCCTTAAAATATTTAAATGTTTTGAAATGCTGGTTTTCTGCAAAAGAAGCTTTATATATATGAATTCTTTGTACCCCCTTGCATTATTTGCATTCTCCCGGCATGGCTTGTTGAGTAGGGTGGTTGTACTCAGCCTTGCAATTCCTTCCCCCTTTCAGAAGTGTAGTGCCTCTGAGTCGAAGATGGTGTTAGAGGACCAAGGCTCAGACCCCCGTTGAGTTTGCCTGTGGAGTGGAGCTGAAGCCCCGCTAGGATCGTCCTTCTTTTCCGCTATAGTTCTCTTCGAGTGCGGGGACTAAGTGCCTCTTCTGTAAGTATTTATACGCTTTAATTTATGTTTGGATCTGTGTATTGATTTGTCATTTTGTGTACCCTGGTTGGTCCTGGACAGGGAATTAATACACAAAATAGTCTAGAAATTTGGAATAAATTTTTGGGCGCGACAAGCCGGCCTTTTTCTTGTAGCCAATCTCTTTTTTTTGCAAGATGAAAGCTAAATGAGAATTGAAATGTGAAAATTTAGTCAATAAATATTTCAGAAAAGCACATAGTGGCTGAGGCCGAGGTTGAGGAGGGCATCTTGGAGGACTTGGCGTTTCTTCAGGGGCTGGGTCGTCGGCTGACGACGTTTGCACGGTTTTTCTTGTGTCACTCATGGTTGCCGCAGCTTCGTCAACAGCCTCAACAATTTCTTCCTCCATCACTGCTTGATCAATGGCTTCCTCCATATCTGGGTCCAACGTCGGCGCGTCATCGGCTGGGGCTATCTTCTGTTTCTTGGAAGTCTTCTTCTTCATAGCCAATGGATCGGCAGCCGATGGTTTGGCCCTCTTCTTCCTTTGAAGTGCCTCGCGAGTTTGGTCGTGCAGCAGGGAAGATACCCTAGGCGCGTTGAAGCCGATTGATGAAGGGGCGAGACCACCATCATTTGGGATCAATCCTAGAGCATATTGGATATTAACCCGAGTGTTGCTGATGTGAGGAGGGGAGGAATCGGTTGTCTGCAAATACAAGAAGACATGGATAATTTTCTAGAAAGTGTTAGCCGACAAATGAAGAAATTGACAAAGGAAAGAACACTTACTTGAGGAACCGATTCTAGAAGAATGGTGGTGAAGTACATTGAGGTCAGCTGATAGAAAAGATGTCTTTTCAGTTTAATCCACCATCGGTTAAAGGCCGAACTCCTCATCATGGCCAGCTCTAAGTTCTAAATACTACCGAGGGAAGGGCCTTCGATATTTAGCAATTTGTGCATCATCAGCCTGAAGTGATATCTCCCCTGGTTTGGATTATGTCGGTAAAGTACAGACCAATCGGCAGCTGATCCATTCTCATCTGCCTGGAAGCCACCATTGGATGGTAAAATTCATATGACAGAGGGACATTTCTGCCCTGATGGATGCCGATAGGGAGGATACATGGGGAGATTGCAACTGAGAAAACTTCCCTTGACTTTTCATATCTTTCGAAATTGATTTCATTGAACCTAAAGTCATGAGGGAGTTCAAAATCTTCATAGTCTGCATAAGGGAACCAGATTCTTGTATTCTTGGGAAATCCATTATACAAGTTGGTGAACCAATTGGCAAGGAATTTAGCCGATATCTTGGAACCAGAGTAGGAGGTGTCAATTTCTCCATATGACATTCATCGGCGCATGGTGATTTCTTCGTCGTCTTCATTTGTAATCGGTTGTGTCCTTAGAAATTCGGCTTCAACTAGTTCGGGCCTCCCAACAACCTTTTGAGTACGAAGAATCAACCACAGTTGTAGGAACCATCATGGGCCTCCAGTGCTTATAGCCGAATTGGTTGCAATCTTAGCCGATATTGTGTTCATCAATTGGTATAAATAGCCTAGCAGATACTTCCCCAAGGGGATCGGTTGTTTTTCTATGAGGGCTTTAGCTATATGCTGACAGTTTGATGTGGGGCCACAACTTGAGCCACAGAATACAAACTTTTCCAACCACATCATCAGAAAAGCTGCATGTTACCTAGGCTTACAGAGCCGGTTCCCATATTCTGGCTTATAAATCCGTTCCAGCCTCCGAGGTAGCCCTAGTTTTGAAAGAGTACTGACACTTGGTGTTGAATCGGACAGGATTGCCCGATGTGGTAATATCCAAGCCAGTGATCATGGTCACATCTATCAAGGTTGGTGTCATTAGTCCTTGATGAAAGAAGAAGGCATTGAAGGTGTTGGACCAGAAGTAGCTGGCAGCCGATAGCAAGGGTTCGTCTTTGGACATATCAGCTAATGTGAGGCCTAGGCATTGTGCTATCCCTAGTTCTTCCCAGTGAGTGTACTCGCTAGCCGATATCCTAGCATACCATGTTGGCCAAGACTTATCCGTGGAAGGCCATGATTTGAAGGTCTCAATCCAATGTGTTAGGCTAGGGTTCGCTAACCTATAGGGAATTCTGTTGGTTTCGGCATTAATCACTTTGATTGGGTCCTCATTGCTGATTGGGCAAAGAAAGTAGTGATTGATGTGAATAAGAGAAGGGAATGTGATTTGGTGTGCAAGGTGCTACAATGAACAAGGAAGAAAAAGGGCGCATTACAAAATGCAAACGCCAAATTACGGTAAAAAAGGGGGAGTTAAAGCCGATGGGGCTTACCTCTGGAAATTCGGCCGATGGCGCCGTGGACGGGGTGATCGAGGTCGACATCGCTAGGAATGAATTTGTCGCCGCACGGAGATGCTTGCGAGGTTGCCGAAGAGCGCCGGAGAGGTCGCCAGTGGAGATTGAAGTTGTTTTGGGCTAAGGCGACGAAGGCAAAAGTGACGGCGTGAAAAATTCTAAGGCGGTGGTTAATATTTAAAGTAGCATGATGATGACCGAAACAAAAATCCTAAAATCTCTCCAAGATAAGATTCGGCAAATCAGCAACATTAACAATATAGCGGACTTGGGGGGCATGTGTTAACGACCAAATTTGGTAAGCAAATTATCAAGTTTGGAGCTAAGGCCGAAACCGATTTGGAGGGAATCGGGTTGTTTCGAAAACAAAGCGCACGCCAAGTGCAGACCAAATCGCCTAGGAGTTCGTTGGCTGGTAGTCGAATTGGCTAAAGGGACCATTGGCTGATACCGAGTCGGATAAGGATAGTCGATGCAGCCGATTCTGATAAGGATAGCTGGTATGGCTGATCCAGGGAAAAGACGTTGGAATTGTCTTCGGATTTGGATAAAGTGCTTCATGGAGGCTGCCATACATGGATAGAGTCCAGGAAAGGCAATTGTATCTATTGGTTAGGATATATTTTAAATAGTTTCCTTATGGATAATGTAAGTAGAAGGTTGTTTTAGGCATCTATCTGTAATTTAAATTATAATAGAGATAGGAGTCGTGTCTGTCAAGGACTTATCTTGTATCTGGGTATAAATACGACCAAGGACCATGTAAATTATCAACAATCAAGTTCAATACAATCTCGGTGCATCGCCACCCTTTTGTTTTAATAGTTTCAACGAGTTCTTGCTTCTAGTTGGGCTGCATCGAATTCAATCTTCGACAAAAAGGTAAAATCTTGTCATGGAGGCTTGCGCTCTCGGGATTGGTGCTTCCATCATTATAATACTCTAATCCTGTTTACTTAAATCGTCGAGTTATCATATATGCCATATAACCTAGATCGATAATGCAATCTAACCCTAATTGACTAGTTTGTTATTAGATAACAGCCGATAGGGTTAGATATCATCGTCGATTTAGATTATATGGTATATCCACCATCTCGAAAGGTTTTCATAGATCTGTTTAGATCTTATGCTTCTTCTTACGCTTAATGTTGCATCGGTTAAGTCCGACCTATTAAGAATTACTTAGAATCGTAATATCTATCTTATCTCATGATCACTATTAGAGATAACATCGGGGTTTCAGCCGATCTTACCTATTTTAGCTATCTTGTTTGTTTTATATTTACTTGATATGCTAGAGCTGCTATTTATATTAAGATCTCACTGTAAGTAAATATATTAAGCTTGTCATCGATCTGTTAGATTATCCTAACACTTGATCGGTTCATGTTTAATATATTTAGTCTGCAATAATATCTTAGTATAAAGTGGTATCGGAGTACTAGCCGATACATATTAGATCTATGACATCGGCTACGCTAATACATATTAGATCTATGACATCGGCTACGCTATAAATATATATAATCTGCATATTAAAGTATATTTGTACTTATGTGGTTTATACTATCTCGGTACGCTACCAATCTATCCCAATCACTTAGTTTAAATGTATCTTGATATTTAGATTATGTGTCATGAATATCTACAGCCAATCGATTATGTTTAATTTCCTCTGGCTGATTCAGTGCATAGCGCATCGGCTTAACATTAGACGATATGTCATTGGCCACCAGCGGATCGGCTATCGTTTACAGACTAATACTTGCTTTTTGTCTTTGTTTCTTATTTGTTGCACGATTAAACCAACTGGTACGACTACGAACCTAAGAAGCAGTATTTTGGACCTGCACTAGAGTAAAGTAAATCTCTCAGGCCAATGAGCGATTTTTCAAGTCAACGCACCTTCAGTACAATATGGGATCAACAGGCGGTCTAACCGGCGCGTGAGGGTGGTTTGACCGGCAAGAACATCTCCATTGATTCGAGGGTAACTTTTATTTTCGTTAAAAGTTTTTTTTGGGTTTTGATTTTTCCTTACCATTCACCCCTCACTGGTAGGTTTGTTTGATCACCCTTTTTTGGTAGGTTTATTTGCTCTTGTTCGATCCTACATTATATGAATTTGTTGATGTTTCAATAGTTAGAACTTAATGTTCCGTATGCTAAAAAATTTCAATTCATGATTTAAATGTTTTTCACCATTTTAATAATATGAAATATTTTTTATATAGTGATGAAATATTTTTCTACTGTTAGTAAAACAGCGTTCGAATGGACGCTTTTTGAGAATGTAGTCGTTTTGGGAAAAAGAAGGAACGGAAAAGGACTCCACTACATGCTATAGCCAGTTGGGCTCTGCCTGCCACATGTGCCACATCGATTTAGTAATAGTACTGTAATCTATAATAACTATCTCAAATAGTGTTTTCATTCAAAATTTTTGTCTACTCCTGGCTATTTTACACAAAACCCTTGAGTGTTTATAAAATTAACCCACAGTCCGCCTGGTTATTTTACAGAAAACCCCTTGAGTGTTTATAAAATTAACTCGCAATTCATCTGGCTATTTTGCAGAAAACCCCTTGAGTGTTATTTTTGCAGAAAACCTCTTAAGTGTTTATAAAATTAACCCGCAGTCCGCCTGGCTATTTTGCAGAAAACTCTTTGAATGTTTATATAATTAACCGGCCAATGCTGAAATAGGCCTTAGGCAAAGATAACTAAAAATATATATAAATTGGAATTACATAATAATTATGATAAAATAAAATGACCCGTAGTCCGTCTAACTATTTTGAAGAAAACCTCTTGAGCGTTTATAAAATTAACCCACAGTCTCAATGCTGAAATAGGCCTCAGATAAAAACATAAAGAAAAAATATAAATTAAAATTACATGAGACTTTAATTTTTAAATAATTATGATAAAATAAAATGACGCCGTTGTAACGGGCTTACTAATTTAATAATTAAGTAATTTAATAATTAAGAACATCATTGGTGACCGTACTAACCCTCTTGGTGACTCCAACGTGGCGACACCACAGTAGAAGCTATAGCACGCGTGCGTCGTGCCTCAGCCGCTAACTCCTGCGTTCTCCGGCCCCGCGTTGAATCCTCGCAGCTGTGCCCCAACAGAGCAAGAGGAAGCCAATTTAGTTAAATTAAATTATATAAAATCAATGTAGTCCAACAAATAGTCAATATATCCTCGCAGTTGCGGCTACCTGCACTGGTACGTTCATCAATCGCCGATTAAATTAATTGGGATTATTAAATAATTGGAGAAGGTCAACATGTATGTATAGGAGAATTTGTGTGTGCTAGATAGCATAAGGTCCTAGTTTATCTAATTGTATATATGGTGTAAGCTTGGACCACAGTTTTCAGCCAAAATATATTTTCTTAATTGATCTCTGTTGGTCAAAGCAATAGTGCGATCGACGTAGATGGCGCGTACGTTTGTGATGTCATGCGTGCTGTAGTGCCTAATCAGTAACGATACGTCAGCTGATCGTGTTTGATTAGTTGCACGGAGAGATGAAGACGGAGAAATTGATATTTTTAATAATAAAAAAGATTTACATCTGCTGTCATAAGACACACATTCAACAAGGTTTGATATCTAAAACTCAAGCTATAACAAACCCTAACTTCATCTAAACAAGTTCAACTTAAAAAAAACTAAACAAAATCACCTATTATTCGATATGTGAGTTATGCCAGCCAAAATGAAATGAAAAACTCTTTGGTCACGATTTCAAGAGTATAGGTCATTGTGCATAGTATCCTTGTCTTTCTGTGATAACAAATAACCTCCATTAAAAAAAAGTTCATTTTACTTCCTCAAATATTTTCATTAAATCACTTAACCTCCTAAATTATTTTTCTCATTTAACACACTAAACTATTAAAAAGGGTACTGTCTAATATTATTTTTCTTCTTTGTTTATTTTTATATAAGTTGTATTTTAAAATGAATTTGTAGAGCCATAAATCACATTATTATCAATGTTCCAAAATAGTTTTCAAAATTTTGTGTGACTTTTTTTGTTAAATATCGATAACGCCTGATTAATCGACATAAAGCTTTAGCCCTTAACAAAATTAGCTTTTTAATATATTTTGACACTCCTTTTAACCAATTATCAAGAATATTTTTGGCATTACATAAAGGGAAAATGTTGAAAGCAAACAAGACTCTTCGCCAAGCAAAACATGCAACGTGACACAGTAAAAAAAGATATTGAATAGTGTCTTGCATATTAAAAAATAACATTGCTGGTCTCCCTTCAATCTCTTTTGGCTAAGTTATCTTTTATTAGGATTACTTATGTGATGAAATTGATATATGGATATTTTTCATGTGTTTGATCCGTAATTTCTAGCTTTCAGATTTATGTTTGGAATTTGAATTTCTGTTCCGATTTTTTCCCTTGAACATGAATTGACCGTGATGTTCTCCAGGACCAAATGGAAGGTAGGTTGAAACTGGTGGTCGGTTTTGGTTTATATATAGTATGTTCAAAATATTTCTCTTTTCTTTTTCCGTATGCTTCAGTACTGGGCTATATCGGTCCTTCTTCATATAACCGTATCTTCCACGCATACATATGCGTATAATCTACGGTACATATCGATTTGTATTACCATTCAAATTTGAGCACTAATTACTAGTTTAACAATAGTATGTCAGTACGTACGTAAATTGGTAACGAGTAGAATCGACCCAAATCAAAAATTAAAGAGGATTCACGCCATACTTATAATTTATTTTTTAATTAATATAATTATTGATATGAGGCTAGAAATAGACGAGCTACCATATCAAATACCGCGCCAATAGAAATGTCGAACGACAGTTCAGTACAATACATCAATTAAACACGAGAGATACATACACATACATACTGGTTAATGCACACGGTGCGATAAAATATCAAAACATGATTAAAGTTATATATAAATATTTTTTGAGGCAATTAAGATTTCGAAAAAAAAGAGAACCATCTATTTAACTAACTACAAAAGAAATGCAACCATAAAATTAACTCTCTCAGCTTCCATAATGATTCTGCTCAATTCAAAGCGTGTATTAACTGAGTAACCAGTCAAAACTAATACAGGACCAAACTGAAGTTGTCCATAAAGAGAGACAAGATCGAGGAGATCTATTACATGTGGTAGCCACGACTTTGGCCCGAATTTCCGGCGGTATGTTCACGGAATGCCGTGTCGCTGAACCAGTAGCAGCTAACGGATCTGATCTGCGGCCGGCTGGCATGCAGGACGAGAGAGGAGATATCTTAGATGCTAGCGAGGTGACAATTGAATTGACAATCTCTCTACTCTCTTCGTCCACAAAATATTAATAAATTTCAACTAATAATCCCTTATTTGCTACTTTAATCAATAATATTTATAAAAGTAAATTATTTTAAAATAAAAGGAGGTGTATATTATGGTAGTTTGTTTAAAGAAAAATCTAACAATACTATTTTTACATTATCTATATATTATTTTTAGGTTTGATTTAGGCTTAGTTTGAATCTACAATTGATTTAATTATGCTTTTCTTTGACATATAAAACGATAAAAACTACTACTGTAATTAATTACTACTTCATAAGTACTAACTTTTACAAACTTTAAAAATATAATTAATTAATTTTTAAGATAAACTTTTTATAAAAGTATTTTATATTATTTAACGATTTGAAGAGCCTGTTTACGTTCACTACAATGGGAACATTCATCCGTGTCGGACGACAACCCTCATCCGTGTCGTACAGCATTCGTCACAAAGACAAAGATCGGTAGTGTGAGAAGTCATCTGTGTCGGGCAAAAACCCATCACCGATGCACTTATCTTTGTTGGGTCTAAACTAAAGCCCGTCACGAATGACAGTCATCTGTGACGGGCCTAAACTAAAGCCCGTCACGGATGACAGTGATCGGTGACGAGCCTAAACTAAATCCCATCACGGATGACAGTCATCCGTGACGGTCTTAAGTTTAAGCCCGTCATCGATGACTGTCATCCGTGATGGGCTTTAGTTTAAGCCCGTCACCGTTGAGTATTTCTCAAACAAAAAAATATTTTTTTGCTAGCCTCAGGTCTTTTGCTAGCCAATTATTCACATATACAATTATTCACAGAGAAATATATTTCCATTTTCAGCATCTCCACTCAGATATACAATTATTCACAGGTAACCCAATTCAGAACTTACATATGACATTCATATATTTTACACATCCATTCATATATAATTTATTTTGAAATGGAGGAGAATGAGTATTTGAATTTATCTGAGATCTATACATGTGAAATCTTAATTGACCAAATATCAAATTTATCCTTCTCCATCTTGTGTTTTGCACCATTTCAGTTATTAAACTCACCAATGAGTTGTGCTTCTCTACATGCATAAAGTAAAAAACCTCCAAGTTAAATGCATCGAATATCTCCCCGCAAAAATGCATTAAATTGTTACAAATATTGGTAAGTGTCTTGACAAAAAGATAATTAAGTAATCACAACCTCACAAGTTGTTTCTCTATATATTGTTCCTCTTTTGCCCCTCTCTATTTTTTCTTTTTATCTGCTCTGGACCTTTTTTTCGAAAAACTCAACTTTTTCTTTTTATTTTTTAATATTTTTTCATGACTTAGGAGCACACGAGAGGTAACCATAAAAAATTTGAGCCTAAACAAGTAAAAGACGTGGGAGGTGAAAAATTCAGAAGACGCGCTCAGAATTGGAAAGAACTTTCAGGCTCAAAAATACAATCTTTCGAGCCGTTTTGGGGGAAAATAAAATCATCGAACGCGGCAAAGTTGTATGGAACATCTTTCTGATCGATTTTCATATATGGAATGTCTCAATTGGAATCCGTATGCAAAAGTTATGACCGTTTTAAAAAGCGACGCCGAATTAGAGGACAAAACGAAAACAATATGCGCAAAAACTTGTTACACGTACACAAACTAGACATGACGGTGAGAGTTTGATGAAAACAAAGGAGGAAAACGGCGGATACATGTCATTCATCTCAGATGTATACATGAGGGACTTACCTGGAGCGTGGTGGCGCTTGGTGGCCGGCCTCGGGGACGATGGCGCTCGGTGGCGGTGAGGGAGAACGACAGCATCGGGCTCGGGAGGGTGCAAGGGACTGCGGCGACCGGCTCCGAGAGACAGCGGCGGCGGTAGGGTTTGCAATGTGAGGACTTAGAAAATTTTCACGCTCATGTGTAGATCTGAATCGGCTCTCGGGTTAGGTTAAATGATTTCGAAGCATATCATGTGTTGGAGCCCATCACCGATAACACTTATCGGTGACAGGCCTAACTGTTATCTTAATCAGGCCTCTAGGTAGAGCCTGTCACCGATGACACTCATCGATGACGGGACTAACTATTATCTCAATCGGGCCTCAGGTTGGTGCCCGTCGCCGACAAGTGTCATTGGTGACTTGAGGCCCGACAAAGATATCGTAGGTTATCATTGTCGAGCTGTGATTTGAGCCCATCATGGATAGGTATCATTCGTGACGGGCTCGAGTTTTTTTCACATCTAACATGTTTATGCGAGTATTTTTTGTCGGTCTCTTTTTAGACCTATTTGAGATAACTTCGTTGTGACGGTCCGTAAAATCTAGACATGTGAGAACCCGTTATAGATAACAGGATTGTACTAGTGGTTAAATATTGAGTTGGCAGGTAGTTCTTCGGAGAATCGCTTAAGATCGCAGCCTTAGCACTGTTCGGAAGGACTTGTATTTGTTGACAGAAGAAGTACACTAGCAGCTGCTCCTGGTAGTGGGCGCCACTAGAGGCAAAAAAAAAAAAAAGGCCACACAATCACACGCGTACATACACATATGAGCCACATGGAGACATGGGAAGCTGACCCCGCAACCGACCATGGCCGTTTTCGCACATGATCACCTAGTTTCCTGATATTATCATGTAACAGCTATCTTGCACACGCTGGGGTGCGTGTTGGTGGGCAAGTGGAGAAGAACCTTTTCAGTTCAATTCCTCCCCTTTTCATTCTTTTTTTCCAAACCTTTTAGGGAATGTATCTGCGCTGCAAACATTATTTAAAAAGTTTGGATAATGTGTATACTGTTATTATGCGCTCGAAATTCTATATTCTATTATGCGTGGTACTCAATTCTCTTTTGATATATAGACGATATATGTGCGCTACCGAAAGGAATATATGGTTAATTGAATGAATACTCAATGTTCTTAATTATCTGGTCACTGTGAGAAATGGAACGTGCTCACATTCACTACGGGAAAGCCCTTGTTTGCCGAGTGTTTTACTGTTTGCCGAGAGCTTTCCTTTGGACGCTCGGCGAAATACATGTTTGGATAGAGCGCTCTCGGCAAACAAAAACACTCGACAAAATATGCTGTTTGTCGAGTGTTTACACTCGACGAAAAAAACACTCGGCATATATTATATTTTATCGAGAGCCCTCCTCAGACACTTGGCAAAAAGGTTAATTTTGCCGAGTGCCACTTTGTGGCACTTGGCAAAAATGTAACGACCGTCACCCAACGACCGAAACGACGTTTCCTAAAGGTCTTTGCCGAGTGCAAGGGCTGGATACTTGGCAAAATTGAAACTTTGCCGAGTGTCTACCCAATGCTCTCGGCAAAAGGCAATTTTGCCGAGCGCTTTCCATTGGCACTCACCAAAAAATTATAAAATTTTTCTCCCCACCCTCCAAACTTTCTCTAATATGTAAAAACAACATGTCAATCATAATTATAAATTTTGGTATTTTTTAATTTGTTTTGCTATATATATTTGATTTATTTTATTTTTATAATTTTTTGTCAAGTCTTAAATTTGAACTGCAAGTGATAAAAAGGAATAAAATAAGTGGAAAAATTATATTTGATGTTATTTAGACCTGTTTGAGTCATTATCCACAAAATGAGATTAAATTCAAAAATTTTCTTCACGGAACATGACTAGGAACCTATTCACCGAATGATTTTAAAATTAAAAATAGCAAATGAAGTCAAAAAATCATGAAAATTGTCTTAATGTCATGATATTATACGTCGAGGCTCGGGTAAAAAATTGAGAAGGTTTCGAATATTTTATCAGGACGACGTTCACAAAACCATGGATTATCCGAAGAAGATTATAAGTGTTGAGAAGGATAAGTTAGATTTGGAGAGAAAGTGACGGGCGAATTATCGTTTGATTTCAAAAATTATTCCACAGGCAATAATTAGCTTATATTAGTTTATGGAAAAATTTGGTAATTTTTAAATCAGTTTGATAATTTTTAAATAATTAGAAGCGTAAAACGTAATGTTTTTTTGCCAAGAGTAGCACTCGGCAAAGGAAATACACATGGGAATTTTTTAAAAACCCGAAGAATACTTCTCCGAGTGCCGGTCAGTGGAACTTGGCAAAGTCGTTTTGCCGAGTGCCCCGATCCGGCACTCGAAAGCGAATGTTTGCCGAGTGCCGAGATCGGGACACTCGGCATACGGCACTCGGCGAATGTTGTTATATATGGCCGCATCTCCTCACCCAAGCTTTTCGCACTTAGACAAAATTTTCCCCAAACCACCGCGTACCGCCGCCCACCGCAACGAGCCGCCGCCGCGCCGCACTACCGGCGCTCCGCCGCCCGGCTCCCGGCGCCCGCGCCGCCGTCCCGGCGGCCGCCCGCCTCCGTATCGCCGCCCGGCAGGCACGGCCGGCCGCCTCCCCACCGGCGACGCCGCCCGGCCGACTCCCTCCTCCCGACGCTCTCCCGGCGCCGGCCGTCCCGTCGACTCCCTCCCCCGCGCCCTCCCCGCCCGCCCGCCCCGGCGCCCCCCCGACGCCCAGCCGGCCCGCCGCCACTCCGCCGCCCGCCTCCCTGCCGCCGCACCCCGGTCGGCCGCCTCCCCGCCCGCCGACGACCTCCTTCCCGCCGACGCCCTCCTCCCCCACCCGGCCGATGCCGCCCTCCTCCTCCTCGTAAACATGTCTTGTCTTTGTTTTTTCTTTGTTATTGCAACATTTAGTTCAAACAAAATTAGATTTGTTAGTGTATAAACATTTAGTTTAAACTATGGCAATATTTAGGTTATTATTGACACATCGATATAATATCATGGGTGTTTATTAAAACGAGTGATATTTAGGTATTTATTAAATACAATGGTATGGTAAAAACAATGATACATATCTATACTCCTTTGATTTGCGTAGAAAATATATGCTATATGCACGTATATATTTTGAAGTTTATTGTATGCATGTATGTTCGAAGCCTTTTTTTTAAGATGATGAATGGAGTCGCATCGCGCAGCCATGCCGTCGCTTGTGTGCCGGCCATCGAGCCGTGCTTCCCTATTTTGCAGGTGCCGCTGTCTTCACCGTCGTTTGTCTATGTATAACATAACCTTAGGCGTCTCCCGTTCGAAAGAGATACTGATGAAAATATGCGTCTTCTTGCATATATTTAACCGTATCTGTTTCGAATTGTCCACGTTTTTTGGACAGCCTGAGGATGTGTAGATGAGTTTAGTTTCCATGATCTAGTATTCTGGTCCGACTCAGAATTTCGGTAGTATCTCCTAGTTGTTCTCCGGATACACAATCTCCCTGTCGGGACGTGTATTTGGAGAACAGCGGGGAGGTGCTGCCGAAATTCTGTCTCGGAGCGGAGTACTAGAGCATGGGAAGTAAACTCATCTACACATCCTCGGGTGGGATTAGGACCTATCTTTACCTATTAGACAGTATAGGCACTCGGTAGATGGAAATAATATTTATATGATTGTTCGATATGATAGAGGATGGATGACCGTGAGTGGATGTATATAGACCGCTCAAGTCACGGTTCGTTGACCGATGAATGGATCGAGAAGACCGATGCTTTCTTAGAACCTGCATTTGCCAAGGTTAAAGGAGCGTGTACCACATGGTGTCCCTGTAGCATATGTAATAACATGAAGCGACAAACAAAAGAGATCATGGGCAAACACCTTTGCAAGAATGGTTTTACAGCTGATTATACCCGGTGGACTATTCTCTTTTCCTTTTGTGCAGCCTCAGTCGGCGGTATCAAATAACCCCAGTAATGACCATGGAGGTTGGCCTCCGTTTCCACCTCGGTAATTTTCTTTGAACAATTGTAATTGTGGACTACCTATTGTGAACTACTATGTTTTCTTCGAATTTCGATTGCGAATTGTGGACTACCTATTGTGAACTACTATATTTATGTTTTGTGGATTGTGACTGTGACTACGATTGTGGATTATATTTATGTCTTGTGGATTGCGAATTGTGGCTAAGGTTATTGTAATTGTGGTTGTCGATTTGGTTGTACTGATTGGGGTTGTGATTGGGGATGTGGAATGATGCTTATGGGGTTGTGGAATGATTAGGGTTGTGAATGTGATGTATATTTTAAAAATTTGTTAAATATGCCACTGAACAAATGAAATAGGGTTAAAACTATCACTTTGCCGAGTGTAACACTCGGCAAAGAAGGCCTTTGCCGAGTGCAATGGCCAAAACACTCGGCAAACTGGGGTTCTGGGAACCCTCTTTGCCGAGTGCCCAAACTTCGCCGAGTGCATTGACAAAAGCACTCGTCGAAATTCCCCTCTTCGCCGAGTGGTTTTGCCAAAACACTCGGTGAAGCTTATATTTTCGCCGAGTGTTTTTTGTTGGCACTCGACAAATGTAAAATGTTCGCCGAGAGTATTTTTAGGCTCTCGGCGAAATTTTTCGTCACCGTCCACCCAACCTAACGTGTATCATTTTTTGCCGAGTGTCGAAGGGACACTCGGTGAAGATTTCGCCGAGTGCCCGATGGAAAACTCTCGGCAAAGAGCTCTTTGCCGACCCAAAGTTCACCGTGTGAGCTATGCCGAGTGCAACACTCGGCGAAGTCTTCACCGAGTGTTTTAAAGCCTTCGTCGAGTGTCCCAGGCACTCGGCAAATAGGGATCTCCCGTAGTGATTTAAGGACATTATATTTCTATTTGTGATGGAACATCTGTTATTACATTATTGTACTCAAAGCATCCGGCTTTAAAGGAAACCATCATATATATATATATATATATATATATATATATATATGTATATATATATATATATATATTGTGCCGACAAGGTCACACATTGCATGCCTTATTGGCTTGATAATAATTGTTACATGCATGTAGTTAAAACTAGGGAGGTAAGTAGGTCACAATTTAAATGGTCTATCTACTTAAAATTTAAATTTAAGCAGGTACTAATTTAAATGTTTAAGTAGGTACAAATTGATCAAATTCTGGGACAACACAATACAAATTGATCAAATTCAAATGTTTGGGACACATTGATCGACCACGCTTAACGTTCAAGTCTTACGAGTTCTTGATGATCTGTACGTTCGAAAAAAATAATTCTTCCTCCATCCCACGGTATAAGGCATATACACATTTTAAGACTCAACTCGTAAAATATTTGACCAACAATTATTCTAATATAAATCAAATATTGTTTGGTGAAAAATAACATTATGAGTAAATTTTACAAACTACATATAATATGATTAAATTATTACAAAACTATATGTAAGACATTTTATCACAAAGCTTTATATTTAATACCAAGTATCATAAGATTATAGATTTAATATTAATATTATTAGAAAACTAAAAATTTTAGAGTTAAATCTACTGATGCTATCTTCAACCCATACATATTATATGTTTTTATTAAATTGGAGCTAAACTAGAAGTTTTGTAATAATTGTGTTACTAAATATGTAGTTTTGTGATACTTTATCATAAATCTGATAAATTTATTGTTAAATTTTTAGTTTTTTGATACACCGGCTGAAATCTTTAGTTTTGTATGGTTTGGTTAAAATATATGTAGTTTTGTGAAATTTATATTAATAATATTGGGTTGTCATTTGAAATTTATGGTTAATATTGTTGTTACCAACCCTATTGATACGAAAAACTAAAAGTAAAAAAAGTTTTAGACACCATATCAAATTATACAATTGTTTGACGGATATGGAGTATAATAACACAAGACACTGGAAGATCACTCAGTCAGTACGATGTAAATATCTGAGGACCCAAGGGTCAAACCGAAAAAAATATACTACTAGTGAAAAAGACATAGCCCATCTCTCTCTCTTCTTGTCTTCAACGCTGCTCGCGGAGCCAGTCAAATCCCCGCGGCCAACGTGCAAGATGTGCGCCTTAATCAGCAGCGCTTGCTTTCCTTTTCCCTCCCTTTCTCTTTCCAACCCTGCCAGCCAACACGTCTCCTCCCTCTCCCGCCAGAAAATATGCACCACGAGCGCGCCGCGTCCTTCTTCTTCTTCTTCTCTTCTCTCTCTCCCCGCCTCCTATAAATAAGCTCGCCCCTCCCAACCCCCCTCTTCCCTAACCCCAACCTCCTCAGCAAGCTCCACCACTTGCTTGCTGCTGGAGTGCTCGGTCTCCGCACTCCGCTCCAATGGCGATACACCTCCCGGCAACCAACCCGCCTCCTGGCCTCTATGCCGCCAAGACGCCGTCGTCGCAGCGGGCGGGGAACCATGCGACCGCGGCAGCGGCAGCGGCGGTGGCGATGATGCCACAGACGACGGTCGGCGTGTCGTCTTCGTCGTCGTTGTCGAGCGTGGCGGTGAAGAACAGGCAGGCTGCGGCGCCGGTGGTGAAGAGGAGGACGGTGGAGAGGGAGGAGGGTGGCAGAGTGGCGGCGTTGGCGAGCGTGTGGAGGGAGGTGCAGGGGGAGAGGGACTGGGAGGGGATGGTGGGGCCGGCGCAGGCGTTGCACCCGCTCCTCCGCGGCGAGATCGTCCGGTACGGCGAGCTGGTGGCGGCGACGTACAAGGCGTTCGACCTCGACGCCGCCTCCAAGCGCTACCTAAACTGCAAGTACGGCAAGGCCCGGATGCTCGACGAGGTCGGCATGGCCGGCGCCGGGTACGAGGTCACCAGGTACATCTACGCGGCGCCCGACCTTGCCGCCGGCCCGCCGTGCCCGAGCCGGTGGATTGGGTACGTCGCCGTGGCAACGGACGAGGCGGTGCGCCGCCTCGGTCGCCGCGACATCGTCGTGTCGTTCCGCGGCACGGTCACCGGGTCCGAGTGGGTGGCCAACATGATGAGCTCCCTCGCGCCGGCGAGGTTCGACCCGGCCGACCCGCGCCCCGACGTGAAGGTCGAGTCGGGCTTCCTCTCCGTCTACACCTCCGACGACGCTACCTGCCGCTTCACCTGCGGCAGCTGCCGGAACCAGCTCCTCTCCGAGGTGACGCGTCTCGTCGCCAAGCACAAGCACGAGGACGTCAGCGTCACCCTCGCCGGCCACAGCATGGGCAGCTCGTTGGCGCTCCTACTGGGCTATGACCTCGCCGAGCTGGGTCTTAACCGCGACGCCCGCGGCGGCGCCGTGCCCATCACCGTCTTTTCTTTCGCTGGCCCTCGTGTCGGCAACACGGCGTTCAAGGACCGGTGCGATGAGCTCGGCGTCAAGGTGCTCAGGGTGGTCAATGTGAACGACCCCATCACCAAGCTACCGGGCATCTTCTTGAACGAGAATTCTAGGGTTTTGGGAGGCAAGCTCGAGCTGCCATGGAGCAGCTCATGCTACACCCATGTAGGAGTGGAGCTTGCCCTAGACTTCTTCAAGGCAAGAGACCCAGCTTGTGTGCATGACTTGGAAGCATACCTAGGGTTGCTCAAGTGCCCTAAGATGACAAAGGTAATCAAAGAAGGGGAGGATCTCATTAGCAAGGCCAAGAAAATTGTTCTTGACCAAAGTTTTGACACTTGGAGGTGGCAAATGGCTGCAATTCAAGTTGGTGACTTGGTACAAGCCCTAGGAATGTAGGCCTATACATGGTTTTGTTTTTCTTTCCCACGATTTTTGAGGGAAATGAAGGCTGTCATACCCTTGTAAATTTAATATTTTTTGTGGGGTAAATCAGGTAGATCGAAGACATAGTTCTGGAAAACATGCATACAAAATATATAGGACATTGTTCATCCTCATGCATGCAAGTTAACCAATTGTATACAACAACTGATTGTATACTGAATATATATGTACTCCTTCGCGTCCATATATGTTCAAGTTTTCTTTGACTTTTATGTCTCGTAACTAATCTAGCACTTTATAAACCATGGGATAACAAAATAATAGTAATTTAGCAAAATTATGTGGATCAGAACCTTAAAAAAATATACGACAAATGGCACTAAATATTATGTGCATCAGAACCTAAAAAAATGGGAAGGAAAAAAATACGTTTCTTGTTCGTGTATTTTATTTCCAATTTTTATATAGAGTTCATTGGGTGTAAAAAAATGCAACATTTGTCAATAAAAGAAATTCTGATTAAATACTTTGAACATTCGAATACAATATTTCTTCACCATTATTAAATTCAGAAAGTTCCTTATAAGGTTTTTCTTTCTAAATAACAGCCATGGTATTTTATGTATAAACATAATATTTGCAGTGACTGGCCTTAATTTACATAATAAGATTAAACTGTTTTTCGGTCTATTTTATTAAAAAAACATATTATCTCAACCTAGCATGCTAAAACTCTTTCAAAAAAGTAAAAGAAAAACTAATACCGCACACCTCTCAAGTCAATCAGACCTACACAAACTTGCAATAATTGACAAAGGCAAACGAACATACCACTATATACCATTCTAGGGTAAATCAGGAAGACATAGTGGAAAAACATATAACCTAGGACATTGTTCATGCATGCGAGTTAACCAATTATACGAAACAACGTACTGATTATACTGAATATATATGTACTCCTTGGCGTCTGTATATTAATTCAAGTTTTCTTCGACTTTTAGTTCTTGTAACTAATATAGCAGTTTTTACTATTACATCTCATAACATAAAATAATAATAACAATAATAGTTTTTATTATACACTAAATATGAATATATATTAATATACAATTTATCTACATATGACATATCCTAAAAAAATACTATACTTTTGACTACTAATTTGCAATTTAAAAATTATGTTGATCAGAACCTAATTTTTTTGTGGGTAATAAAAACCTTACAAAATGTGACGCATGGTAATAAAAATTATGTGGATCAGAACCTTAAAAAATTGGGAAGGAAAAAAATGATTCTCTGTGTGTTCTTTAGTTATAATTTTTGCATAGAGTTTGTTGGGTGTAAAAAATGCAACATTTGTCAAAAGAATCTGATTGAATACTACGAACTTTACTAGAAAAAATTGTCATCCTTATTAAATTCAGAAAGTAGTTACTTTCCTTGGAAGATATTTTTTTAAAAAAAATATCAGCCATGGTATTTTGTGTATAAAGTAAATATTTGCACTAGCTGGCTTTAATTCACAAGATACAATTGAATTAATCTTTTGTCGACTTTTGATTCAAAAATATATTTTCTGAATTTTTCCTATCATCTAAACTCTGAGCTAAAATACTGACAAAATAGTAAAAAAAATCCTAATGCTGCACACCGCTCAATTCAATTAGACCACACAAACTTGCAATAATCGTCAAAGACACAAACGAACATATACCGTGACTGTTACCGGCTTGACTCAGGCTGATGACGAAATGCATGAAAGAAGCATCTTACATTTCTAATCAGTTCCTACTAACAGTTTCAAATGTTCTACAGTATGTGATGTACGCAATCGTCAATTGTATACATTTCTCCCTTTTATCATTTTTAAAAGCCTGTTTTAACTACAGGCATTGTGTAATTACTACTACAATTAAGATAAAAATGAATCATGTGGAACACTGCCATCCCTATGTTAGTGATAGCGGAAACCAAGAGGGAAAATACAAAACTAGCATTTCTGATAATTTATACACATCTTAAAAAAGCCTTCCTCCAAAAAAAACATTCCCTCCCCTTCCCATATTAACCGCTCTTAAAAACCCAAAAACTCAACTTACAACGAAAAGCAGGTATAGAAAGATATTTAATCATACCACGATCCCATTTGCAATGTACGGACGTGTAACTAGTCTTGAAAAAAATGGGTGTCTTTTTAGAACATGACTTACAAGTACAAGTTAAAGAATTTGCAATAGTAGAAAACAAAATAATATGGTAAATTGTATTGCAAAACCTAGATGATGCACAATGTTGGTCATAATAAATTATTTTTATAACAAAAAACCATAATGCTTTTTAAATAAAAATCACTATTTTCTTGTTGTAATTAAATACTATTATAGCGTATCGTCATAGTTCCAGCTATGTGCTCATTTCCACCTGATTTAAGCACCACTCTGAGGTGTATACTCTCTTTTGCTTTCATGATCTCTCTTTTTATTTTGGAGACATGGCTACTTCTCTTTTTTTGCGAGAAGATATGCCGCCTTTGGACTTTAGAGAGATCACAAAGAGTTTGTAGAGTACTTGAATGGATGGATGGGTGGATGGTTAGCGACCACTTCCAATGTAGGTTTTTTCTTTGCATGTAATCAACATATGACTTTGGTAGGAATTTATCATCATTGAGGAACTCATCATTTTTTTGCTTTTTGAACATAAAAACTACGGATTCAAGTTTCACTTAGGACAAGATCATAGCAGCTCTACTTTACCATATCATATCCCACAACAACCTAGATTTAGATTATGCACTTGCCACCCATAAGTTTTCAAGTTCAAGGTAATATACTCGAGCCAACAAAATCAAAACTTGAAGAATGCTAAGTTGTAAACTATACACAAGAGGGAAATATAACAGAGCAACTATCATTAGTTCAAAAGTGAAGGAATTAAACATGGTGATCTCCATCTCCATGTTGATGTAGAGGATCTCCATCTTTAGCACCGTTCTCCAGAGTGCTTGATGCTTACTTTTTTCAAACTAAGCTACTACTCTAAAAGCTATAAACTGAAGATTACATCGACACGCAGGTCGTGAAAGAATATTACATGCATCATATACATGAAAGAACATTACATGCATCACATACATGCAATAATATTACATGCATCATATACATACAATAATATTACATGCATGACATACATACAATAGGGCCATGCCATCTCAAAACATTCTCTGCGAAAACAAGTTAGACGTAGAACCGTATTCTACCTATCACAGAGATATGATACAGAGACGCTATAAAAGGGGTACGCACATGGCGGTCCCGCTAGCATAAAAGGGGGTACGCACATGAAAATCACAGATCCAATCTATGAAATCGCTTATGGAAACCACATTGGCATAATCACATTATGTTGATCCGAGACACTCTCAAGGGACATGATTTACATAGGTGCAAGGTGGCAGTCATAGTCGGACTAAAAACAACATCAGCACAATCACATTATACCAATCCAAGACTATCTCAAGGGACACCATCCTGAGTCCGACTCATACTCATCCAGAGTACTGTGGAAACCGCATCGACACAATCACATTATGTCAACCCGAGACTATCTCAAGGGACATAGTTTTCATTAGCAATCTATACTGCATGATTCTTTCCTTTACTGACCCCTTATACCGATTGATCTAATTAACCCGTGTGCCAAAACTTGTAATAGATCCAATCTATTACAATATCATATCAATATATGAATTAATCTAAATCCCAGACTACGCAAGTCTAGCTCTGTTCAACGCCGATCGCCTGTGTGCTAGCACTGGGCGCGCGACTAGGATTTGGCTCGAAGGTGGCGGCTAGGGTTTGCTCGTGGCAGATCTCAACTCACGTCTATTGTGAATTGCTTTCTTTCGATCTCCACCCCTTGCCTCTGTATTTATAAAGTTAGCCAACTGGGCCTAGAGGGCCCATCGGGACTCTACCTCTAATCGGATTCTTATTCAAACTGAGCCTTATCCTAGTTTAACTCGAATACTTGTTCCAACCCATTAAGTGTGCAACCCTATAGGTTCATGTATACTTGGTTACAATCTGAGAACAGTTCTCGGCCGACCTGTCAATAGCGGCCCCTAGTAGAGCGTATTGACATCAAAATATACATAAAAATCATATCGGTTGAACCTGTAATGTGTGCATAAATCTCTTTGCCTCACGATACCAATTAAGCTATAGGCAAGACATGTGTCATCCAATCAATAGCTTAATCATTCAGTCGATCTCGTATTGGATTATCTATCTATTGTTTGACTCCTCAATCAACTCGGCATGACCATGCACTTCCATAATCCATTACATTGAGGGGCCCAGAGATATCTCTCCCATAGGAGGGGCAAATTCTATCTTGATTATTCATATCCCACTACATGTTTCATGGCAAACCCAAAGACTACTTTTATAACTATCCAGTTGTGGTGTAGCGTTTGATAGTACCTATGTAAGCCATTACACATGTTGGAATCCATGATGGTCTCAGGTCTAAGGACTTTGCACCAACACTACTTGAGACCAACTGATGGCTCATCAAATCCCTGTAGTGTCTCAAGGTAGGTCTATCAAACAACATGTTCTCTAACATGTGTTCACGTTATTGATTTGATATCTCCATACCATGATCCATGAGACATGATCATCAATCAATACACATGCTGATCTTAGAATCATATTCATTCCATATATATGATATATGATCAGGGATCATTTAGAAATAGATTCATATTACATAAAGAGTCTCATGAATAAGTCACATACTTATTAATCAATACAAGTTATCTATTTCATGAAACGGAATAACACTTTATTAATTAATACATAAACATTGACTATGATATCCAACATATCCATGTTTTCTCTAGGGCATATCACTAACACTTCCCACACATGTGCAAACTCGTGTCATCCTATGGCTTGCCAAACATTAAAGAAGTCAACATCCATACCTGCCTTGGTGAGCAATTTTGGGTCGTATGCTCGGGTGTGAGCAAAGTCCTGGTCTTTGAGAATGGTGTAGGCTTGTCACTCTCGATCATCCCTAAGATCGAGGTCGGTGTCAAAGAGGGATGGTGGAGTGTTGGAGCTTGCTTCTCCCCTCGTTGTAGCTGCTTGTGGTTCCTCGTCTCATCGGGCTAGGTGCATAGCCGGCAGACGGACCCGAGCTTGAATGGCTCGAGCTCGACCCCGTTGCTTTGCGCATAGCGCCAAACAACCGCTTGACACCTTTTTTCGTACCTTCAGCTGAAAAGAGCAAGAACAACACAAGAACACTCGAGACAGGTTAAGTGTTAGTTCAAAGCAAGTTAGCCATCCGAGAGTTAGTCGTTCTTGTGGAGCTTGGTTGCCACCACAAATCGTTCTTGTGGGCGAGGTTGCACCAAAAAATCATTCTTAAAGCACAACACGTGGACGAAACTCAAGATGCAAAAAACTTGGGAAATGTTTTTGATGAACTTAGAGCAAGAACACCATGAGAACTCAAGGGAGGATTGGAGAACTTGAGAGCAACTAGGTGCAACTCAATTTGGGGCAAGGAGAGCAAGCTCCATGCCTTGGCTTTTATAGAGAGAGCTCACCCTTGGTTCGGCCGAACCAAGGGATGTTCTTCTTCCCTCCAAACTTTGGATTCCTGAACACAATCATCAATGCTTGCTGCACACAAAAGTTGAACACAAATAGGCACAATCATGATTCGGCCGAACCATGATGGAGGCCTTTGGACCCCACCCAAGAATCCATTGTTCAATAGTAAATTTTTGCTTAGCAATGTGCAGGTTTGGTGTTGGAATCCAAAGGGAACTTTTTTTCATGTAGTGCACAAGAATTCTCATTATTAAAAATCTAAGTTCAAATAATTTTTCTATGCATGATTCAAAAAATTCAAACATGCTATGCGAGTATGCATAATTGGAAGTCAAAAATTTCAGGGAAATCAAATATGCATTTGGAAAATTAAATATGAGGTAACTACCGATTTACCAGTCGGCAAGGACTCACCATTTTTAGTCCGATGAATGGGACTTCCTCCGTACGATAATGTCAATGTCACGATGCTTGGTCTTGGAGAAGTGGACGCAGATGGCTACGCTTGTTTCACTCGCCACACCTTTTTGGTTTTCCTTTGCTTGCTTGGTGTGATCGAGGACTTTTCAGACTTTAGTGGTGGTGGTTTAACTGACACCTCCTGCCGCATCGTCAATTTGATTCCTCCTTGATGCGACGGTAACTCTTTTTCCATGAATTTCAGTATGAACGTGATGAGGCAGTCCTTTTTGGGGGGTTTTACTTCGACCTCTTTAATATTATTTGTGTTCGACCCATACTTGATCTTGATCATTGAGCATTATTCAACTCTGGGTTGGAAATCGAACTTGTCCTCTTTTCCATTGATGTGGAGTCAAATTTCTCCAGCTCCTACATTGATGCAGGCATATGCGGTGCTAAGGAACGATCGTGCAAGGATGAGCGGCGTTCTCTTATCGACATCCATGTAGAGCACCATGAAGTCGATGGGAATGAAGCAACCCCAAATTTTTACTGGAATGTCTTTGGCTATTCCCGCCAGGTAGTAGTCTGAGGAATCGGCCAGCTGTAGTTGCATCGGAGTTAGTGATAGAGCGGTGTAGTTCAGTCGATCAAATACTTCCTTGGGCATAACGTTGACGCTTGCTCCAAGGTCACATAGGGCATGGTTGAATTGTTGTGCCCCAATTGAACAAGTGATTGTTGGGCACCTTGTTAGTGATATGCCCTAGAGGCAACATGGAGATGTTGGATATCACGTCAATGTTTATGTATAAATGAATAAAGTGTTATTCAGTTCCATGAAATAGACATCTTGTATTGATCAATAAGTACGTGACTTATTTATGAGACTCGATATGTATGAATCTATTTCTAAACGATCCCCGATCATATGTCATATTGTTGGAACAAATATGATTCTAAGATCGGCATGTTTATTGATTGATGATCATGTCTCATAGATCATGGGTATGGAGATACCAAATCAATAAACATGGACATATGTGTTAGAGAACACATTGTTGGATAGACCCACCATGAGACACTACGGGAATTAATGTGCCATTAGTTGGTCTCGGTAGTGTTGGTACAAAGTCCTTAGACCCGAGATCACCATGGATTCCAACATGTGTAGTAGCCTACTTTGGGACTACCAAACGCTATTCCGTAACTGGATAGTTATAAAGGTAGTTTTCGGGTTTGCTATGAAACATGGAGTGGGATGTGAGTGATCAAGATGGAATTTGCCCCTCCTTTGGAGAGATATCTCGGCCCCTCGAGGTAATGGATTATGGAAATGCATGGCCATGCTAAGTTGATTGAGGAGTCAATCAACGACGATAATCCAATACGGTTCGAGTGAATGGTTAAGCTATTGAAGGGATGGCACACATCTTGCCTATAGCTTAACCGGTATCGTGAGGCAAAGGGATTTGTGTACACATTACAGGTTGAGCCGATATTATATTCTTGTATACTATGGTGTCAATATGTGCCGCTAGGCGCCGCTATTGAGTGCTGGCTGAGTTGGACTCGAGCCGACGATCGGCTAAGCTAGACTATAGCCGAAACCGAGTATACCTGAACCTACGTGGTCGCACGCTTAAGGGATAGAATAGATATTCGAGTTGGACTCGGATACGGCTCGATCGGATAGGGATCCGATCGGATAGAGTCCTATGGGCTTACGACGTATGGGCGGCCAACTCTATGAGATACGGATGAGATCCGATTCAAAATAGAGTCCTAATCGGCCACTAGTCCCGATCGACCAACTCTATATAAAGGAGGGAGGGGTGGAGAGCTGTATACACATCAATTGCATCGCGTGCAACGAAGTCGCCGAGATCAATCTCCACGGAAACCCTCCCCACTTTCGAGCCAAACCCTAGCCTTGCATCGCGTGCTAGCACACGGGTGTACGGCGTTCGTCCCCGGACGTGTGGATACCGGTAGAGGCGCTGCTACGTTGCGCGCCGTTGATTGGCTTCGGATCGGCTACGGCATCGTGAATCGGTTGATTGGCGAATCGGCTGTCCCGGGTATCGGTCGGCTTGCGAGAATCGGCTACACTGTTCGGATCGGATAGCCCCGATTGGTTTTCCGCACACTCCAATCGGTAACGATCTATCGGCCCTTACTTGCAAGTGTTCTGGTTTGCGCGGTATAAGTTTTTGTTTTTGGCTAGCGTAGCCTCCGCGTAACCCTTCAGTGGTATCGAGCTAATCTTGCTTAGTTCGGGTTTTAGATTGGATCGGAACAAGTTTTGCGCACGGGTTGATTAGATCAATCGGTTTTACGGGATCGTTGAGGAGAGTAGATGGTAATTGCGTTCCTTGATAGTGTATCGGAACGACGTAATGTGATTACGTCGAAGCAATTTCCATATAACTCGGTTTGAGTTGGGTTCGAGATAGCGTTCCTTGATAGTGTATCAGAACGGTATAATGTGATTATACCGAAGCTATCTCGTAGTCCGACTTTGTTGCTGCCTCGCGCCTACGCAAACCATCTCCCTTGATAGTGTATCGGGACGGCATAATATGATTATGCCGATATGGTTTCCATAAGCGATTTCATAGATTGGATCTATGAATTTCGTGTGGTGTTCGGCGCTGCCGGAAGCCCGCGAGGGCGGCTTCCCCTCGACCCCCGCCCGCTAACCGGCTAGCGGGACCGCCGTGTGCGTACCCCCTTATAGGTCGTCTCGATGCCGTAGCTCTGCGATAGGTAGAAAACGTTTCTACGCCTAACTTGTTTTTGCAGAGAATGCTTTGAGATGGTATGGCCCTATTGTATGTATGAGATGTATGAGATGCATGTGATGCATGTAATATTCTTTCATATGTGCAATCCTCGTAATATTCTTTCATACGTGCAATGCTTGTAATATTCTTTCACGACTGCGAGTCGATGTAATCTTCAATTAGAGCTTCTATAGTAGTAGCTTAGTTTGAAGATATCAAGCATTCGACACTTGGAAGATGGTGCCGAAGATGGAGATCCTCGGTGCCGACATGGAGATGGAGATCACCATGTGAAGGGGGCCATACTATTTCATTATATGCTATTCTTCTTGCTTTCATATGTGATATGTTTGTTTGATAGGATAGCATCCCTCTCAAAATTAAGTAGTAATGATGCCCTTCCAAATGTTGCACCGCCACCGTTATGCTCGTCAATGGTGGGTCCGCCAAAGCAGAGTGCCATTCTCTATCATAACACGAGGGGTATATGTCGACATATACATGCAGGAGCATTTGGTTTACTTAACAAGGCTATCAAAACAGTTTTGGGCCTTGGGGCATAGGTTGGCGCCGGGGCATGGAGATGCCACACCAACAACAAGAGTCACATAGAGATGTGATTAGCAAGGTGTTGCTTACCGATGTTACTAATTTTCTAGCGGTGATGCCAAAGCTCACTAGAAAATTAATTAACATGTGGATCTTGACCCAATACGTAACCTAGAGGGAAGGTGGAAAATACGTAATGGGAGTCTAATGTTAAATTGTTTAACAATAGACATAGCATAAACATTGTGCTAAACTTTGCTTTTCTCGTTATAGAATAAATGGCGGCTAATACTACACCCAGTACCTTTAATTTGCGATCTATTCTCGAAAAGGAAAAATTAAATGGAACAAACTTTATGGATTGGTATCGCAACTTGAGAATTGTTCTCAAGCAAGAGCGTAAGGAGTACGTTCTTGAAGTACCCTATCCCGAGGATTTGCCAACTAATGCCACGCAACGCACGGAGGGCTTATGAGAAGCACACTAATGATGCCCTAGATATAAGCCGTCTCATGCTTGCTACAATGTCCCCCGAGCTTGAAGCAATATGAGAGCGGCGATGCTCACACTATTATTCGGGGCTGCGTGGCATGTTTGAGAACCAAGCTCGGGCCGAGAGGTTCAATACCTCAAAGTCCTTGTTTGCGTGCGAGCTTGTTGAGGGAATCCCGTCGCCGCATGTGATAAAGATGATTGGCTATATCGAGAGTCTTGAGAAACTAGGTTTCCCTCTTAGCCAAGAGTTGGCTACGGACGTGATTCTCCGTCGCTCCCTCCGAGCTTCGAGCCATTCATGTTGAATTATCACATGAACAATATGGATAGAACCTTGGCTGAATTGCATGGGATGCTAAAGACAGTGAGGAGAGTATCCAGAAAAACGGTCATCATGTGATGATGATGCGAAGGCAAAGCGCAAACCACTGTCAAGAAACTTTGCACCAAGAGGAAGTTAACTCCCGATGAGATCGCGAGTGCCTCTAATGCAAAGAAGGGCAAGAAGGGGTCGGCGGCATCGGATGCCGTTTGCTTCTACTGCAAGGAGACAGCCACTGGAAAAGGAACGCAAGAAGTACATGGAGGATCTCAAGAAGAAGCAAAGTACGACTTCGCTTCGGTATTAATGTTATAGACATTAATCTCGCTACTTCACCTATTGACTCTTGGGTATTTGATACCGGATCGTAGCTCATATTTGCAAGTCGTTGCAGGGGAATGAGAAGAAGTAGAGGATTGAGAAGGGGCGAGGTGAACTGCGCGTCGGCAATGGAGCAAGCGTTGCTACGTTCTTGTCGGCACGATACCACTTCATCTACCTTCGGATTAGTTTTGGAATTGAATAATTGTTATTGTGTTCCAACACTACGTCAAAACGTTATTTCCGCTTCATGTTTGCAAGCGGAAGGATATGATTTTAGATCAATGAACAATGGTTGTTCAATATATCTCAGAGATATGTTCTATTTTCATGCTCCATTGGTGAATGGATTATACGTTTTGAATCTTGAAGCATCTCCCATCTATAACATTAATACGAAAGGCAACTCTCTAATGATATAAACCCCACGCTTATCCGGCATTGTCGCTTAGGCCATATAAATAAGAAACGCATGGAGAAGCTCCATAAAGATGGATTGCTTCACTCTTTTGATTTTGAATCATTTGAGACATGTGAGTCTTGTTTACTTGGTAAGATGACAAAGGCACCTTTCACGGGACACGGTGAAAGAGCAAGTGACTTGTTGGCACTCGTACATACCGATGTATGTGGACCAATGAGCTCAACGGCCGAGGTGGTTATCGTACTTCATTACCTTTACGATGACTTTAGTAGATATGGTTATATCTACTTAATGAGGCATAAGTCCGAATCCTTTGAAAAGTTCAAAGAATTCCAGAATGAAGTACGAATCATTTAGGGAAAACAATCAAGTTTCTACGATCGATCGTGGAGGGGAATACTTGAGCCAAGAGTTTGGTAATCATCTTAAAGATTGTGGAATTGTTCGCGAGTTAACTCCGCGGAACTCCACAATGGAACGGAGTGTCCGAACGAAGAAATCGCACCTTGTTGGACATGGTGCGGTCGATGATGAGCCAAAGTGATCTTCCGTTATCCTTCGGGGATATGCTCTTGAAAAAGCTGCGCTCACACTAAATAGAGTTCCATCTAAGTCGGTTGAAAAGACACCATATGAGATATGGACGGGCAACCCCTAGTTTGTCTTTTCTCAAAATTTGGGGATGCGAAGCTTATGTAAAACGTTTACTCGACAAGCTCACACCCAAATCGACAAGTGCTTCTTTGTGGGATATCCTAAGGAAACTAAGGGATATTACTTTTATAATCGGGAACAAGGCAAAGTGTTTGTCCCCGACACGGTGTCTTCTTGGAGAAAGAGTTTCTTTCAAGAAGGGTTAGTGGGAGCAGGGTGCATCTTGAAGAAGTTCAAGAAACACCGAAAATGTTTCGCGACCACGAACCACAACAGGAGGTGCAAAGTGTTGCGCCACCGTTGTAGATACACCGCCCACGGAGGTCCGAAAGATCACGTCGTGCACCTAACAGTACACAAAGTGCGGCACAATGTGATATATTGTTGTTGGACAACGATGAACCTAAGACCTATGAGGAAGCGATGGTGGGACCCGATTCCAACAAGTGGCTTGGAGCCATGAAATCCGAAATAGAATCCATGTACGACAATCAAGTTTGGAACTTGGTTGATCCACTCGATGGTGTCAAAACCATTGAGTGTAAATGGGTTTTTAAGAAAAGGCCGATATGGATGGAAATGTTCACATCTATAAGGCGCGATTGGTGGCGAAAGGTTTTAAACAGATTCAAGGAGTTGATTATGATGAAACCTTCTCGCCCGTCGCAATGCTTAAATCTATTCGGATTATCCTAGCGATTGCTGCATATTTCGATTATGAGATATGGCGATGGATGTCAAAACGGCTTTCCTAAATGGAAACCTAAGCGAGGATGTATACATGATACAACCTCGGGGTTTTGTCGATCCAGAATCGCTGGAAAGATATGCAAGCTACGAAATCCATTTATGGATTGAAGCAAGCATCTCGGAGTTGGAATATTCGTTTTGATGAAGTAATCAAAGGGTTTGGTTTCATCAAAAATGAAGAAGAGGCCTGTGTTTACAAAAAGGTCGAGTGGGAGCGCAATTGTATTTCTAATCTTATATGTGGATGACATATTACGATTGGAAATGATATCCCTATGCTAGAATCGTCAAGTCTTCATTGAAAAATAGTTTTTCCATGAAAGACTTAGGGGAGCATATATATTGAGCATTCGGATCTATAGAGATAGATCCAAGAGGCTAATTGGATTAAGCCAAAGTACATACATTGACAAGGTGTTGAAAAGGTTCAACATGCATGATTCCAAGAAAGGTTTCTTGCCCATGTCACATGGCATTAATCTTAGCAAGAATCGGTGTCCTCGACACATGATGAGCGGAATAAGATGGGTATGGTTCCATATGCTTCGGCAATTGGATCCATCATGTATGCCATGCTTTGTACACGCCTGATGTCTCGTACGCTTTGAGTGCTACGAGCAGATATCGCCGATCCAGTGAAGGTCACTGGATCCGTAAAGAATATCCTTAAGTACTTGAGAAGAACTAAGGATATGTTCCTAGTCTATGGAGGTGAAGAAGAGCTCGTTGTAAGTGGTTACACCGATGCTAGCTTCCAAACGGACAAGGATGATTATAGATCGCAATCCGGGTTCGTGTTCGCCCGAACGGAGCGCGCATCACTGGAAGAGTTCCAAGCGGATACCGTTGCTGATTCTACAACGGAGGCCGAGTACATTGCTGCTTCGGAAGCGCAAAGGAGGCTGTTTGGATCAAGAAATTCGTTTCGAGCTTGGTGTGATGACTAGTACGATGGTCCAATGTCTCTCTATTGTGATAATAGTGGAGCCATTGCGCAAGCCAAGGAGCCGAGGTCACATCGAAGTCCAAACACATACTTCGGCGATATCATCTCATCCGCGAGATAGTGGACGAGAGGTGATGTCAAGATATGCAAAGTGCACACGGATCTCAACATAGCCGATCCGCCGACAAAACCTCTCCTCACCGAAGCATGAGGCGCACACAAGAGCAATGGGTATTAGATACTTACATGATTGACTCTAGTGCAAGTGGGAGATTGTTAGTGATATGCCCTAGAGGCAACATGGAGATGTTGGATATCACGTCAATGTTTATGTATAAATGAATAAAGTGTTATTCGGTTCCATGAAATAGACATCTTGTATTGATCAATAAGTACGTGACTTATTTATGAGACTCGATATGTATGAATCTATTTCTAAACGATCCTCGATCATATGTCATATTGTTGGAACAAATATGATTCTAAGATCGGCATGTTTATTGATTGATGATCATGTCTCATAGATCATGGGTATGGAGATACCAAATCAATAAACATGGACATATGTGTTAGAGAACACATTGTTGGATAGACCCACCATGAGACACTACAGAATTAATGTGCCATTAGTTGGTCTCGGGTAGTGTTGGTACAAAGTCCTTAGACCTCGAGATCACCATGGATTCCAACATGTGTAGTAGCCTACTTTGGGACTACCAAACGCTATTCCGTAATCGGATAGTTATAAAGGTAGTTTTCGGGTTTGCTATGAAACATGGAGTGGGATGTGAGTGATAAAGATGGAATTTGCCCCTCCTTTGGAGAGATATCTCTGGGCCCCTCGAGGTAATGGATTATGGAAATGCATGGCCATGCTAAGTTGATTGAGGAGTCAATCAACGGACGATAATCCAATACGGTTCGAGTGAATGGTTAAGCTATTGAAGGGATGGCACACATCTTGCCTATAGCTTAAGCGGTATCGTGAGGCAAAGGGATTTGTGTACACATTACAGGTTCGAGCCGATATTATATTCTTGTATACTATGGTGTCAATATGTGCTGCTAGGCGCCGCTATTGATGTGTCGGCTGAGTTGGACTCGAGCCGACGATCGGCTAAGCTAGACTATAGCCGAAACCGAGTATACCCGAACCTACGTGGTCGCACGCTTAAGGGGATAGAATAGATATTCGAGTTGGACTCGGATACGGCTCGATCGGATAGGGATCCGATCGGATAGAGTCCTATGGGCTTACGACGTATGGGCGGCCAACTCTATGAGATACGGATGAGATCCGATTCAAAATAGAGTCCTAATCGGCCACTAGTCCCGTCGACCAACTCTATATAAAGGAGGGAGGGGTGGAGAGCGTATACACATCAATTGCATCGCGTGCAACGAAGTCGCCGAGATCAATCTCCACGGAAACCCTCCCCACTTTCGAGCCAAACCCTAGCCTTGCATCGCGTGCTAGCACACGGGTGTACGGCGTTCGTCCCCGGACGTGTGGATACCGGTAGAGGCGCTGCTACGTTGCGCGCGTTGATTGGCTTCGGATCGGCTACGGCATCTGTGAATCGGTTGATTGGCGAATCGGCTGTCCCCGGGTATCGGCTGTCGGCTTGCGAGAATCGGCTACACTGTTCCGGATCGGATAGCCCTGATTGGTACATTTCGCGCACACTCCAATCGGTAACGATCTATCGGCCCTTACTTGCAAGTGTTCCTGGTTTGCGCGGTATAAGTTTTTGTTTTTGGCTAGCGTAGCCTCCGCGTAACCCTTCACACCTTGGATCTTTCTTCTTTTCAGAAAGTTTATTGAGTATAGTTGCACTACACTCCTTCAATAGTTTGACAATTTCTGTGGTTGGCATCAGCCTTTTGTTGTTGAGGATGTCCTTGAGATAGCGAACATAGGTTGGAACTTGTATTTTGCGAGCATAGTGGAGTAATAAAACTTTGCCGCATTTATTTATGGGATCATCGTCCATTCGTGGATGCTCTAGTCTAACACCCATGATGAAGACGGGTGTTCTTGGCCGAGACAAGAGTAGTATTCGATAGCGTAGACGTGGTGTCTAGACTTGAGTTTACCTTTGTTTACCGCATACTCCACGGGTTGTAGAGGTAGGCGGCAGGTGGTGACTGTCCTGTCCATCCTTTGTAATCCTCCATATTCAGGTACGTCGTAGAGCTACAGGCTGGAGTCACTCGGCAGACCGAGTGAAAGCCAATGCTCGAAGTAAGTAACTGAAGTAAGTGATTACCAGCTATATAGGCCACAACCATAGAAATCCTCTCTATACCTCCGCCTACCTATTCTTGGTGTCCTTGGATGAACCTGACCCTTTGATAATCCACACCGTTCCTCGTGAAATTGATACCCTTGAAATACTCCCAGGTGAAGTGCTACAATGGTATTCCGTGCACTTGCAGATTTTATTTGTGGTCGTAAGAAATACTGACAAGCATTTATGGCGCCGTTGCCGGGGAATGGTTGCTGCTTTATCCTAGAGCATTGATCATCCTCGTATCTTTTTATTTTCTCTTTTTTAGATTATGGAGCAATCTATCTAAAGTCTATCCGCTCCAAAGGGCAAGTTCTATGAGCCACTATCTTCTTCTGAGCCAATTTTTTCATCTGGCTATGAACTCCGCCTAGGCTTTATAGCCATGGTTCGGGAGCAATCCTTCTTTGGGCATGACCATGAAAACCCATACCAACATGTGTGAGAGTTTGAGCAATTGTGTTCATACTTGATGATTCCAGGCATGACACAAAGAACTTTAAAGTGGAAGTTGTTTATCTTTTCACTTACCGAAAGGGCGAAGCAATGGTACACTCTTACCATTGAGAAAGCAAACGGTAAGTGAAAGAACTCAGAGACAGATTCTATCTCGCTTTCTTCCTGCTAACCCGCATCACATCTCTGTTAGTAGATGTTCTCGACTTTCGAGAATGAGAAGGGGACCATAGGTGCAGCCTGATCTAAGTTCTTAACTCTAACCCAATCTGGCTTTGACTTGTTCTTACCCGACCATGTGTTGTTACAACATTTTTGGTCAAGCCTTATAACGAAGTCTGCCCTATACCTTGACATCTCGCGACGGTTCTTTCTCACATAAAACTACGATGAAAGAATGGGAAATCTTAAGTCATATCTTAGAGTACACCTTCTTCATCGAAGAACATCATGAACCACCACCGGAAGAAGTTAAGCCAAGCGACGAGGACCATTTTCAAGCCGAATCCAATCGTTTACCTTCTACATCTCAAGATCCGGCTGAAGAATCCTCGCTCGAACCAGAAACACCAAAGGAAGAAGAAATTCAACCTTTAGAGTTTCCTTTTTTATTCGAGGATGATCTTTCTGAAGATTATGGAAACACCTCAAATTTTTTTTGCAAAAAGAGACCACCAGTTCCAGTTACTCCTCCTGTGCCTCTCGAGGATAAATTCCTTAGGGAGACCGTGAAGGGGTTAATGTCCATTATGAGCCATGAGTGATTGAAAGAGTGTGAGCTGTCGTCTAAAGCAATTCAGATTAGTTCACCTTCGTCAACAATTCTTGCGACACAAGGGGAAGTCTGGTTGAGGTCCTCTATAATCCCATCGTCGGGGCCAATATCATTTCTGATTCCTTCGCGTTCGAACTTTTGGGTGACGAACCTTTGACCCCAACCGATCAATGTTTCAAACCTCCTTCTGGAGGTATTCTAGAAAGTTATGGGATTTTGCAAAACGTGACCGTAAGGCACGACAATCTTGAGGAAATCCTAGATTTTCATGTGTTCAAAGCTCTAGAGTTTGACATTCTGATCGAGCATCCGTTTGAAAAGCTTTTCTTAGATGCGCTGACACTAGAAGTCCTCAACATTAAACTCGGGAGAGAGGCATTTTCCATTCCTATTTCTAGAGCTATGAACACCATAGCCAAACCCTCTCCCAAGTATGAGCCTATCGAGGATGTTTTGGAGGTTTCTCCTTTTGAGCTCCCAGAATCCGTCCTTGAGAAGGAAGCTCATTTCTTTACTCAAGAAACAGACGATTCTGGAGAGACAATTGAACTCCCCAAGACTGAACCACCATCACGACCTCCAATAGAGCTAAAACCCCTACCATCTAGCCTTCGATATGCTTTTCTACACGGAGATACGGAATCCCTTGTCATTATAAGTGACAAGCTTTCTAAGGAAGAAACTTCGAAACTTATCTCCATCTTAGAAAAGCATCAATATGTTCTAGGCTACTCACTCCAAGACCTCAAAGGGATAAGTCCCACTCTCTGCACCCATCGTATCCCTACTGATCCAACTCTCACATCATCCAGGGAACCTCAACGGAGGTTGTATAATGCGATGAGAGAAGTGGTGAAAAAAGAGGTCTTGAAACTCTTGCAAGCCAGGATAATTTATCCCGTTCCCTATAGTGAGTGGGTTAGCCCAGTACAAATAGTGCCAAAGTAGGGGGATATGACGGTAGTTGCCAATGTCAAAAATGAACTAATTCCGCAACGAACCGTCACGGGATGGTGAATGTGCATAGACTACCAAAATCTCAACAAGGCAACTAAGAAGGATCACTTTTCGCTCCATTTCATCGATGAGATGTTAGAGCAGCTTGCCAACAATTCCTTCTTCTGTTTCCTTGATGGGTATTCTGGCTATCATCAAATTCCCATCCATCCCGACAACCAAAGTAAGACCACTTTCACATGCCCTTATGGAACGTATGCTTATCGTAGAATGTCTTTCGGGTTATGTAATGCACCCGCATCATTCCAAATGTGCATGATGTCTATCTTCTCGTACATGATTGAACAAATCATGAAAGTTTTCATGGACGATTTTTATGTTTATGGAAAAATTTTTGATCATTGTCTTGAGAATTTAGACAAGGTCTTGCAAAGGTGCAAAGAAAAGGACCTAGTGCTTAATTGGGAAAAGTGTCATTGCATGGTCCGAGAGGGAATAGTCGTCGGACATCTTGTGTTCGAAAGAGGAATAGTGGTGGACAAAGCTAAAATTTAAGTCATATAAAAACTTCCATCTCTAGTCAACGTGAAGGGAATCCGTAGCTTTCTAGGTCATGCGGGGTTTTATCGATGGTTCATTAAGGATTTCTCCTAAATTGCTAGACCCCTCACTAACCTTTTAGTTAAGGATGTCACATTCGACTTTGATGATGAGTGCTTGCACGCCTTTGATATTCTTAAAAAAGCACTCCTCTTTGCTCCTATCATTCAATCGCCCGACTGGTCACTACCCTTTAAAATCATGTGCGATGCCAGCGACTTTGTGGTAGGAGCAGTCCTTGGTCAGACCAAGGATAAGAATCATAGTGCCATAGCCTATGCTAGCAAAACTCTAACCAGAGCGCAACTTAACTATGCTACTACTGAAAAATAGCTCCTAACTGTTGTTTTTGCTATTGATAAGTTTAGATCTTACTTAGTAGAAGCCAAGGTAATAATTTACACTGATCATGCTATCTTAAAATACCTGCTCACTAAGAAAGATGCTAAACGTAGGCTATTAAGGTGGATTCTTCTACTCCAAGAATTTGACATTGAAATAAAAGATAAAAAGGGAGTAGAAAATTTTGTAGCAGACTTTGCCGAATTTACTCATGATCCCATAAGTAAATGTGGCAAAGTAAATTACTCAATGTAAAGTATAACAACCATAGTAAATCGTGAACACTTACTTTATTAGAAGCATCCGTTGAGGTACAAAGTCGGAGGTCAGTGCCGAGATTCCTAGCACTCCTCCGGACTACCCCTCACTCTCTACTCTATTTTCTAAGCACTAGAAACCTTGTTCTACGCCTTTGGAGTGGAGCTTTGATCTTCTTGAGGTGTTTCTTGAATGAAGTGAGGTGACCTCCTTATATAGCCTTCATATGGCGGTTTGGAGTCGGTTTGTAACCACCAAACTCCAATAACTGCCATTGTGAGAGGCTAAGGAAGCGCTACGTGTTCGGTGGAGGGGAGAGGAGACCACCATGGTTCGGGCGAACCCTGGTTAGCCTACCTCTCCACCGCCTTTCACTAGTCTCTGACATGTGGGCCCCTAAGATGGTTCCCGAATGTTTGGCCCCACTTTAAGTCAATTTCACCTGACTTGTAGACCCTCCGATCCCTGGGAAGTTGGCGTGGCGACCGTCAATTGGTCGAAGTTGTATTTCTTCGCCACGAAAGCGTGCTTTCACTTCATTTAGATATGTTATTGACTCGCATACAAATAATCGCCAACACTCGTCGAAAGAGTTAGTAAATAACCATACCGCTACATTGATTTGCATCATTTGTTCATTTTATGCAGGGATTGACGGTCGGATTTTGGCAGTTAGGTACCATCAACACCTGCAAAATGGGTTAGCCTACACCATAGTGATTACACCCGTCTTGATCTCGAAGCTGGCATCACCTGTGCCGACAGCCGGCCTGGTGAGGACATTGGCAGCCGAGGGAGCCGAGAGGCCACGGAGGGCCTTTTGGGCAATTTTCGTTGAGCTTGATGATGCGTTGGTGGCCAGTTCACATGTCGAGAGGTTCACTTGAGGAGGAACGACTTGAGATCGAACTCTTCTCAAAAGTGTTTCCATATTTGGATTGTAATTTGTCGGCAAGTCCAAACCGGTCATTCACTACCCTGTTTTCACATAAATGAGAAAACATACCAAGATAAGCCTGCTAGAGCAAAGGTAAATCAACTATGAATATATCAATAAACAAGTAATTAGTATTTCCTCTTAGACCAATGTCTTCCCCGGCAACGGCGCCAGAAATGCTTGTTGGTATTTCTTATGGTTACAGATAAGTTTACAAGTGCACGGATATACTGTTGTAGCATTTCACCCAGTAGTATTCTGGGGTATCATATTTTATCCCAAAGGAAGATGGCGGTCAAGAACAAAATACTAAGTTACTATGAATATTGGCAAGTTATAGTTGAGCTACCAAAATCTAGGCAGGGGTAAGTGGTAAATGATAAATGGGATAACGTGACACACACAGAAGAGTCCTAATGAATGATATACTAATGCTAAGGGGAGAGTATAGTATTAGAGCTTAGTTCCTAATGTACCTCTAATATAATTGCACAGATTATACAAACAATTACATTCATGGTTAGTGACCCAGTTCCATGCTCCCAGGCCTCTGGGGGTACCGCCTCTAGTGCCTAGGCCTGCCACCCAGAGTCGATCTCTTACCGTTCACCCTACGCTATACTCGAACATGGAGGATTAGAAAGGACGGACATGGCTATCACCACCTGCCGTCTACATCTACAACCCATGGGATATGACCATAAGCAATGTTTATGGAACAATATAAGCATCACGCTTACATTGTCATAGATACTCTTGCCTCCCCAAGCGTCAATGACTAAGAAAAGAGCATACCTACATCCTAATTGCACATTGGACCGTGACCATGGCATAGAGTTACTCGTCTAACCATGATATAATTTTCATATAAACTATGGATGGAACATATAACTAACCAACTAGCATATGAACCACACTCAACTATACGAGAAGATAAATATATTGAATACAGCAAAGTTGTACAAAGTAAGTAGGATACAATAGCCATACCTGACTTACCTATGATGACTTGGGAACCGAGTAGAAGCTCTAACTTAAACCTAACTCCACTAGCCTATAGACTAAGAGTGAAAGGTAGGAACTCTCCCTTGCGGTGTGTGTGATGAACTGAAGCCTCCTCCTCTATTTATACTACTCTCCATGGTGGTTTGGCGCCAAGATTAGCATGTGAATCAGATTCCACTGCCATCAGGGAGTAGTCCAGAGCGTCCATGTGCAAGGAGACAGCGATTGGCGCCCTGACTGGGTCGGCTGAACCACCAGGGTCTCCTCTCGCTCCATTTTTTGCTAGGTGACTGATCTGTGTGTCCTCTCCTAGGATACCCTTGGCCCGCGGTTGAATATGACAGTTTAGTCCTATTTATGGGCCCTTCCATCCATGGAAGGATGATGTGGCGATCGTTGATTGGTCAGAGCTGTGTTTCTTCGCCATGTAAGTGTTCTTTCACCTCATTTCTATGTATAAGTACCTACACTCAAATAATCTACAAGGACATGTGGAATTTTATTAATTCTAAACCTATATGCGTGTAAGAAATGCTAACTCCCCTTTATTTCCGAGATATGTGATGGCCGGAATTGTTACTAAACAACCGTCAATACCCACCTATGGAGATATGTTGTATATTAAAAGTGTAGAGCTCGATGAGATCTACAACATCATGGTTGAAAGTATTTATATATGAGACCCTTTTGGGTGCCTAAATATTCATTACAAGCTTTGGCCTATATTTCTTAAAGGGTTCTTTAAAAAGTCTAAACTTAAGAAAGGAGTAACTATGCGGGTAGCCGCTAAACTTATGCAGGTATATTACATAGGTCCCTGAACCCTTAAAATATATATTTAGATTTCTAACTTTGTGCAAGATGTCACATAGGTCCAAAACAGGCTCGTGCCCGCTTTGTGCGCTCACGTGGCATTCCACGGTACCGCCTATGTGTTATTTGGACTCATATGTTATTTACATAGAAAAATAAATTAAAATCATATTCTCTTCTCTCTCTTGTCCCTCTCCTACAAATAAAAACATTTTTTAATCTCCTGTGAATTACATGTGGGTTCCACTAACATGTATGTGCCATCATGGTATGCCACGTCAGTGCACAGAGTGGGTTAGAGTTCGTTTAAACTAATATGGCATCTATGACAAGTTTGAGAACCTAAAAGTACATTTTGAGAGTTTAGGGACCTTAATGACACAGTTGCCCAAGTTTAGACATCACCCGTAACACTTTAGTCAAAAGAATCAACAAAATTCATATTAAACATGACAGGGTAAATGAAAGTCCTATGAGATTCTTGTTTTTGTGTAATATGACTATTTTAATACTTTCATGGAATATATTTTTTATATCATCATTCACGAATGTCAAGTTACATAACATATCAACTCAAGCAGAGACTTTACGACATATGAGAACAATCATATTAAAAAAAGTATTTTCGGTAAATATGAGCCCGGGAATATTAAACAGACTATTGTAAGGTTTATGAAGAACTTTGTTCTTGTCAGTCGAACATAATTTTCTAAATAATTTTAAAGTTTATTCATTTTTTAAATAGTAAGGGAAACGGTTTTTGCAGGCGGATTAATTGAAAAAAACCATCCTTTTTTTCTAGGCGAGTTTCTTTAGAAAACTGCCCACGGAAATGGACAACCCATAAAAATCGATTTTCATGGGCAGTTCTATTTAAGAAAAATGCCCTTGAAATTGAGAGCACCACAAAAGTACAAAAAATCGTAATTCTTTCATATTAAATCGAATCATGATAAACTTTTTATGAAAATTGTAGCTCTCGACGTCTACAACTTTGTAATTGAACATTTTTTTCTTTTTGAGATTGTTTAGGGGGCTAAATATGCCTTACAAACTCTCAGATCTATTTTGATAAAACAAATTTTTAAAATTTTCAAATGAGCTCGAATGGAGATATGCTATATACCAAAGTGTAGGATTACGCGGAGGCTACAAAAGCAAAAAAAACAAAAAAAATTCTACCGCGTAAACCAGGAAAGCTTGCAAGTAAGGGTCCATAGATCATTACCTATTGACGTACAATGCAGCGGAAATAGTCAATAAGTTGCTAGCTGACCTCGGCAAGTCTTGCCGACGTCGGAATAAGCTTCGCCGACCTCAGAAACCTTACAGTCGACCTCAGAAACATTCCAGCCGACCCCGGGTCTGAATCGCCCGACCCACCAACCCTGGTTCGTCTCGCCCGACCCCGCCGAGCTCCACACGCGCCGCTAGATCATCCGATGGCGCTTGGATCCACCAGCCCGCCTCGCCCGACCCCGACGGCACTAGGATTTGCCAATGCCAACAACACCTTTGCTGGTTCGCTGACACCGATGACGCCGTGCCGGTTTCCCGATGCCGACGACACCAAGCCACTTTGCCCGGCCCTCAGACCTTCCGACCACCCGACCCAGCAGTTGAATTGTGTTCGGCTAATTGGATCTCGATGAGATTTGATGTCGCCGAATAACACCGCCACGTAGCGATGTCTCTACCGGTATCCACACATCCAGGGATAGAACTCCGAACACCCGTGTGCTAGCACGCGATGCACTGCTAGGGTTTGGCTCAGACGTGGGAGGGTTTTCGTGGAGAAGATTGATCCAACTGTCTATTGCACATCCAACCCTTCACCCCTCGCCTCCTTTATATAGCATTGTCGGCTGGGCCTAAAGGCCCATCGAGACTCTATGTCTGGTCAGATCTCTATCCAATTGAGCCATATCTGAGTCAAACTCGAATGTCTGTTCTTTCCCGTTAAGTGTGCGACCCTGCAGGCTCAGGTATACTTGGTTCTGACCTGAGTCCAACTCGGTCGACCCGTCAACAACGGCCCCTAGCAGAACATATTGACACCAAAGTATACAAGAGGATCATATCAGCTGAACCTGTAATGTGTGCACAAATCTCTTTGCCTCATGATACCAATTAAGCTATAGGCAAGACTCGTGCCATCCTATCAATAGCTTAATCATTCACTCGATCTCGTATTGGATTATCTATATGTTGATTGACTCCTCAATCAACTCGGCCTGGCCATGCACCTCCATAATTCATACATCGAAGGGCCCAGAGATATCTCTCCCATAGGAGGAGCAAATTCCATCTTGATCATTCACATCCCGCTACATGTTTCATAGCAAACCTGAAGACTACATTTAAAACTACCCAGTTACGGAATAGCATTTGGTAGTCTCTAATTAAGCCATTACACATGTTGTAATCCATGATGATCTTAGGTCAAAGGACTTTGTACCAACACTACTTGAGACCAACTAATGGCACATTAATTCCCTTTAGTGTCTCAAGGTGGGTCTATCCAACAATGTGTTCTCTAACACATGTTTACGTTTATTGATTTGGTATCTCTATACCATGATCTATGAGACATGATCATCAATCAATAAATATGTTGATCTTAGAATCATATTTATTCCATTGATATGATATATGATCAGGGATCATTTAGAAATAGATTCATACATAAAGAGTCTCATAAATAAGCCAGGTACTTACTGATCAATATAAGTTGTCTATTTCATGGAACTTTATTCATTGATACATAAACATTGACCATCATATCCGATCTCCCGACCACCTCGTCGATCTCCCGACCAGCTCGCCGACCAACACCACAACATAGCAGTGTCTCTACCGGTATCCACACATCCAGGGGTGGAACGCCGAACGCCTGTGTGCTAGCACTTGACGCACGGCTAGGGTTTGGCTCGAAGGCGGCGACTAGGGTTTGCTCGTGGAAGATCTCAATTTGAGTCTAATGTGAATAGCTTGTCCGACGATGATCTCCACCCTTTGCCCCTTTATTTATAGAGTTAGCCGACTGGGCCTAGAGGGCCCATCGGAATCTATACCTCATCGGATCCCAATCCGAACTGAGCCTTATCCGAGTGAAACTCGAATACCTGTTTCAACTCGTTAAGTGTGCGAATCTTTGGTTATGACCTAAGAACACTTCTCGGCTGACCTATCAACAGCGGCCCCTAGCAGAACATATTGACACCAAAGTATACACAAAGATCATATCGGCTGAACCTGTAATGTGTGCACAAATCCCTTTGTCTCACGATACAAATTAAGCTATAGACAAGACACGGGTCATCCTATCAATAGCTTAATCATTCACTCGATCTCGTATTGGATTATCTATCTGTTGATTGACTCCTCGGTCAACTCGGCATGGCCATGCACTTCAATAATCCATTACATCGAGGGGCCCAGAGATATCTCTCCCATAGGAGGGGAAAATTTCATCTTGATCATTCGTATCCCACTACATGTTTCATAGCAAACCCGAATACTACTATTAGAACTACCTAGTTATCGTGTAGCGTTTGGTACTCCCTAAGTAAACCATTACATATGTTGGAATCCATGATGACCTCTGGTCTAAGGACTTTGTAGCAATACTACTTGAGACCAACTAATGGCACATTAATTCCCTGTAGTGTCTTATGGTGGGTTTATCCAACAACATGTTCTCTAACATGTGTTCACGTTTATTGATTTGGTATCTCCATACCATGATCCATGAGACATGATCATCAATGAAAACATGTGCTGATCTCAGAATCATATTCGTCTTGTATATATGATCAGGGATCATTTAGAAATAGATTCATATAAAGAGTCTCATGAAAGTCACATACTTATTGATCAATACAATTTGTCTATTTCAGGGATGGAATAACACTTTATTCATTAATACATAAACATTGACTATGGTATCCAACATATCCATGTTGCCTCTTGGACATATCACTAACAGATCATTGCTCCAGCCTCCTTGCAACTGAGACAACGTGCTAGGCATGATAGGCAACGCTTTATCATGACGCGCTAGGCATGATGGGCAACGCTAGGCATATCACTTTATCCATTCCATTGAGACGACGCGCTAGGCATGATGGGCAACACTGGCGAGGAGCTTCACTGATACTACATGGAGAGATCCAACGCCAGGAGGATGAATAGGGAGTGCGATATAATAGGCCATCACGATTGACAGCCATTTCTTAGGCCAGCAAATTATATTGTGATCGACTTTAAGGATCTATTTGACCTCTACAGGCTCCGAGCGGTGGACCCAACTATCCTTAAGTGCTACTCCTTGTAAGTATTGTTGCGTAAGAAATTTGGTAATAACAATCCATATAACACGCTTATAAGAGCGTTTGTCTTGCATGTATGTATAGTTGGAAGTGGTGTCTGAAGAATGCACCAGAAGTTGCATTCCTAGATCCATAAATAGTCACCGTCGCAAATCTCCAAGGTGACCGTCAGGGAATGATAATGTAACATCCCAAAAACTCACACTTTCAAAATACTCAAATTAGCATAGAAAATTTTCGTGAACAAATTTTATAGGTATTTTATTTCAAAACATTTTAAGTCAAAATTTATTTGCATTCTTTATTTATTCCCTTATTTTAATTTAAAAATCTCCAATTTATAAATTCTTGCTTTTATTTTTTTGAAAATTTCAATTTACTCTTAATTCAAGGAAATTCCCAAAAATTGAATTTAGAATAATTTTAACCTTTAAATTAAATTCTCTCTAAAATTTTATCTAATTCTAATTTAAAAACAAAACATTAATTAAATTTGTATTCTCTATTTTTGAAAAACCCCAATTTGACTTTTAATTTAAGAAAATTTCCAAGAAGTTGAGATAAATTGATTTTAAACCCTAAATCAAGTTCTTTCTAAACTTTTAAGTTTTCCCTTTCTTTTATTTTTCTATTTTTTCCTTATTTCCTTTTCCCCTCTTTCCTTTTCTTTTTTTTTTTTTCTCTCCTTCCTTCCTTCTTCCCTCCTTTCTTCTTCCTCCTTTGCCTCAGTTAACCGCGGCACCGCTGCTGATTCGGCCGCACTATGGGCGCTGGCCTCGCCCACAAGAGAACTAAACTAACACCGACCATCCCCATCCCTTTTCACAAGTGGCAACACACCATTGAAGCATCGTCATTACCGTGTATATCCCATCGCTGTACCGAGTCGCACCGCCGCAGTTTGAATCGTCGCGCCGTGGGCGTCGGCTTCGCCCATTGAAGCACGCAACCAACTCCATAGCATCCTCATCCCTCTGTACAAGTGGCTATGCACGATTGGACCAGCCAAGTCATCATTAATATCTCCGGCGAACTGACTATATCGAACCGCCATGGCCGGAGTATATCTCACGCTAGAAACCGACTTTGATTCACTATATAGACTATACCAGGCAAAGAACTGTATACAAAAGTTGATCTTCATCGTTTCCCCTAGAATTACCTAAAATTTTCCCTAACTATTCTATTTCGCATTGTTCCAATTTTAAGAAAATCCGAAAGAAGGTATCTGAAGAACCCTAATAGTCGCTTCGACCAATTCTTCAAAATTCATCGCCATCTATTGGACTCCAAATTAAAGATACCTTTGTGTTCTACTCATCAGAACTTCAATTTACATAACTTGCCCGAGCCAATAGCCACCAGAAAACTCCCCACCGGCGAGCCCGCCGTACCTTGCTCTGTTTCGGCCACCACCGTGCACGTCGTTAAACCGCTATGAAGCTTCTCCGGCCAAACCAATGCCCTAACTAGCATACCTGTATACCGTAGAAGCTCCCACACATTGTTTAAGCCATGCTGTTGCCGAGAGACCACCCCGACAAACGCCGCCGCCACCACTGGCACCCCACCGGTGCCAGCTCGTCTCACCACCTCCCCGGACCAACCGAGCCCTAAAATGGAACCCTCGTGGCTTGTAGATGAAGAAAGTCCCTTAGTCCCCGAGGCCCGGCCGCCCCCGCTGCCACCCGCCCACACTCTTCACCGGCGGCCTGCCTGTAAGGAAACAGTGAGAGAGAGAGAGATAGGTGAAAGAACAAATAAAATAAAGAAGAAAAGAAACAGAGAAAGGAGTAGCAGATCAGTGGTTAGTGGGGTGAAGCAAAATCATGAGGTCTCCAGTTCAATTCCAGCGCTAGGCAGATTTTTATTCTTTTTCTATTTTATTTTTTTGAAGGGATAGAGTTAAAGAAGGGCATAAAAAAACCCTAGAAAAATAAGTTGATTCCTTTGACCTTTTTAAAATATCATTTTTAAATTCTTATATACTTTTAAACTTATTTACCTATTTTAATCTTTCAAAAATGTTTATTTTAAAATCCTTTTATATTTATATTTATTCAAATTTAACTTTTAAACCTAAAAGTAGAACTTTTCAAATTTCCATAAATCATCCTTTTAAAATTCTTTTATATTTGTATTTATTCAAACTTAAGTCTTTAAAACTAAGAATAGATTCTTTTAAACTTTTCAAATTCAAATTTCACTTGGTTTCTTTAAATTTATCTATATTCTTTTTAGAAGTATTCTTAACTTTAAATTTTTATAAATTATTTTATATTAAGTCAAACCTAAATTTTAAATTTTAAAATTTAACAAATAACCCTAAAAGAATAATTTAACCCTTTTTGACTCCTCCCAAAATTTATTTTTCTTAAAACCTTTCATTCTTCTAAAAAAACTTATTCATTCACTTTTTAAATATGTAAAACATGTCCCTCAATTCCTTTTATTCTAATTTAAAATTCAAACTCTCAAATCTTAGAATCTAGCAAATAATCTTCTTATTGGAAACTCTAAAAGTTCTCCTTTTTACTTCTTAAAAACATTTTAAAATACTCTTTTCCTATTATATTTAAGCATAAATTTCAGATTCTAGGGTCTAAGAAATAACCTCCCTTTAAAACTTCAAAATTCACATTTTAAACACTTTCTGATTTTCTACATTTATTTGGTATTTTTTAAAGTCGTTCATTTGATTTATTTTATCATTTACCGATAGATCGCGACATCGAGTTCATAAAGGAAACTGAGGTCGACTATATCGTGAAAACAAACACCTCCACCATTATTCAAGCAGGAGAAGAATTTGAGACCACTGGTCCTGAAGGCATGTCAAACTATTTTTTATCATTTATAAAATTCAAGAGTAATAAGTTATCATGTTGTAAATATTATATGTAGATAGAAATATTTCACGGGATGGGTTAGATAGTTATAAACTATCATTTCATGTAGATTTAGATAAGATCATGCATGTCAATGTCTTATGTAAGTTTTCTAGCTCATATAGATTAATATTTCATGCATTACGTATATCCTATCATTTGATGTGTAGAAAAGGAGAAGTTTATTATTTCATGTTATAAGATATATTCTCCTTCTCCTTAGAAAATATATTAATAGCCTAGACTAGATATAGAACTTTAAATATAATAAAATAAGTATCATTGCATGCACTAGAAATTCTTCCATATCATAAGAAGTTATATTATTCTCTCATAGAATAGAAAATGATTCATTATTATATGTGATAGGTAAATAAAATTTCTATCAATTCATATGACACTAATGATTTTGGCTGTATGCCAGAAGACTACAAAAACTCTTGTGCCAGAATAAGGACATAGTTTCGTCCATCCGATGGACCGGTTATACCGGCTTAGCAACTATATAGTTCTCTTCGATCTTCCTGGGGACTTTGGGGATTCATTTATGCGCATTACAGCATTGGAGGTTTTGGAGAAAGTCTCATTGGTGGACAGCTATGTAAACAGCGGGTAACAACGCCGATACTAACCAGATCGGTACCGTCTGTTAAGATAGCAATACAGGTTTCACCAAGCCGGGACAAGTGTGTGACGAACAGCTATTAAATAGGAGATGGATCAACCAGTTACTGGTTAGAATTGGTGCTGCTATTAAATAGCCCGTCGGTCTCGTTGACACATCGGAAAAGGTTAGAACTATATAAATGCTATGTTACCCTTTAGCCTGGCTAACTAAGGCTAATCCTCGGGTAAAGCTGGGCAAACGCTGTAGAGTCGATTTGTATTCGAATATGCCGTACTCCCGGTTAATAGAGTTATGTCTATGGGTGAATCCAGTTTAATGGCATAAGCAATTTTCTAAAATGCCATCTTAAAGATTTAAACATTCATATGTACATAACTATAGGAAAGAATATAACCTAAGATCATGCTAAAGCTAAATTTATATTACTTAAGCTATCATAGACATTCATTTATACATAGTAAAGAATCATGTTAGAACTTAAGTTTATGTCATTCCTTTTCAAAATATTTTGCATATCTATAGGAAGGGATATAATATGGATTTACACTAAGGCTAGGTTTATAATTCGTGTTTCTAATTATTTATATAGAACATTCTTGTCGGGGATACGCCCGGACCTTCCGTTCTATTTGCAATATGAGTTGAAATGGTTCAGCTCATATGACAAGTAAAACGAAACACCCGAGGTCCCAAGAGAGGGATAAGTGAGACATCGCTGGTCCTTTAGCCTGCCAGTCAACTTTAGCCTGAGACGTGCCCGTCAAACCACTCGAAGGTGGCGACCAGATATTTTACACGTTCAGGAAACTTGACAAATTTGGCTAAAGATCTACGACGTCTCAAATATTCCTAACTCAGTACTTGTGTGAATCTAGCTCCAGGATGTATGCTAGATTCAAACTTTCATCTCAAGCATGAATATACATAGCGAATACACTTAAATTGAACACGACTTAAAGGATTACAATACTTAGATAATTACATAGGCCGGCCGGCCAAATAAATATATAATCAGAGTACAGCGAACAGCAGTGGCTTAATACCCATTCCACAAGCACACTGACTAGGGGTTTACCCCGTTAAGTTCAATCCTAAAAGAAGTAGTCGATTACCCGCATTCTCTCAGAAGCTAAGTCTACGTCCTGCATCAAAATGGGTATTCCAATTGCAAGTGTCAGTATATTATTTGAAATAATGTACTGGCAAGAACACAATCAAACCTAAGTACATGCTAGCTCTAAATCAAAGGGAAAGGCTAATTGTGGTTTAAATTTCAGCATAAGGCTAGTTTTGGTTCGCAAGCATTTTACAACGTGGTTTTTAACAAAACAATTTCAGCAAACACCAAACTTTATTAAACATGGCATGGCTTCATCAAAAACATACATACATAGATATACTTTAACATCTTACTCGTGTCTGGGAGTAAGGCAAATATAAAGTATGAAACAACATTATTTCCAACACAATACATTTCATTTTCAAGACCATTTAGGGAAAAACACAAAACTCAAGATTTATACCCATAGCATTTCATTATGTCGTTCATGACTGTGAGCACGACTAATCGATTAGTTTTTATTATCTCTGTAGAGACTGTATAGCTTTACCCACATGATATGAACACTCTAGTTTGTTTTGTGCTCATGAGCACTACCACACTCTTCATGGTGAATGTGGTCTATAGGTCATAACGAAGCCTTTACCCTATTTAGTCCCTAGCCTTGCACCAACACGATACGTGTTTCCTCCATCCCAGGTCATACTGGAATAAGACCTAGAACCGTTACGTGGTGGGCCCATGCCTTAACGCCGTGGTGTTGGACACAATGGGAACCCACCCATGTGGCACAATATCGTTGTATTGGACATACTTAGTTGCCTAAACTACCACGACGGGGTAAATAGGAAGTTTCTCTGGGTTATTCGAACCCATACACTTCGGCATACTATAATGCAAGACTAGGTGCTAAATAGATTACTCGGCTAAGGCTATCCCATACTAGCACATGTGGATGTACGGTATACACAATGAATGACATGTAGTTCAGTCCTTAATCGACTCGGGCAAACACTCCCCCTATCGGTATACAAATACATCAATCACATATCACTTGCCGCCCAAGTCTAAAAATCAAGTTTTGACTTTGTTTCGCAAGTAATTGGGGTTTCTCCCCTTTCAGTTCAAAACACACAAAAAGTTTTCCAAAGAGTTTAGAAAACAACCCATGCCCATAGTTTGATTAATTCTAAGCAACACTAAGCATATCATTTTCATAATGCATTGCATATTCTCATATGAGTATTTTTAATTTACTTTCTAGGGTTCAAAAGAGCAAGGTAGCATTTTAGAAAAGGTACATGCAAATTTTCAGGATTTACCTACCAAACTTATTTTAAAAACTACGATACGGTGAATTACGCATGCAATATTTCACAAACAAATACATTGCCTGAAAATATGGGTTCAATGTGTTCAAAGGAGGGGCAAGAACTTGCCTTGGTCTGGAGAAGATGTTAGCACACCTTCCACTCCTCCGCGTATGGAATTATCTAAACCAAATATATGGTATGCAATTAAAATACCGAAAACAGGCGAAAATCTAAAATGCTCTAAAATGCATGGTTTTTGCATATTAAGTAGCTACTGGTCTAAGATGTATTTAGGTGAAAGAATTTCTAATTTGTTCTATTCCAATTAGGAGTTATGAATTTTTGAAGTTCTATTGGGCCTTCGCGACATATGGGGTAGGTGCTGTTTGGACAGGGCTCTATATTGATTTTTTTAATTTGATTCCACAGAGGTGTGGAGAAGTGTTTTCTAGGACTACCAAAATTTGTTTCATAATTTTTAGTGATTTTATAAATTTCTTGGGTATTTTACAAATCTATGACAGGTTTTAGGCCTGTAGTGTTCTATTTATATGGCTGTAGGGTTTTGGGTCCAGAACTTGGTTTTATTTGCTAAGGATGAAACAAAATGAATGATCTGATTAACCTATTTGGTCTTACTTCATAATTTTAAGATTTGGGTCATTCTACCCTGTGTTAGGTAGACTAGAGAGGATTCTTAGTAAATTTTCTTTAGTATATCAACTTACGAAGGATTATATGAGCTAGGTATACTATGTTTTGGCATCCAAGGATGGACCCCAAGGATCCACTGGTCTTTCATGATTTATTTATATTTATTTAGAGCTAGTATACAGTTTATACATGCACCTAGGCATATAGGCACATGTTTTAGCCTAATTATTGATTATCACCTAGGTTATTTTGGTTAAGGTTTTTCCTACCTATTTTAGTGTGAGTGTTACCATATTTTATTTATCCTAATTGAAGTTCATTAGTTGCTGGTGTAATAGAAATTTAATTTACTTTAAAAGGATTAAAGGTGAGCTTACTACAAATTTTCTAAGTGGCAGTGCATATTTAAGTTGTGTATGCCTTATATAAATATTTGAGTGATGTTATTATACAGTAGGCATGTGTTTTTATTTTACATTTTGAAAGTATGCATGTTGCTGGTTCTACAGAGCTTGGGTTTGCTCAAAAAGGATTTAGGATGAATTTTATACAAATTCCTAAAGTTAAGCCTACATATAGTCCACCATTTTAACATAATTAATTTTTAAGAGTATTTGGTTCAAAGTAACTATATGTTTTTATTTTTCCTAAATAGAGGGTGCGAGTTGAGGAATCCACAGCATCTGAGTTTGCCCAAAAACAAGTTAATTTGAATTTTCTATGTATTTTAGAAGTTTGTGGTGGCTCTATAGGTGATTTCCCTTATTTTAATTTTAGAGGAAAAGTTTGTACAGTGTGGGCCATGTTTTATATTCCTAAATTAAAGTTCAACACCTAGGGAATCTGTAGAAATTTGTTCCACCCCAAAAATGTGTTCAAATGAATTTTGTGTGAATTTTATAATTTTGGTTTGTTTTCTGCGATGGTAAATATTTCTGCTCTATTTTACTTATTCTCTCCTGCGTGTGGGGCCCATAGGTCAGAGGCTGGTGGTCTTGAGAGAGAGAGGTTCCTGGCGCCTGCTGAGTGGGGTCCGGATGTCAGCGTCTGGTCGATTTGCAAATAAACCCCCGGAGTTTCAGAAATCAACCCGCAACCCAGGGCACGTGTTAAATGGAATTTTCATTAAGAGTCCCTGTTTTATATTTTATTTACATATGAGCCACGGGCCCACCGGTCATACAAGGAACATTTGCATAATCGACCCTACAGGTTTTAAATCCCTTCCTAATCATCTTTCTAGCGCTAATCGAAGCGGGACCAGCATGTCAGCGAAGTAGTGGCCGGGGTGAGGAGAGGCGACTGCGGTCGGCGGTCGCTTTCGCTTTTGCCGACGACCACTGGTGGCTCGACCGGGGAAGCAACCAAAAAGAAAAACGTTCATGGTGAGCCGGCGAAGGTAGTGGTTGGTCTTTTCATAGCTTGGGGTGGCCGGAATCGGGGGTGGCGATGGCGCAAGCGATGGTCGGTTTCGAGTGTCGACGCGCTACGATCTTCGGCTCAGATTAGTGCAAAATAGAACTTGCTTGAGGGTATTTACCGGTCCTGGAAACTCACCGGAGGTCAAGCGTAGCGCGGCGAGGCTTGGTCACCGGCGGCGGCGGAGGAAGAGGCTCGACGACGGAGGCTTCTCTCCGGTCGCACGGTGTCGGGTCGGCTCAGCTGTTTTCCTTCTACGAATAGATGTGGAATGGTTTAGCGATGCCCCGGGGATGCTCCACGCGCAAGAAATCAGGCTGAGTCTCACCGGAGAGGATGGGGCGGCTTGCGGCGGCGGTTGGTCGGAGTTGGGGAAGAAGCGCCCGATCTCCCCTCTCGATGCGCCTTTGGCCGGGGCTCTTGAGGGGAAACGGTGAGGGGGAGGAGGCGAAGGTGGTGACGTGGTGCTCCGGCCTTGCCTTGGTCGGAGTTGGCTGGAACAACGTCGGGTCCAGAGCGGCAACGCCTGGTACGCGCTCCTGAGCCAGGTTGGTGAGGCCGCATTCCCGATGATCCGGTGCCTGAAACAAGGCAAGCTCAGTAGGGTTGGATACGGCGTCGTAATTGGATTAGAGAACGTAGCTTACAATCAAGTGATGCTCACCGGAGAGGCAATGTGGTCGTTGGTTCCCTTGGCGGCCGACGACGAGAATGGAGGTGGAAGCGGTTCAAATGGTCTTTCTTCTCGGTGTCCCCGGTGTCCAACGGAAAGAACGGGAGTGGAGACATGGTTGGAGGGGTCTAGAAGACGAGAGGGGATGCTCGGACGCCGGCACGTCGCGGCCACGTGTCGTCGGCGTCCTGAGGGCTGTCGGCTCCCTCTCTCCCGTGTTCCCGGTCAAGCAATGTGAGTGACAGGGCGAGATTTAGCCGGAGAAGCTGCCTGGTGGGCCCACCTCGTGGTACTCTAGGTCTGAGTGAGAGGTATGGATAGATGGTTCAGTGTAGGTGAATTCTTGCAGGTATTTTCGAATTTTCTCTACACCTCCATCTTTGCAGCTTTATATGTTAATATGTGGACCTGATAAATTGGTGAAAATTTTACTAGAGGTAGAGTAATCATCTCTAGTTTCCATTTTCTTTTGGTTCACTCAAAAATCAGTTGTGGTTTGCTTTCAGTAATTCAACAAAGATAGGGTATTTAGGGATTGGTTTGAATTTTTAGAGGGCCAAAGATGAGGAGAAAAATTCTAGAAAAATTCCATTTATTCATGGTTTTACCCTAGTATTTGAATAAATTATTTTATGTATATACTTATGTGCATTTTAATGATCTTTTGGGTAAGTTGGCATTTTAGCCAATTAAAGTCATTATTTGACCTATTATGGGACTATTTTGTTTAATTTGTTTGGGGCATCAAACCTAGTTGTTAAATTGCACAAAAAATTAGGTTAAGTTGTACATAATTCTTAGCACCTACATGAATTTTTATGTGAATTTATATTATTTGGTTTGACCTAGAAAATTATGGTACCTCTCCTATGTATAGTTGCTCTCGCTCTAAAGTTTCACCTAAAATGGTTGTTGGGGATTATTTGAAGTTTATCTTGGGCTGAGACATTGGACTTTGATCTAAATTTTAGGTTCACTTGCTAGCATCCAAAATTTAGTTGTAGGTTCGCTTGGTAAATTCGAATTGTCTAGGCTAAGCGTATATGCCCTATAATGAGATGCATTTTCGATAAATCCGAATATATGCGTATAACCTAGGTCAAAACGGGCCTTATGTCAGTATGCTTGCTTCCGTATGAGCTTGCACTTTTGTCCTAGGTTATAAATGAAAAGTTTTAATTTATCCTAAAGATTTGGGTCTACCATGCATAGATCTAGGTCGGTCTCACCTAATTGGAAAAGGAAAATTTTAGTTCTCAAGTTTTTGAATTATATAAATAGGGTGGAGTTCCTTAACCTAAGGTAGAAGTGAAAATTATTGGTTCATAAATTGGAAAACTTTAATTTCATTTTGTTTAGACAAAATTTCGTCGACCCTAGAATTTGGGTACGTGAAAATTCTAAATGAAAAATAGGATATATCCTCATGCTAGAAACATATTTATAATCTATTTCTCTTGTCAATATAGCATGCTTAATTTAAGTAAAATTATATTCAGTTTGGCTTGCCGAGTATCATTGGTACTCATCCTTGCATATAATAACTTCAGGAAATCCTGAAGCCAAGGAAGAACGCGAACTCTAGGTCGACTCTACCCTCGGGCTATCCCTGTGGAAGTGTCGCGTCTTTTTGCATTGTATAATTTGTACTTCTACATTATTGATTTGTAAAAACTTACGAAGGTGTTGTATCTATATTATTTCATGCATAACCGGACTCCTGGGAGGTTATGTGGTATTGTGGAGTTGATCTCTCCGAAGGAGACCCCACAGATAAACTATATCTATGACACCTTGTAGGCCCGCCAAGACAAGGAGTACATTATGTGCGCCTATAATCAATAGAAAGTGTGTACCCTAAACATATGCAATTGAATGACACATATAGCTTTAGTATTTAATTTTCACTATATTAATGCCGCAGTGCCCATTGGACCTTTATGGTCATAACGTCTAAGTGGAGTACATGCCACTACATGAACTCCAAAATCAATAAGGACTATGATTGGACCCCGATTCAAGAAGCAATAGATGAAGTGTGGGCCACATATGTGAAGAAAGGAGGCCCATATAAGAAAGGACAAAACCGCCTCATACGAACAAGACTTCTCAGTCAAACAACAAGTTGGCGACCAGTGCGGATTCCATGTGTGCCACAACATGCGAATTCTGTACAACGAAAAGGTGAAGACTTTGGCTGAATTTGAGGTTTGTGATCTCAATTGTGATATATACTAACTACTTCTATATATATAGATTGATCGACTAATTTCGAAGTATGTACATGTAGGAAAAAAATATCCAAGTCTGTGCCTAGCAACTTTGAGGAGATTCGAGAGGAGATAGCAGGCTTTATCGTCCGTGACATACTTCACCCGAAAGGAATGTTTACACTATGGGCTTCAAGTTAAATGATGAACATTGTTGAACATTTTAAAATTAATGTCAAAGACATGTGATTATGTAACACTTATGTTTATATTGTAAATTATAATTAGGTAAAATGTTTATGTATATACTTGCAATGCTAAATATAAATTTGTTCCAATTTACAACTCAGTTTTGCAGGTTTTGATGCATAGCACTTGAAGATGTTATTGTGGAATATGTGAATAATGGATGTGTATGTGAATGGATGTGTGAAATATGTGAATGTCATATGTGATTTCTGAATGGGGTTTCCTGTGAATAATCGTATATATATGAATGGGGATTCTGGGAAATAGAATATATATCTCTGTTTCTGTCATTTTGCAGCGGGCATGGCTGGAAAAGACCTGAGGCTAGCCAAAAAGCAAAATTTATTTTTTTTGTTGGGGGAAACACTCAACGGTGACAGGGCTTTAACTTAAGCCCAATGGAGATGACATCATCCATGGCGGGCTTAAGTTAAAGTCCGATTGAGTTGTTATCATCCATGATAGACATTAATTGAGGCCCGATTGAGATTATATCATGGGTGACGGGCCCTTATTTGACCGGTCTTCTGGATAAACCTATTGGCGACAGACGACAGAGATAAATGCATCCGTGACGAGCTTTTCCCTGATAGAGATGACTTCTCACATCAATGACCTTTGCATCGTGACGGACGTCATATCCGACACAAATGAGAGTTGTCGTCTGATTGAGATGAGGATGATCGTTGTAGTGCGTGATTCTACAGGCCTTTGGTTTCATGTGGATCCGAAAACACCCATGTAAATGGGTTATCACCCAGGAGCACAAACATTCTTTTTTAGTAGTGAGCTGATAGTACTTCTCTTCATGCAATCTTTTTTATACTCCTTTTAATGGTGGTGGCAGTATATCTGCTGCCCCAGCTACTCCTAACGTAAATTCTAAAAATTACCCCTAACTTCTTATTAATATAAAACAATCAAAATTAGGTGGATAGATATAGATTTCCTATAAAAAAATGGGTAACATGTTTCACAAAAAATACGCTTTTATTTATTTTAGGCAATATTATAAGTTTTTATCCATAGCAAACTAATGACATTTACTTATGCGGCAAACAAAGGTAAACTTAAGCCTAGACACCATGTCTACGCTATCGAATACTACTCTTGTCTCGGCTAAGAACACCCGTCTTCATCATGGGTGTTAGACTAGAGCATCCACGAATGGACGATGGTCCCATAAGTAAATACCCGAATTTTTCCAAGGTGACTCGGGAACCGAAAAGAACTCTAAGTTAATTCCTTACTCCACTAGCCTATATGACTAAGATAGAACTTGTAGGATCTTCTTCTTGTGGTGTGCATTGGATGAAGTGAGCTCTTCCCCTTTTTTAGCCTCTCTATGATGGTTTCTAGTCGGTTTCCAACCGCCATAGGCTTGTAACCATCACTGGGGAGATCCTAGGAGCCGCCACGTGGAAGATCAAGTCGGTTGGGCACCGTCTTGGTTCGGCCGAACCAGGGTTCGGCTGAACCCTGGTCTTGCCCAACTGACCTCAACTTTCTTCCATCACTTCCATGTGGACCCTTAAGGCGGTTCCCGGTGGTTTGGTCCCACCCTAAGTAGGTTTCATCCGACTTGTGGGCCCTCCAATCCGTGGGAAGCCGACGTGGCGATCGCTGATTGGTTGGAGTTGTGTTTCTTCGCCACGCGAGCTCAACTTTGCTTCAATTAAGTGATAAATGTTCCTGCAAGCATCTAAAGTTCAAGGACATGTGGAACTTTATTAATTCTAAACCTAAATGCTAGTAGCGGACGCTATTTCCCTTTTATTTCTAAGGTCTATGCCGGTCAGAATCGTGACTTAACGGCCATCAACACTGAACCATGGAGGGCCCCACTCGTCATCAATTCCTCCTAGTGCGAAGGTTTGCAATTCCTAACTCTCTAGTATCCTGTTTGTTAATTTATATCTTCTAGCACGATGAGCATGGTCTTAAAGATAATAATCTATCCTTGGAAAAATGATATATTTTTGTTGGCTCACATACATTTTATTCCTATGACATTCACTTGTAATATGTGAAATCAAATATTTAGGGAAAGCATGTTATCCAAGTAATTAATTAATGAGATATAGTCTAGTAATAGGAAACTTTGTTTCATGCTGCATAAAGTGCTTGGGTATTTTATTTTGAAAAATCTAAAAACCATAGCTTTACAACTCCTCGATGATGTTTTATTCCTACAAGAGCCATATGTCGATCTTCATGATAAAACCCTATACATATGCTGCTTGCAGTCATTTTGAGTTTGGTCAAATAGTTAGACCCTTGTTAGAATCTTTTCATGCTTTCATTGATCGAAGTCTTGTGCATATCTACCATAAAAATTGTTCTCCCTCTATATTAGTGGTTTAGCCATATATATATATATACTGTTCCCTACGATACACAAATTTCTACTCCAGGAGTTTACATCCACCTTTAGCTATCCACCAAATAAAGACTCCAAATAATTATGATCCTCTATCCTCCTATCTATGACAAATGGGACATGAGCTAAAAAGAATATATACAAAGTGATAGTAGAAAATTCATGATGCTCACAAAAGAAGAAACAAGTCTTCTCGAGCATGATGACAAAAAAAGAGGAAAAAAGTGTGTATTCATAGCCATGTTCTCTAAAATAAAAAGATAGGGAGGAGGATCTATACAAAAAGGGAGTCACCAACTTAATTATTTTTCTTTTTCCAATTCTCCACTCATTCTCTTTCCACACACATATGCACAAGCTTGATCATGATTACATGACTAGTATTCTTCTTGGATCTTCTGTTTGACTTTACAAAATATTTGATGCAAATATGCCTTATAATTTTCCCTCCTTAAGCTCCACATAAGCCTTTTTAGAAGTAGGATAAAATTGGAAAAGACTTGTCTTGGTGAGGAATCAAACACATTGAGCGACATCAAAGATTCATCAAAGGAATAAAGTTATGCTTTCCTTTTTGAAAACCTTTCAGGAGTAAATTTATGCTTATATTTTTGAAAATCTTTCAAAAACCCCAAGACATCTAAGCAGAAGAAATAAAAGTGACTTAACCCTAGACTGTTCTATTTTTCAATAACTTAGGATATCATGGTAGACACATTCAGATTCACAGATACTCACCTTAGTATCTCGACCTTTACTCGAGGACGAGGAAAGGGCTTAGTGTGGAGAGTTTGTTGATGGTCCTTAACTGCCAAAATCCGACCATCAATCCCTGCATAAACAGGACAAACGATGCACATCAACGTAACGGTAGGGTTATTTACTAACTCTTTCCATGAGTGTTGGTGATTATTTATATGCAGGTAAATAACATATCAAAATGAAGTGAAAGTACACTTTCGTGGCGAAGAAATACAACTCCGACCAATCGATGCTTGCCATGTCAGCTTCCCGTGGATCGGAGGGCCCACAAGTTAGGTGAAACTGACTTAAAGTGGGGCCAAACACCCGGGAACCGCCTTAGGGGTCCACATGTCAGAGACTAGTGAAAGATGGTGGAGAGGGAGCCAAATCATGGTGGTCTCCTCTCTCCTCCACCGAATACATGGCACTTCCTTAGCCTCTCACAATGGCGGTTATGGGAGTTTGGCGGTTACAAACCGACTCCAAACCGCCATATGAAGGCTATATAAGGAGGTCACCTCACTTCATTCAAGACACACCTCAAGAAGATCAAAGCTCCATTTCAAAGGCATAGTACTAGGTCTCTAGTGCTTAGAAAGTAGGGTAGAGAGTGAGGGGTAGTCCGGAGGAGTGCCGGGAATCTCGACACTGGCCTCTAACTTTGTACCTCGACGGATGCTTCTAATAAAGTAAGTGTTCGCGATTTACTATGGTTGCTATACTTTACATTGAGTAATTTACTTTATCGCATTTAATTACGGGATCATCGTCCATTCGTGGATGCTCTAGTCTAAGACCCCTAATGAAGACGGGTGTTCTTGGCCGATGCTAGAGTAGTATTCGATAGCGTAGACATGGTGTCTAGGCTAGAGTTTACCTTTGTTTGCCGCGTACTCTATGGGTTGTAGAGGTAGGCGGCTGGTGGCGACTGTCCTGTCCATCCTTTGTAATCCTCCATGTTCAGGTATATCGTAGAGCTATAGGCTTGAGTCACTTTTCAGACGAGTGTAAGCCGGCGCACGAAGTAAGTAATTAAATTAAGTGATTACCAATTATATAGAGCCACAACCATAGAAATCCTTTCTATACCTCCGCCTACCTATTCTTGGTGTCCTTGGATGAACCTGAACCTTTGATAATCCACACCGTTCCTCGTGAATTCGATGCCCTTTGAATACTCCCGGGTAAAGTGCTACAACGGTATTCCATGCGCTTGTGGATTTTATCTGTGGTCGTAAGATATACCAACAGTGGGAAAGCCAACGAGGACGCAAGCGCTCATCTCTAATCATTCCTAGAGATCTGCAACACTTTCACCATCAAGGGAGTCACCCAAGATGCCGTCCGACTCTGACTGTTTTTGTTCTGTCTCCTTGGGAGGGCGAAACAATGGTTCTATGCGAACTGAAGTGCTGTCGACTCCTGGGACAAATGTTCCAACGTGTTCCTCGCGAAGTTCTTCCCGATGGGTAAAACTAATGCTCTTCGTGGAAGAATTTCAAGCTTCCAGCAGGTGCCAGACGAGTCTATCCCCGAAGCGTGGGAGCGTGTCCAAGAGTACATCTTGTCTTGCCCTCACCACAGGATGGATGATTGGCTCATCATTCAAAACATCTACAACAGGTTAACTACGGCTACCCGTGATCATATTGGTGCTGCTGCGGGAGGAACTTTCTTCTCGTTAACCATTGCTAACGCGACGGAGCTAATTGTGAAGATGGTCTCCAACCAAGGGTGGAGCGATGATCGTCTCCAAACCCGCAAGCGAGGTATGCATACTATTACGGAAACACACTACGGGAAAGCCCATGTTTGCCGAGTGTATAATTTTTTGCCGAGAGCTTTATGTCGGGCACTCAGCGAAAAATATATTTGCCGAGAGGGCTCTCGGCAAAAATGACACTTTGCCGAGTGTTTTCCTCGGCGAACAAAAACACTCGGCAAACAGTCCTTTTTGCCGAGTGCCTCTACACGGCCCTCGGCGAAAGTACATTTTGCCGAGTGCCAATATGGGACACTCGGCAAAACACTAACCGCCGTCAACTAATACCGTTTGGTACCATCTTTGCCGAGTGCCAGGGCTAGGCTCTCGGCAAAAAACCAACTTTGCCGAGTGCCGGGCTAGGCACTCGGCAAAAGACAACCTTGCCGAGCGCCGGGGCTAGGCACTCGGCAAAAAACCACCTTTGCCGAGTGTCTTTACCTGACTCTCGGCAAACATGTCAAAATTTTTCCTCATCCATCCTCTAAACTTTTTCTATTATGTAAATACAACATGTAATCCCTAATTATCAAATTTGGTAATTTTTCAAATGGTTTTGCTATATTTCTTTGATTTATTGTATTTTCGTGAATTTTTTTGCAAGTCTCAAATTAGAACTACAAGTGGTTAAAAAAAAGTTAGTGCAAAAATTATATTCATGTTATTTAGACCCTTTTGAGTCAATATGTGGTAAATGAAGGGAAATTGAGATGTTTTTCTTCATGCAACATGGTTAGGAACGTGTTGACCGAATGATTTCAAAATTGTAAAAATAGCAAACGAAGTCGAAATTCATAAAATTTGTTAGGATGTCATGATATCATACGTTGAGGCTGGGGTAAAAAATTGAGAAGGTTTCGAATATTTTATCAGGTACGACGCTCACAAAACCGAAGATTCTCCGGAGTAGATTATAAGTGTTGAGAAGGATTGGTTAGATTTGGAGAGAAAGTGACGGCCGAATTGTCGTCTGATTTTAAATCTTTTTCCCTAGGAAATAAATAGCATATATGGGTTTATGCAAAAATTTTGTAAATTTTTAGTCCGTTTGATAATTTCTAAATTATTAGAAGCAAAAAAACTAATAAAATTGTTTGCCGAGCGTAGCTCTCGGCACAAATGTGACACACGGCAAAATGGTTCAAAAAATATCGTCATCGCATGCTTTGCCGAGTGCTAACCCTAGGCACTCGGCGAAATACGCGTTTGCCGAGTGCTAACCCTAGGCACTCGGCGAAAACGTGTTTGCCGAGTGCCTCGATCGGCTCTTGGCAAAGATCTATTTTGCCGAGTGCCCCGATTGGTGGCACTCGGCAAAGTGAGGCACTCGGCAAATATCGCTTATATGGCCTTCTGTTCTCGGCGCCATTCACTTCGTGACTTAGCGAAAATACACACCGCCGCCGCATCCGCGCCGCCGCGCCCGCCGCCGCCCCCCGGCCGAGCCCCCCGGCCGCTGCCCCCCGGCCGCGCCCCGGCCGCCGCCTCCCCGCCACGCCCTCCCGGCCTCCGCCTCCCGGCCGCGCCCCGCCGCCGCCTCCCGGCCGACGCCCTCGGCCGACGCCTCCTCGGCCCGCCCCGGCCGACGCCCCGCCCGGCCCCCTCCCTTCGGTATTTTTGTCAAATTTTACATACATTAGAATGTTTTTGTGAGATTTTGTTAATAGATTTGAAATTGTTTGCATTAGAAATCGATTAATACCATGTGGAACATTAGAAACAAATTGATGGCAAAAAGAAACAAATTTAGGTATTTATTATAATCAAATCAATGGTAAAAGGAATGATATGTATTGTATGCACGTATATATTTAACAGATTAGTGTATATATACCTGTATGAATGGAGTCGCATCGCACAGCCATGCCGTCGCTTGTGTGCCGGCCATCGAGCCGTGCTTCCCTATTTTGCAGGTGCCGCTGTCTTTACTGTAGTTTGTCTGTGTATAACGTAACCTTAGGCGTCTCCCGAAGCGATGGGGTTGGATGTAGACAATGAAATGGTTGTTGATGAGGACGCTGGAGAAGAGGTTTGTAATGTGAAGGACTTAGAATTGCTTCAGTGGTTACATTTAGGAAATGAGAGGGACGACAACATTCCTCCTGCCGAGGAGGAACTTAATGATTATATCAACATGGGTGATAGTGATGATGACAATTATGATCCAGCTAATCCTGACCATGATGATTATTTCTAATATATGTATGCACTGCGTTAACTATGTTCTCTTTATCTATTTATTTTGTATCTCTCTCTTCGTATTTTTTATATGTGTGCTAATTGGTTTCTTTTTCTACGTGCAGGTGATTCAACAAAGACGGTGGGTGGTTTGAGAAAGTGCGCGTCGGTGTTCAAAAGAGCCAAAGATGTCATTCGAGGGGCCGATGCAGCTGAGGGGTCTGGTAGGAGTCGCGGCAGGGGTCGCCACAAGGTGTGTGCTGGCGGGGGTCGAGGAGGATACCTCCTCTGCACCGTCCTCTAGTGACGAGGAGCGAGGAGGAGCGGGTGGAGCGGGCGGAGCAGGAGGAGGAGGGGGCTGAGGGGTCTAGTAGCTCTAGTGAGGAGGAGGAGGAGGGGAGGGTGGGGGTCCGGCTCTGGCTGGGGTGCGTTCGCTCGCAGGGGGTCCGCCTCGCACCGTTTGGTTGCGAGGTCCCTCGACCCTCCCACGGCGACCGATACCTTTCGAGAGACGCTCGCTGATTCAGCCTCAAGGGACTCGGTAAGTAACCTTGGATGTTGTCAATACTTTTTCATTTGATTTGTTAAAAATTACAATTAGAACTAATAATTCATTGCATTTTCACTTGTCAGGTGTTGGACTGTGATCAGAGGAGGTGATCACAAACACCAAGTCAACGGCATCTTGGGTCTTCTGTGCAGAGTACACTTTCCTGGCCTTGTTCAGTACGCCGAAAGGTCGGAGCCGCCTACACGTTTGACCACTACGTCGCCGTCCCCGATTTCCCCGATCGAGATGGAAGGATCTTCAACAACAGGCGGAGCGGGTGAAGGCCGAGTTGTGGGTAAGTCTTTGTCAACCCACGTCCCTCAATACATCACATTCATTGCACATTATTGAAACAATGGCTTAATACATAATGTGTTTATGCAGGATTTTTTTAGATGCCAGACAGGATACGAGGCAAAAGCGGCTGCGGTGGCTGACAAATCCTGACGCAAACTCGTGACCGACATGCATTACGAGGCGCGCATCCAAGCCATCATTGCATACAACGCTGCATACAACAACTGAAGGTCACCAAAACCGAAGCAAGAACCATGACTCGACAAAGGAACAATACATGCTTGGTAAATATAACATCGGATTTTTGAACGATTAAATACATTTGATTTGATCTAGGTATATCTCTTATACTTGATGACGTGTAGGTGCCTGTTTGGTGGTGCGGCCAGCTTCTCGATTGCTGGGAGCGCATGGTGGATAGGTGGTGCGCCGCCGAGTGGCGGAGACGCACGCCACTTGCCGAGAGCGGCGTTTGATGATGCCAGTGCACCACACCACCAAGGCAGCCTTAGCCTCAACCGATATGCAGCTAGATGGGTACGTGAATTCTATTTTTCATTTCAACGACCAATGCTCAATAGTTCTTAACCATACTATTGTTTTGTTCGCAATGGCGTCGCATGATGGGCAACCTATCTCCCAGTTCAAGGCATGGGCTTTGGCCCACAAGGGCAAGGCGACGTCGCGTCGACTACAACCCGGAAGGACGGGCCCTCGGCGTACACCAACGCGACTGTCCACGGCCGCCTCGGTCAGTACACTACGATGGCAAGGGAGCTCCATGGGGAGGATTTCGATCCTACTACCCAGGATATTGATGGAGAAGTCGTCATGAGGGTGGGAGGAGGCAAGAGGCATGGGCGGTACTGGATTGGCGACAACCTTCTCGACACAGCCAGTACACCCACTCTGTCCCAGCTTCGAGCAAGGAGCACGAGCGAAAGCCCGGCCATACGCACACGGCCGACCGCTTCACAGACCGAAGTGGAGCAACTCCGGGTGATAAATTTTTGGTTTTGTGCTCAATTAATTGATATTTACGATCGTTTGCTTCGTTTTGTAACATTGGGATGGAATATTGTAGGACGAGTTGGAAGAGGAGAGAAGGAAACGGCGGGTTAGAAAATTCTTTTTTTTCTTAATTCATTAATATTTACTGATTGTTTGCTTCAGTTTGTAAAATTGAAATGAAATATTGTAGGACGAGTTGGAAGAGGAGAGAAGGAAACGGCGGGAGATTGAGATGAGGACGACTGAGATGTACAGCTATGTGCAATCAATCAGTCAAAACATGGGACTCCCTGTCGTACCGCCACCACAGCCTGTGGTATTCACTCCTCCACATCCTTTTGTAGGCACTCCGGTGAGTCACTTAACCTCGCATTTAATTTTCTTATTTGCAAATGTTACTATCTTGACAACCTATACTATTCTATTTTCCTTTTGTGCAGTCTCAGTCGGCGGCATCAAATAACCCCCCCAATAATGACCACGACGGTTGGGCGCCGTGGCCATCTCGGTAAATCTCTTTTGAACAATTGTAATTCTGGAGTATCTACTGTGACTTCGAATTTCGTTTGCGAATTGTGGACTATGTACTATGAACTACTATGTTTATATTTTGTGGATTGTGACTGTGCCTACGAATGTGAATTATATGTCTTGTGGATTGTGAATGATGCTTATGCGATGTGGAATGATGCTTATGGGGTTGTGGAATGATTGAGATTGTGAATGTTTATGTTTTGTGGATTGTGAATGATGCTTATGGGATGTGGAATGATGCTTATGGGGTTGTGGAATGATTGGGATTGTGAATGTGATGTATATATTGAAAATTTGTGAAATATGCGATTGAACAAATAAAAGAGGGTTAAAATTTTCACTTTGCCGAGTGCAACACTCAGCAAAGAGCTCCTTCGCCGAGTGCAATAACCAAAACACTCGGCAAAGAGGGTAACGGGGGTTAAGGTACCCTCTTTGCCGAGTGCATAAACTTCACCGAGGGCTGTGACAAAAGCACTCGGCGAAATGACCACTTTCGCCGAGCGCTTTTGACAAAGCACTCGGCGAAGTTTTCAAGTTCGCCGAGTGTTGGGGAAGAAAACACTCGGCGAAGTATGGGCGTTCGCCGAGTGTTTTCATCCCCGGCACTCGACGAACTTGAAAACTTCGCTGAGTGTTTTTTACGGCTCTTGGCAAACTTTTCCGTCACCGTATACCCAACCTAACGTGTACTTTTTTTTGCCGAGTGTCGAAGCGGCACTCGGCGAAATCAGCGGCACTCGGCGAAGATTTCGCCGAGCACCCGATGAAAAACTCTCGGCAAAGAGCTCTTTGCCGATCCAAAGTTCACCGTGTGACCTATGCCGAGTGCAACTCTCGGCGATATTTTCGCCGAGTGTAAAACAGGCTTCGTCGAGTGTCCCAGGCACTTGGCAAAAAGGGGATTTCCCGTAATGACGGACATGCTCGCCGCTAAGCTGGATCTCCTATTGAAGAGATTGGATGATAAGGCTGAAGGAATGAACAATGTCCAAGCTATCGACGCTCTCATGACGTGGGAGGTATGTGGCAACACAGGTCACTCGGGAAGTAATTGTCCCAAGACCTATGAAGACATATGCTACATGAACAACAACAACAACAATGGGTATCGTCCACAAGGAGGTCAAGGGTGGAATCAACAACGCCCTTATTATCAAGGAGGTAACAACTCTTTCAACAATTTTAATTCGAATCAACCCTCCTTGAAAGATCTTGCCTTAGGCCAAGCTAAATTTAATGAAATAATGTCTAAAAGACTAGCTACTAATGATAAGACTTTAGAAAGCATAAATGTTAAACGGAAGGTCTTTCTTCATCTATCAAAAATCAATTGAGCTTTAATAAAATGCTAGATACTTGTAACATCCTGAAAATCGACGAAACCGAAATCGGAACGTAAAAATCGGAACTTTCAAAAACCTTCGCTTCTTGCTTCTTTCTCGGGTTTGTTGCTTCTTATTTGCCGCTCGGTTGCATAAATTTAGACGTGATCAATTTCCCTTTCGGTGTTTTTGGATAATTTGGAGTCGTCGAAATGAAAGATGCGAAAGTCCGTATCCGGATTTTTTTAAAAAAGAAATCGGGAAAGCGCGGATTTATGAAAACGCATTTTGGGAAATATAAAATAAAAAAATTATGGTTGGGAGAAGATAAATTAGAACACAAAATAAATAATAAAATTCTCGGAGTCGTACTCGAAATCCGGAAAATTTTGGAAAAATAAAGGGAGGATATTGAAATTTGAAAAGAGGGATTTTAAATAAATAAGTATGAAAAATATTGTGGGAAAATAAAAGTGGAGAAAAGTTGGAAATATTATATTAAAAATTATTTTTGAATTAGAGGAATTTATTTTGGAATTTTTAGAAGAAAGGAAAATAGAAAATGGGAAATTAAAATGGAAAATCGGGAAAAATAAAAATTTCACTGTTCATATTGCGCCAGTGTTCGACGCCGTACGCCCGCCGCGCGTGCTCGCGACACGCCGCGCCGCGCGCGCCGCCCTACCCCGCGCGCGCGCGCGCGCGCGCCACCGCGCCGGACCCGCGCGCGCCGCGCGCCACGCGTGCGCCACCGCGCCGGCCCGCCGGCGCCGCGCCCTCGTGCGCCCGCGCCGTGCGGACCCCGCCACGCTCTCGCCAAGTGTCGCCGCGCTCTCCCGGCCCGTGCACACCCGCGTTCGCGCGCCCGGCCCCGCTCGCGCCACCGCATGGCAGCGCCGCGCCGCCCCCTTTCTCTCTCGTTTCTCTCTCTCTCCGCGCCTATAAATAGGCCGGAGCCCTCCATTTTCTCCCACACCGTCGCCGCCTCTTTCTTCCCTCCCGAGCGCCTCGCCGTCCCTAGCCGCCCCTCTCCCGGCCCCTTCGCCCTCCGAGCGCCGCCGCCACTATCCACCGGTGCGCCACCGCTCTCTCGCCATTGCCGCCGCCACTGGTAAGTCCCCGAGCCGCTGCCCCTTTCCTCGCGCCGGCGCGGCTCCGGCCGAAGCGGAGGAGGAGAGGGCTCGGACGAACACCTTCGAGGCCAATGAATAGTGCGACACGAAAAAAGAAAGAAAAAAACAAGAAAAATAGGAGAAAAATTTGGAAAAATTTTAGAAAATTTGGAAAAATATTTTGGGAAGACTTGAGTAAAATTTTGGGCAAAAATAAATTATTTTCTTGTATGTTTTCTCGGTGCAAAGTTAAAAATTGAAATCGGGCTTTTTCCGAATTTCGTTTCGCGTCGTTTTTAAATCCGGACTTCGTTTAATTCCTTCTTGCCATTTAAATAGGCTTCTCTTTTGTGCTCAAACCTTCAAAACCTCGAGCACGAATTCCTCCGCTGACATTTCCAAACCTAATTTCTCAAATAATTACGATCGTCGTCTTTGCGAAAACCCTAGGACGTCGACTCGATTCCAAAACTCGGATTTTTCCCAGCGACCCTTGTCCTAACTCAAGTAGAATTTTAGGCAAAACATTTGGAGTTGTTTTCATGGCTTTTATGGTTCTTTTCGATCTCTTGGTATTTTATTGAATTCTAATTGAGTTCAATTGATCTTTCGCACGTACGGGTAGCACCTGAAGAAAACGGCATCGACCCCGTTGAAGACACCACCCCTCAAGCGTGCGAGCAAGGCAAGTCATCACACTCTTTCAACACATTGATCCTACTTTGTGAAATGATGTTAATTTCAAATTACAAATTGCATGCTATACACAAACAAGTACCTATGCTTGATATACCCTGCTTTGATGTTGAACACCATTAGAATTATTCTTTGTAACCTTCGATGTGATATGACTGGAGGCTAGCTTCGGTAAAAATGCTTAGCGTTGCTTATACTAGATCCCTGCATACTCATGATTTTACAAAGAAGCTTTGTGCTTGGGCAACTACCTTAGGGAAGGTAGTTGAAATGCGGCCTGTGGAGACATGAGCGCCACATGGCCATGAGAATGATGAACTAAGTTTGATGAAAATTGAAATGCTATACAAATGTTTTAGACTGGGGCGGCCGGATGATTTGGGTGGATTCCGAAAAAGGCAAGTGCCGACCCTGGTCAATTAAGGACCGAGCCATGAGATAGCCGGAAAACGAGCCAGTACAACCGTACTTCTCGAATGGGTATAGACCTAGCTGACTAGATAGCCGAGCGGAGGCAATATCCTTGCATAGATGGTTCTCTATGATGTGGTTTATGTGATGAGAATGAGGCTGCGGCCTTTTCTATGAATGGTGGAATTAAATCGATATTAATTGAACTTAAAGATTGAGGAAGTTTTCTCTTACCCCGGGTGCGCCAGAACTCCTCTCACTGCTAGAAAAGGACGGCTAGAGTGCATGAGGGCTTAAGTTCATGGAGCGGGTACTGCCAAAGCAAGGTTATCGAAAGGCTTTGCCGTGACCGTATCATGAGTTGAGACGTAGGCTCATTTGTTGGGCTGTCGCGGAGTACGGGTAAAGTGTACATCCACTGCAGTGTGAGTGAATCAATCTATTCGAATAGTCGTGCTCGCGGATATCGAGCATCGTGACAAGACTTTCGCTTGGCTAGACTTTAAACTTAAAACTGCTGGGATGGGTTTGCATGATGATTTCATTCGCTGGTGGATCAACTTCTCGAGATGCGAGAAGGGGTGGATTCCCCAGAAAATCATGACGAATCGGAGGCGGGAAGCCATCCTTGGAATCACGATGGATGGTAGACAGAACCGTCGCCGGATTAATGAACTATGGAACTAAAACTTGATTTGGCTAGTTGTTAGGCTTGTGAAAAGAATTGTGAAAATTGGCTTTATGCAAAAGAAACTCCAGCCATTTCTTGAATGACCCTATCATGTGCATCAATTCCGTGTTGGCTTGCGGAGTACGGTTGGTACTCACCCTTGCTATACGCACAAACCTTCAGCTGATGGGAACGAAGAGCCGGAGGATCCATACGCGTACTACCGGGAGGGTGAAGGAACCGATGGCGCTTACTAGATCTTAGCTCCGGTCGTTGCTAGTGGCAAATGACATGCCGCGCCTCTATTCCGCCGCCGTATTTAAATTCTCGCTTTTTGTGTTGTATTCGGACCATGAGGTCCCGTGTGTTGAACATTGCCTTCGGGCCTATGATTGTAATAATGTCGATGTAAGACTATTCGTGCATATGCACCTGATTATTCAGTGCTGTATATGTGGGTACCAACTACTCGATCCAGGGAAATGGTACTAAGAACACGAAAGATTCCCGTCCCAAAAACGGGGGTCTACAGAGCTGGTATCAGAGCCATGCGACCGTAGGCTAAGACCAAATGGCGCCTACCCCGACTAGTTGGCTAAAGGGAAATATCCCTACATAGGATCATTTTCAAACTATTATTTCCGAAAATACAAATATACCTTTTCTACATTTGTATTTCCTTTTCTTTAGCAAATAGTTATAATGATAACTCTCTCCCTCTAACCCTAAGTTGTCTTCAAAAGCAGATGTCGAACCATGACGGAGCCTGGGAGATCACCATCCCACGAGACGAGGGGTTTGTGGCACAGCTTCAGTCCCTGCTGTGGTGTTTAAGATACCCGGAACCACCCACCTACCAAATCAAAAGGCATGGCTCCGAAGAATATCCAGCATGGGAGGCGGCCGTTTCCATGGAAGCCCGCATGGGAAGTGAAACATCTTTCTGCTTTCACACCCGCTATCACCGGGATTTAGCGGAAGCAGCCATCCAAGATGCGGCCCGCGAAGCCTTTCTTCGCCTTAATGTGATACATCGTGCGGAACTTACAGTGACAGAGTTCGTGCACCATCCCTATCGCGAGGAAGGCAACCCAGTTTGCACCGTGGAGGCCACCCCCTGCTGCTACAACCCTATGGTCACACGTCTATCACGTTGGGTGGAGACGGCAGATGACTGCTACTAAGAGGCCTTGTTTGAGATCAACGACCAGCAGACACGCCTCAATGATCTGGTCAAGAGTCACCAGGGCTGTGGGGATCAGATCAACATGCTGCAGACTCAGCTGCAAGCCAACGGTGCCCAATACGAGCAACTCTCGGACCGCTACATGGCCCGTGGGGAAGCCCTGGTAGAGCTGGAGGAGCAGCTCGGGAAGAGCAAGCAGCAAGTCGACCACTGGAGGAGCAATGCGCACCCGCCCGTCCACGCCGCAGTACTTCCACCGAGATTGTAGCAACACCTCCCGCTCCCGTGCCCGACCACTATTACCTTATGACTCCAGCATGCTTGGATACCTTTCAAGCCATGATGGAGCAAGCTTTATGTTGAGCACAGAGCCTGCGCCGTACCTGATAGACCCCACTGCTGCCATGTCCATGGGACCCACCTCGAGCTCCGTAGCAGTGCCATCCGAGCATGGATCGGGAGAGGAGAACCCCATCCAGATCCACACCGACTCGGAGTCTGAGGTGGAACCTATGGAGGTCAAATGGGAGTCCAGCGACACCGATCCAATGGAGGAGGAAGCTCCCCCTCGTCGGCTGACTCACACTGGAGGCCCCCTCACCCGCCAGACCGCTCACAATAGTACGCGGCCACCGAGCAGGAAGATTCGGCATGACTCCGAGGCCACCACCTCCGAGCCATGGGGACTCCAATTTGCTTCAGCAGCGGACCACCCACTTCCCGCACCTGGCTCTTGCGGATGGTTGGACGACTAGGCGGGAGGACCACCCCAGCTTGATCTCGCTCTGGACGGCTCGGCAGCAAGGACCACACTCTATTCCCCCTTAACTAGTTAATGCAGTTAGACGATGTAGTTGTTGTTATCATGGCAAGAAGGACTGTGCATGTACAGTCCATTTACCCCTTTGATGTAATAGGATGGACCTAAGTATCGCTTTGTGGTATCCTAACTAATGAGCTTATTATTATTTTTACCATGCTTGTTGATTGAAGATCATTTAAAAACAACTTGAAGAAAATCCCCTAGGGACCATGACCTTAACAGGTCCGATCTCTTAATTCATCTATCTTGTTCAGATGGCGCATCGCCGCAGAGCCGCAGCAACCAACGAGAACCCACCGGAAATCCCTCCACTCTGGCGGAGGTTATGGCTTTACAAACCCAGCTGCTCCAAGCAATTGCCAACAACCAAGGGAGTTGAGGAGGATCAAGTTTAGGAGAGTTCATGCGAGCTAAGCCACCAACCTTCTCCACGGCCGAAGAACCCATGGATGCTGAGGACTGGTTGAGGGTGATCGAGAAAAAGCTAACTCTCGTCCAAGTTCGAGAAGCAGATAGAGTTGTCTTCGCCACTAACCAGCTAGAGGGTCCCGCAAGTAACTGGTGGGACACCTACAAGGAAACGCGAGCTGAAGATGCCGGAGAACCGACATGGGAAGAATTCACGGCTGCGTTCCGTGAGAATTTCGTGCCAGCTGCAGTTATGAGGATGAAGAAAAATGAGTTCCGTAGGCTGCATCAAGGAAACACCTCAGTACAAGAGTACCTGAACAAGTTTACCCAGCTTGCCCGTTACGCCACAAGTGACCTGACATACGAGGAAGAGAAGATGGATAAATTCATCGAGGGACTAAATGACGAGCTGAGAGGACCGATGATCGGACAAGACCACACCAGTTTCCAAAGCCTCATCAACAAGGTCGTTCGGCTTGAACACGACCAAAAGATGGTAGAAAATAACCGCAAAAGGAGGCTCGCTATGGCTCGCCCATTTCAGGGAGCGCCACAACGTCCCAAGGGAGCCACCCCGTCTGGATGGAAGCCAAACGTTCCGGCAGCCGGTCGTTCCCCCGCTCCCGACCATGTCAGCAGGCCAGCTACACCTCAGCTTCGTACACCAACGCCAACCCTAGCCACTCCAGGCAGAAGGAATGTGAGCTGCTTCAATTGTGGAGAATTCGGGCACTACTCCAATAGCTGCCCCAAACCATGCAACACTCCTGTGCGCACCGGCGCCAATGCAACGCCCGTCCGAGGAACCCCCACCCCGCCTGCGACGGCGCGGTGCTCGGGACCCCGCTACCCAACGAGGCCGCCACCGGGTTTCGACGTGGCCAGGTGAATCACGTGCGTCTTAAGAAGCTCGGGAGGACCGGAGCGTACTAATGGGTATGTTCTCTATCAACTCTACCCCAGCTTAAAGTCTTATTTGATTCGAGCCTCGCATTCGTTCATATCTTCCCAAGTAAGCAAACAACACCACCTACACCAAGTAGCACTTAAGAGGCCTATGTTGGTACACTCACGGGGAGACATAACGTACCCCATGCTTGCATCAATGTGCCCATACGGATTAGAGACGTGGTGTTTCTTTCAAACCTTATGGTGCTATCACCCCAAACCATTGATGTCATACTCGGATGGATTGGTTGACCAAGAATAATGGAATCATAGGCTGCAATCGAAGGGAAGTCACGGTATCCACCCCATGGGGATCACCGATGAGCATAACTATGGATCAAAACCCGAAGCTATGCGAGCAAGCTGCGGGAGTATTCACCATGCTACCTCTAGGCGGGATGCCGTAGTACAAGAATACCGGACGTATTTCCCGAGGAGTTGCCGGAATGCCCCGGATCGCGACATAGAGTTTATCATCGACCTAATGCCCGGTACGCCCCCATATCCAAGAGACCTTATCGAATGCCGTCCAACGAGTTAGAGGAACTCAAGAAGCAAATCCGGAACTACAAGAGAAGAGATTTGTACGCCCCAGTTTTCTCCCTGGGAGCCCCAGTACTTTTCGTCAAGAAGAAGGATGGGAGTATGAGGATGTGCGTGGACTACCGATCGTTGAATGAAGTGACTATCAAAAACAAGTACCCACTACCTCGAATCGATGACCTATTCGATCAACTTAAGGGTGCGCAAGTGTTCTCAAAGATTGATCTTCGGTCGGGATATCATCGTTGAAGATTAGAGCTGGAGATATTCCTAAGACAGCGTTCTCTACACGTTACGGTTTATACGAGTTCACCGTAATGTCCTTTGGATTGACCAATGCCCCGGCATATTTTATGAACCTGATGAACAAGGTATTCATGGAATACCTGGATAAATTCGTAGTGGTATTTATCGACGATATACTTATCTACTCCAAGAACGATGAGGAACATGCGGAGCATCTACGGCTGGTACTGGAAAAACTACGAGAGCACCAGCTGTATGCAAAGTTCAGCAAATGCAAGTTCTGGCTCAAGGAAGTCGCTTTTCTTGGCCACGTGGTTTCAGCCGGAGGAGTAGCGGTAGACCCCGCAAAGGTCGAAGCTGTCACGGAATGGAAGGCACCCAAGTCAGTGACGGAAGTTCGGAGTTTCCTGGGCTTGGCTGGGTATTACCGACGGTTCATCGAAGGGTTTTTCACCGTAGCCCGGCCTATGATTCAACTTTTGAAGAAGGAAAAGAAGTTTGAATGGAACGAGAAGTGTCAAAAAGCCTTCGACCAACTAAAAGAAAAGTTAACCACCGCCCCAATCTTGACCTTACCTGACAACCGGAAGGATTTCGTGATGTACTGTGATGCGTCTCGGCAAGGACTAGGAGGCGTGTTAATGCAGGATGGGAAGGTCGTAGCATATGCCTCACGACAGTTACGACCCCACGAGGAGAATTATCCCACACACGACCTAGAACTAGCCGCGGTTGTTCACGCGTTGAAGATCTAGAGACACTATCTGATCGGGAACCACTGTGATGTGTATACCGATCACAAGAGCTTGAAATATTTCTTTACTCAGCCTGATCTCAACCTACGACAGAGACGATGGTTGGAGTTGATCAAGGATTACGATCTAGGAATCCATTACCATCCCGGCAAGGCAAATGTAGTGGCCGATGCGCTAAGCCGCAAAGCCCAATGCAACCACATGGGATTGGGAGGTATGGCCTGAGCTCCAAGAAGAAATGGCTCGACTTAATCGCACCGATTCCTCACGGAGAAGTGAACTCACTGGAAATCCAACCCCTTCTGAGGACTCAAATAGAAGAAGCCCAAAAAGGGAATGAGGAAACCCAGGAAATCAAGGAACGCATGGCCGCTGGGCGCGCTAAGGAATTTTCAATAGACGACAAGGGAATCCTATGGTACAAGAAAAGAATCTGTGTGCCTGAACGAGGTGGTTTGAGAGGGTTGATCTTAAAAGAAGCTCACGAATCGGCATATTCGTTACATCCCGGAAGCACAAAAATGTGCCAGGATTTGAAGGGAGAATACTGGTGGCCCAATATGAAGAGAGATGTAGCCGAATACGTAGCCGTGTGCGATGTGTGCCAAAGGGTGAAAGCTGAGCATCAACGACCAGCAGGCTTGCTGCAGCCGCTCAAGATTCCCGAATGGAAATGGGATGAGATAGGCATGGATTTCATAATGGGACTACCCAAAACTGCGACTGGTTACGATTCCATTGGGTAATAGTAGATCGACTCACCAAGACCGCCAGATTTATTCCCGTAAAAACTAACTACAACAGTGCCAAGCTAGCGGAACTATACATGAGTAAGATTGTATGTCTCCATGGTGTACCGAAGAGGATTATATCGGATCGCGGTACCCAATTCACATCTCATTTTTGGAGCAAAGTCCACGAGGCACTCGGAAGTCACCTCGCCTTCGACCGCTTACCACCCACGGATCGACGGACGACGAAAGGACGAATCAAGTACTAGAAGATATGCCGAGAGCTGTGCGTTGGATTTCACCAAGGATTGGGAGAAATGTTTGCCGTACGCCGAGTTCTCCTACAACAATAGCTATCAAGCCAGTCTGAAGATGTCACCTAACGAAGCTCTATTTGGTCGCCGATGCCGAACCCCATTAATGTGGTCGAAACCGGTGAACGAACCGTATTCGGGCTGAAATAATCAAAGAGGCCGAGGAAAAGGTTCGCCGATCCGGGACCGATTACAAGCTGCTCAATCACGACAAAAGAGCTACGCGGATACCCGACGAAGAGAATTAGAATTTAAAGAAGGTGACTACGTGTATTTGAAGGTCTCGCCACTACGGGAACTCGGAGATTCAAGGTCAAAGGGAAACTCGCACCAAGATACGTGGGCCCATTCTTGATAAACGCTAGGAGAGGAGAAGTGGCCTACCAGTTGGAGCTACCCGAGAACCTCTCCGATGTCCACCCAGTATTCCACGTGTCGCAGTTGAAGAAATGTCTACGGGTGCCGAAGAGCAAGCTCCTTTAGAAACCATCCATGTCCACGGTGATCTTACCTACCGGAGCATCCAATCAAGATCTTGGACGAGGCGAAAAGAAGACGCGGACCAAGTCATGGCACATGTACAAAGTACAATGGAGCAATCACACGGAAGAAGAGGCTACCTGGGAGAGCGAAGAGTTCCTGAAGACGGAATACCCACACCTACTCAGCAACCGGTAAGAAATCTCAGGGACGAGATTTATTGTTGGGGGTAGGTTTGTAACATCCGAAAATCGAAGAAACCGAAATCGGAACGTAAAAATCAGAACTTTCAAAAACCTTCGCTTGTTGCTTCTTTCTCGGGTTTGTTGCTTCTTATTTGCCATCTCAGTTGCATAAATTTAGACGTGATCAATTTCCCTTTCGGTGTTTTTGGATAATTTGGAGTTGTCGAAATGAAAGATGTGAAAGTCCGTATCCGGATTTTTTTAAAAAAAGAAATCGGGAAAGCGCGGATTTATGAAAACGCATTTTGGGAAATATAAAATAAAAAATTATGGTTGGGAGAAGATAAATTAGGACACAAAATAAATAATAAAATTCTCGGGAGTCGTACTCAAATCCGGGAAAATTTTGGAAAAATAAAGGGGATGATATTGAAATTTGAAAAGAGGGATTTTAAATAAATAAGTATGAAAAATATTGTGGGAAAATAAAAGTGGAGAAAAGTTGGAAATATTATATTAAAAATTATTTTTGAATTAGAGGAATTTATTTTGGAATTTTTAGAAGAAAGGAAAATAGAAAATGGGAAATTAAAATGGAAAATCGGGAAAAATAAAAAATTTCACTGTTCATATTGCGCCAGTGTTCGACGCCGTACGGCCCGCCCACGCGCGCTCGCGCGCGCCCCTACCCCCGCGAAAATTTGGAAAAATATTTTGGGAAGACTTGAGTAAAATTTTGGGCAAAAATAAATTATTTTCTTGTATGTTTTCTCGGTGCAAAGTTAAAAATTGAAATCGGGCTTTTTCCGAATTTCGTTTCGCGTCGTTTTTAAATCCGGACTTCGTTTAATTCCTTCTTGCCATTTAAATAGGCTTCTCTTTTGTGCTCAAACCTTCAAAACCTCGAGCACGAATTCCTCCGCTGACATTTCCAAACCTAATTTCTCAAATAATTACGATCGTCGTCTTTGCGAAAACCCTAGGACGTCGACTCGATTCCAAAACTCGGATTTTTCCCAGCGACCCTTGTCCTAACTCAAGTAGAATTTTAGGCAAAACATTTGGAGTTGTTTTCATGGCTTTTATGGTTCTTTTCGATCTCTTGGTATTTTATTGAATTCTAATTGAGTTCAATTGATCTTTCGCACGTACGGGTAGCACTGAAGAAAACGGCATCGACCCCGTTGAAGACACCACCCCTCAAGCGTGCGAGCAAGGCAAGTCATCACACTCTTTCAACACATTGATCCTACTTTGTGAAATGATGTTAATTTCAAATTACAAATTGCATGCTATACACAAACAAGTACCTATGCTTGATATACCCCGCTTTGATGTTGAACACCATTAGAATTATTCTTTGTAACCTTCGATGTGATATGACCGGAGGCTAGCTTCGGTAAAAATGCTTAGCCTTGCTCATACTAGATCCCTGCATACTCATGATTTTACAAAGAAGCTTTGTGCTTGAGCAACTACCTTAGGGAAGGTAGTTGAAATGCGGCCTGTGGAGACATGAGCGCCACATGGCCATGAGAATGATGAACTAAGTTTGATGAAAATTGAAATGCTATACAAATGTTTTAGACTGGGGCGGCCGGATGATTTGGGTGGATTCCGGAAAAGGCAAGTGCCGACCACTGGTCAGTGGGACCGAGCCATGAGATAGCGGAAACGAGCCGTACAACCGTACTTCTCGAATGGGTATAGACCTAGTGACTAGATAGCCGAGCGGAGGCAGTATCCTTGCATAGATGGTCTCTATGATGTGGTTTATGTGATGAGAATGAGGCTGCGGCCTTTGCTATGAATGGTGGAATTAAATCGATATTAATTGAACTTAAAGATTGAGGAAGTTTTCTCTTACCCCGGGTGCGCCAGAAATCCTCTCACTGCTAGAAAAGGACGGCTAGAGTGCATGAGGGCTTAAGTTCATGGAGCGGGTCTGCCAAAGCAAGGTTATCGAAAGGCTTTGCCGTGACCGTCTCATGAGTTGAGACGTAGGCTCATTTGTTGGGCGTCGCGGAGTACGGGTAAAGTGTACATCCACCTTGCGGTGTGAGTGAATCAATCTATTCGAATAGCCGTGCTCGCGGATATCGAGCATCGTGACAAGACTTTCGCTTGGCTAGACTTTAAACTTAAACGCTGGGATGGGTTTGCATGATGATTTCATTGCGGTGGATCAACTTCTCGAGATGCGAGAAGGGGTGGATTCCCGAGAAAATCATGACGAATCGAAGGCGGGAAGCCATCCTTGGAATCACGATGGATGGTAGACAGAACCGTCGCCGGATTAATGAACTATGGAACTAAAACTTGATTTTGCTAGTTGTTAGGCTTGTGAAAAGAATTGTGAAAATTGGCTTTATGCAAAAGAAACTCCAGCAATTCCTTGAATGACCCTATCATGTGCATCAATTCCGTGTTGGCTTGCTGAGTACGGTTGGTACTCAGCCTTACTATACGCACAAACCTTCAGCTGATGGGAACGAAGAGCCGGAGGATCCATACGCGTACTACCAGGAGGGTGAAGGAACTGATGGCGCTTACTAGATCTTAGCTCCGGTCGTTACCTGTGGCAAATGACATGCCGCTGCCTCTATTTTGCTGCCGTATTTAAATTCTGCTTTTTGTGTTGTATTCGGACCATGAGGTCCTGTGTGTTGAACATTGCCTTCGGGCCTATGATTGTAATAATGTCGATTTAAGACTATTCGTGCATGTGCACCTGATTATTCAGTGTTGTATTCGCGGGTACCAACTACTCGATCCAGAGAAATGGTACTAAGAACACGAAAGATTCCCGTCCCAAAAACGGGGGTCCACAAGACTCAATTAGCTCAATTAGCTGCTGATGTCCCATTGTTCGAATATTGTAGCTACTCTCTTCATCTCAAGTTATAGGGCTCCCTTGTTTTAAGGAAAAACAAATTGGTAATTTTTGACTAATAATTATGCTAAAAATATTTATGCTAAGTATTAAGTATTATGTATTAAGTATTATGCAGGTTATATCACTAGATTCGTATTTTAAAATATGTTTTGTGTGATGATAATTTTATAGTTATTGAGAAGATTGTGTAAAAATTTTATAACTCGTATTTTAAATTAAGTTTTGTGTGATGATAATTTTATAGTTGTTGAGAAGATTGTGTAAAAATTTTATAGACCTTATAAATAGAGAAAATATATTTTATGACGAAGAGAGTACGTACATATTATACGCGTCATTAATTATCATACTAGTTAATATAGGGTAGTAGTAATAAATATGTACCGCTCAAAATGGAAGTTGAGTACACTCTTTATGCTGTCGGATCATCTGTCCTGATCGAAGCCAACGTCATGTGGCTGACCTTTTTATTCCTCCAATTAAAAGGACATCAGGACTAGCTGACATTTGGAAGGTTCATGTTTCTCCAAGCCGAGCGTATATATGGCCAAGATTTTAACAGCAAGCAAAGCAATCTTTTCTGACAAGTGACAAAGTGGCGTTTTCCGGCGCCGAAGGGTGCATGTACTTTCGCCATGTGCATGTTTTCGTAAATTGGTCGGAATTAATGCTTCTACATCTGCTGGACAATATTGGCGCGACGTTGGTGTAGATGAATAGTGTGGCGCTCGATATAATCGAGCAGATCATGCTGCGTATATGATGACAACGGAAACTGCTGCGAACTAGGAGAAATTTCTCCTTTCTCGCGTGCATGACAACTGACAAGCAGCAGCAACATTCGTCTTGATCGTGAGTTAGCCACGCAGGAGAAAAGTGCCAAAGACTGAACTATCTAGCTAGTTAGGTGTAGGAGTGTAGCTAGCTTTCTAGTATTGAAAGACGCAGCAAGAATTGAAGTGTTGGAATATAGAATATATCCGCAAATGGGTCTGAAGTGAATATATAGCATATATAAGTTTTGGATATAAAAAGTTCAAACCTCAACAATTGCTCATATAAACTTTGATCACCATATGTATCGATTGACTGCCGATACGTATATACTGTGGTGAAGCCAGGATCCGAGGAGAGCCAACTTAACAAATAATTACGATCATAAAAATATAGCTAAAAAATATATGCCTAAGACTTCTCATATTTATGATATGTCATATCAATATAAAAAATATAAAAAATATGATAATACAAGCCATAGTCATATAATTTTACAATCCAGTCTTAGTACTGAGTAGACAAATTATAAGCGTTGATTAAATCATCTGAGTTAAAAGTTCAGATAAACAGAGCAACATTTAGAAAAAATAACTAGATCTTGGCAAAATGACCAACAAATTTCAAGTAATATTTTACAAATTTGAAATCAAAATTTCAACCACCTAATGTTGTAAAGTAGCTTATACATGATTATTACATATGTATCTTTCTCCCTTCAGGCAATGGGGTTGTTTAATCGGCTGCTCCAGCCTCCGTGGCTTCTTGGATTTGAAACAGATGCAAATTATATATATGTAACCAAGACATGTCTATGAAAATTCTTACATGCAAATTATATATAAAAAGGTTTTGAACTGTAATGGTGGTGGTAGTGGAGCTCAAACACAGTCACAATCACCAAACTAGTTGTTTTAAATCTAACCAAGCATACATATATATATGTGGACTTCCCCCGGCCCCATTCCAAAAAATTTCGAACATTGACTATTAATGCCTTCATATTATATTCCATATAATCAGGAAAAAGAACCAAAGAGACATACAGTAAAACCTTAGATAGATCAACGGACCATGCATGGGAAATGCAAAGGTTGGGAACTTCTATTCGGGTGCATTTGAGAGACAAGGTTGGTAACTTCTTTTCGATAGATTTATATTTCCCACTGAAATTTGCTGTGTCCTCTACTCCTCTTTTAATTACTTATATGTCCCCAGATAGATACAGATCGAGCTTATCAGATTTAACTAACCCTTCCAAGGTGGCTATTAAATATCTTCATTAATACAATTGTTCGTCTAGCTAAAATATATATGGATCAATGTCACATGACCAGACCAATGTCTGATGTGGTAGGGCCGTAGAACATATATAGTATTCCTTTCCACCCACTTGGTTTGTTCCATCGCTAGAATCAATTTGATATTTTTGTACTATATATACTTTGTCAAAGTAGGCATATCTAAAGAAAAGGCAAAACGGCTATGTGATCTAAGAAGTTCTAGAATAGGGTCCACCACTTTGTGGGTCGGTGGAGACATGGTCTTGTTGCATATTAACTTCATCCAAGAGTCTATATTGCGAATGTACTTCAACAGAACATTTGCTGCATCAATGATCTATTATCTCTTGCTTGTAATTAGGTAACGTACTTATGAGTATGTATGTGATGCTTTGCTTTTGTACGTACTTATGATTTATATTAGGGTTTGCTTGGTAAGCACAAAAAAAGCCTAACTAAACTAAATTTAATAAGAGTTAATTGTACCTTGGTCCATATTTTATTATTAAAGTTTTACTTTAGCCAACCTCATAATATTTTGATTTTAAAAAAGATAAGATATATTACCTTTGTTGTACTTTAGACCAACCTCAGTCACTTATGTAGCCACATCTAGTCATCTATCCTCTAATATTGTAAAAAGTAGTCTACATATATGTCAGAGATATTGATGGTTTATGAGTACGGATGTTATTGAAGTTATTGATGTGCTCGAAAAAAGTTTTTTGGTGGTCCAAAGTAAAATAAAGACAAAATAACCTAATCTAAAATAAAAAATATGGGTTAAAAGGGTGATCAAAGTGAAAGTTTAATAAAAGATGAGCCTAAACACAATTTACTCATTAATAATATGCACATAATTTAATAATATTTATGTAATTTGAGGGTAAAGCTATTTTAATAGTATATGTGTGCACATATATGTTGAGTATACACCTCTCCAAGAACTCGTTGGTATCTCCAACAATCCTAGTGGTGCATATATATGATGTATATATGCACATCTATTTGTATGATGTATGTGCATGTTTAGAATGTGTCCCCCGTGTGCCTTAAGGAACTACTATGATCGATCTCTGGGGAGACGCTACCGCTGGCAGTATGTATTAATTTTATCAAGGTCATAAAATTATTTGATGTATTGTCCATGAAAGTTAAATTTTCCATACATATATATCTTTTAGAGTACGTATTTTGCGCTTCCTAGCTCTTTTGTCGACCTCTACTTTTTAGAAGATAGACTTGTTTGCTAGGTAGCAAATGATCCAATTGGCGACGGTAGCTTGGGTTTGATCTTAGTAGTAGTAATTAACAACAACATCAATAACAACAACAACAACAACAACAATAATAATAATAATAATAATAATAATAATAATCGTCGTCATCGTCACTATTGTTGTTGTTGCTACTTCGTGCTCATGGGATTGTTGCAATTAACTGTGATGCGGCTGTAAGCTACCGTCTCCAGCCTAATATTTACTCTTTAAAAAAGCTTCTCGAGTAGCTAGCCTAATATTTACTTTTAGAAAAAGGCCTAATATTCACACGGACTTAATCTGCATGGTTAAGAATCTACGTATCTATTTATTATACAATATATATATATATATATATATATATTAGCAAAATGCCCGTGCGTTGCAACGAGACGACGATGCAGAGAGAAAAGCAGGCCGAGGACGAAGGTCCGGGTGGTGGCGCGGGAGCTTTGAGCGGCGACGGGAGGGAGGGGCTCGGGCGCGGCGTGGATGGAGGCAAAGAGAGGGACGCATGAGGTCTTTTTTTTATCCAAGTTCTCCCTTTCTTTTCGACATTAAGACTGTAGGTTAATTTTATAAATAGTCAAGGGTTTTCTGCAAAATAACCCCATTTTCTTCTTTAACTGGTTTTTTTAAATAACCAGACGGACTACGGGTTAATTTCGAAAAAACTCAAGGGGTTTTCTGCAAAATAGTCAGGCAAAACAAAATTTGGGTGAAAATACTACTTGCTTTATAGATAGTTACAGATTATATATATATATATATATATATATATATACACGAGTTGGGCTACTTTGTGGCGCGCCGCACAGCCCCATCCCATGTGGCATGGCGCAATCATAAATTTAAAAACTCAAATTGAAAATCCGAACCGTTCAAATTGTTCTAAATATTAATATCGCCTTGTATACCAAATTTTATATTTTTTTGAAATTTTTTACTATTTTATCGGATAGGTCAAAGAAGTAATAAAATAGATACTCCAGAAATCGTTGGATTAATGCATTTTTGACATATCCGATAAAATAGTAAAAAAAATTTAAAAATATAAAATTTAGTCTAGAAGGAGATATTAATATGTAGAATAATTTGAACGGTTCAGATTTTTAATTTGAGTTTTTTAATTAGAGATTCGACCATGTTACATGGGATAGGGCTGTATGGCGTGAGCCCAACTTATATATAGATCATGGACGGTCCCCAGTAGCAATATTATTTCTCCGTCCATTTCAGCCGTTCCAGATCCACGAGGGGGTCCCACCACTTGCAACCCTAGCTATCTTTCTGGTCACTTTCAGTGACTTTCCAAAGGAGGAGGATGGCTTATGTGAAGCCACTGATACGCAGCATCGCATAGTGCGCGCGCGCTCTCTCTCTCTCAGTTCAGAGCAAATCAAAGTACTAATTTATAATAACTAAATTAATGCAGCTTAGAATCAATCAACTTTTGTTTGTGATCGTGGGAACAAAGGGGTGGTCGGTACGTATGACGGCGTCTGCATGTTCGATTCGGCCAGTTAGCTTTTTAGTTTGGTTGCTTTCTCATGCTCCATGCAGGTTTTGCAAGTAATGATCCGAGAAGCCCATCACTTTCTCTCTAGTCATAGTCAACAGTACTAGCTGTGTATAGATGGATTTAATTTATTTGTTATTTGAGCAATTATCAGAATGGATCGAGCAGGTCATTTTCCTCCTATTACCTGTTCAAAGCACTACCTACCAAGATGGCACCGTTTTTTGGTGGTTTTATTTCTTGATATATGGAATCAGCAAGAATGTGTTCTGAAATTTTGAATCTCGTTAATTTATCTGGCTTGGCATCCATGTGCGTTTAAGAAATGGGAGGCCTTGTACACTACTACCGAATACGTTTGTTCAGGTGGAGCCATAACTCGTTTGCCCTGGTGTTTTTCGCTTTCGCCTGCAACCAAGGTCCTGCAAAAAATACATATTATAGGCGTAAATTTAGCCATCCATCAGAACGATTTTTATGGATGGCCTAAGAAATACATCCATAACTATGTTATTTAAATCTAGATTTAAACTAAACAAAAAGTGCTCCAAACCAAACATTAACCTAAAAAAAATGGCCAGTAAGACATGTCATTACCTAAGGAAGACCACCTCCACCCTCCACAAATTTCAGGATCAAAACCTCACTCCCTGTATTTTGCTTTTTTGGCCCACGGTACATGAGTAGTGTAGCTCTGTCTGAACATGCCGTTGGAAAGAAGACAACTGCTTATATGGGGAGCTATTAACATGAGCCGATGATCAATTAGAACAACCTGTGTAAATTGGCTTGTTAGTTTGGGCGGGTAACAACTACTGTCCGTCTGAGTAAATGTATTATTAATAGGTTGATGTCTTCACAAACCGCTCATGCCAATTGCCACGTTACGTACTTTAGGTGGAATGTTAAGCCTCAAGGTCCCTCCGCCTTTGCAGCAGGTGGGTGCATCCGTAGATCCTTCTATACATAAATATGTCAGGCGCTTGCACAAATAATTTCTGTAGTAATGATATATCCTTCGGATTGATTTGGGGATAAAATTCTTTGATTATCTCCTCGTTAGCGTCAGCCTAATACGGGATCCTAAGACCTACATGTTATTTAGAGATTATATCCTTAAAATAGCAAAGACAATAAGGTCTGTCTAACTATTCGTACACCAAAATAATTTTATTGTCCATCCTTTTCCTAGTATCATGCAATAAAATCCCCTCCTATCTTGGCTAAGTATGGATTTTAAGCTTAGCACCGAATTTTCACTGTCCTCCACACCAACAGATTAGTCTAATTGGTAGTTTCATTTCATGGGGCAAATATTAATTATTATATCGTACATGCCATTAGCAAGTGGCTATGAATCATGCGGATATATTGATGATGTGTGGTTTAAAGAGTACTGTGTATTCGAGTAAAAGCATACTCCTATTAACTTTGAATAATTAGTCTTGAAATGTGTGATATTGTCAAGTCATTTTCTGAGAATAGTTCAGTTGATAGTTACAGCATTGCAATGTGGTACTATATTTTCTTTGCTTTTTGCGGTCAGAAACAGATCGATCATATATAGTCTAAAGTGGGTGTCCATATATATATATATATATATATATATATATATATATATATATATATATATATATATATATATATATATATATATATATATATATATATATATATATATATATATACTTACTAACAATTGTGTCCATACGTTGTAACGAATGAAGTAGAGGCATGATGCGGATGGAGACGGGAGGAAGGGGCGCAGGCGCAGCGCGGGAGCTCCGAGCAGGGCGGAAGGGAGGGGCGCAGGCGCGGCGTGGATGGGGACGGGCGAAAGGGGCGCAGGAGGTCTTTTTTTCATCCAAACCCTCCCTTTCTTTTCAGTATTGAAACTGCGGGCTAATTTTATAAATATCAAGGGGTTTTCTACAAAATAGTCAGGCGGACGAAAATTTTAGGTAGAAACACTACTTACTTTATAGATAGATATAGATATAGATTATATATATATATGATGCGTTGATTATATCGATATATATTTTGTGTTTTCTAGTATACTGTTTCAGTTTCGCCCATCTTCTATTGGCTTAGGTTAAGTCTAACATATGGTCGGTACAATGTCATACTCATAAATAAAATCATCAAAATATTGAAAATAATTGAGATGACGTGGTTTTATGTGTTGACCGAGAGAATCTGCAAATATTACATGTAGTGGGACCTATCTATGTAGTCTGTATCCATATTAATATATATAAAAACGGATGAGCTCCATTGTTTGTTAAGTGCACCAAATAAAAACATATGCGATGCACTTTGATCCTTAAGATCGTTCTATTGCAACGCACCGTATTATAACACTACTAGATAAACCATCATTGGTTGAAGTGGTAAAAAGCACAGTAATCCCGGTTTGAGTTGCACCTGAGACTAGAGATGATCTCTAGTCCCAGTTAAAAAATTCAACGGCCCTCTAGGAACATTAATCCCGATTCGTGTCACGAACCGGGACTAAAGATCACCTCTAGTCCCGGTTCAAATGTTGTCGGCGCGTGTCGAGCGGCGGGGACCTTTAGTCCCGGTTGGTAACACCAACTGGACTAGAGATGCTACCTCTAGTCCCGGTTCGTGTTACCAACCGGGACTAAGGTCCCCGGCGCCGACACGCGCCGACAACATTTGAACCGTCATCTCTAGTCCCAGTTCTTGAAATGAACCGGAAATAAAGGTCCTAGAGAGCCGTTGAAATTTTTTATACCGTTGCCTCGGGACTAGAGATGGCATCTCAGTCCCAATTGATGTTATCAACCGAAACTAGAGATTTTCTTTATATACTCCTTCCTCCTCCATCCCGAGCCAGCCACACTTGTACATCTTCAAAAATTTTCTCAGCTAGAGGTCCGGTGCTGCCGAGGTTAGCACCTTCTTTGGTGATAATAAACAAATATTTGCTCTATAAGGTTAGCAACTTCTTACTCTTATTTGCGGATGTTTTTTTATACATTTTGCTATCTACTTGTACAACTTCTTACAATCTTAGCACTTCGTATTTTGCGGTTATTTTATATACATTTTCATCTCTAGATTTGTTTGCAAACATGAGAAGATGTTTTTCCGCCCGCTGAAATTCACCTCTAGTCCCGGGTGGTTTCAAAAACCGGGACTAATTATTACCGTGCCCAATTATATTGTGTTATATTCATATATAATTATAATTAACATAGGTTCATATATTCATATATAATTAAGATATGTTCATATAATTAACATAAAATATTATAAATTAAAATAATAACTTATAATTAACATATGTAATATTCCAAACTATTTAAAATTTAAATAATAATATATATTTAACATATGGCCTATTTTAAAAAAATTAAATTAAAATAAAACATATAATTAACATTTGTCGTATTTAAAACTATTTTAAACCATAAACCCTAAATCTTAAACCTAAACCCTTTTACCATTAACCCTCAACCTAAATCCTAAACCTATTTTAAACCCTAAACCCTAAACCCTCGTACGACCTGCGTGATTGGCATGTAGAAGGACTGCGACATGAGCTGGAACGTCAATGCCTTCTCCTCTGATCTAACATCGTCTCTCATGCTCTTGGAGGCTGCTCCATTCTCATCACTATAATAGAGTAGTGGCAATCTCTTCTCACTTTGTTCTACCTTGTTCTCCGATTGCTTCATCTCATCCCAATACTTCAGCACATCATCTTCAAAGATAACACCAAACTCGTCTGCATGGTAAGAAACAAGTGTCTAAGCAACACAAATCCAAAAAGCATCATTCCTTTTCGATTAGAAAAAAGAGAGCATCATTCTTGCGTTGATCTGAGTAGAAAGAAAAAAATCATACCTTGTAAAACGTTGTTTTGCATGACAGTAGAACAGAATGGCTGGGGATGGAAGCTCGGGAAGGAGATACTGGAAAAGAGAGCTTTCTCCTCAAGCGAGTAACTATCGGTCAAAGGCTAGTGCAATAAGGCCACCGGCTAGTTCATGAAAAAAGTTAGATCAATAACAGATAAACAGATGAACAAAGACAGTCTTACGCCAAAAGAAGCTACCGCTATAAAATTTTCTCGGCGATGAGCATGGTTAACCATATGCATGATGCAAGGCAAACCGCATTTACCTATGTTTTTGGTGGGCTCCATTATTTCTAGAGACATGAATCAAATCTCACACTCCAATGACTCGGGATCAATGAAATAGCTTATCTTAGTCGTCTCGTCCACATCCAGTTGCTCCGATGATCCGTGAAGAGGCCCCGATGTTTTTCCTGTTTTCTTCACCGATCTTGGTCTCTTCGACATGTCATGGTCCATCGTAGTAGCCTTCTTCACCGATCTTAGTCTCTTCAATATTTAATGATCCGGATCACGGTCTTTTTTCTTGCTTTTCTCCCTTTGCTTCATAATCTTTCTGTCTTGCTATTTCTTCGAGTACGATGTAGCAGTGCTCGTGTATCTCCATCAAACTTTGAATAGCGAGAGATATGGCAATGACTGGATAGTGCGGCTATATATGGCAATGATGACTTGCCTCCCCCGTTCCCGTCTCAATGCCTCGACGGCACCATGGAAGTCGCCGGTGACGCGCACGACGACGGACTACCTCTATCCGCCTGCCGTGATCGATGGGTACTACCGCCGCCTCCGCCCCAGTCTTGGCTGCAGCCGCCACCACTGCCGCCGGTCTCCCTGATTTAGAGGTGTGCTTTCTCTGTGTTTCAGCGGCAATATTAAAGTTCTCGTTGCTAATGTCTTGCCTTATTCTCGTGAATTGCCACATAAGCATTAGCCGTTAGAGCATTATTGTCCTGACCACAAGTTAGAATCTTTTGTGAGTATGGAGCATGTCGACGACCGTCCTCCTCCTCCTCTTGTAATTCTCCCTGAGGACTTTTTCGTCGACCTCGGTCTCACCCTTTTACCGTTTTTATTCATAGCTCCCTGCAATTGTAATATGATCTAGGGGAATTGACTATGAATTCACTGGATGGTGTTGGTGCCTCCTCCAACGTGGTTCCCCTTGTTCACTGTCTGAGGGACTGTCCGAGGGGCTTAAACCGGTTGGTGGCTTAAACCGGAGGAGGAGGAGGCACTGAACAAGGGGACAGTGAACAGTCCCTCGGACAGTGAACAAGGGGAACCACGTTGGAGGAGGCATCAACACCATCCAATGAATTCATAGTCAATTCCCCTAGATCATATTACAATTGCAGGGAGCTATGAATAAAAACGGTAAAAGGGTGAGACCGAGGTCGACGCAAAAGTCCTCAGGGAGAATTACAAGTGGAGGAGGAGGACGGTCGTCGACATGCTCCATACTCACAAAAGATCCTAACTTGTGGTCAGGACAATAATGTTCTAACGGCTAATGCTTATGTGGCAATTCACGAGAATAAGGCAGAAGACATTAGCAACGAGAACTTTAATATTGCCGCTGAAACACAGAGAAAGCACACCTCTAAATCAGGGAGACCGGCGACAGCGGTGGCGGCAGCAGCCAAGATTGGGGCGGCGGCGGCGGTAGTACGGCTCGATCACGGTAGACGGATAGAGGTAGTCCGTCGTCGTGCGCCTCACCGGCGACTTCCATTGCGCCACCGAGGCATTGAGACAGGAACGGGGGAGGCAAGCCATCATTGCCATATACAGCCGCACTATCCAATCATTGCCATATCTCTCGCTATTCAAAGTTTGATGGATATACACGAGTACTGCTACATCGTACTCGAAAAAAAATATCACCATTGTAATCCAAGAAGTGACTTCTAAAAAAAATATCACCATTGTGGATGTGCACAATTGGATCTGGTGTCTATCGGATTTCATCTATTTTTTCCATCTTCTTCTTTTCTGACTATGTTTTTTTAGGAGACATACATGATATTCGTAAATAATTGGTACATGTATTAACCGACAATAATTTTTTTTCAGAATTCTTTGATTAAGTCATCAACCCACATCAATCAAATGGCGGATCGTGATGAGAAACAGTTTCTCCTTGATGAGATTGCACGAGGAACAGAGTTTTACAACGAGGAGGGACACGAAGATCCGGATCGCACGAACGAGGAGGGAACGAGGCGAGACGAGCGAGGAACGAGGAGAGGAATGAGGGCTCCGCCTCCGCCTCCGCTGACGAGAAGAGGCCACGTGGCCTGAGCAAGAAAATAGAGGGTCGACATGTCATAACGGAGGTGACACCTGACGGTCGACAAATTGCCCCAGAGGACGCCGCAAGGAAGTTTGTGGCGCACAGCGGATGGGTGGTGAGGGATGACGTGCCCATAAGCGTTGCCAACTGGAGGCGTTCTACCAAAGGAGGAGAGGAGCAGAGCTATCTCCCAGACTCAGAGAAAGAGATGCTGTGGACGACAATGCTACAGACGTTCACCATCCCAGACTCAGATCAGGCAAGGGTCAAGGAAAGGACGTTGAAGAAAATGGCAAAGCTCTTCAGGAACTACAAGAAACAGTTACACAAGAAATATATCCTGAAGGGCCAGATACCAGACTTCGACAAGTTCCCAAAGCTCGAGAGATCATTGGGATGCTTTTGTTGAGCACAAGACCAGTGAAGAAGCGCAATCAATCATAGAAAAGAACAAGGCCAACGCAGCAAAAAGAAATATCATCGCAGGCTTGGGTCGGGCGGCTATAAAAAGCAATGGAGAAATGGGAAAAAATGGAAGTGACCTAGAAGCACGGGATATCGTTCTAGGCACAGCAAACTGGCCGAAACGATCAAAGAACTGGTTCTATGCTCACGGCGGCTCACTAAATCCCGTCGATGGCACAGTAATCTTTGGTGATGAAATTCTAGAAGCCGGACAGAGGTTAGAGGAGGCCGTGCAGGCCAGTTCCTCGGGCTCCTTCAGGCCCGATAGAGAGAAGGACGAGCAAACGCTCGGCCTCCAAAACCAAGAGCACCCGGGGCGTACGCGAGGAAAAGGCGTCGTCCCCTGGAAATACGGGTTCCAAGCTGACATCGCCACATACAGGAGCCGAATGAGGTCAAAGCGAGAGAATGATGCTAGATTTGCGAGAGATGAAAATGAAGCTCTCGCAGATCGATCAAATTGTCGACGAAAGGGTGGCCGTAAGGTTGGCCGAGGAGCGGAGCCGGTGGGTTAGCCAACCGGATCCAGCAACAACCGCACAACTCCAACAATAGCGCAGCGCTGCGTCTACCGGAAATGAAGGCGAGCTGGCCGCACAAGCTCAACCGGTCCGCCATGCCCCGTGGATGACATCACACGCGGACCCGTGTGATCTCGCACATCCCGTGAAAAACATAACAATAAAGGTATGTTCATACTTTTATGTTGTACGTATATTTTCTTGAATAACTTGTCAATGAACGTTTATTATTAACTAATAAGCAATCTTCTCAACAGGTCGCGTCGGGCATGGCTATTCCAATAGCCCGAGACGACACCTACCACTCCCGGCCCGTTCCACCTTCGTACTCGAAGGTTGAAATTGAACAGGTGGAATGCGGCTATGAAGATCTGGAGCTGGATATCCCCGGAGGAGACAGGGAGACGACGCTAGGAGAAACGGCTCATGGAATATTTCTCTCGGAGGAAGATCTACATAAAATTCCCGGACGAACAGCGTCTCCTATCGTTCCACCGCCCTCGCCTCCACGTGGGCCGTCTCCTTCGCCTCCTTCGCCGCCTCCGCCTCCTCCGTCTCCTGCGTCGCCTCCACGAGCACCGACTCCTAAACGGCCGTCTCCAACTCCACCGCCTTCCAACCCTCCTCCGTCGCCACAACGAGCACTGACTCCTAAACGGTCATCATCCAAGAGCGCGCCGTCAATATCAAGCGGTCGTCCAAGAAATACTCAGAGAATTGAGAAGACGCCGCCACCCGCACCAAATCGGTCGGCCTCAAGCAGGGGGAAGAAAGAGGGCAAAGATGTACCGCAGCTTGGCATGCAGCCACAGAAGCCTATGGAGTTCAGCACAATCCCAAATATTAGACCTGATTTAAGACAATTCATTCAAGAAGCTAGAATTAATATGGATCAATTACACGGGTGTGCACCCCTGGCGAAGGCTCCGCTTAAATACAAGTTCAACCTTGAAAAGCCTCTCGTCAAGCCGGATCTCATGAAAAGGCTTCCAACTTAGATGTACTACTTCCATCAGTGGTACATGCAACAATCCAACAAGGGTGAAGACATGATAACATGCAGATATTCAACTGACTACTTCTTCGATGTAGATGACTACCTTTATATCCGATTCAAAGATATATTCGACCTGTACCAACGTGATGCCCTTGACGTCTCACTTCTAACCGCGCGGGTTTTGTAAGTATCGCCCGGTTATTTCATTTCTTACCTCCTTGAATTTAGCTGACTAAAATTCTTTTTAACCGTTGTAGAATGACGATCCAATACTGCAACAAGCACGAATGCACCAAGCATGGATTCATGGATCCACAGAAAATCAACGGCCCATTGGTTGATCAATTTCCTAATGACACAGTGGACAACATATACAATGCGCTTGTGAAGCAACCCTTCCGGTCCTTCATCCTTCTGCCCTATAATACTGCGTAAGTTTTTTCTTTCTTTCCGAACCAATTTCAATCCCGTGCATACATGAAGTTTCATATGTGTCATCTAAACCAATTTACAGATTCCACTGGATTCTATTAGTACTTGACATGGGTCAGTCAAAGATCCATGTCTTTGACTCAATGGATAAACCAGAGTCCACGTACTCCCATATATTTGAACTGTTTAACAGGTAATGCCATCTTACTTTCTATTGCATATATGCGGTTCTCGGATAATTACGTGCTAACTTTCAACTACACGTAGGGCATGGGAACGATTTCGGGTAATGTTCGTGGAAATTGGAAAGATAAGCTCTGTGCGGATGAAGTTTCCAGTGAGTAACATGCCTCCTCCTAATTTGAGTTGGATCATTATTATGTTCAAAAATATGATGTGAATATTAAATGTTTCTCTTTTAGTGTGCAAAACATCACAGGCACCAACCTATGTGGATATTACGTCTGCGACTACATTCACCGCTTTGTGACCGAAGTTAAAACTGTCGATGAACTAGATGTACGTATAACACCAATTCATACATTACGTCTCGATTTCTTATTCACTTCATATATTTATTTCTCATTTATTGTAATTAATGACAGCTTATGCGAGTAAGAGACGACCTCCCCCACGAGACTTTCATACAAGCCGCTCAGGAAGATTTGATGGGATTTATTAACGAGCAGGTCATTGATCTCGCGGGGGAGTTCTTCATTAGTTTTAGTAGCTAAACCACAGCAAAGTAGATTAGAGACAATTTTTTATAAGCTAGCTAGGAAACATGTATGAATATTGTACATATTTTGGTAATATATGTATATTTCCTTTCTTAAGTTCGTTTAAATGTGTGTAAATTATATATTTATGTGTATTATAATATATGTGTAATATATATATATAGCAAGATCTGCTGTAGAAATGGCAAATTAAAAAAATTTAATCTTTAGTCCCGTTTAAGCCACCAACCGGGACTAAAGATTGCGGAGCCGGCCACGTGGCTCCGCCACCTTTAGTCCCGGTTCGTGGCTTAAACCGGGACTAAAGATGCATCTCTAGTCCCGGTTATTTAACGGGACTAGAGATAGACCACCTCTAGTCCGGATTCGTAGTCCCGGTTTGACAACCGGGACTACCGAAGGTTACGAACCGGGACTAGTGTGGCTTTCTCCATAGTGTAAGATCGGTCTCTCCTAATTAATGTGCTTTAATTTCAATTTTGAAATTGAAATAATTACTACATCTCTTGAGTAAGTAAACGTGTTTTTAATCCCAAATATTGTTTCCATGCTTTCTAATGCCTAAGGATTTGTCACATGGGAGAAAACATCAAATGAGAAACTCACTTGCTACCACTAGTAAAAGAACTCCTAAAGGTGTCAATTGGGAAACCCCATTAGGTGCCGGTTTTCTCAACCGGCACCTATTTGTCGGCACCTATAAGAAAGTTAATAGGTGCCGGTCTAAAGAACCGACACCTTTAAGTGTTAAGAAATCAAAAATAATCATGTAACGGCTCGTCCACAAATCTCGGCTCGGCTCATCCAAATTCAATCCACAACAACACATAATCCACATATCCATCCACAATAATCCATTCATAGAAACACAAGATTAACTAACGATTCATCCACGTATCCATCTCTAATCCACAAATCATTACACAACAAAAATCACCAAAAAATCCAAGATCCACAGATCACAAAAATCCACATATCCATCTCCATTCCACAGATCAATACACCACAAATCACCTAAAAATCAAGATCCACAGATCACAAAAAAAACCTTCGTCGTCGTCGTAGTCGCACATCCGCCGTAGTCGTCGTCGCACAACCGCTGTCGCCACCTCCCCTCCCGCCGGATCTGGCAGAGGGGAGCGCCTCCTGCGCCCGCGCCGCCTCCCGCACGACCGATGCCGCCTCCCGCGGCTGGCGTCGCCTCCAACACAGCGCCACATCCTGCGGTCGCGCCCCCTCCCGCGCGGCCGGCGCCGCCTTCCCACGGCCGCGCCCCCTCCCGCGCGGCCGGCGCCCCCTCTCGCGTGGCAGAGCCATCTCCCCCGCGTGGCCGCGCCGCCTCCCGCGGCCCGCGGAGCCGCCCCACCCGCCACTTGGAAGAGAGGAAGAGATAAGATGGAGAGGAACAGATAAGGAGAAAGGAAGAGATAAGATGGATAAGATGGGAATACAAACCACTACTCGGCTAAACCGGCTCGGCTCAGATTTTTTGTGTTGGTTTTTTATTAACCGATACGTATGCTATATTATAGGTGCCGGTCTGTTTAGTAAAATCGACACCTATACTATAGGTGTCGGTTTTTCTCTAAAATCGACACTTATAGGCGTTTAAAGGAGTCGGTTTTTGAATTTGTCTGTGGAGGTGGGAAAAGCACTATAGGTGCCGGTTTTAGATATTCCGGCACCTATAGTGCCGATCTCTATGTGCATTTTTGTAGTAGTGTACCATCATTCATGGTAGGTTTCAATGTTTCTATGTTCTGGTCTATGTGTGCATGCTTTGGTTAATTAATTAATGGATTTGATCAGATAATGTATAGGGTATGCTAGGTTGAATACATGAATAATTTGGTTCTTACAGAAACTAAGTTCACTACAACAGGAATCCTCATCTCAATCGGGCGACAACCCTTATCTGTGTCAGGTACGGCGCCCGTCACAACGCAAAGGTCAGTGATGTGAGAAGTCATCTCTATTAGGAAAAAGCCCGTCACTGATGCACTTATCTTTATCGGGCCTAAACTAAAGATCATCACCGATAATATAATCTCAAACAGGCACCAATTAATACCCGTCATGGATGACTAACAACTTAATTGGGCTATAACTTAAGTCCGTCAGGGATGGTGTCATCTCCATCGGGCTTAAGTTAAAGCCCGTCAACAATGAGTGTTTCCCAAACAAAAAAATAAATTATATTTTTTGGCTAGCCTAAGGCGTTTGCTAGCCATGCCCCCAAAATTAGAGAAACAAAGATATATATTCTCATTCCTAGTCTCCCCATTCATATATACAATTATTCATAGGAAACCCAATTGCCTCACTCATTGCATGAACTCCACGGGAAAATATAGCAGTCCCATTATACAATCAAAACGAAAGTGACATTATATCTCAGATCGATGCATGTCTCATTATACAACCAAAATAGTGACATTATCTAGATCTATACATGTCCCATTAATAGTGACCAATATACAACCAATACATGGCATAGCATTCATCTCAGATTCATTACATGACATGACATTCATCTCGATGTATACGTGAGGAAGTACGACAGCACATGAGAGAGATGGACTTACCTGGAGCGCGATGGGACTCTGTGGCCAGGTTCAGGGACGGCGTTGCTCGATGGGCAGGCTTGGGGACAGCGACGCTCGGGCTCGGGGACGGCGGCGCTTGGTGGCGGTGGGGGGGAATGACGGCGCCGGGCTCGGGAGGGCGGGAGGGACGGCGGCGACGGGCTCCGAAAGACGACGGCGGCGCTAGGGCTCCAAGAGATGGCGGCGGCGCTAGGGTTCACAATGTGAGGACTTAAAAAATTTTCGCACTCATGTGTAGATCTAAATCGGTTCTCGGGTTAGGTTAAATGATTTCGCAGCATATCCGTGACGGGCTTAAGTTTAAGCCTGATAGAGATGACATCATCTCTATCGGGCCTAAGTAAAAGCCCGTCACTAATGACACTCATCGGTGATGGACCTAATTGTTATCTCAATCGGGTCTTAGGTTGAAGCCCGTCACCAATGATACTCATCGTTAACGGGCCTAATTGTTAACTCAATCGGGCCTCAGGTTGGAGCCCGTCACCGATGACACTCATCGATGATGGGCTTCTGTTGGGACCCGACAAAGATATCGTAGGTTATCTTTGTTGGGCCATGATTTGAGCTCGTCTCTGATAGGTATCGCCCGTGACGGGCTTGAGTTTTTTTGCACATCTAACATGTCTGTGCGAGTATTTTTTTATCAGCCTCTTTTTAGACCTGTTTGAGATGACTTCGTTGTGACGGTCCATAAAACCCAGACATATGAGAGACCGTCATAGATGAAGATTTGTACTAGTGGTTATTATTCATGCAAAAATATATTTACATAAATGGAGACCTGTATTGCGTGTGTCTAATATAATTAGTATTTTTTAAATAATGGACACTAATATGGCCTATGTGACTAACAACGTGTGTAAAGAAGACGAGATTGTTTGTGGTTGAAGGAAAATTTTTTAATCAACACACATTTTTGTTGTTGGAATTTATTAGCAATTTGCACACTAGTAAATTAAATGTTTTGTTTTCATGATTATTACATGCTCAGGTTTACTTAAAGAGAGGAGGAGTACGCGAGGGATACTATTAGCCACGAGGGATATTGCCCCATGGGCTTCTTGCACTACTACAAAAACATGCATAGGTGTCGGTCTCATAAGTGCCGATTCAACAAAAACCGACACCTTTAAAACAATAGGTAGTGGCTTTAAAGAAAAACCGGCACCTATACAATAGGTGTCGATTTTTTTAAAAAAATCGACACCTATAATATAGTATAGGTGTCAGTTCTAAAGAAAACCGACACCTGTACTATTGGTGTCGGTTTTCTTAAAAGACCGAAACCTATAATATATTACAGGTGTCTGTTTTTTAATAAAACCGACACCTAAAACCGAACCAACCCGCGCGCAGCAACCGGCCGGACGCAACTGCGCTTTTATATTCTCCGGACGCAACCACGTTTTATATTCTCTATCCTTATCTCTTTTCTCCTCTCACACAAGCCTCTTACTCTCTCTATTCCCTCACACAGGCCGGGCGACGGGAAGCGGCCAGGCGGGGGGAGGCCGTGCGGAGGTGGTGTACGTAGTGATATGCCCCGGAGGCAACATGGAGATGTTGGATATCACGTCAATGTTCATGTATAAATGAATAAAGTGTTATAGTTCCATGAAATAGACATCTTGTATTGATCAATAAGTACGTGACTTATTTATGAGACTCTTTATGTATGAATCTATTTCTAAACGATCCACGATCATATGTCATATTGTTGGAACAAATATGACTCTAAGATCGGCATGTTTATTGATTGATGATCATGTCTCATAGATCATGGGTATGGAGATACCAAATCAATAAACATGGACACATGTGTTGGAGAACACATTGTTGGATAGACCCACCATGAGACACTACGGGAATTAATGTGCCATTAGTTGGTCTCGGGTAGTGTTGGTACAAAGTCCTTAGACTGAGATCACCATGGATTCCAACATGTGTAGTAGCCTACTTTGGGACTACCAAACGCTATTCCGTAATGGGTAGTTATAAAGGTAGTTTTCGGGTTTGCTATGAAACATGGAGTGGGATGTGAGTGATCAAGATGGAATTTGCCCCTCCTTTGGAGAGATATCTCTGGGCCCCTCGAGGTAATGGATTATGGAAATGCATGGCCATTCTAAGTTGATTGAGGAGTCAATCAACGGACGGATAATCCAATACGGTTCGAGTGAATGGTTAAGCTATTGAAGGGATGGCACACATCTTGCCTATAGCTTAAGCGGTATCGTGAGGCAAAGGGATTTGTGTACACATTACAGGTTCGAGCCGATATTATTCTTGTATACTATGGTGTCAATATGTGCTTGCTAGGCGCCGTTGATGGGTCGGCTGAGTTGGACTCGAGCCGACGATCGGCTAAGTTAGACTATAGCCGAAACCGAGTATACTGAACCTACGGGTCGCACGCTTAAGGGGATAAGAACAGGCATTCGAGTTGGACTCGAATACGGCTCGATTGGATAGGGATCCGATCGGATAGAATCCTATGGGCTTACGACGTATGGGCGGCCAACTCTATGAGATTCGGATAGGATCCGATTCAAAATAGAGTCCGATCGACCACGAGTCCTAGTCACCAACTCTATATAAAGGGGTGAGGGTGGAGAGCTACGGAGTACATCAAGTCAATTGATTGCCGAAATCAATCGATCACACGCGGCTTTCGAAGTCGTCGAGATCAATCTCCACGGAAACCCTCCCCACCTTCGAGCCTAGCCTTGCACCGCGTGCTAGCACACGGGTGTTCGGCGTTCTATTCCCGGACGTGTGGATACCGGTAGAGGCGCGCTACGTTGCGCGCGTTGATCGGCTACGAATCGGCTGCAATCGGAGCGAGGCGGCTGCGCGGATCGGCAACGAACGCCGTCGGCGACTCGGATCGGCTGCAGCACAGGGAATCGGCTGTCGGCTCGCGGGAATCGGCTACACAGTTCCAGATCGGATAGCCCCGATTGGCTATTTCCGCTGCATACTCCAATCGGTAACGATCTATCGGCCCTTACTTGCAAGTGTTCCTGGTTTACGCGGTAGAAAAATTTTTGTTTTCGGCTAGCGTAGCCTCCGCGTAACCCTTCGGTGGTATCGAGCTAATCTTGCTTAGTTCGGGTTTTAGATTGGATCTGGAACAAGTTTTGCACACGGGTTGATTAGATCAATCGGTTTTACGGGATCTGTTGAGGAGAGTTGATGGTAATTGCGTTCCTTGATAGTGTATCGGAACGGCGTAATGTGTGATTACGTCGAAGCAATATCCATAGAACTCGGTTTGAGTCGGCTTCGAGATAGCGTTCCTTGATAGTGTATCGGAACGGTATAATGTGATTATGCCGAAGCTATCTCGTAGTCCGATCTTGTTAGCGCCTCGCGCCTGCACAAACCATCTCTCCGATAGTGTATCGAGACGGCATAATATGATTATGCCGACATGGTTTCCGTAAGCGATTTCATAGATTGGATCTATGAATTTCGTGTGGTGTTCGGCGCCCGGAAGCCCGCGAGGCGGCTTCCCCTCGACCCCCTTATAGGTCGTCTCGATGTCGTTTCTGCGATAGGTAGAAAACGTTTCTACGCCTAACTTGTTTTTGCGAGAGAATGCTTTGAGATGGTATGGCCCTATTGTATGTATGAGATGCATGTAATATTCTTTCATATGTGCAATCCCTGTAATATTCTTTCATACGTGCAATGCTTGTAATATTCTTTCACGACCTACGAGTCGATGTAATCTTCAATTAGAGCTTCTATAGTAGTAGCTTAGTTTGAAGAAATCAAGCATCATGCATATTGAAAGATGGTGCCGAAGATGGAGATCCTCGGCGCCGACATGGAGATGGAGATCACCATGTGAAGGGGCCATACTATTTTATTATATGCTATTCTACTGCTTTCATATATGTGATATGTTTGTTTGATAGGATAGCATCCTCGCAAAATTAAGTAGTAATGATGCCCTTCCAAATGTTGCACCCGTCACCGTTATGCTCGTCAATGGTGGGTCCGCCAAAGCAGAGTGCCATTCTCTATCATAACAAGAGGGGTATATGTCGGACATATACAACAGAGCATTTGGTTTACTTAACAAGGCTATCAAAACAGTTTTGGGCCTTGGGGCATAGGTTGGGTCCGGGGCATGGAGATGCCACACCAACAACAAGAGTCACATAGAGATGTGATTAGCAAGGGGTTGCTTACCGATGTTATTAATCTTCTAGTAGTGATGCCAAAGCTCACTAGAAAATTAATTAACATGTGGATCTTGACCCAATACGTAACCTAGAGGGAAGGTGGAAAATACGTAATGGGAGTCTTATGTTAAATTGTTTAACAAAAGACATAGCATAAACATTGTGCTAAACTTTGCTTTTTCGTTGTAGAATAAATGGCGGCTAATACTACACCCAGTACCTTTAATTTGCGATCTATTCTCGAAAAGGAAAAATTAAATGGAACAAACTTTATGGATTGGTATCGCAACTTGAGAATTGTTCTCAAGCAAGAGCGTAAGGAGTACGTTCTTGAAGTACCTTATCCGGAGGATTTGCCTAATAATACCACGCAACGCACGGAGAGCTTACGTGAAGCACACTAATGATGCCCTAGATATAAGCTGTCTCATGCTTGCTACAATGTCCCCGAGCTTCGAAGCAATATGAGAGCAGCGATGCTCACACTATTATTCAGGGACTGCGTGGCATGTTCGAGAACCAAGCTCGGGCCGAGAGGTTCAACACCTCAAAGTCCTTGTTTGCGTGCGAGCTTGTTGAGGGAATCCCGTCGATCCGCATGTGATAAAAATAATTTGCTACATTGAGAGTCCGGAAAACTAGGTTTTCCCCTTAGCCAAGAGTTGGCTACGGACGTGATTCTCCGGTCGCTCCCTCCGAGCTTCGAGCCATTCATATTGAATTATCACATGAACAATATGGATAGAACCTTGGCTGAATTGTATGGGATGCTAAAGACAGTGAGGAGAGTATCCAGAAGAATGGTCATCATGTGATGATGATGCTGAAGGCTAAGCGCAAACCACATGTCAAGAAACTTTGCACCAAGAGGAAGTTAACTCCCGATGAGATCGCGAGTGCCTCCAATGCAAAGAAGGGCAAGAAGGGTCGGCGGCATCGGATCTTTGTTTGCTTCTATTGCAAGGAGACAGAGCCCTTGGAAGAGGCGCAAGAAGTACATGGAGGATCTCAAAAAGAAGCAAAGTACGACTTACGTCGGTATTAATATTATAGACACTAATCTTGCTACTTCACCCTCGACTCTTGGGTATTTGATCTGGATCGGTAGCTCATATTTGCAAATCATTGCGGGAATGAGAAGAATTAGAGGATTGAGAAGGGCGAGGTGAACTGCGCGTCGGCAATGGAGCAAGCGTTGCTACGATTCTTGTCGGCACGGTACCACTTCATCTACCTTCGGATTAGTTTTGGAATTGAATAATTGTTATTGTGTTCCAACACTATGTCAAAATGTTATTGCTGCTTCATGTTTGCAAGCGGAAGGATATGATTTTAGATCAATAGACAATGGTTGTTCAATATATCTTAGAGATACGTTCTATTTTCATGCTCCATTGGTGAATGGATTATACGTTTTGAATCTTGAAGCGTCTCCCATCTATAACATTAATACGAAAGGCAACTCTCTAATGATATAAACCCCACGTTTATCGGCATTGTCGCTTAGGCCATATAAATAAGAAACGCATGGAGAAGCTCCATAAGGATGGATTGCTTCACTCTCTTGATTTTGAATCATTTGAGACATGTGAGTCTTGTTTACTTGGTAAGATGACAAAGGCACCTTTCACGGGACATAGTGAGAGAGCAAGTGACTTATTGGCACTCGTACATACGATGTATGTGGACCAATGAGCTCAACGGCCGAGGTGGTTATCGTACTTCATTACCTTTACCGATGACTTTAGTAGATATGGTTATATCTACTTAATAAGGCATAAGTCCGAAATCCTTTGAAAAGTTCAAAGAATTCCAGAATGAAGTACAGAATCATTTAGGGAAAATAATCAAGTTTCTATGATCAGATCGTGGGGAGAATACTTGAGCCAAGAGTTTGGTAATCATCGAAAGATTGTGGAATTGTTCCACGTTGACTCCGCCAGAACTTCACAATGGAATGGGGTGTCCGAATGGAGAAATCGCACCTTGTTGGACATGGTGCGGTTGATGATGAGCCAAAGTGATCTTCCGTTATCCTTCGGGGATATGCTCTTGAAACATGCGGCTCACACTAAATAGAGTTCCATCTAAGTCGGTTGAAAAGACACCATATGAGATATGGACAGGGCAACCCCTAGTTTGTCTTTTCTCAAAATTTGGGGATGTGAAGCTTATGTAAAACGTTTACGGTCCGACAAGCTCACACCCAAATCGACAAGTGCTTCTTTGTGGGATATCCTAAGGAAACAAAGGGATATTACTTTTATAATCGGGAACAAGGCAAAGTGTTTGTCGCCCGACACGGTGTCTTCTTGGAGAAAGAGTTTCTTTCAAGAAAGGTTAGTGGGAGTAGGGTGCATCTTGAAGAAGTTCAAGAAACACCGAGAAAATGTTTCGCGACCACGAACCACAACAAGAGGAGCAAAGTGTTGCGCCACCGGTTGTAGATACACCGGCCCCACGGAGTCGAAAGATCACGTCGTGCGCCCGAGCACAGTACAGTGCGGAACAACGTGATATATTGTTGTTGGACAACGATGAGCCTACGACCTATGAGGAAGCGATGGTGGGACCCGATTCCAACAAGTGGCTTGGAGCCATGAAATCCGAAATAGAATCGATGTACGACAATCAAGTTTGGAACTTGGTTGATCCACCGAGATGGTGTCAAAACCATTGAGTGCAAATGGGTTTTTTAAGAAAAGGCCGATATGGATGGAAATGTTCACATCTATAAGGCGCGATTGGTGGCGAAAGGTTTTAAACGATTCAAGGAGTTGATTATGATGAAACCTTCTCGCCCGTCGCAATGCTTAAATCTATTCGGATTATCCTAGCGATTGCTGCATATTTCGATTATGAGATATGGCGACGGATGTCAAAACGGCTTTCCTAAATGAAAACCTAAGCGAGGATGTATACATGATACAACCTCGGGGTTTTGTCAATCCAGAATCGCTCGGAAAGATATGCAAGCTACGAAATCCATTTATGGATTGAAGCAAGCATCTCGGAGTTGGAATATTCGTTTTGATGAAGTAATCAAAGGGTTTGGTTTCATCAAAAATGAAGAGGAGGCCTGTGTTTACAAAAAGGTCGGTGGGAGCGCAATTGTATTTCTAATCTTATATGTGGATGACATATTGTTGATTGGAAATGATATCCCTATGCTAGAATCTGTCAAGTCTTCATTGAAAAATAGTTTTTCCATGAAAGACTTTGGGGAGGCAACATACATATTGAGCATTCGGATCTATAGAGATAGATCCAAGAGGCTAATTGGATTAATCCAAAGTACATACATTGACAAGGAGTTGAAAAGGTTCAACATGCATGATTCCAAGAAAGGTTTCTTGCCCATGTCACATGGTATTAATCTTAGCAAGAATCGGTGTCCTCGGACACATGATGAGCGGAATAAGGTGGGTATGGTTCCATATGCTTCGGCAATTGGATCCATCATGTATGCCATGCTTTGTACACGCCCGGATGTCTCGTACGCTTTGAGTGCTACGAGCAGATACCGATCGGATCCAGGTGAAAGGTCACTGGATCGTAAAGAATATCCTTAAGTACTTGAGAAGAACTAAGGATATGTTCCTAGTCTATGGAGGTGAAGAAGAGATCGTTGTAAGTGGTTACACCGATGCTAGCTTCCAAACAGACAAGGATGATTATAGATTGCAATGCGGGTTCGTGTTCCGCCCGAACGGAGGCGCGATCAGCTGGAAGAGTTCCAAGCAGGATATTGTTGCTGATTCTACAACGGAGGCCAAGTACATTGCTGCTTGAAGCCGCAAAGGAGGTTTTGGATCAAGAAATTCGTTTCGAGCTTGGTGTGATGACTAGTGCGATTGGTCCAATGTCTCTCTATTGTGACAATAGTGGAGCCATTGCGCAAGCCAAGGAGCCGAGGTCACATCGAAGTCCAAACACATACTTCGGCGATATCATCTCATCCGCGAGATAGTGGACGAGAGGTGATGTCAAGACATGCAAAGTGCACACGGATCTCAACATAGCCGATCCGCGACAAAACCTCTCCCTCACCGAAGCATGAGGCGCACACAAGAGCAATGGGTATTAGATACTTACATGATTGACTCTAGTGCAAGTGGGAGATTGTTAGTGATATGCCCTAGAGGCAACATGGAGATGTTGGATATCACGTCAATGTTTATGCATAAATGATAAAGTGTTATTCGGTTCCATGAAATAGACATCTTGTATTGATTAATAAGTACGTGACTTATTTATGAGACTCTTTATGTATGAATCTATTTCTAACGATCCCGATCATATGTCATATTGTTGGAACAAATATGATTCTAAGATCGACATGTATATTGATTGATGATCATGTCTCATAGATCATGGGTATGGAGATACCAAATCAATAAACATGGACACATGTGTTGGAGAATACATTGTTGGATAGACCCACCATGAGACACTACGGGAATTAATGTGCCATTAGTTGGTCTCGAGGTAGTGTTGGTACAAAGTCCTTAGACCTCGAGATCACCATGGATTCCAACATGTGTAGTAGCCTACTTTGGGACTACCAAACGCTATTCCGTAATCGGGTAGTTATAAAGGTAGTTTTCGGGTTTGCTATGAAACATGGAGTGGGATGTGAGTGATCAAGATGGAATTTGCCCCTCCTTTGGAGAGATATATCTGGGCCCCTCGAGGTAATGGATTATAGAAATGCATGGCCATGCTAAGTTCATTGAAGAGTCAATCAAAGACGGATAATCCAATACGGTTCGAGTGAATGGTTAAGCTATTGAAGGGATGGCACACATCTTGCCTATAGCTTAAGCGGTATCGTGAGGCAAAGGGATTTGTGTACACATTACAGGTTCAGAGCCGATATTATTCTTGTATACTATGGTGTCAATATGTGCTGCTAGGCGCCGCTGTTGATGGGTCGGCTGAGTTGGACTCGAGCCGACGATCGGCTAAGTTAGACTATAGCCGAAACCGAGTATACCTGAACCTACAGGGTCGCATGCTTAAGGGGATAAGAACAGGCATTCGAGTTGGACTCGAATACGGCTCGATTGGATAGGGATCCAATCGGATAGAATCCTATGGGCTTACGACGTATAGGCAGCCAACTCTATGAGATTCGGATAGGATCCGATTCAAAATAGAGTCCTGATCGACCACGAGTCCCAGTCGGCCAACTCTATATAAAGGGGTGAGGGGTGGAGAGCTGCGGAGTACATCAAGTCAATTGATTGCGCCGAAATCAATCTGATCACACGCGGCTTTAGAAGTCGTCGAGATCAATCTCCACGGAAACCCTCCCCACCTTCGAGCCTAGCCTTGCACCGCGTGCTAGCACACGGGTGTTCGGTGTTCTATTCCCGGACGTGTGGATACAAGTAGAGGCGCTGCTACGTTGCGGCGCTGTTGATCGGCTACGAATCGGCTGCAATCGGAGCGAGGCAACTACGGCAGATCGGCAACGAGAACGCAGTCGGCGACTCGGATCGGCTGCAGCACAGGGAATCGGCTGTCGGCTCGCGGGAATCGGCTACACAGTTCCAGATCGGATAGCCCTGATTGGCTATTTCCGCTGCATACTCCAATCGGTAACGATCTATCGGCCCTTACTTGCAAGTGTTCCTGGTTTGCGCGGTAGAAAAATTTTTGTTTTCGGCTAGCGTAGCCTCCGCGTAACCCTTCAGTGTCGGCCGCGGGAGGCGGCGCGGCCTTGCGGGAAGCGGCGCCGGCCACGAGGGAGGCAGCGCCGGCCACGAGGGAGGCAGCGCCGGCCACGAGAGGCGGCACGGCCTTCCAGGAGGCGGCGCCGGCAGCGGCGGAGGCGGCGCCAGCCGTGGGAGGCGGCGCGGCCTTGCGGGAGGTGGTGCCGGACGCAGGAGGCCGTGCGGCGAGGCGGCGGGAGGCGGCCGGAGGAGGGGCAGCCGGAGGTGGCCGGAGGCGACGACGACAACGACAGATCGAGGTTTTTTTATCGCTGTGGATCTTTGTTTTGTGATTTGTTTGATATGTATGAATAAATCGTAAATATATGTGGATTTGCGGTGCTGTTATTGTGATTGGATTTGTGAATATATGTGGATGTGGTCTGTGGATTTGTGAAGATATGTGGACTAGATCTGTGGATTTGTGAATGTTGGATCTGTGAATTTATGACCGGATTTGTGAATATTGGATCTGTGAATTTGTGAATATTGAATCTGTGAATTCGTGACCGGATTTGTGAATATTGGGTCCGTGGATTTGTGAATATTGGATCTGTGAATTTGTGACAAGATTTTTTTTATTTCTTGCACCTTAAAAGGTGCCGGTTATTAGACCGGCACCTATTTCTCTTCAAATAGGTGCCGACCAATAGGTGCTGGTTGGGAAAACCGACACCTAAGGGGGTTTCTCAACCGGCACCTATCTCCTTTTCTGTAGTAGTGTTGATGTCACTTATAAAGGACGGTGCCCTATTTATTACAGCAGTACGGTTTAATGCAGTAGTGTTGATCTCAACCGGCACCTATTTCTTTTTTATAGCTGAACGCACTATCCAATGACAAAAATACGGTGTCTGACAAAATTATACTAGCTCTGTTCCAACAAATAGCTTCCTTTAGTTTTTTTTAATTAAGGTTGAGATAAAACTTAAATGAATCACTAGTACATATCTTCTCATCTATAACGGTCTCTCACATATCTAGGTTTTGCGACCCGTCACAATGAAGTCATCTCAAACGGGTCAAAAAATAGACCGACAAAGAAATACTCTCACAAACACGTTAGATATGCAAAAAACTCGAACCCGTCACGGATGATACCTATCGGTGACGGGCTCAAACTTGAGCCCGAACCTACGATATCTTTATTGGGCTCCAACAGAAGTCCATCACCGATGTCACTCATCGGTGACGGGCACCAACCAGAGGCCCGATAGAGATAACAATTAGGCCCGTCACCGATGAGTGTCATCGATGACGGGCTTCAATCTGAGGCCCGATTGAGATAACAATTAGGCCCATCACCGATGAGTGTCATCATTTAAGCCCGAGCGCCGATTCAGATCTACACATGAGCGCGAAAATTTAATAAGTCCTCACATTGCGAACCCCAGCGCCGATGCCGTCTCTCGGAGCCCTAGCGCTGCCTTCGTCTTTCGGAGCCCGTCGCCGCCATCCCCCACGCCCTCCCGAGCCCGGCGCCGTCGTTCTCCCTCACCACCACCGAGCGCTGCCATCCTTGACCCCGAGCACTGCCGTCCCCAAGCTCGGCCACCGAGCGAAACCGTACTGCAGGTAAGTCTATCTTCCTCATATGTTGTCGTGCTCCCTCATGTATGAATGCCATGTCAAGGCAATCTGAGATGTATTTTCATCAAACCCTAGCCGTCGTGTCTTTGTATGTGTGTAACAAGTTTTTGCACGCATTGTTCCTGTTTTGTCCTCTAATCCGGAGTCGGTTTTTAAAACGGCCATAACTTTCGCATACGGACTTTGATTGAGACGTTCCATACATAAAAATTGATCAAAAAAAATTCATCTCTAGCTTTCACACACGGACTCTGATTGAGACATTCCATTATTTCGGATGTGTTCGTCCGTAGCTTTGCCGCATTTGGCGATTTTATTTTTTCCAAAAACAGCCCAGAAGGTTGTCTTTTCGAGCCAAAAAACTTTTTTTCGATTCTGAATGCGTCTTTTGAATTTTTCACCGGCCACGCCTTTCGCTTGTTTAGGTTCAAATTTTCTTTGGTTACCTCTCGTGTGCTCCTAAGTCAAGAAAAATATAAAAAAGAAAAAGAAAAGTCAAAATTTCCCAAAAAACAACAACATCTGTAAAAAAGAGAAAAAGAGAGGGGGCAAAAGATGAATTATATCTAAAGGACCACCTTATATTTTAGACATGTATTGGTAATTTTTCATTAACAACTTTGCTGTCAATGCGTTTGGTAGGTACGGATGTTCCAATATAACGGTGATCATAGCAGGGAGATATACCATACTAATAGGATGCAAATGTTTTTTTTCATTTTTATTGGCATTCTTACTTTAACTGATGCTACTTTCTAAGATCAAACATCAGAGTGTTCTCAACCTAATGGACATCAAGTATATAAAATATAACATTTCACTTTCAAATGCTTATATAGCTGATTCTTGTTACATGTCAGTCAGTTATCTTATATCTTATTGAACACAGCTTTATGGGGTTTCCATTGCATTAGTTTTGTCGGAATCATTTTACCTTTTATGTTTGTAGGGTGTTTTGTCTAAAATACACCTATGATGGAACCTATTTGGTTTATGGCAGTGATGATGCAAATCTTTGGTTGTGGAAGTCCAAAGCTTTAGAACAGTTAGGAGTTGTAAGTTTCTTACACCATCTGCTGTTTGGCAGTTGGGCAATGCCTTTGCATGTTTCTTACTTGCTCATATGTCTTGTGATTTGCACTCACTCTCTTGCTACAATTGGAAGCTGATTTCGACAAGAAACTTGGTTTCTCACCGTAGAATGTAAATGCTTAACAAAGAAACATATCAACAACCATTTATTTTCACTTGCTCTTAGTTTCTTTTCTGTGCTATTGTATATATGAATGAAGATGCTGGGAATAGTAATATATATCTCTGTAAATAATTGTATACGTAAATAATTTTTCAGTGGACATGGCTAGAAGAGGCCTCAGGCTAGCCAAAAAATTATTTTTTTGGTTTGGAAAACACTCATCTCGATGGGCCTAAACTTAAGCACGTCACGAGATGATACTCATCCATGACGGGCATAAACTTAAGCCCGTCACGGATGAGTGTCATCGTAACGGGCTTAAGTTTATGCCCATCACGGATGAGTGTCATCCGTGATGAGCTTTAGTTTATGCCCATCACGGATGAGTGTCATCCGTGATGGGCTTTAGTTTAGGCTTGACGTGATGAGTGTCATCCGTGACGGACTTTAGTTTAGGCTCGAAAAAAATAAATGCATCAGTGATGGGCTTTCGTCGACATAGATGACTTCTCACATCATCGACCTTTGCGCCATGACGGGCGCTGTTCCGGCACGACGAGGATTGTCGTCCGTCACAGATGAAGGTTTCCGTTATAGTGAATATAGTTGACTGAGATAAGAGAATAAGTGTACAGGTAGTTATATTATTTGAAAAATTTAAATGGCAAAGATAGCTATACTATAAAATCTAAGAGAATATATGCATATAAATTAGCCTTGGAGTGTAGTGTTGGACTTTTACAAATCAGTCCCATCGATTTAACCTACGGCTATAGCTTAATGACAAAAAGTAATTTGTGGACACAATTTTAATAGATATAGTCATAGTGATTTAAAAGCCTATGCTTAAAAAATAAGTTACGATGAGAGAACTTCAATATCAATTCTCTATAATTAAGAATTAAAATTTAATGTTTTGCTGCAGCAACGAAGCCGAAGATCTAGCAAACTGTGTTGTTCAAATCGATTGTGGCATAAATTTGCAGTAATCAAAGTTAGTACCCTCTATCTCATTAAAAACATAATCCTAACTACGAAGATGAATACATGTGTATCCTTCCAATGTCCATAACAATATCAGCACTAAACATATCAGATGAAAACCTTCAATACGTAAAAATCCATAAAAATTGGATCTAAAAGTTTTATAAGTTTTATAAGTTAATGTAAATTTGTCAATAAAAAAAGAAAAATTTAAGGTTATTGTCAAATGAACTAATTTGGTATGAATGTATTTTATGCCTATATAAATCTCTAATAATCTTTTCATAAATTTAGAGAAATTTTTTCTCCACTAAATCAGTAGTACATATTCGGGCAATTGGGCACCAGCAAAAGAAAGAAGCATGTGTCTTTGCAAATGCCATCCATGGCCAGCCGGAAAGTACAAGCTAGTAGAATTCCTAGTCCGATCGGGACGGTACAACATCCCGCCATCTCGGTGCCGTCCAATCTAACCCGTCCATCAGCTCATCGAGCATCAGTCACCCACCATGCATGACAGCTTCAGGAGAGAGGACACAGATATGCGGCGCCGATCTGCGAGTTCATACGGGTATTGTGTAATTCTACTGTATTCGATAGATATAGATATATCGATCTATGCCCCAAGTTGAGTGAACCACTAGTTATCCATTATTTTGGCAGAAAGAGATCAATAATCCTCCAATGATTGGACACATCGTCCCTACGTGACCACACGCACTCGATCATCCCGAAGCGCACGAAATGGTCAAGCACCACGTCGATCGATGACAGTTGCAGCTGGAAGAAGTAGAATCTCCATGTTCGCGCCGGCGTTCGATTGGGTTGACGATACGAATTAATGAAACCGGCTGTCGGAAATTGTCTGACGGTTGGGTGCATGCATCAAACACTGCGATTAATTTCTGAAGTCGGTATTATGTAATCCCTCGCTAGTAGAAAAATTATTTTTGCAAACGAGAGCAATTTATTTTTCAGACAGATATAGCATTTGGCATTATATGTTCGTTGCAAAATCAGAGGGAGAAAATGAGGTTGCCGTCCGTATGCGAAAATAAATTTTCTCATAAGGACGACATAAGGCGTCACTTGTGAAGATGCATCTTCTCCGACGGCACCTTATATTGTCCGTCTAAAAAAATAGAGGATTTTCGCAGGCGGACGGCTTAAAAGCTCCGTCTGACAAATGATTTCTTCTCAAGTAAAACTTTATATCATCCGCCTAGGAAAATACTCCTATAAAGTCTTCTTCCTCCTCGAGCAGCTGTTTATTCATCTGAAATTTCTCTCTCAAAACAACAAAATTATAAGGGGAAGGTTCCGAACTCTAAATCTTTGGTGGATTTTTCTATAGTGGTTAGATCCATGCATTTCCACTCTTGTTATATGTTTTTTATTTTTAGGCCTTAATTGTGATGTATCTATGCATGCAAAATAGTGAAAAGCAGCATGCATGTGTTTTTCTTTCTTTTTTTTGCTTTTCTATGATATGATTGTGATGGATCTATATGTACACTTTGATGTTCTGTTGTCCTTTCATCCTTTTGTGGTTAAATATGATAATTTTATTATCCAAAATAAAGTATTTTGCTCTAATCCATCCCTATATCTAGATAGGAGAGAGAAAAAATGTTTTTCTCACTTCCCATCCCCTAGGTATAAATACAAAATTATGTATTTCGTTTATGATAAATTAATAGATCACCATACCCTAGTTATTTATATTTATATTTTTGATAGCAAGCAAAGTTAAGTTTGTTTATAAATATGTATTATTAAGACTATTTTTTAATATAATTATGAATGAAAATTTTCAAAGATATGGACAGACAATGGATTTATCATATGCCGAGATATTACCGTCATATACAGATGAAGTATCTAAATTTATTGATATTGTCAAGGAGCACGCTTATAGCAACCAGAAAAAGGAGATACATTGTCCATGTGTTGATTGTTAGAACGAAAAACTATGGGCATATGCTACGACAATAATGGGGCACTTAGTGATGCGGGGATTTATGAATGGCTACATGATATGGACCCATAATGACAAGCAAGAAGTGGATCCGATCGGCGCCGAGTGTTGATCACATGGAGGCTGCTGATGGTTATAGTTGTGGTGATAATATTATTCATTTAGAGGAAATTCTACGACATACAGAACCTAGGGTTCTAATGGGGTCGGCTAGGGGTTTAGATAATTTTGAAGCTTTACATAAGGCAATGAAGAATCTTTTGTACGATGAGTCAAAGGGTTTTGTGATAGTGAATTCTCAACATTATGGTCAGTGCTTAAACTTATGAGGTTGAAGGCCAGATTTGGTTGTCTTATAGTAGTTTCAATAGCTTACTACAACTTTTGAAAATCATGCTACCAAAGCCTAACTTATTACCATCCAACACATATCAAACGAAGAAACTAATCTTTCACCTTTCTCTTGGTGTGGAAAAGATTTATACATGCGTGAACCACTATATCCTGTACATGAAAGATTATGCTTTGTTGGACAAATGTCTAACATATGGTGCTAGCTGGTACAAATCAACTAACAACATTTCCCCAAATGTTGATTTTGTCGACAAAGAAGAGGCTGACATATTCGAGGTAAATAAGAGAAAAAACCCCCAGCTAGTGATGTGGTGCCTTCCTGTGAAAGATCGCATCAAGCGTTTGTACTCAAACCCCCCGAGATGCAGAACTAATGCGCTGGCATCAAGAAGGCCAAGAGAAAGATGGGATGTTCTGACACCCACGGGATGCTTGTCAATGGAAAACCTTTGATGTATTGTACCCAGATTTTGCTAAAGACCCACGAAATATAAGGTTCGCATTGAGAACAGATGAAGTTAATCCTTTTGGAGACATGAGCAGCTCACATAGCACTTGACCAGTGCTTTTGACACGTACAATCTTTCTACCTGGCTTTGTGAGAAGCGAAAAAATTTTCTACTCTGTGTCTTGATAGAAGGCCCCCCAAAAGCCTTGTATTGATATTGTTGTATTCCTTGAATCATCAATGGAAGATATGGAATATTTATGAAAAGCTGGGATGAATGTGTGGGACGAGTACTTAAGACAGTACTTCATAGTGAAGGCCATCATTGTTGTTACCATTAACAATTACCCTGCCATGTTTTCAGTTTCCACGCAGATTAAAGGGAAAACATGATGTGTGATCTGCATGAATGGAACATACTATAGGTACCTCTTAGGTTCCAACAAGCTTGTTTACATGCGACACTGACGTTTCTTACACAGAGATCATATATACTGTTAGTGATATGCCTTAGAGGCAACACGGAAATGTTGGATATCATGATCAATGTTTATGTATTTATGAATAAAGTGTTATTCAGTTCCATGAAATAAACATCTTGTATTGATCAATAAGTACGTGACTTATTTATGAGACTCTTTATGTATGAATCTATTTCTAAATGATCCCTGATCATATGTCATATTGTTGGAACAAATATGATTCTAAGTTCGGCATGTTTATTGATTGATGATCATGTCTCATAGATCATGGTATGGAGATACCAAATATATATACATGAACATGTGTTAGAGAACACATTGTTGGATAGACCCACCATGAGACACTACAGGAATTAATGTGCCATTAGTTGGTCTCAGGTAGTGTTGGTACAAAGTCAGACCTGAGATCATCATGGATTCCAACATGTGTAGTAGCCTACTTTGGGACTACCAAACGCTATTCCGTAACTGGGTAGTTATAAAAGTAGTCTTCGGGTTTGCAATGAAACATGTAGTGGGATGTGAATGATTAAGATGGAATTTGCCCCTCCTTTGGAGAGATATCTCTGGGCCCCTCGAGGTAATCGATTATGGAAGTGCATGGCCATGCCGAATTGATTGAGGAGTCAATAAACAGACAGATAATCCAATACGGTTCGAGTGAATGGTTAAGCTATTGAAGGGATGACACACATCTTGCCTATAGCTTAATTGGTATCATGAGGAAACGGGATTTGTGTACACATTACAGGTTCAGAGCCGATATTATATTCTAGTATACTATGGTGTCAATATGTTCTGCTAGGCTCCGCTGTTGACAGATCAGCTGAGTTGGACTCGAGCGGATGGTCGGCTGAGTTGGACTCGAGCCGATGGTCGGCTAAGTTAGACTCTAGCCGACGATCGGCTGAGTTCGACTAGGGCCGAAACCGAGTATACCTGAACCTACAGGGTCACACGCTTAAGGGGATAAGAATAGGCATTCGAGTTGGACTCGGATACGGCTCGATCGGATCGGGATCCGATCGGATAGAGTCCTATGGGCTTACGAAGTCCGGTCGGCCAACTCTATGAGATTCGGATAGGATCCAATTCAAAATAGAGTCCCGATGGGCCTCTAGGCCCAACCGGCAACTCTATATAAAGGGGTGAGGGGTGGAGAGCTACAGCATGCAATTGAAATCGAATCAATCTGATTTAGCGCAACAGAAGTCGGCGAGATCAATCTCCACGGAAACCCTCCGCACATCCGAGCCTAACCGTAGCCTTGCATCTTGTGCTAGCACACGGGAGTTAGGCGTTCAGTCCCCGGACATGTGGATACCGGTAGAGGCGCTGCTACATTGCGGTGCTACTCGTCGGCTACGAATCGGCGAGTCGGCTGAGAAGGGATCGGCTCCGGCATCGGGAATCGGCTACGTCGGATCGGCTGTTGGGAATCGGCTTGCGGGAATCGGCTGTAATCGGCCAGCACAGTTCCGGATCGGATAGCTCCTGATTGGCTATTTCCGCTGCATACTCCAATCGGTAATGATCTATCGACCCTTACTTGCAAGTGTTCCTGGTTTGCGCGGTAGAAAAGTTTTGTTACTAGCTAGCGTAGCCTCCGCGTAACCCTTCAGTGGTATCAGAGCTAATCTTGCTTAGCTCGGGTTTTATATTGGATCTGGAACAAGTTTAGCATACGGGTTGATTAGATCAATCGGTTTTACGGGATCTGTAGAGGAGAGTAGATGGTAATTGCGTTTCTTGATAGTGTATCAGAACGGCGTAATGTGATTACGACGAAACAATTTCCATAGAACACAGTTTGAGTCGAATTCGAGATGGCGTTCCTTGATAGTGTATCGGAACGGTATAATGTGATTATGCCGAAGCTATCTCGTAGTCCGATCTTGATGGTCACCTCGCGCCTACGCAAACCATCTCCATTGAGTGTATCGGGATAGCATAATGTGATTATGCCGATATGGTTTTCATAAGCGATTTCATAGATTGGATCTATGAATTTCGTGTGGTGTTCCGGGTGATGCCCGGAAGCCCGCGAGGGGGCGGCATCCCCCTCGACCCCCCCTCCCCGCTAACCCCCCGCCGTGTGTCCCCCCTTTTAGGTCGTCTCGATGCCGTATCTCTACGATAGGTAGAAACGTTCTACACCTAACTTGTTTTTGCAGAGAATGCTTTGAGATGGTATGACCCTATTGTATATATGAGATGCATGTGATGCGTGTAATATTCTTTCATATGTGCAATCCCTGTAATATTTCTTTCATACGTGCAATGCTTGTAATATTCTTTCATGACCTACGAGTCGATGTAATCTTAAATTAGAGCTTCTATAGTAATAGCTTAGTTTGAAGAAATCAAGCATTCGGAACTCGGAAGAATGGTGATGAAGATGGAGATCCCCTACACCGGCATAGAGATGGAGATCACCATGTGAAGGGGGCATACTATTTTATTATATGCTATTCTACCTGCTTTCATATATGTGATATGTTTGTTTGATAGGATAGCATCCCTCGCAATATTAAGTTGTAATGATGCCCTTCCAAATCTTGCACCCGTCACCGTTATGCTCGTCAATGGTGGGTCTGCCAAAGCAGAGAGCCATTCTCTATCATAACACGACGAGGGTATATGTCGGACATATACAGCAGGAGCATTTGGTTTACTTAACAAGGCTATCAAAACAGTTTTGGGCCTTGGGGCATAGGTTGGCGCCGGGGCATGGAGATACCACACCAACAACAAGAGTCACCTAGAGATGTGATTAGCAAGGAGTTGCTTACCGATGTTATTAATCTTCTAGCCGTGATGCCAAAGCTCACTAGAAATTAGTTAACATGTGGATCTTGACCCAATACGTAACCTAGAGGGAAGGTGTAAAATACGTAATGAGTCTTATGTTAAATTGTTTAACAATGGACATAACATAAACATTGTGCTAAACTTTGCTTTTTCTGTTGTAGAATAAATGACAACTAATACTATACCCAATACCTTTAATTTGCGATCTATTCTCGAAAAGGAAAAATTAAATGGAACAAACTTTATGGATTGGTATCGCAACTTGAGAATTGTTCTCAAGTAAGAGCGCAATGAGTACGTTCTTGAAATACCCTATCTTGATGATTTGCCTAGTAATGCTACTGCTACTGCACGGAGGGCTTATGAGAAGCACACTAATGATTCCCTAGACATAAGCTGTCTCATGCTAGCTATAATGTCCTCTGAGCTTCAGAAGCAATATGAGAGCAACGATGCTCATACTATTATTCAGGGACTGCGTGGCATGTTTGAGAACCAAGAAAGGGCTGAGAGGTTCAACACCTCAAAGTCCCTGTTTGCGTGCAGGCTTGTTGAGGGGAGTCCCGTCAGTCCGCATGTGATAAAAATGATTGGCTACATTGAGAGTCTGGAAAAACTAGGTTTTCCCCTTAGCCAAGAGTTGGCTACTGATGTGATTCTCCAGTCGCTCCCTCCGAGCTTCGAGCCATTCATATTAAACTATCACATGAACAGTATTGATAAGACCTTGGCTGAATTGCATGGGATGTTAAAGACGGCTGAGGAGAGTATCCAAAAAAACGGTCATCATGTGATGATGATGCAGAAGGCTAAACACAAACCACCTGTCAAGAAACTTTGCACCAAGAGGAAACTAAATCCCGATAAGATCGCGAGTGCCTCCAATGCAAAGAAGGGCAAGAAGGGGTCGGCGGCATCAGATGCTATTTGCTTCTATTGTAAGGAAACAAGTCACTGGAAAAGGAACTGCAAGAAGTACATGGAGGATCTCAAAAAGAAGCAAAGTGCGACTTCTGCTTCAGGTACTGACTCTTGGGTATTTGATACCAGATTAGTAGCTCATATTTGCAAATCGTTGCAGGGAATGGGAAGAAGTAGAAGCTTAAGAAGGGGCGAGGTAAACCTGCGCGTCGGCAATGGAGCAAGTGTTGCTACAGTTGCTGTCGGCACAGTACCACTGAAGGGTTACGCGGAAGCTACGATAGCTAATAACAAAAAAAAATCTACCGCGCAAACTAGGAACACTTGCAAGTAAGGGTCGATAGATCGTTACCGATTGGAGTATGCAGCGGAAATAGCAAATCAGGAGCTATCCGATCCAGAACAGTGCTGGCCGATGACAGCCGATTCGTGGGAACAGCTGATTCACCAATCAGCCGATTCACCGAGTAGCCGATTCGCCGAGTCGTCCGACCATGCTCGCGCGCCTCGCTCCGATGCGACCGACCGCAGCCGATTCCACCACAGCCGATTCGTAGCTGACGAACAGCACCACAACGTAACAGCGCCTCTACCGGTATCCACACGTCCAGGAACAGAACGCCTAACACCCGTGTGGTAGCACAAGATGCATGGCTAGGGTTTTGGCTCAAAGGTGGGGAGGGTTTCCGTGGAGATTGATCTCACCGACTTCTGTTGCGCCAAATCAGATTGATTCGGTTCAATTACATGCCGTAGCTCTCCTCCCCTCACCCCTTTATATAGAGTTGCCGGTTGGGCCTAGAGGCCCATCAGGACTCTATTTTGAATCGGATCCTATCCGAATCTCATAGAGTTGGCCGGCCGGACTTCGTAAGCCCATAGGACTCTATCCGATCGGATCCCTATCCGATCGAGCCATATCCGAGTCCAACTCGAATGCCTGTTCTTATCCCCTTAAGCGTGCGAGCCTGTAGGTCCAGGTATACTCGGTTTCGGCCCAAGTCGAACTCAGCCGATCGTCGGCTCGAGTCCAACTTCGCCGATCGTCAAGCAGCGCTTAGCGCACATATTGACACCATAGTATACAAGAATATAATATCGGCTCGAACATGTAATGTGTACACAAATCCCTTTGCCTCACGGTACCAATTAAGCTATAGGCAAGATGTGCGCCATCCCTTCAATAGCTTAACCATTCACTCGAACCGTATTGGATTATCTGTCTGTTGATTGACTCCTCAATCAACTCGGCATGGCCATGCACTTCCATAATCCATTACCTCGAGGGGCCCAGAGATATCTTTCCAAAGGAGGGGTAAATTTCATCTTGATCATTCACATCCCACTACATGTTTCATAGCAAACCCGAAGACTACTTTTATAACTACCCAGTTACGGAATAGCGTTTGGTAGTCCCAAAGTAGGTTACTACACATGTTAGAATCCATGATGATCTCAGGTCTAAGGACTTTGTACAAACACTACTTGAGACCAACTAATGGCACATTAATTCCTGTAGTGTCTCATGGTGGGTCTATCCAACAATGTGTTCTCTAACACATGTCCATGTATATTGATTTGGTATCTCCATACCATGATGTATGAGACATGATCATTAATCAATAAACATGTCGATCTTAGAATCATATTTTTTCTAACAATATGAGATATGATCAGGGATCATTTAGAAATAGATTCATACGTATAGAGTCTCATAAATAAGTTAAGTACTTATTGATCAATACAAGATGTTATTCAGTTCCATAAAATAGACATCTTGTATTGAGAAGGTTGCGAATCGGCGAGTCGGCTGAGAAGGGATTGGCTCCGACATCGGGAATCGGCTACGTCGGGTCGGCTACGTCGGATCGGCTGTTGGGAATCGGCTTGCAGGAATCGGCTGTGATCGGCCAGTACAGTTCTGGATCGGATAGCTCCTGATTGGCTATTTCCGCTGCATACTCCAATTGGTAATGATCTATCGACCCTTACTTGCAAGTGTTCCTAGTTTGCGCGGTAGAAAAGTTTTGTTATTAGCTAGCGTAGCCTCCGCGTAACCCTTCTTATACCGTAAGATGATGTGAGAATTCGATGGTACCGAAGAGAATGATCCTCCTCCAAAACCCAAAAGTGGGGAGAATATATGTGCGGAGATAGAAAATACAGTGCGTGTTCAAGAAGGGAACCAGATGATGAGCTCCCTCCCCCATTCAAGAAGCTTTCGATTTTCTTTTAGTACCTACCATACTGAAAAGATTTGGAGATTCGCCATGCCATAGATGTCATGCATCTAGAAAAGAATGTATTCGACAACACCATGGGAACATTGCTGGACATATCAAGCAAGACAAAGGATGGTCTACGGTCACGTACCGACCTAGTAGAAATGGGGAGTAAGGAAGAGCTACACCCGAAAAAGTAGAGAAGAATGGAAAAATATATCTCCCTCTAGCCTGTTTCACACTCACACCTAAGGAGAAGAAGACATTTTGCAAGTCACCTCGTGATGTCAAAGTGCCCATAGGTTTCTCATCGAACATCAGGCGACTAGTCTTCATGAAAGATATGTTAGTATCCAGTTATAATTCACATAATTGTCATGTCATCCTCACCGTGTTCCTTGCCATTGGTATAAGGGCCATTAAACTAGAACACGCAAAGGTTGCTATCATAAAGATGTGCTACTTTTTCAATACAGCATCACAAAAAGTCATCAATCCCGAAGAGTTAGCACTTCTTCATTCATTCTCATATGAGACCCAATACTAACTTGAGAAGTGCTTCCCTCCATCATATTAATATGATGGAGCACCTCATGGTTCATATAGTGCCCAAGATAAGTGCACTTTGGTCCATTATACCTACATCAAATGTGGTCGTACAAGCGTTACATGACCTTTTTTAAGGGCTACATACGAAATCGTGTCCACCCAAAGGGATCAATTATTGAGGAATATGGTACGGAAGTGGTCATCGAGTGTTGCATCAATTACCTAAAAGATGGAAGACAATTGTAGTAACAGTTCCTCGACACGTGGGCAGATTGACTGGTAGGGGGACAAAGGGAAAGAAGAGATTCGTCGACCTTGAGTACAAATCAGTTTGAGAAGCTCACTACGACGTTCTTCAACAGCTTGCATTGTTGAGGCATACATCGAGCAACACCTCAAAATCATAAGAGGTAACAAGAAGGGATGCACAAATAAGTAGATCATGAATGAACAAAAGCGTCGTTTCATAGATTGGTTGGGAAAACTTAACTTATCGAATGGAGAAACCGTGGATGAAATTATTATGAAACAGTTGTCATGTGGTCCATCAAGTACAGTCAATTCTTGGCAAGGATATGACATTAATGGATACACTTTTGCATGAAAGCACATGATATAAGACCATCACTCAAAACAACGACATCCAAGTGGAGGCAATAGATGCCTCGGGGCAAAAAAAACATACTTTGGGTCGTTGAAGAAATCTGGGAATTCGAATGTGGCCTCACAATGCAAATCCCCTTATATAAGTGCTAGTGGGTCAAACACCCAAACGTTGTATTTCTTGACAAGTACGGCCTTACAGTGGTTGACCTCATCAATATAGGTCACAAGGATGACCCCTGGGTACCCGCCGATCGTGTGACATAGGTGTTCTACGTGAGAGACCCTGAGAATGTAAAAAAGAAATAGTTCTACCCGGATAGCAAAAGATCTTAGGAGTTAATGGGGTCGAAGATGTCGAGGATTATAACCAGTATGATAGCATGCCCCTTTATACTCAATTTCTACAAATGATTAAGCTTGTAGAAGAATCTACTAATAGTACCATGAAGCCGTACATGCGAAAAAGATGGAGTGGGGAAAAATGTTACAGGATAACATATGCATATGTTTCCAATGATCACCATATGTAATGGCTATCTGTATTCATTTTCCAATGCATTTGAACAATTCCCAAATTTTGTAATGGCTATCTATATTTTATTTGAACACAACATGGATTTTATATTTTTGTAGGATTTTCCCATAATTTTGCTATTTTTTTAACAATTATCATGGATTTTCTAGGAATAGTAAAGATATAATCCACTCTTATTTTTTTATTTCACAAAATATATGGACTTAGCACTTTTTCCCTACCATTTTTTTTATTTTTTCACAATTTAAGGATTTTCTAGGACCATACCAACAATTTAAGGACTTTTTTAACAAGGTTATATAGGGCATCCATCTTCGTAGGCAGGCGGCCCGCCTGCAAAGATGGATGCCCCATATAAGGGAGACCACCTCGGTGTGAAAAATTCTAAGTCCATGCGGGAACGCTAGAAAATTTTGTGCCGTTAGGCTACCCAAATTTTTCTTGACGCTGTCGCAGCCACGGCCGCCAGCTTGGAACCGACCACCTGTTGCTGCCTCCATCGTCTCCTTCACCCTATACTCGTGTCTGGCCACTGGTCGCCACCTCCGAGGCCGTCACCGCCTTGGAGCCTGCCGCCGCCTCCTTGTCTTCCCCGTGCCGCGCCACCTCGGAGCCCACCGCCACCTCCTCGTCTTCCCGGCCGTCGCTGCCTTCTCGTCTTCCCCGGTCGCTACTGCCTTGGAGACCAACATCGCCTCCCCGACCCACGCCGCCGCCTCCCCTACCCTTTCCGACGCCGCCTCTCCCCGGTCGACGATTCGTCTCCCTAGCCAATCATCGTCATCGTCAACCTCCTCCTCGGCTGATCATCGTTCTCAGCTGAACGTCATCCTCATCTTCGTTGGCAACCGAACGACTTCCTCAGCGGATTGTCATCTTCGGCCGAACAATTTCCTCAGCCGATCGTCATCTTCGGCCGAACGTCTTCCTCGGCCGAACATCGTCCTCCTCGTCGTTAATCACATGTGGGTGATTTGAATGCTTCTGCCCAGTTTTGAATGCTTGTATATTATATGTGTGTGAGTACTTTGGGTGATGGGTGATATGTGGGTGACATGTTGATGAGGATATGATGCAGTATTGGCCGTCAATTGTCTGAGGATTTGCACACCAAATCAGAGGAATTCAAGGTATCAAAAGGTTATGTTTAGAGAGGTTATCAAGTCTTCTCTCCAATGAATCAATTGCTATGATTACAAAGTATGTGGGTTATATGGCATCATTAGATGGTTTCCGCCTATCCCTAGACTCTCCATAAGTCAGCATGTATCTCGTCTACACGGATTCAATTATTTCCAAAGGAGAATTTTGAAGATAACAAGGTTTGGATTCAGTTCGGATTTGGTTTGGACAGCCTGGACACTTCTATGGTAAAACGGTCAGGGATTTCACATACGGACTCTACGCTTTAGTCTCACCTTTAGATTCTTCATGGTTTATCCGCAATCTACCAAACTAGCTGACGATTGCAGCAGCAGAAGTTTTTTTCTCCTGTCTAAGTCATATAACAAGTTTGTTTCTTGTTTGGAGGTCTTAGGATTTGTATATAAGCAATAGGTGTGCGTATACTTTAGGGGAGACTCGACATTATGAATAAAAATTAGCTTTTAGCTACAACCATGTGACGGTCTCGCCACCCATTCTTCCTATGATTTGGCACAACCACGTAGAGGGGAATAGGGTGATCCTATTAAGATTGTTCTTGCTTTCCGCTGGGATTGGGGGTTCGATAATTATCTTCCGCATCTTGTGGTTTTGTGATGGCAAGATGAAAGGTGTGCTACATGGGTAGCATGTTGTTCTCCACTTCGTCAACTGCTTGATGTTTCAGATCCTATGTCGAGAAGGTCGGGCCACCTCCCGTATCACATGTGGGGTACTTTGGGTGATGTGTTATGTGGGTGATATCTTTGGATATATGTTAATTTGAGAGGGGATATGTCCAATAAAATTTGGATTTCGATGATATTCAATAATATGGGGTGATGTGTTATGTGGGTGATATCTTTGAATATGTTCAATAATATTTGGGTGATATGGGGTTATCTGGGTGACATGTGGGTGATATATGTTGAATTAATTTTAAATTTTGATATGTACTTGTTATGTGTTTGTGATGTTAATTTTCAGTGCCATTATTATGTATGTGCGGAGGAAATAATTTTAAAATTTAACAATTTCTCGGTGTCATTATTATGTATGTGCGAAGGAAATAAACGTTTAATTTCACAATTTTTGGTTTACTTTTTCTCGCTAGTACTTAACGATGGTCGATAGCACTAAAGGGACTAAAGGAATCTCGTAATACATAGCTGACGAGATGGCTCCATAGGTGATTGTGGAGGACTCACAGGCCATCATTGAGACCTCACAGGCCATCATGGAGACCTCGCAACCCACAGCGGAGGCGTAGCCAAACGTGGAGGGGTCACAAGGTTCAGACAATGATGAACATGAGGAGGACGACGCGTACTCATCGCCAAGTGGCCCTTGCCCAAGCCCGAAAAGGAGAAAGAAAGACACCGATGGTGAAGAAGGCGACAAAGAATATGTCCCCCACGAGAAAGCTAAATGCTTTGCAATTTGGAGTTTTCATGCGAATTATGTAAGGGGTAACTAGTGTTTCCTACTAATTTGCTGGTGTCTTAATTTCATAGGAAACGGCCCCACGAAGATCTTGACGTCAGGCAAAAAAGGCGGCCCAACTCCAAGATGTCCCAGCTACGACCTTCGGCTCCAAGAAAAGCGTAAAGTCGACAGAGCCTAAAAAAAGGGGAGAGAGGAGCTTCAACAAGATAATCGACGGGTTATTTGTTGTGACCCATATAAGCCCAAAAGGGGAGCCGTTGGCTCCTAAAACTGCACATGCAATGTACAACTCCCAGTGTGGCGTACTTGTCAGAGATAAGATCCCAATCACAATCAGGACTGGGATCATGTACCAGAAGGGGATAAAAAAACACCTCTGGCTGGAGTTGATACAATTCTCAGAGGGATTCGAAGCTGCGGCAAGGAATTGTGCATTGCAGAAAATGGACAAGGCATGGCACGAATGAAAAAACATGCTTAACAAGAATTTTTGCAGACGGGTCAGACACCTTTTAACAAGTATCCGAAGATCACGCCATCCCAGTGGGGCGAATTTTTTAAGTTCAAGAGCTCGCAGGAAGAAATGGAGAAGAACAAGAAGATGTCTGAGTTAGTAAAGAGAAACAAATGACACAATCGCTTGGGCTTCGGTGGGTATGGACCTAAGATTGAGCAGTGGGCAAAAGAGGAGGAGGAAATGAGGAAGTCAGGGGCTCCGGTTCTAATGGAAGAATTGGACGAACGTTCAAACCACAGGGTAAAAGCTAGAATACCCAAGATCACGGATAAGGGCAAAGCTGTATTTAAAGACCCTGGGCTCCAAAGAGTAGCTGGCAACATAGAACTTTTATCTGGCGCACAGAAGAATGGAGAATTTACCCTCGAGAGAGAGAAGGATGTGCTTAGCACAGCGCTGGGAAATTGTGAGCACGGGGGTCGGGTTCGAGGGGTGTCCTCTAAGATCAGTTGGAAAGAAGGGTTCTAAAAGGACGTCGCTTCATACAAGAAACGAGATGCCTGCAAGGATGACTTGAGAGAGCAAGGGAGACTTGACTTATAGAGAAAAATGATGGAATTCTGTATCAAGCAAGGTATACTACCTAAAGAAGGTGGTTCCTCAAACATACCGGAGCGAGACTATCCTTGTGATGATAAAACGGAAGATACACCATGTAGGTTGCACGTCCCTCTTGGTAGATCTCGCAGAACCCTTGAGGCATGGATAGAATTGCTTGCCCTAGCCGCACTTATCACAAGAAACCTATTCCAGATGATTATGTGAAAGTGCAGCCGCAAATCGTGTGGTATAGCCATACTTGGGGATGCGGTGGACACATAATATTATGGCACAAAAAAGATATAATCTTTGGGACCTGCATCGACGTTTCGCTGAAACCACCAAGGCCTCCTCAGAAGAAACTGGTGAATGATGAGGTTGAAAATGATAATATGGGACATGAGGAGGCACCAAGTGAGGCACAGGTTGAAGCTGAACAACCCAAATATAGAAGAAGCATCTGTATCTGTGATAGTGTCGACTGTGGAAGAGGCACATGGACATGAACCGGAAGTACAACTTGTGTCATATGTCCAGTAAGATATTGTAGACACAATGGGTTTGGAATGGGAAGGAAGAGAACCCGATGTGTCTGAATACCCATCTCCTGTCAAATAGGGCGTAGACGCAACAAATGTAAGTGTCAACGACAATGATAAGCCCGAAGTCCCTAGAGTGCTACGAAGCCACAACTCTAAGTTCGAGGATAAGCAAAAGGAGAAGTGGATGGTAACCGCTTTCTGTGGTTGGAAAAAGGTGCCAAGGAACACATTGATGATCAGAAAAAGGCCGATGAACTTGCTGTTGAGACATACATTGCAATCGACGAATGCCCAACAAAGTTTTAATCTGGCAAAGCCTTCTTGCCGATTATGCACTTGCTGAAGGTCCATCAGAGATGAGAAGGTTACATAAATGGTTCATGGATGCCAGCAAAAAAGGGCTTATGTTCATAACGGTTGGAACACCGTCAAAGCTTTCATGGGCAGTGAAGGTTTTTTTTGGCTTGATTTGCTGACCTTCATGCCGTGTACTGTCGGGAGACGATAGACGTGAACTTTGTAACTGCATGGTTCCTATGAGTATAAACACAAATTTATAGAACTAAATAAATAGACAACATAAGCCTAAGAAAATTATTAATAACATTTTTTTGCTAGGATGCAATACATGGATGCTGAGAAGACGAAGGAACCAATCGATTATCTCGATCCAACAAGGATTTGTCAAACGCATCATACGTAACTCTCCAAGATAATTCCGAGCAGCTAAAGAACAAGACGCCTGCAGAGATAGCTGAATATAAAAAGGGCTTGCACAAGACCAAGTTGCTTACTGTGGCACAATATATTGGGCGATAAAATTTCAAAATAAAAAAGTCATACTTGCCGTATACAACTTGAAGTATGTCTGATAGAGAAATTTCTCTGTATATCATATTATTTAATCTATGACTAACTGAACCATCATTACTATGTAGCGATCATTACATTTGTTTTATGCTCTACCCGAAGTATGGGACTGTTACAACTCGATTATAATCACATGTCATACAGACAATTCCTAACATATGTATAATTTATGAAGTGTTGATAATTATTAAATTGTGTTCATTAATATGAATCATAATATAGCGCATACAACTACTACAAAGTAAAGGGCGGGGAACAACTGCAAATGAGGGAGAAGTTTCTAGTGCATACATACTGGCCGGTAATAAATTATTAAACATACTTAGCACACACACTTATTTATTTAAATTCCTTTACCTGTATGTATAACTAATTTTTTCTATTTCTATGTCATAATGAAGTGTCACAAACAACCTAAAGATAATGTACTTTGTGGATATTACACATGCGAGTTCCTTAAAGTTAATGAGAGGTATAGGACCAACCCAGAGGATGTAAGTTCAATGATGGAATGCACATCTAATTGATATTGTAATATATTCCCGTGTGCTTTTGTACATGTCGTTGCCAAGAATCTGCCAAGAATCGAATATTGAACTAATTTTGACGATAAAGACATCCAAAACATGCAGCGGTACCTCTGCCGCTTTATCCGCCATGAGAGCTGCCATAAAGTGTTAATGATATGCCCTAGAGGCAACATGGAGATGTTGGATATCATTGTCAATGTTTATGTATAAATGAATAAAGTGTTATTCAGTTCAATGAAATAGACATCTTGTATTGATCAATAAGTACGTGACTTATTTATGAGACTCTATATGTATGAATCTATTTCTAAATGATCCCTGATCATATATCATATTATTGGAACTAATATGATTCTAAGATCGGCATGTTTGTTGATTGATGATCATGTCTCATAGATCATGGGTATGGAGATACCAAATCAACAAACATGGACACATGTGTTAGAGAACACATTGTTGGATAGACCCACCATGAGACACTACGGAATTAATGTGCCATTAGTTGGTCTCGGGTAGTGTTGGTACAAAGTCCTTAGACTGAGATCACCATGGATTCCAACGTGTGTAGTAGCCTACTTTGGGACTATCAAACGCTATTAATGCTGGGTAGTTATAAAGGTAGTTTTCGGGTTTGCTATGAAACATGGAGTGGGATGTGAGTGATCAAGATGGAATTTGCCCCTCCTTTGGAGAGATATCACTTGGGCCCCTCGAGGTAATGGATTATGGAAATGCATGGCCATGCTAAGTTGATTGAGGAATCAATCAACGAAAGATAATCCAATATGGTTCGAGTGAATGGTTAAGCTATTGAAGGGATGTCACACATCTTGCCTATAGGTTAATTGGTATCGTGAGGCAAAGGAATTTTTGTACATATTACATGTTTAGAGTCGATATTATATTCTTGTATACTATGGTGTCAATATGTGCTTGGTAGGCGCCGCTATTGACAGTCGGCTGAGTTCGACTCGAGCCGACGATCGGCTAAGTTGGACTATGGCCGAAACCGAGTATACCTGAACCTACGGGGTCGCACACTTAAGGGGATAAGAACAAGCATTCGAGTTGGACTCGGATACGGCTCGATCGGATAGGGATCCGATCGGATAGAGTCCTATGGGGTTACGAAGTCCTGTCGGCCAACTCTATGAGATTCGGATTGGATCCGATTCAAAATAGAGTCCCAATGGGCCTCTAGGCCCAACCGGCAACTCTATATAAAGGAGGGAGGGGTGGAGAGCTGCTGCACGTCAATTGAAGTCAATTGCGCCAAAATCAATCTGATCACACGCGGCTTAAGAAGTCGACGAGATCAATCTCCACGGAAACCCTCTCCACATTCGAGCCAAACCCTAGCCTTGCATCGCGTGCTAGCACACGGGTGTTCGGCGTTACGTCCCGGACGTGTGGATACCGGTAGAGGCGGCTGCTACGTTGCGGTGCTACAAATCGGCTACGAGTCGGCTGCAATCGAAACGAGGCGACTGTGGCAGATCGGCAACGAGAACGCGGTTGGACAACTCGGATCGGCTGCGACATCGGCGAATCGGTTGATTGGTGAATCGAGCATCCCCGAGAATCGGCTGCCTTGTTCCGGATCGGATGCCCGATTGGTTGTTTCGCTGCATACTCCAATCGGTAACGATCTATCGGCCCTTACTTGCAAGTATTCTTGGTTTGCGCAGTAGAAAAGTTTTTTTGTTTTTGGCTAGCGTAGCCTCCGCGTAACCCTTCAGTGGTATCAGAGCCAGGTTGCTTAGTTCGGGTTTTAGACTGGATCTGGAACAAGTTTTGCACACGGGTTGATTAGATCAATCGGTTTTTTGGGATCTGTAGAGGGGAGTAGATGGTAATTGCGTTCCTTGATAGTGTATCAGAATGGTGTAATGTGATTACGTGGAAGCAATATCCATAGAACTCGGTTTGAGTCGGCTTTGAGATAGCGTTCCTTGATAGTGTATCGGAACAGTATAATGTGATTATACTGAAGCTATCTCGTAGTCCGACCTTGTTTGCTGCCTCGCACCTACGCAAACCATCTCCCTTGATAGTGTATCAGGACGGCATATTATGATTATGCCAACATGGTTTCCGTAAGCGATTTCATGCCGCCGTGTGCGTACCCCTTATAGGTCGTCTCGATGCCGTTTCTCTGCGATAGGTAGAAAACGTTCTACGCCTAACTTGTTTTTGCAGAAAATGCTTTGAGATGGTATGGCCCTATTGTATGTATGAGATGCATGTGATGCGTGTAATATTCTTTCATATGTGCAATCCCTGTAATATTCTTTCATATGTGCAATGCTTGTAATATTCTTTCACGACCTACGAGTCGATGTAATATTCAATTACAGCTTCTATAGTAGTATCTTAGTTTGAAGAAATCAAGCATTCGGCACTCGAAAGAACGGTGATGAAGATGGAGATCCTCTACACCGGCATGGAGATGGAGATCACCATGTGAAGGGGGCCATACTATTTCATTATATGCTATTCTACTTGCTTTCATATGTGATATGCTTGTTTGATAGGATAGCATCCCTCGCAAAATTAAGTAGTAATGATGCCCTTCCAAATGTTGCACCCGTCACCGTTATGCTCGTCAATGGTGGGTGCAAAGCAGAGTGCCATTCTCTATCATAACACGAGGGGTATATGTCGGACATATACGGCGGAACATTTGGTTGACTTAATAAGGCTATCAAAACAGTTTTGGGCCTTGGGGTATAGGTTGGCGCCGGGGCATGGAGATGCCACACCAACAACAAGAGTCACATAGAGATGAGATTAGCAAGGAGTTGCTTACCGATGTTATTAATTTTCTAGCGGTGATGCCAAAGCTCACTAAAAATTAACTAACATATGGATCTTGACCCGATACGTAATCTAGAGGGAAGATGTAAAATACGTAATGGGAGTCTAATGTTAAATTGTTTAACAATAGACATAGCATAAACATTGTGCTAAACTTTGCTTTTTACGTTGTAGAATAAATGACGCTAATACTACACCCAGTGCTTTTAATTTGCGATCTATTCTCAAGAAAGAAAAATTGAACGGAACAAACTTTATGGATTGGTATCGCAACTTGAGAATTGTTCTCAAGCAAGAGCGTAAGGAGTACGTTCCTAAAGTACCCTATCCCGAGGATTTTCCTAATAATGGCACCGGCGCACGGAGGGCTTACGAGAAGCACACTAATGATGCCCAAGATATAAGTGTCTCATGCTAGCTACAATGTCCCCCGAGCTTCGAAGCAATATGAGAGCAGCGATGCTCACACTATTATTCGGGGATTGTGTGGCATGTTTGAGAACCAAGCTCGGGCCGGAGAGGTTCAACACCCGAAGTCCTTGTTTGCGTGCGGAGTTTGTTGAAGGGAATCTCGTCGATCCGCAAGTGATAAAGATGATTGGCTATATCGAGAGTCTTGAGAAACTAGGTTTCCCTCTTAGCCAAGAGTTGGCTACAGACGTGATTCTTCAGTCGCTCCCTCCGAGCTTCGAGCCATTCATATTGAATTATCACATGAACAATATGGATAGAACCTTGGCTGAATTGCATGGGATGCTAAAGACAGCTGAGGAGAGTATCCAGAAAAACGGTCATCATGTGATGATGATGCAGAAGGCTAAGCGCAAACCACCTGTCAAGAAACTTTGCACCAAGAGGAAGTTAACTCCCGATGAGATCGCGAGTGCCTCCAATGCAAAGAAGGGCAAGAAGGGGTCGGCGGCATCAGATGCCGTTTGCTTCTATTGCAAGGAGACAGGCCACTGGAAAAGGAACTGCAAGAAGTACATGGAGGATCTCAAAAAGAAGCAAAGTACGACTTCTGCTTCAGGTATTAATGTTATAGACATTAATCTTGCTACTTCACCTACTGACTCTTGGGTATTTGATACCGGATCAGTAGCTCATATTTGCAAGTCGTTGCAGGGAATGAGAAGAAGTAGAGGCTTGAGAAGGGGCGAGGTGAACCTGCGCGTCGACAATGGAGCAAGCGTTGCTACAGTTGTTGTCGGCACAGTACCACTTCATCTACCTTCAGGATTAGTTTTGGAATTAAATAATTGTTATTGTGTTCCAACACTATGTCAAAACGTTATTTCCGCTTCATGTTTGCAAGCGGAAGGATATGATTTTAGATCAATGGACAATGGTTGTTCAATATATCTCGAGAGATATTTTCTATTTTCATGTTCCATTGGTGAATGGATTATACATTTTGAATCTTGAAGCGTCTCCCATCTATAACATTAATACAGAAAGGCAACTCTCTAATGGTACAAACCCCACGTTTATCCGGCATTGTCGCTTAGGCCATATAAATAAGAAACGCATGGAGAAGCTCAATAAGGATGGATTGCTTCACTCTTTTGATTTTGAATCATTTGAGACATGTGAGTCTTGTTTACCTGGTAAGATGACAATGGCACCTTTCACGGGACACGGTGAGAGAGCAAGTGACTTGTTGGAACTCGTACATGCGATGTATGTGGGCCAATGAGCTCAACGGCCGAGGTGGTTATCGTACTTCATTACCTTTACCGATGACTTTAGTAGATATGGTTATATCTACTTAATGAGGCATAAGTCCGAATCCTTTGAAAACTTCAAAGAATTCCAGAATGAAAGTACGAATCATTTAGGAAAACAATCAAGTTTCTACGATCGGATCGTGGAGGGAATACTTGAGCCAAGAGTTTGGTAATCGTCGAAAGATTGTGGAATTGTTCCACGTTGACTCCGCCAGAACTCCACAATGGAACGGAGTGTCCGAATGGAGAAATCGCACCTTGTTGGACATGGTGCGATCGATGATGAGCCAAAGTGATCTTTCGTTATCCTTCAGGAATATGCTCTTGAAACAAGCTGCGCTCACACTAAATAGAGTTCCATCTAAGTCAGTTGAAAAGACACCATATGAGATATGGACAGGGCAACCCCCTAGTTTGTCTTTTCTCAAAATTTGGGGATGCGAAGCTTATGTAAAACGTTTACAGTCTGACAAGCTCACACCCAAATCTGACAAGTGCTTCTTTGTGGGATATCCTAAGGAAACTAAGGGATATTACTTTTATAATCGGGAACAAGGCAAAGTGTTTGTCGCCCAACACGGTGTCTTCTTGGAGAAAGAGTTTCTTTCAAGAAGGGTTAGTGGGAGCACGGTGCATCTTGAAGAAGTTCAAGAAACACCAGAAAATGTTTCAGCGACCACAGAACCACAACAGGAGGAGCAAAGTGTTGCGCCACCAGTTGTAGATACACCAGCCCCACGGAGGTCTAAAAGATCACGTCGTGCTGCAGTACAGTGCGGAACAACGTGATATATTGTTGTTGGACAACGATGAGCCTAAGACCTATGAGGAAGCGATGGTGAGACTGATTCCAACAAGTGGCTTGGAGCCATGAAATCCGAAATAGAACCGATGTACGACAATCAAGTTTGAAACTTGATTGATCGACTGATGGTGTCAAAACCATTGAGTGTAAATGCGTTTTTAAGAAAAGGCCGATATTGATGGAAATGTTCACATCTATAAGGCGCGATTGGTGGCGAAAGGTTTTAAACAGATTCAAGGAGTTGATTAGATGAAACCTTCTCGCCCGTCGCAATGCTTAAGTCTATTCGGATTATTCTAGCAATTGCTGCATATTTTCTATTATGAGATATGACGAGATGGATGTCAAAACGGCTTTCCTAAATGGAAACCTAAGCGAGGATGTATACATGATACAACCGAGAGTTTTGTCGATCCACAATCACTGAAAGATATGCAAGCTACAAAAATCCATTCATGGATTGAAGCAAGCATCTCGGAGTTGGAATATTCGTTTTGATAAAGTAATCAAAGGGTTTGGTTTCAACAAAACGAAGAGGAGGGCCTGTGTTTACAAAAAGGTCAGTGGGAGCGCAATTGTATTTCTAATCTTATATGTGGATGACATATTGTTGATTGGAAATGATATCCCTATGCTAGAATCCATCAAGTCTTCATTGAAAAATAGTTTTTCCATGAAAGACTTAGGGGAGGCAGCATATATATTGGGCATTCGGATCTATAGAGATAGATCCAAGAGGCTAATTGGATTAAGCCAAAGTACATACATTGACAAGGTGTAGAAAAGGTTCAACATGCATGATTTCAAGAAAGGTTTCTTGCCCATGTCACATGGCATTAATCTTAGCAAGAATCAGTGTCCTCAGACACATGATGAGCGGAATAAGATGGGTATGGTTCCATATGCTTCGGCAATTGGATCCATCATGTATGCCATGCTTTGTACACGTCCAGATGTCTCGTACGCTTTGAGTGCTACGAGCAGATACCAGTCAGATCCAGGTGAAGGTCACTGGACTGCCGTAAAGAATATCCTTAAGTACTCGAGAAAAACTAAGGATATGTTCCAAGTGTATGGAGGTGAAGAAGAGCTCGTTGTAAGTGGTTACACCGATGCTAGCTTCCAAACAGACAAGGATGATTATAGATCGTAATCTGGGTTCGTGTTCTGCCAGAACGGAGGCGCAGTCAGCTGGAAGAGTTCCAAGCAGGATATTGTCAATGTTTATGTATAAATGAATAAAGTGTTATTCAGTTCCATGAAATAGACATCTTGTATTGATCAATAAGTACGTGACTTATTTATGAGACTCTATATATATGAATCTATTTCTAAATGATCCCTGATCATATATCATATTATTGGAACTAATATGATTCTAAGATCGGCATGTTGATTGATTGATGATCATGTCTCATAGATCATGTGTATGGAGATACCAAATCAACAAACTTGGACACATGTGTTAGAGAACACATTGTTGGATAGACCCACCATGAGACACTACAGGAATTAATGTGCCATTAGTTGGTCTTAGGTATTGTTTGTACAAAGTCCTTAGGCCGAGATCACCATGGATTCCAACGTGTGTAGTAGCTCTGCTTTGGGACTACCAAACGCTATTAAATGCGGGTAGTTATAAAGGTAGTTTTCGGGTTTGCTATGAAACATGGAGTAGGATGTGAGTGATCAAGATGGAATTTGCCCCTCCTTTGGAGAGATATCTCTGGGCCCCTCGAGGTAATGGATTGTGGAAATGCGTGGCCATGCTAAGTTGATAGAGGAGTCAATCAACGACGAGATAATCCAATACGGTTCGAGTGATTGGTTAAGCTATTGAAGGGATGGCACACATTTTGCCTATAGCTTAATTGGATTGTGAGGCAAAGGGATTTGTGTACACATTACGGGTTTAGAGCCGATATTATATTCTTGTATACTATGTTGTCAATATGTGCTGCTAGGCGCCGCTATTGACAGGTCGGCTGAGTTGGACTCGAGCCGACGATCGGCTAAGTTGGACTATGGCCGAAACCGAGTATACCTGAACCTACAGGGTCGCACGCTTAAGGGGATAACAACAGGCATTCGAGTTGGACTCAGATACGGCTCGATCGGATAGAGATCCGATAGGATAGATTCCTATGGGCTTATGAAGTCCTGCCGGCCAACTCTATGAGATTCGGATAGGATCCGATTCAAAATAGAGTCCCGATGGGCCTCTAGGCCCAACCGGCAACTCTATATAAAGGAGGGAGTGGTGGAGAGCTGCTGCACGTCAATTGAAGTCAATTGCACCAAAATCAATCTGATCACACGTGGCTTAAGAAGTCGGCGAGATCAATCTCCATGAAAACCCTCCCCACTTTCGAGCCAAACCCTAGCCTCGCATCGCGTGCTAGCACACGGGTGTTCGGCGTTCTGTCCCTGGACGTGTGGATACCGGTAGAGGCGTTGCTACGTTGCGGTGCTACAAATCGGCTACGAATCGGCTGCAATCTAAGCGAGGCGACTGTGGCAGATCGGCGACGAGAACGCGGTCGGACAACTCGGATCGGCTGCGGCATCGGCGAATCGGTTGATTGGTGAATCGGCTGTCCCCGAGAATCGGCTGCACTGTTTCAGATCGGATAGCCCTGATTGGCTGTTTCCGCTCATACTCCAATCGGTAACGATCTATCGGCCCTTACTTGCAGGTGTTGCTTGTTTGCGCGATTGAAAAATTTTTGTTTTTGGCTAGCGTAGCCTCCGCGTAACCCTTCATAAAGATGGACTTTTCTTTGATCGTGAGGGCAGCCTAGCGATTAACGGAGAATACAAGTCTCGACTAACGAAGAATACAAGTCTCTTCAAGATTAGAGTCACGTGCTTGTGTAATTACCAATATAATTCAAAAATGACATGCTTTAATTTGTGAAATTAACATGTATATATATGACCGACATTTTTCACTAATGCATGCAATATATATATTAATTATGTATTACATGCCTACTAAGTTGTTACATATATTTACATATTAATTAATTAATTTCAATATTATTGATTAAAATATATTACTAGATAATTTGACGGAAAATTTTTGTAGGCGGACGTAATGCATTTTCCCAGACGGCATATTATGCCTCAACCTGCCTGAGATATATCTTCGCAGGCGGACCACATGCGAAGATCTATCTTTTTAGACGAGTCATCGGTTCACCTATGATGATCGATGATTTTTGCAGGTCTTTATGTACAAGTGCGCCACACGTTCGCCTACAGAAAACACTTTTTGACTGCCTACAAAAGCGTTTTCCTAGTAGCGCCTCCATCAACGAATATAAGGGATTTTTGACTTTCTGTTCATGAGGATTTTGAGAAGCACTACTTTTGAGTTCTATATGCCTGACTTTTTTCAACCATATAAATTCTTATAGGCGGTATCATAGTAGTTTCACCTTAATTATAAACTCTGCTAAAAACATCTGTTCTTTTGCTCCATCTTCACAACTTCTACTTTCTTTTTTACGTGCATATTTTTTCGAACTACTAAATGATACATTTTTTAAAATATTTATAGACAACTTGCTTTAAAAAAATCAATTAATTCATTTTAAGATGACACTTATAATTAATATGTGTTAATACATGTTTCATTTTACGTGCTAAAGCGAGGAGTTTTTAAACTCAGCCTAAAAATCTCTTTTATTTGTGAACGAAGAGTGTAGATAGCTAGACACCGTGTTACTGCCTTTTCCTTTTGGTCCTTTGATCTGGTCATGGGCTCATGGCAGGTTTGGTGGTAATGGTAGTGGCCGATGATGCGACCGTGCATGCATCTTCACAAAAAGGTAGGAAGACGATGCAATTGTGGTGGAGCGACTTGACTACTCGAGGCTTGTGTGAGGAGAGAATATATGGTAGAGGCTAGCTAGGAGTACAGCCTGCAGCCCTTCAGACGATGGAAAGGCCCCAACTAGTGTTCTATTATTGTGGGATATTCCGATTATTCCTTGAGACCTTGACCCCAACAATTTAACAAGCTAGAGGACGACGGGCTAGGAGATTTTAAACCTACTGCTAGGATCTTGAACGTTTCGGAAAACGGGAAAAGTTTTGGACGCAGGATTCGATCTCCATGTGTCAGAGTCCACTAGTAGGAAACCGCAGGAGATATGTAGGAGTAGTCCAGAGTCCACTAGTAGGAAACCGCAGGAGATATGTAGGAGTAGTTTCGTGCCTTTTTAAGAAATAGAACAATGAATTGATGTGGCACATTCGAGTTTCTAAATGATATAATCTTTTATAAAAATTATATAAATTTATTAAGAAATATTTTAATCTATTTTTTACTTTATAAGAGGTAATTATTTTTTACTCTCAAATATAATCGCAAATTCAACCATTTAAATATTTAGAAAAAACAGGGCCATATACAAAGACATTTAGTTGCTGGCTACTAAACCTATTATGAGATACGTGGTACTTGGGTATAACTTTGGGCCTTTGTAGTTAGCCCTAAGGGTAGGTGATAATAAACTATATCCCAATCTTTCAATACATATTGATAACTCTTGATTTGGTGAAAACTCGACACACATGATTAGGCTTTAGATCAACATTGATCTGAACCCTGCAACTGCAGCATTATGTCTTTTCTGGTTATCAACTATGCTAAAATCCGATTGACCTCGTCGAGAAGGCTAATTCCATCATGCAAATTGAAAACACAAGCAAGAATAAGATAGATATCAACTCAATTGCATATGAAGGATTAAACACTCAAAATTGGGGTTCTAAAATCGATCTAGCGGCGAAATTACAATTGACAAAATAATCTAAGTAAAATACAACTCGAAACTATGACGGCTGAATAAATATGATTAGAGACGTCCTAAGGTTAGCCCTAAGGCTTACACCCCATTGGGTTTAACCTACGACACAATTATAAGGTCTACGGCTCAAATCAGACTTGGATTGAATGAGGTATGTGGCTTGTTTTTCAAATTGCTGACAGCTTGGGAGGAATTTTGATGTGGGATCAAAAACATATGAATGTAGACTCCATAATCTTTTCAACAAGTACTCATGGGCCCCGAGATTTCTTCTAGATCAGCGGCTAGGTCTGTTAGAAGTTGATGTTATCAAGAGGCCCGAATTTGAATCCAAAACATACACAACTTCATCTCTTGTCTTCTATGGACCAAAAGTGACGTGGTGACGTCGGAGTAGACTTGGGGAATGATATTGTTTTTTCTCCAATCAACTTCATTTATCATCCAAACACATTGTGAGCTCGTTCTCCTTTGTTTCATCCATGCAAGTATTTCTGCAAAGGAGAAAAGACAATACTCATGGTGCAGTAATGTTTGTTCAAACATATCATAAGTAAATCTAATATAGAACATATGCACTTTAGCTTGTTGATGTGTAACATAAACATGGTTATGTCCGAACCGAGGATGTCCACATCATCCTCCCCATATTGATTGAAAACCGTCCTCAGTTTTACTTTGTCATTAATCCTCATAAACTTATCTTTATCTTTCACAACATAGTGTGAGGTAGATTTCTTGATGGCAATATGGTTGGATTCTGAAATTTTTATACTCGAAAAACCACAACGCTCCCCTTCTTGCAAACCAACATGTAACTAATTTAAACAACTAGAGGAACTAGATAAAAATAATTTATATGCACACGGTTGTCTAGACAATTCATCTCGACATGAAAATGAGGTATATTATAATTCGAACAAATACATACCCTATGCACATTATACCCTCCTCTATTATCATAATTGTTAATAACATGAAAAACTACATGAGAAGGACATGGCAATTCAGATCTAGCAAATAATTTCTTCTCTAAACAATTGAGTGGACAAAGATCATCAAATTGAATATAACCCCAAGTATTTAAAGAAGATAGCAACCTAAACACTTCATTCATGCTAACAATGTGAATAGCATGTTTAAACTCATCACATGGTTGTTGAACTATGGAACTAACATGTCCATTCACTAGTTGTGGCTCGGATATAAGTGAAACATCACACAACACTTTTTATCACCAGAAAGAGCAAGTAAATTGTTTTGTGGCTGGTATTTCAGCAATTATTTCCATTATGAGTTGCTCTAATGTAGCATAAGTAGTGGACATGTGAGGTACATGGTACCTAGGTACCTATGGCATGGCCTTTGGGTCGTATAATATGGGGTGGGCCGAGTCCTTTGGCCATATAAAGGATCAAGGATAAGACCAATCTTATCCCATGTGAATTTATGGTAGGTAGCCGGATTATAAAGGCTATCTTATCATATCTAGCCGGTAGCTTCGGTGATTATATAAGGAGGGTCGGTAAACCCTAATTGGATAAGCTAAATTGATCACTCATGAATATAGATCCAATCTACATACAGCTGCAGTATGGTATTACCTCTACCGAGGGTCTGAACCAGTATACACATCTGTGTCACCATCTCTCCTTGTTCTAGTGCATCCTATAAATTATATTGCTGATCACTAAAATTGACAATTGGCATGCCAGGTAGGGGTGCGCTTGATCGTCATGATCAAAGGAGGAGATGGCCTCAATCAGGAATCATCTTCACCAACAACGATGTGTTCCCCATCGGTAGCAGGATCTCCTTCGGCTCTCTCTCCTTCGCCGCTGATCATACCGGCTGACTCACCCGGATCACACCCGGCGTCGTCGGCTGCGTCGAGGCGCTGCGCTTCTCTCCCAAGGCGCAGTTTCGCTTCGGATCCCTCAATATCATCTCCACCAAGGCAGGCGTCCTTGAGCCAACCTCATCGCTCGTCCTGCCATCGGTGCCTAGCCTCCTACTCCCATTCGGCCTTAAGAACTTTGCCGCAAACACCGCCGACTGCCTCATCAACCCTCACGTGTGGATACCCTCCACGGAAACCCTCCCCACTTTCGAGCCAAACCCTAGCCTTGCATCGCGTGCTAGCACACATGTGTTCGGTGTTCTGTCCCCGGACGTGTGGATACCGATAGAGGCGCTGCTGCGTTGTGGCGCTGTTGATCGGCTATGAATCGGCTGCAATTGGAGCGAGGCGACTGCGGCAGATCGGTGACGCAAGTGCGGCTGCGGCGGATCGATCAGCTGATTGGTGAATCGGCTGTCCCCGGGAATCGACTGTCGGCAAATCGGCTATTATCGGCCAACACTGTTCCAGATCGGATAGCCTTGATTGGATTTTTTCCGCTGCGTACTCCAATCGGTAACGATCTATCGACCCTTACTTGCAAGTTTTCCTGGTTTGCGCGGTAGAAATGTTTTTGTTTTCGGCTAGCGTAGCCTCCACGTAACCCTTCAACGTGATGGTTGGAATCGGTACTTAACGATCGTCAACAGCAGGGAAAGCGGCACGGCTGGTTGGGGCATAGCTGGGTCCACGTGAGTCGCGAGAGGGTTACCACCCAGGCATACGGTGAAGGCAGCATCAATGGTTAGGGCGTAGCCAAGCCCATGTGAGTCATGAGAAGGGTAGTCCCAGGGCATGCGGTGAAGGTGGTGTGGCCGGTTAGGGCGTAGCCGAGTACGCGTTCGTCACGAGGAGGTTAGCCCCCGGAATTGCGGTGAAGGCGGCGTTGGAGTCATGATTGGAGAACGTGAAGGACCCAGACGTGATGGCGGCCTTTTACCAAGACTGCAAGAACGAAGATTTCATCAAGTGGTGGGCCTGGAAGACCTCTGATGGATCAGGCGGGCCGATAAGCGTTTGCCAGATGTTCGACCGAGCTAACAACGATGCTAACTTTGAGTTGGAGGTTACTGCTCAGATCAAGAAGTGACATCCTTACTAACCCTGACACGACAACCCCGACTCCTCTTAGAGCTAGGGCGCAAAACGCAAAGGCGAGGAGGAAATCCACGTCGCAGAACAAGGCAGATACAACCGACGCCCCCGGACGTCAAGATCAGGTAACTTCAACAAGGTCATGGATGGCCCTTGCCTCCACCATCCCAACTCCAAGCATTTGGCAAAAGACTGTTGGCTTCTCAAACAATACGCGCAGCAGCTCTCTGAGATTACCCATTTGTCTACTCTGCCCGAGCAAATCCCCTTCCATGGCATCATCCTAGGCACCTCCTCAACTCCACTCGGACAGGTCACCCTCAAGGTCATCTTCGGCAACCCAGACAAATTCTGCATAGAGAACATCTTCTTTAGGTTACCGACTTTGGTAGGCCAGCAATGGCTAAGTTCATGGCCATCTTGCACTATGCCTACGCCATGATGAAAATGCCCACGCCAAATAGCATCATCTCCCTCTGAGCTGATATCAAACAATCATTCATCTGTGACAAGGAGAGCTGCGAGATGGCGCAGTCCAATGATGCTTCTCTACACCAAGAGAAAGTCATCGCCAACTCGTCCACTCAGTTACCTGGTGACACTGAGTTGCTCGCCACCAAGACCTCCAAGACCTCTCTGGAACCGATCGATGTGTCGGTCAAGAAGATCATCCTTGATCCGGCAACTCCATCCAAGACTGTTATCATCAGGGCCACCCTCAGCCCCAAATAGAAAGACGCGTTGCGCTCGTCACCTTCCTCTGGGCCAACAGGGGAATCTTTGCCTAGAAACCCTCTGACATGCCTGGTGTCCCGAGGGATGTTTCCGAGCACTCTGTTCACGTGTGTCTGGACACGACGCTCATCAAGCAACGACTGTGTCATTTCGTGCTATATAGAAGGGAGGCCATTAGAGAATATTGACTAAAATTTTAGCCGCTGGTTTTATAAAAGAGGTGTTCCACCCGAAATGGCTAGCCAACCTGGTGCTTGTAAGAAAGAAGAATAAACATTGGTGCATGTGTGTTGACTACACCTATCTCAATAAGGCCTGCCCAAAAGACCCATTCGGTCTTCCCTTCCTCCTCAACACATACTTGGGTTATCATCAGATCTCACTTAACAAAGACGACTGCCTCAAGACCTTGTTCATTACTCCCTTCGGCACCTACTTCTACATCGCAATGCCCTTTGGCCTCAAGAACGTTGGGGCGACCTATCAGAGAACCATGCAGATATGATTGCACAGCCAACTCATCCACAACATCGAGGCTTATGTGGAAAACATCATTATCAAATCTCGAGTAATGGAAGATCTTATCACCAACTTGGAGAAAAAAATTTAATAGCCTCCGTGCATTCAAGATGAACCTTAACCGAGAAAATGTACTTTTGGCTTTCCATCAGGAAAACTACTCGGCTTCACGGTATCCCATCGCGGCATCAAAGCCAATCCGGGTAAGATAGCTGCCATCCACTCAATGGAGCCACCCGCTGACTTGAAAAGTTTACAAAAGCTGACTAGGTCCACGGCATCACTCAGTCGCTTCACATCTCGACTTGGTGAACGAGGCATGCCATTCTTCAAGCTCCTCAAGAAATCCAAAAAATTCACATGGAATCCAGAAGCTCAAGCCGCCTTTGATGAATTTAAGAGGTTCCTGACAAGTCCACCCGTCCTCACCGCTCCACTCCCTGAAGAGCCCATGGTATTGTACATCGCCGCTACCAAAAGTGTAGTCAGCGCAGCCCTAGCGGTCAAGAGGGAAGAAGATGGGTCGACATAGAAGGTTCATCGTCTAGTATATTTCATCAGCGAAGTCCTCAGCGGTTCAAAGACGTGGTGCACCTAGATACAGAAGATGCTATATGCAATATTCATCATAGCTCACAAAATCACTCATTACTTCTAAGCTCACCTAATCTTGGTCGTCATTGCTTACCCCCTCTAAGATGTCATGTTCAACATGGAGGCCACTGGACGGATTGTCAAATGGGCACTCAAGTTCAGCCTAGGGCGGCCATGAAGTCCCAAGCACTCGTCGACTTCGTAGCTGAGTGGACAGAAAAGCAACAACTGGGTACTCTAGCGAACCCGGAATACTGCCTACTCTACTTCGACGACTCCCTCATGAAGACTGGTGCCGGCGCGGGAGCACTATTGATCTCCCCCAAGGGACAAAAGCTTTGCCACGTCCTCCAGATACACTTCCCTGCCTCGAACAACGCCACTGAGTACGAAACCCTACTATACGGCCTGCGAGTCGCCACAACACTTGTCATCTGCTAGGTGGTGGCAAGAGGGGACTCACAACTTGTTGTCTCCCAATTAAGGAAGGACTGGAACTGCTCAGACGACAAGATGGATGCATATTGGCAAGTGGTATGCAGAATCGAAGAAAAATTCAATGGCCTTGAACTCACCCACGTCGGGCATGATGACAACATTGAGGCCGACTCCCTACGCCGCTTCGGTTCTAAGCGTGAGTTGGTCCCACCAGGAGTGTTCCTAACCCTCCATTGACAAGACCAAGCTCCTAGCCAAGTTCTCACGGTCACCAGCGACTAGCGCACACTCCTGTTGGATTATATGAAGAATGGCACCCAGCCATCCGACAAGGCCAAAGTAAAGAAAATTTCCCGCAAAACCAAGACATATTGTATTTTCCACGGTGAACTAAACCGTAAGGGGCCAATCGACATACTCATGAGATACGTCTCGCAGTAGGAGGGCCAAGGCTTTCTCAACAAAATCCACTCGGGCATATGTGGCAACCACGCTGCGTCCAAGACCATCGTCGGCAAGGCATATCGACAGGGCTTTTTTTGGCCAACCGCCATCACCGATGCTCAAGACATCTTCCGCAAGTGTGAGGGTTGCCAATTCAAACAATACCCATCTGTTGGCCCTTTGTCGCTTGGTGTCTCAACATGGTGGCCCCATTCAAGAAAGCACCCGGTAGATTAACCCACCTCTTCATCAGCGTCGACAAGTTCACAAAGTGGATTGAAGCCAAGCCGGTCGCAAAGATTACAGCTGCAAATGCTTGTGGGTTAATCAAAGGTGTCGTCAACTGCTTTGGAGTACCCAACCGCATCATCACCGACAACGACACCCAATTCACCGGGTGAGTCTTCCAAGAGTTTTGCGAAGAAATCGGCATCAAGAATTTGCTATGCATCAGTCACCCATCCCATAGGTAATGGTCAGGTGGAGCGCGCCAACGTCATTGTATTGCATGGCATCAAGACCCGCATCTTTGACCGACTCAAACCCTACACAGACTGGCCAGCTACAAGAACTGCCCTCTGTATTATGGTCCTTGCACACCACTCGAGGCTGAGCAACTAGCCAGACTCCCTTCTTCCCATGTTACGGAGCTGAAGCAGTCTTACCCACCGAACTGGCTCTTTGATCCTCCAGGGTTTGAGCTTACAATGAAGACAATGCCCAAGAAGCAGTATAAGAAGATACAATCTGACTAGAAGAAGCACACAAAGAAGTAAGCATTGAGTCTGCCCAATACCAACAGTTGCAACGCAAGTACCACAGCAGCAACATCTAGGATTGTTCGTTCTCCGTCGGTGATCTTGTCCTACGCAGGGTGCAAACCACAAAGGACCAGCACAAGTTATCACCAACTTGGGAAGGAACCTACACTACCATTGCTGTCACTCGGCCGGGTGCTTACCTACTGGTGTCACGCCCCAATTTTTGTTCAGGATTAAAAGTGATTAAATAATGCATTTGTAGAAATTAAATAAAAAGGCAAATTAAATAATCTAGTGAATTAATAAGGAAATTAAATTTCGTTTAAAAACCATGGCTGATATTCTCCATGTCCTAAAGTATTCTGTGAAATTGTTTGTGAAATGTTGGAGCTCCAGAAATAATTTTAACAATACAAAGTTCATTTATGAAATTAAATAAAAAGAGGACAAATTAAATATCTAAATCCTATTCCTGGGCCGCTTTCGGCCCAGTCCCCTCAAAAGTCCGTTTTGCCTCCCGCGCGGCCCGCCCGCCATGGCCGCCTTTCTCTTTCTCCTAACCCGGTTCAGCCCAGCCCGCCGGCCCGCATCCTCGCAAAGTCTGCTTTACCCCTTCCTTCCTCACGACTCGATGATAGGTGGGGTCCACCTGTCATACCTCTCCTCCCGCAACCTACGGCCGTCCCGCTTTAAACAACTGTCTTACCGTTTTAAAATATAAATGTTTGCAACCGCTTTTATGAAAAAAGCCACAAGCCTCCCGTTGTCTTCCCTCCACGTCTGCGTCATTGGTGTGGCTTCTTGAGTATGGTGGTTGTATTCAATCTTGCTAGTTTCCTCCTTTCCAGAAGTGTAGTGCTTCTGTGTTGAAGATAGAGTTAGAAGACCAAGGCTCATACCCCAGTTGAGTTTGCCTATGGAGTGGAGCACTTTAGGCGATAATATTGCAGCTCATGCGGACTTTGCTACGCCTTAACCGACTATGACACCTTCACCGCATGCCCAGGGGTTACCACCCTTGCGGCTCACATGGACTTGGCTACACCCTACTGGCCATGTCGCCTTCACCTTATGCTCGGGGGTTACCCCCTCCCCGCGGCTTACTCGGATTCGGCTACGCCCTAACCGGCCACGCCACCTTCACCTTATGCCCAGGGGCTACCCTCCCCGCGTCTCACGTGGACTCGGTCACGCGACTACTACTACATGCCTGGGGGCTCCGTTCCTTCACAACCATGGAAGTACCGACCACGTCCACTTGGCTCCTACAACCGCTCCATCGCCCTAGGCTCTCACAGCAACATTACACAAATCTATGACACTCAATAAGCAAAGTTAATGTATTAAAGCAAAAGAGTTTCATAGCCCTAATTAACAGTTCCATGTAGTTCTACGGTACCTCCTTGAAAGGATAATTACTTGGTCAGTTAGTCAACTGATCACTTGAATAGTTATTTGGCTGCAGCAATAATTACTCGGCAATACTCGGGGTGAGTATTTAGCTCGTTTCACCTCTTGTTGGCGACTTCATCAACTTTCAAGTCTTCATCAAGCTTTGTACTCGAGGGCTACTATGGGGTACACGGTAACTGGGTACCCACAGCATGGCCTTTGGGTCGTATAATATGGGGTGGGCCGAGTCCTTTGGGCCAATCCGGCTTACTTGTAATTGAAGAAAGAGATTAAGGATCAGGCAACCAATCTTATCCCATGTAAATAGATGGTAGGTACCCGGATTATAAGGGCCACCTTACCATATCTAGCCAGCCGCCTTCGTGATTATATAAGGAGAGCCGAGAAACTCTAATGGGGTAAGTTGAATTGATCACTCACGAATACAGATCAGATCTACATACAACTAGAGTAGCGTATTACCTCTGTCGAGGGCCTAAACCAGTATAAACATCTGTCACAATATCTCGTCGATCTAATGCACCCTACAAATTATATTACCGATCACTAGAATCGACAGGACATATTTGGGACATCATAACTATGTATACCTTAACTAAATGTAGCACCATTATCATTACCATTCTTCTCATCTTTAGAAATTGTAGGCATGTGCTTAATTAAACTTTTGTGAAGCATGCATGGAGCAACGTGTAGACCTTTTTGTAAGCATTTCTTCTCTTCTACATTACCTTGATCGTTCTCAGATACCTACAAAATGTTAGTAACAGGATCCAAAACTCGTGCTTGTCACACCTAAAAAACGCCTAATTATAAATTATGGTGGAAAAGGAATTTTCAAAAATTATTTAATAATTAAAGGAAGTGTTTGAAGAAAAATATATGAAAATTTAAGCATCAAATTGAGCTAGATAAAATTTTCTTAAATACTTTGGGTGTCCAATTATTTTCATGATTTTTCTTGGAATTATTTGAGCATTGGAAATACTTTTAATAAATTAAACATCATTTTAGTATTTATTTGAATTAACAAGTCAACTAAAATCTCCCTAAAAGTCATGGGCTGAATCCCGTCCATTCTCTCTCTTTATCCCTGTTGGCCCAGCAGGCGCTCTAGTTATTAGCCTTCGGTTTTTGAGACCAGAATTATGCCGATATATTGCCTTCATCATCATAAAGTCTTACAACATAACAAGGATACATAAGGTTGCCCAATAGGGATGCAAAACAAACTAGCAAAATAGATAGATAAGACAACAGAGGCTAAGCTACGGTGGCCTTGCGCTTCTCCATAGGCATCGACTGGGAACTTAGATCCTATGGCACCTTCTTTGGTTCCTCCTCTTCTAGGATCTTCTCACATGGGTCACTTGCGGTATCTAGCACTAAAAGGGGGGAAATAGCAACAGTGAGTACATAGAGTACTCGCAAGCCACCACCACATCATTATTAATGCCGATAGGTTTCAAAGATGGCTACAAGGTTAGTTGCGTAAAGCAAGTTATCACAAATAATTTCGCAAGCCTAAGACTTAGCCATTTTACCAAAAATAGTTTGCTATTGTTTGGGTAGTTTAATCTTTCCACGAGGGATGTGTCCACCTTGCCAAGCTCCACTTGGTTTGGTTTACCTTCATGGTCCAATTCACGTATCTCATAATTCACTCTCTCGCCTTTTGAGAGAGTTTCCCCAAGTCTCCATACATCCTAATCAATTTGTTATTTAATAGTCTAGTCAAGAGTAATACAGGTCCAGATGCTCAATTACCATGAGCATGGTTATTCGAATAGATTGGTTTTATTCACGCTGTAGTGGATGTACACTTTACCCTCAGTCCATGACATGCCCAACACATGAGCCTCGTCCCAACACATGAGATGAATCATGGCCCAACGTTTCTGATCTTCTAGCATTGTGGCACCTGCTCCAAAGACTATGAACCCCCATGCACCCCCTGGTCCTTCGTCCCACCGCCATCTATGAGGGGAGTCTTGGACCCAAGGTATCAAAGGAAAGGAAAGCAAGCAAGGGTTCATGTTACTTCACATCTCGTTAAATGTATGCACTATCCTATTTCTCCATTCTCAACACAACGTATGATGTTCAACACCGGACATGACTAGGGTGACGCCCCACCAGAATCACCTAGTCCACTAGTTCTAAGCCCACACGAGAAAATCGGTCATAACTCTGTTCATTTTTTGCCTGTTTTCTTGACTCGGTGCTTACTTGGCTATGGTCGATGCTAACCTTTTCCAGGAACCACCCAATTCAATTCTTGCCGCCCCAGCCAAAAATAGTTTTGTGCATTAACCTTGGTTTTTGACAATCATTTCACAACAGTATTGCAAGTGGCATTTCATGTCTCCACATACATAAGTGTAACCACTCCATATCCAGAGTGATTACTCCCATTCCAATTGTCACAATATAAGGTATGAATCATCTAGTAAGCATGACTAGAGATGGCAACGGGTACCCATAACCCGATACCCGATGGGTTTTTACTCCATTAGGAGTCAAATGTGTTCCAAATATTGTACCCATGGGTCTCTTATCGGGCAAACACTTCACCCATCAGGTGGGCCGGGTAGTGGAACGTTCTATATCCACTGGAACCCGTTAACCCGTGGGTAAAAAATACCCATAGGCCTCAGTCCAGAAAATATTTGCAGCCCTACCCAAGGCCCAACAACAAATCTAACCCTAGGTATAAAAACACCCATTTCCTCTCCCTCACTCCCTCCCTCTCTCTCTCCCCTCCCCAACAAGGGAGGTGCTTGAAGGGTTACACAGAGGCTATGATAGATAATAACAAAAATTTTCTACCGTGCAAACCAGGAACCTTGTAAGTAAGGGTCGATAGATCGTTATCGATTGGAGCAGGGTGCAGCGGAAATAGCCAATCAGGAGCTATTTGATCCGAAACATGCCAGCCGATCACAGTCGATTCCTAAGTACAGCCGATTTGCCGATACGTCGAACCGCTCTCGCGCTGTCGATCCGCCGCAGCCACCTCGCTCCGATGCGTCGTAGCCGATTCGCAGCCGCCGAATAGCACCGCAATGTAGCAGGTATCCACACGTCCAGGGATAGAACGCCTAACACCCGTGTGCTAGCACAAGATGCAAGGATGGGTTTGGCTCGGAAGTGGGGATAGTTTCCGTGGAGATCTCAAACTCGCCGACTTCTGAAGCCGCGCGATTAGATTGATTCGGTTCATGTGCAATCACGCAACTCTCCACCCCTCGCCCCTTTATATAGAGTTGTCGACTGGGCCTATAGGCCCATCGGGACTCTATCCGATCGGATCCCTATCCGATCGAGCCGTGTCCGAGTTCAACTCGAACGCTTGTTCTTATCCCCTGAAGCGTGCGACCCTATAGGTTCAGGTATACTCGGTTTTGACCCAAGTCCAACTCGACCGACCATCAATAGCGGTGCCTAGCAGCACATATTGACACAATAGTATACAAGAATATAATATCGACTCTGAACCTATAATGTGTACACAAATCCCTTTGCCTCACGAGACCAATTAAGTTATAGGCTAGATGTGTGCCATCCTTTCAATACCTTAATCATTCACTCGAACCATATTGGATTATCTGTCTATTGATTGACTCTTCAATCAACTCGGCACGGCCATGCACTTCCATAATCCATTACCTCGAGGGGCCCAGAGATATCTCTCCAAAGGAGGGGCAAATTCTATCTTGATCACTCACATCCCACTCCATGTTTCATAGCAAACCCGAAGAGTACTTTTATGACTACCCAGTTACGGAATAGCGTTTGGCAGTCCCAAAGTAGGCTACTACATATGTTGGAATCCATGATGATCTCAGGTCTAAGGACTTTGCACCAACACTACTTGAGACCAACTAATGACACATTAATTCCTGTAGTGTCTCATGGTGGGTCTATCCAACAATGTGTTCTCTAACATATGTCCACGTATATTGATTTGGTATTTCCACACATGATCTATGAGACATGATTATCAAGCAATAAACATATCGATCTTAGAATCATATTTGTTCCAACAATATGACAAGTGATCAGGGATCATTTAGAAATAGATTCATACATAAAGAGTCTCATAAATAAGTCACATACTGATTGATCAATAAAAGATGTCTATTTCATGAAACTGAATAACACTTTATTTGTTTATACATAAACATTGACCATGATATCCAACATCTCCATGTTGCTGTTAGTGATATGCCCTAGAGGCAATATGGAGATGTTGGATATCACGTCAATGTTTATGTATTTATGAATAAAGTGTTATTCAGTTCCATGAAATAGACATCTTGTATTGATCAATAAGTACGTGACTTATTTATGAGACTCAATATGTATGAATCTATTTCTAAATGATTCCTGATCATATGTCATATTGTTGGAACAAATATGATTCTAAGATCGGCATGTTTATTGATTGATGATCATGTCTCATAGATCATGGGTATGGAGATACCAAAGCAATAAACATGAACATATGTGTTAGAGAACACATTGTTGGATAGACCCACCATGAGACACTACAGAATTAATGTGCCATTAGTTGCTCTCGTGTAGTGTTCGTACAATGTCCTTAGACCTGAGATCACCATGGATTCCAACAAGTGCAAGTAGCCTACTTTGGGACTATCAAACGCTATTCCGTAACTCGGTAGTTATAAAGGTAGTTTTGGGTTTGCTATGAAACATGGAGTGGGATGTGAGTGATCAAGATGGAATTTGCCCTCCTTTGGAGAGATATCTCTAGGCCCTCGAGGTAATGGATTATGGAAATGCATGGCCATGCTAAGTTGATTAAGGAGTCAATCAACGATAGATAATCCAATACGGTTCGAGTGAATGGTTAAGCTATTGAAGGGATGGCACACATCTTGCCTATAGCTTAACCGGTATCGTGAGGCAAAAGGGATTTGTGTACACATTACAGTTCTGAGCCGATATCATATTCTTGTATACTATGGTGTCAATATGTGCTTGCTAGGCGCCGCGCTGACAGTCGGCTGAGTTGGACTCGAGCCGACGATCGGCTAAGTTAGACTATAGCCGAAACCGAGTATACCCGAACCTACTGTGGTCGCACGCTTAAGGGGATAAGAACAGCATTCGAGTTGGACTCGATACGTCTCGATCGGATAGGGATCCGATCGGATAGAGTCATATAGGCTTACGACGTATGGGCGGCCAACTCTGTGAGATTCGGATAGGATCCGATTCAAAATAGAGTCCTGATCGGCCACTAGTCCCAGTCAGCCAACTCTATATAAAGGAGGGAGGGGTGGAGAGCTGCGTAACGTCAATTGCATCGCATTGAACCGAATCCGCAACAGAAGTCGTCGAGATAAACCTCCACGGAAACCCTCCCCACCTCCGAGCCAAAACCCTAGCCTTGCATCGCGTGCTAGCATACGGGTGTTTGGCGTTCTGTCCCCGGACGTGTGGATACCGGTAGAGGCGCTGCTACGTTGCGCGCTGTTCATCGGCTGTGGCACTTCGGAGCAAGACGGCTGCGGCAGATCGGCTGCGGTCTAGTGCATCGGAGCGAGGCGCGAGAACGTGGTCAGACGACTTGGCGAATCGGCTACATCCGCGAATCGGCTGATTGGTGAATCGGCTGTCCCCGGGAATCGGCTGACATCGGCCAGCACAGTTCCAGATCGGATTGCCCTGATTGGCTATTCCGTTGCACTCTACTCCAATCGGTAACGATCTATCGGCCCTTACTTGCAAGTGTTCCTGGTTTGCGCAGTAAAAGTTTTTGTTTTCGGCTAGCGTAGCCTCCGCGTAACCCTTCAGTGGTATCAGAGCTAATCTTGCTTAGTTTGGGTTTTAGATTAGATCTGGAACAAGTTTTGTACATGGGTTGATTAGATCAATCGGTTTTACGGGATCTGTTGAGGAGAGTTAATGGTAATTGCGTTCCTTGACAGTGTATCGAAACGGCGTAATGTGATTACGTCGAAGCAATATCCATAGAACTCGGTTTGAGTCGGCTTCGAGATAGCGTTCCTTGATAGTGTATCGGAACGGTATAATGTGATTATGCCGAAGCTATATCGTAGTCCGATCTTGTTTGCTGCCTCGCGCCTACGCAAACCATCTCCCTTGATAGTGTATCGGGACGTCATAATATGATTATGCCGACATGGTTTCCATAAGCGATTTCATAGATTGGATCTATGAATTTCGTGTGGTGTTCCGCGCGCTGCCCGGAAGCCCGCGAGGGGACCGTCGTATGCGTACCCCCTTATAGGTCGTCTCGGTGCCGTATCTCTGCGATAGGTAGAAAACGTGTCTACGCCTAACTTGTTTTGCGAGAGAATGCTTTGAGATGTTATGGCCCTATTGTATGTATGAGATGCATGTGATGCATGTAATATTCTTTCATATGTACAATCCCTGTAATATTCTTTCATACGTGCAATGCTTGTAATATTCTTTCACGACCTACGAGTCGATGTAATCTTCAATTAGAGCTTCTATAGTAGTAGCTTAGTTTGAAGAAATCAAGCATTCGGCACTCGGAAGAACGGTGATGAAGATGAAGATCCTCTACACCGACATGGAGATGGAAATCACCATGTGAAGGGGGCCATACTATTTCATTATATGCTATTCTACCTGCTTTCATATATGTGATATGTTTGTTTGATAGGATAGCATCCCTCACAAAATTAAGTGGTAATGATGCTCTTTCAAATGTTGCACCCGTCACCGTTGTGCTCGTCAATGGTGGGTCCGCAAAGCGAGTGTCATTCTCTATCATAACACGAGGGGGTATATGTCGGACATATACAGCAGAGCATTTGGTTTACTTAACAAGGGTATCAAAACAGTTTTGGACCTTGGGGCATAGGTTGGGGCCGGGGCATGGAGATGCCACACCAACAACAAGAGTCACATAGAGATGTGATTAGCAAGGAGTTGCTTACCGATGTTATTAATCTTCTAGCAGTGATGCCAAAGCTCACTAGAAATTAACTAACATGTGGATCTTGCCCCAATACGTAACCTAGAGGGAAGGTGTGAAATACGTAATGGGAGTCTAATGTTAAATTGTTTAACAATAGACATAGCATAAACATTGTGCTAAACTTTGCTTTTTCTTGTAGAATAAATGGCGGCTAATACTACACCCAGTGCTTTTAATTTGCGATCTATTCTCAAAAAGGAAAAATGAAATGGAACAAACTTTATGGATTGGTATCGCAACTTGAGAATTGTTCTCAAGCAAGAGCGTAAGGAGTACGTTCTTGAAGTACCCTATCCTGAGGATTTGCCTAATAATGCCACTGCAACTGCACGGAGAGCTTATGAGAAGCACACTAATGATGCCCTAGATATAAGCTGTCTCATGCTTGCTACAATGTCCCCTGAGCTTCAGAAGCAATATGAGAGCAGCGATGCTCACACTATTATTCAGGGACTGCGTGGTATGTTTGAGAACCAAGCTCGGGCCGAGAGGTTCAACACCTCAAAGTCCTTGTTTGCGTGCAAGCTTGTTGAGGGGAATCCCGTCAGTCCGCATGTGATAAAGATGATTGGCTATATCAAGCGTCTGGAAAAACTAGGTTTTCCCCTTAGCCAAGAGTTGGCTACTGATGTGATTCTCCAGTCGCTCCCTCCGAGCTTCGGGCCATTCATATTAAATTATCACATGAACAATATGGATAGAACCTTGGCTGAATTGCATGGGATGCTGAAGACAGCTGAGGAGAGTATGCAGAAAAACGGTCATACTGAGAGAGCAAGTGACTTGTTGGCACTCGTACATACTGATGTATGTGGGCCAATGAGCTCAACGGCCAGAGGTGGTTATCAGTACTTCATTACCTTTACCGATGACTTTAGTAGACATGGTTATATCTACTTAATGAGGCATAAGTCCGAATCCTTTGAAAAGTTCAAAGAATTCCAGAATGAAGTACGAATCATTTAGGGAAAACAATCAAGTTTCTACGATCGGATCGTGGTGGGGAATACTTGAGCCAAGAGTTTGGTAATCATCGAAAGATTGTGGAATTGTTCCACGTTGACTCCACCAGAACTCCACAATGGAACGGAGTGTCCGAATGGAGAAATCGCATCTTGTTGGACATGGTGCGGTCGATGATGAGCCAAAGTGATCTTTCGTTATCCTTCTGGGGATATGCTCTTGAAACAACTGTGCTCACACTAAATAGAGTTCCATCTAAGTCGGTTGAAAAGACACCATATGAGATATGGACAGGCAACCCCTAGTTTGTCTTTTCTCAAAATTTGGGGATGCGAAGCTTATGTAAAACGTTTACCGACAAGCTCACACCCAAATCGACAAGTGCTTCTTTGTGGGATATCCTAAGGAAACTAAGGGATATTACTTTTATAATCGGGAACAAGAGAAAGTGTTTGTCGCCCGACACGGTGTTTTCTTGGAGAAAGAGTTTCTTTCAAGAAGGGTTGGTGGGAGCACGGTGCATCTTGAAGAAGTTCAAGAAACACCAAAAAATGTTTCAGCGACCACGAACCACAACAGGAGGAGCAAAGTGTTGCACCACCGTTGTAGATACACCAGCCCCCACGGAGGTCCGAAAGATCACGTCGTGCGCCCGACAGTACACATGTGCGGAACAACGTGATATATTGTTGTTGGACAACGATGAGCCTAAGACCTATGAGGAAGCGATGGTGGGACCCGATTCCAACAAGTGGCTTGGAGCCATGAAATCCGAAATAGAATCCATGTACGACAATCAAGTTTGGAACTTGGTTGATCCACTGATGGTGTCAAAACCATTGAGTGTAAATGGGTTTTTAAGAAAAGGCCGATGTGGATGAAAATGTTCACATCTATAAGGCGCGATTGGTGGCGAATGGTTTTAAACAGATTCAAGGAGTTGATTATGATGAAACCTTCTTACCCGTCGCAATGCTTAAATCTATTCGGATTATCCTAGCGATTGCCTGCATATTTCTACTATGAGATATGGCGGATGGATGTCAAAATGGCTTTCCTAAATGGAAACCTAAGCGAGGATGTATACATGATACAACCTCGGGGTTTTGTCGATCCACAATCGCTCGGAAAGATATGCAAGCTACGAAATCCATTTATGGATTGAAGCAAGCATCTCGGAGTTGGAATATTCGTTTTGATGAAGTAATCAAAGGGTTTGGTTTCATCAAAACGAAGAGGAGGCCTGTGTTTACAAAAGGTCAGTGGGAGCGCAATTGTATTTCTAATCTTATATGTGGATGACATATTACTAATTGGAAATGATATCCCTATGCTACAATCCGTCAAGTCTTCATTGAAAACTAGTTTTTCCATGAAAGACTTAGGGAGGCAAGCATAAATATTGGGCATTCGGATCTATAGAGATAGATCCAAGAGGCTAATTGGATTAAGCCAAGGTACATACATTGACAAGGTGTTGAAAAGGTTCAACATGCATGATTCCAAGAAAGGTTTCTTGCCCATGTCACATGGCATTAATCTTAGCAAGAATCGGTGTCCTCGGACACATGATGAGCGGAATAAGATGGATATGGTTCCATATGCTTCAGCAATTGGATGCATCATGTATGCCATGCTTTGTACACGTCCGGATGTCTCGTACGCTTTGAGTGCTACGAGTAGATACCGATCGAGATCCAGGTGAAGGTCACTGGATCTGCGTAAAGAATATCCTTAAGTACTTGAGAAGAACTAAGGATATATTCCCGATCTATGGAGGTGAAGAAGAGCTCGTTGTAAGTGGTTACACCGATGCTAGCTTCCAAACGGACAAGGATGATTATAGATCGCAATGCGGGTTAGTGTTCGCCCGAACGGAGGCGCGATCACTGGAAGAGTTCCAAGCGGGATACCATTGCGATTCTACAACAGAGGCCGAGTACATTGCGCCGGAAGCCGCAAAGGAGGCTGTTTGGATCAAGAAATTCTTTTCGAGCTTGGTGTGATGACTAGTACGCGGTCCAATGTCTCTCTATTGTGACAATAGTGGAGCCATTGCGCAAGCCAAGGAGCCGAGGTCACATCGAACTCCAAACACATACTTCGGCGATATCATCTCATCCGCGAGATAGTGGACAGAGGTGATGTCAAGATATGCAAAGTGCATACGGATCTCAACATAGCCGATCCACCGACAAAACCTCTCCTCGCCAAGCATGAGGCACACACAAGAGCAATGGGTATTAGATACTTACATGATTGACTCTAGTGCAAGTGGGAGATTGTTAGTGATATGCCCTAGAGGCAACATGGAGATGTTGGATATCACGTCAATGTTTATGTATTTATGAATAAAGTGTTATTCAGTTCCATGAAATAGACATCTTGTATTGATCAATAAGTACGTGACTTATTTATGAGACTCAATATGCATAAATCTATTTCTAGATGATCCTCGATCATATATCATATTATTGGAACTAATATGATTCTAAGATCGGCATGTCTATTGATTGATGATCATGTCTCATAGATCATGGGTATGGAGATACCAAATCAATAAACATGAACATATGTGTTAGAGAACACATTGTTGGATAGACCCACCATGAGACACTATAGGACTTAATGTGCCATTAGTTGGTCTCGGGTAGTGTTGGTACAAAGTCCTTAGACCGAGATCACCATGGATTCCAACATGTGTAGTAGCCTACTTTGGGACTACCAAACGCTATTCAGCGGGTAGTTATAAAGGTAGTTTTCGGGTTTGCTATGAAGCATGGAGTGGGATGTGAGTGATCAAGATGGAATTTGCCCCTCCTTTGGAGAGATATCTCTGGGCACCTCGAGGTAATGGATTATGGAAATGCATGGCCATGCTAAGTTGATTGAGGAGTCAATCAACGGACGGATAATCCAATACGGTTCGAGTGAATGGTTAAGCTATTGAAGGGATGGCACACATCTTGCCTATAGCTTAACCGGTATCGTGAGGCAAAAGGGATTTGTGTACACATTACAGGTTCGAGCCGATATCATATTCTTGTATACTATGGTGTCAATATGTGCTGCTAGGCGCCGTGAAGTGTGCTGAGTTGGACTCGAGCCGACGGTCGGCTAAGTTAGACTATAGCCGAAACCGAGTATACCTGAACCTACAGGGTCGCACGCTTAAGGGGATAAGAACAGGCATTCGAGTTGGACTCGAATACGGCTCGATCGGATAGGGATCCGATCGGATAGAGTCATATAGGCTTACGACGTATGGGCGGCCAACTCTGTGAGATTCGGATAGGATCCGATTCAAAATAGAGTCCTGATCGGCCACTAGTCCCATCGGCCAACTCTATATAAAGGAGGGAGGGGTGGAGAGCTGCAGAACGTCAATTACATCGCATTGAACCGAATCCGCAACAGAAGTCGCCGAGATCAACCTCCACGGAAACCCTCCCCACCTCCGAGCCAAAACCCTAGCCTTGCATCGCGTGCTAGCACACGGGTGTTTGGCGTTCTGTCCCCGGACGTGTGGATACCGGTAGAGGCACCGCTACGTTGCGCGCCGTTCATCGACTGTGGCACTCGGAGCAAGACGGCTGCGCGAGATCGACCGCACTCGAGTGCATCGGAGCGAGGCGCGAGAACGCGGGGACGACTCGGCGAATCGGCTACATCCGCGAATCGGCTGATTGGTGAATCGGCTGTCCCGGGAATCGGTCGACATCGGCAAACACAGGCATTGGATTGCCCCGATTGGCTATTCCCGCAAGTGTTCCTGGTTTGCACGATTAAAAGTTTTTGTTTTCGGCTAGCGTAGCCTCCGCGTAACCCTTCAGTTGCCTCTAGGGCATATCACTAACAGCACCGGCCAGCACCTCGCTATACCACCTGCCGTGCCACTTGCGCCGCCAAGCCAAGCCACCTGCGCTACACCGCCGGCCCCGCCACCTGCACCGCCCGCACCGAGCTCGGCCCTAGTCTCCTCGTCCTTCCGCTTTCGAGCCAAGCAACCGAGTAGAGCGGAGCAGCACACAAATCCTCCTTCTCCACCTCGATTTCATGCACGTGTGGGTCCCCCCACCTCACCAGAGGAGTGGCGGGGGCGCTGGCCATGTGGCCCGGCTGCTACGGCCACTTCTACTGGGCGCCTGCGCCGTCGTTGTCGGCGGATGCGAGGGGCGTCATGATGGTGTTCGGGTGGATATGGAGCGACAAGGCGTAGCTGCGGCCATACATCGAGCTCTACGCGTCGCTCGGGTGGCGTTGCCTCATCTGCCACCCCGACCTCATTGCGCTGTGAGCACCGCCTCCCCTTCCTCCAATCCTTCCCTTCCCTACCTGGCTGTGGTTTGCTTTTGCAAGTTGTTTCATTTGGGCGTGCTATGTTACTTCTCGCGTGTGCTCGTGCAATCGGTCACTTATAGTTCTACAATCTCCGCTGCATATGGAGTGTAATTATAGTTGTGTTAGGTTCAATTTTAGCGATAGCTTGAGTTACTGAAATAATTGAGGAGGAAGATTTAGGTTTAGTTTTATGCAACAATTTTTGGGATCTACTTTGTCGGTTGAAGGGTGTTGAATCGATCATCTCCCTCCTTGAAGTGCTTAACCATGGTCTTTTAGTTATCTTAGCTTGGGAGCGGCAAAGGGTATGGGTACCCAACGGGTACCCGTCACCCGTGCGGGAGTGGGTATGCGGGAATTTTTTACCCGTGAACCGGTGTGGGTAATGGAACGGGCACATTTCAATCCAATAGGTATGCGTACGGGGTAGGTGAACCCGTTGGGTTTACACGCGTTGCCATCTCTAAGCATCACTAAGCATTTGTCAATAATTGACTAGGGACATAGAGCAATGTATGGCATCAAGGTATAGGGCAACAATATCAAAGGACAGGCATACGCAATAATATAGGAACACAGTATAACATAGTATGTAATTTTAGTTGCAACCAAAACATTTCACAATAGAATCAACAGGTTCAAAGGAGGGGGACGTGGTGACTTGCCTTGCTCAACTAGAGCAACTTCCTCCTCTGCGTCAAAAGGTTCGTCCTCACAAACGTAACCTAAACGACAAATCGGTTAATTCAAAATATGGTCCCATGACTAATATAAAATAGATAAAATACCAAATAAAATGAGGAAAAATACCAAACTAGTGTCGATGGATGGATCTTGATTTTAGATGAATTTAGGTGAAAGTTTCACTAGATTTGGACTTAGGATGAGAAGTTACGAGGGTTTAAATATTCAATTTTCAATTAATTCAAATAATCATGAAAAGTCACTGTGCTTTATTTTGTCATTTTCTGGCTGAGGATATATAACTCATTGATAGGTGGGGTCCACAGAGTTTTAATTATTAAACCAATTATTTTTGTAAAGAAAAATCCTCCAGTCATTGACAGGTGGGCCGGGTCAAAGGGGAATTGATCAAATTTACCAGTCAATGGCCTGGGGCCCACATGTTGGTCTAAGGATTAACAAATACCATTAGCTTAATTATTTTTATTAGCGTTTAATTAAAAACTATCGAGCGGGACCCACATGTCGGTCGGAGAGAGGAGTGGATTTATCCCCTTCCTCCTCCTCCTTCCTCACGCCGCATGGTGGGTGAAGACGATCACAAGTGTGGGTGCGGGCGCGGGTGGCGCGGCGGCACGGGAGGCCAGGGTGGCTTAAGAGGGGTTGCCGGACCTCATCGCCCTACGGCGAGGGGCGACGCGTGCGACCCAAATGGCTATGTGCAACGGGTTTGCAAGGGCGGAGCGGTGGCAACAACGAGCGGCGATACCACTGAGAGAGAAGAAGGAAGGACGGCACAGTGCTCAGCGTGCGATGGCTAGGAAGCGGCGTAACTAAGCAAAGGAAGTGGCCGAACAACGGGCGTCGAGGTACAGGTTAGGGGCGGTCGACTCAAAGCCGAGATGGTGCCTCCTCTTTGCTCCAGCGACATCGATCGGTACGGTCCCAGGTGGCCTTCTCTACCTCACTTCAGCTCCGCGTAACTCCGGTTGCTGGTTTCCGTTGCTCGTCGACGGCGTCGGCATAGTCATAGAGGTGAAGTTGCTCTGGTGGTTGAGCGGGAGGGAGTTGGGAACAACGCAAAGGTGAAGGGGCTGGGGGAAACTAGGGTGTCCCGATCTTTCAATGGAGACGATAACTTCGATTTAATGGAGCGACGTTCTCGGCCTGACTACGATACTCCACGGAGTAATTGTGCCTTAGCAACCAACACACCAACTCCACCGGTTGACGCGATCTTGTGGAGCTCGATCAACCAAACCATTAGGGTTATTCCTGCAAGCAACCGAAATACTAGTAAGAACAAGGTGAACAACAACTCAAATTGTAAATATTGATTTCAGATCTGAATATTCATGAAAAGGTGAGGTTCCGAATCAAATAGCACGGATCGTCTAGCTGACACACACGTCTATCAGGAAGTAGCGATAGCTAAACTTACATAATAAAAATCCAAATTATTCTAGGCGGCTATGGGGTTTTTATACAGGTGGAAGGACGAGTTGGGTCATTCTCCAACCCTAGGATGCGTCCGTATTAGACTCAACTTGATACAAGGCCCATCGGCCCAATTTTGGCGACACAGCACCTCGGACAGAACAAGGTATCTATACTAAATTGATGATTGCAGCCGATTTGTAAGAGATATGGAAGTGAGGCCAGATTCGTTGGAAATTAGACTTCATAAGCTTTCCGTGAAGTACTAAAACACCCAAATCGGAGTTCGTATGAAGCCGTTGCAACCATCACAAGTTGGTGTGGTCCTATAGTCTGAATTCAGCCTCAAATCGTGTTGGATTAGATCTCTTTCTTCAGCCAAAAGTGATGTGGTGACCTGGTGGAGGACTTTGGGAATACTTGGATTTGGAGGTTGGGGTGCATCCGCTTTGGGCCCCACTTGGGCCGGGGTCCCAGATGAAGTTGTAAGCCCATAGGCCCATTATAGATAATGCAACACCTTGTTTCTCTGATTGCGGCTGATTGGGATGGAATTTGGAGATGAGGTTGTATCCGTTGGAAAGAGGACTCGGAGAGCTTTCCACCAAGTACTCATGGACCCAAACTGAAGGACATATGCATAGTTGGCGGCCATTTGGATTCACCGCTATTAGACTTGGACGAATTGGATTCCAAAATTTTTGAAAATTGAACTTGATGTCTTCCTGTGGACATATGATGTGAGCAACTGTTGTATCCATAGTAGCCATGGTCACATCATCCTCCCCTTCTTCATGATAAACCGTCCTTGGTTTTTCCTATGGTTCTTGTCACGTAGAGTATGATCTTGCCCATGAAGAGTCTACATGAAAACAAACGCAACAAAATTTCGTCATGTAATATCATTAGTTCTTTAGCAAATAGTATTAATCTCCTATGAAAGAAATTATCTGGGAATGGAGATAGACGACAACAAACATAGATACCACATTTGATTGTTTTGCTTGCGGCACATTTTGCTCCCCTTCTTCAGAAGTCAAGTACTCATGTGAGACAACTACCTAGGTGCATGGTGACCACATTGAATGATCTGGCTGCTCCTCTTCCTCAGAACCATCCTATTCTTTCAAATGAGAGCAACACAAACTCGAGATAACATGATTAGCAATAACATGTCTCTCTAACTTGAAATTTTTATCCATGGCTACAAGAGGTTCTAAATCCGAACATATGTAAACTCTATGCACCAAAAATGTTCCTCTATCATTGTATTCGCCAAAGATATAAAAAATAACATTAATTGGACATGGCAAATCAGTCTTAGCAAATAATTTAAAGAAGATAGAAAACAGAAGATAGCCCAAAGTATTTAAAGAAATAGCAATTCACGTTTCTCAACTTCATTAGCAATTTGAACAACATGCTTAAAATCAGCACATAAAGAACTAACACTAGAAATAGCATCTTTATTCACACAACTCTTTCTTATCACAAGAAACAACATGTAAATCAACTTGTGACAAAGGAATCTCAACAATTGGTTCCACTAATGGTTGCTCTACTATAGCATGTAAAGTGGACATGTGTAGCTCAGCTTGAGAATACTCACCTTCATTTATCTCGGCACTATTTATTTTACCTTGAAAACTTTCTACAGATATTTTAGGTGCTTCATGCTTCTCACCTTTCTTCTCAAGAACAGTGGTTCTCCTCCTCTTGGTGAATATTTTGAACTTCCTGCAAAGCGCCAGTAACAAGAGACAAAAAAGGTTGCTCCTCTAAAGTTTTCACGTCATTATTACATGGGAAAGTAGGAGGTATAAGCACAACTTGTTGCTTCTTCATGTCCTCTATTTTACATTCAGCATTGCAAGCAAGTTCTAACAAATGAGAAAAAGATCTATAACTTTGACAAGCAAGTATACCCTTTATTTCACTGTTCAAACCACCCAAAAATCTAGCCATAGCAGATTCCTCATCCTCCTCTAAGTTATAACACAGCATACCCATTTGTAATTCCCGATAATACTCTTCTACACTTTTAGTACCCTGTCTAAATTGTTGCAACTTACGTAACAATTTTTGTGCATAATAAGAAGGTACAAATCTAGCCTTCATGACCCGTTTCAAAGCATCCCAAGTTTAAGGCATGTTATCATGATTTTTCTTACCATGTTCGATCCACCAAACAGAAGCAAAATCAGTAAACTCGCTAGTGGCAGCCCAAACACGTAGGTTTTAAGGAAACTCATGACAAGCAAGTTTTTTATCAACAATAATTTCCCATGTAATATATGCATCAAGGTGACCTTTTCCATCAAAAGGAGGTATCTTAAATTCAATCCTATGAAAAGCATAGTCATTATTACGTACCTCGCGTCGACGGTTTCCTCCATCCATACCTCATCGATTACGATTCAAGCGCCGGTGGTTACTCTCATCACAAAAGTTGTCAAAATGCCTGAGAAGATGAGTAAGATTGTTGTTGATGGCTGTCACAGATGCTTCCAAACCAGTCAGCCAGTTGTTGGTTGCAATCTGCGTAGCCTCCAATTGTCCAATCTTTTCGTTCGTCAACTGCAAGTCATTATCAACACCTTCCATGTGCGCCCTCACTATCCTTTCAAAATGTTGCATAATGCCCTTGGTGCAAGGAGAATGTGCCATATCCTTGCTGTCCTCTAATCCTGCAATGATCAAACAAACAGAGACAACAAGGAAAACAAGTGAAGGAATAAAAACCCTACAACTAATAGAATGTGGCTACTGCAAGGCACTCCCTCACAACCTGTCCACACAAGCTCTTATCAGTTCTTACCTTGTCTGACATGAGGTGACAACAACCAACAAGTCTATAACCTTGAGAGAGGTGTATCGGTGCAGCAGCATCAAGAACAACCTATGAAGTTGTAGCCGGGAAGGTGGAGCTGTAGGTGGGCTGTTCTCTCCAAAGGAAAAAACTAGAAACCACATTAGTCAAGTGAGTTGAATAATCATTCAACGGCGGTACTGTGCTGGTCCTAGCCTAGACCGTGCTAGAGACGCGAGCCTACGCACAAAGGAAGTCACAACACACACCACCGAGAACAAAGCGAAGAACAATAAAAATCAGCCCCTTCTTTTTTCTTTTTTTTCAGCCCCTTTTTTTTCTTTTTTATTTTTTCACTTTTTTCAGGGGATCCTCAAAACTGAATATATGAACCAAAAGATCACTAATGAACAATTTTCCACACACACTCTCTCTTTGAAGTAAGACCGAACCAATTTTGTATATGACGATGGTAAAATGAAGTCAGATTTGAACTCCAACTTGTATAGAAATCGATCTCGTCTACAAAGAGCACAAAACAACGCTCCCCAACAGAATTCAAGTCGGATTAGATCTTCAACTACACTTCAAATTCAACCAATAGATAGATCAAAATTAATGCACGGCTATGATAAAACGTGTTAAGAACTCAAAACTCTAAAGGACTAAAACTAAGACCAACAACATGACACAACCGAAGCAACAGAAAACTCAACAAGCTACGACCAACTAGTAACTAGTAAATAGGCTCAAGGGTTTATGGGATCACGAAAACAAATCTAATCTATTATTTTTTTGGCTTTTTCTGGACGATAGGAATATAACAGATGCAAAAAATAAAATCTCTCACCGATCAAATTGGCGCTTTGATAGCACCTGATATACACTAGGGTGTCCTGATCTTTCAGTGGAAACGATAACTTCAATTTAATGGAGCGAAGTTCATGGCCCGACCATGATACTCGATGGAGTAATTGTGCCTTAGCGACTGATACACCAACTCCACCGGTGTGATCTTGTGGAGCTCGATCAACCAAACCACTAGGATTATTCTTGCAAGCAACGGAAGAACTAGCAACAATAACTCAAATATCAAATATTGAGTTCAGATCTGAATACTCATGAAAAGGTGGGGTTTCGATTCAAATAGAACGGATGGTCTAGCCGACACACGCGTCTATCAGGAAGTAGCGATAGCTAAACTTACATAATCAAAACCCAAATTATTCTAGGTGGCTATGGGGTTAACTATAGAGGTGGGAGGACAAGCTGGGGTTGTTCTCCAACCCTAGGACGCGTCCGTATTGGACTCAACTTGATACAATGACCATCGGCCCAATTTGGGCCGCACAACACCTTGGGCAAAACAAGGTATTTGTACTAAATTGATGATTGCGGCCGGCTCATAATAGGTATGGAAGTGAGTCCAGATCCGTTGGAAAGTGGACTTCGTAAGCTTTCCGTGAAGTATTAAAACACCCAAATGAGAGTTTGTATGAAGCCGTGGCAACCGTCACAAGTTGGTGCTGTCCTGCAGTCTGAATTCAGCCTCAAATCGTGTTGGATTAGATCTCTTTCTTTACTTGGGCCAAAAGTGATGTGGTGACCTGGTGGAGGACTTTGGGAATACTTGGATTTGGAGGTTGGGGCACATCCCACTTTGGCCCCACTTGGACCGGCGTCCTAGATGAAGTTGCAAGCCCATAGGCCCATTATAGGTAATGCAAGACATTGTTTCTTTGATTGCGGCTGATTGGGATGAAATTTGGAGATGAGGATGGATCCTTTGGAAAAAGAACTCTGAGAGCTTTCCATCAAGTACTCATGAACCCAAATCGGAGGACATATGCATATTTGGCGTTCGTTTGAATTCACCGCTATTAGACTTGGACGAATTGGATTCCAAAATTTTTTAAGCTTGAACTTGATATATTCCTGTGGACATATGATGTGAGCAACGGTTGTATCCATAGAATCCATGGTCAGATTAGGGGCGGTCGTGGCATCCTTGTCTGCTCCTTTTATAGGGACGGACGGGCTTGGCCTTTGCCCTCTCCCTGCCGCACAAGGACGACAAGGATGGCATGGCATCGCCCGGTAGTATAGTGGGGTGGTTGGGTCGGCAGGAAGGACGGGAGGATGACACACAATTTGGGAAGGAGGGGGAATCCCCAGGTGGTCCGTTGCCTCTCCCGTGTAACTACACGGTCAATCAGGTGCAGCGATGGTGCTTTACCCCGTGATCCGAAGGGGACGATGGCATGGGCGGACAGCGTGGTGGGTGGCGGTGTGGCCGCGCGGTGCGAGTGGCGGTATGGGTGTCCCCGCTCGAGAGCAGCCGACGCGCGCAGAGCTGACGGAGGAATCGGGATAGTGCGGCAAGGATGGAAGGACGATTTGGAAGGCCGGGTCAGTGTCAGCGGCATGGGGAAAGGCAGCATGGGCGCGACGCGGGTGGGTCGGTGACGTGCGTGGGTGGCCGGCATGCCGACGGCAAGGACGGGGTAGCGGGCGGAGCTGTAGACCCCCATTTTTGTAACAGGAATTATTCGTGTTCATAGTACCATTTTCCTAGATCGAGTAGTCTGGTACCCACGAATTACATTACTAAATCATTCAGTGCACAAAATACATCAATCGTCTTACGCGAAATATTATAATATGGCGCCCGAAGGCATTGTCTAAAACATAGGACCGAACGGTCTGAAATACAAGCAAAAGCAGAATGAAGATAAGGCAGCGGAGATAAGGCAGCGGCACGCCACTGCCACAGGCAGCGACCGAAGTCTAAGACCTATTGAGCGCCATCGTCTTCCATACCCTCCTGGTAATATGCGTACGGATTTTCAGGGTCTTCATCGCCCACATCTGAATGTTTGTGCGTTAGCAAGGGTGAGTACCAATCGTACTCAGCAAGCCACCATAACAATTATGCATATGATAGGGGATAATCAAGGAATGGTTGTGGTTCTTTTGCATAAAGCCAGTTTTACAATTCTTTTCACAAGCCTAAGACTTAAGACTGATCAAGTTTTATTTCCATAGTTCACTTAATCAGCGACGATGCTGCGCACCATCTATTGTGATCCCAACGATAGCTTCCCGCCACCGGTTCGTCATGATTTTCTGGGGTCTACCCCTTCTCACATTCCCGAGAAGTTCATCCACCAGCACATAAAAATCATCATGCATGCCCATCCGATCATTTTAAAATTTACAGTCTAGCCAAGCGAAAAACTTGTCCCACCGCTCCATATCCGCGAGCATGACTAATAGATAGATTGTTTTACTCACACTACAGTGGATGTACACTTTACCCGTACTCCGTGACTTGCCAACCACATGAGCCGAAGTCCCAACACATGAGACGCGTCACGGCAAAGCCTTTCAATAACCTCACTTTGGCAATACCCGCTCCATGAACTTGAGCCCTCATGCACTCTAGCTCTACAGTTTCTAGCAGTGAGAGGAGTTCTGGCGCTCCCGGGAAGGGGAAAAAACTCACTCATTCTTTCAGTTTTAATTAAGTCCAATTTCAATTTGGTTACCCATAGATGGTAATCCCCCACCTGTAGGCTTTCCGCTTGTAGGCTTCCTGCCTGTAGTCTTTCTGCCTATGAGGCTTTCCGCCTATTAGGCTTCTGGCCTAATCACACACCAAAGTGAACCATTATGCAGGGGTACCACATCCGTTCGGCTATTTACTCTGCTAGGTCTATACGCATTCGAGAAGTACGGTTGTACTAGCTCGTTTCATGTTTATCTCAAGGCTCGGTCCTTACTTGACTAGGGATGGCACTTGCCTTACCGGAATCCACCCAAATCATCTAGCCGCCCCAGTCTAAAACATTTGTTTGATTTTTAGTTTTCATCCAAAAACATTTCATCATTGTCATGGCAATGTGGCACTCATGTCTTCACATGCCATATGTCAACCACCTTCCCCAAGGTAGTTGCCCAAGCATATAGCATTTGATAAATATGAATGTGGATGAATCTTATTTAGCATGGGCTAAGCATTTGTCAAAGATTGACTTCGAACGCACGATACTATAGGGTACAAAGAATATACAAGTGTTCAATATCAAGGTATGGCATATAACAAGTATGAGAGTTCTTATGTGTATAGCATGCATATCTGATTTTAAAAACAACATAAGTTCGCAAAAAGGGTTCAACATGCTCAAAGGTAGTGATGACTTGCCTTGCTTGCAACCTTGTTGTCTTGGATCTTCGGCGCACTCAACGGCTCCCTCGAAGTCTATAAATACGTGCGAGAGATCCGATTGAATTCAATTAGAATTCAAATAAAATCACCAAAATGCCAAATAAATCGCAAAAGTGGCTCCTAAAACTAGACTATGATTTTAGGTTAATTTAAGTTCAAGTTTCACTAAAATTCGGGTTAAAACGAGCGAGATACAAGAGTTTAAAGTTTCACGGTTAAACCGATTTAATTACTTATGAGGTGATATTATTTCAAATTAAGTCATTTTTAATTTCTAGAAATATTATGACTGATGATTCAAAAATATTATACTCGAAAAGAAATGGTTAACTTCCATGTTTTATCCTAATTTTATCGGGCCGACAAGCCCGAGGGTTAGAGTTAATTAAATCTGAAAATAATTTACCCTAAGCTTGACACTATATTAAATAATTTAGACATTAAATTTTTGAGAATCCATATGATAAAATTAGGGTTTAATAATAAATTAAATCACAATTTAATTCCTAATATTATAGTTATCTCCTAATCAATTTTTATTTTAGGAAAGAAAATATATTTCACTTTAAATCTTTTCCCTAAATATTTTCCTATTTTTCTTTTTCTTTTCTTTTTTCCTTTCTTCCTCCTCCTTCTTCTGTTTCTTTCCTCTTCTCTTTCTTTCCTTCCTCCTCTCTTCCTCCTCGGCCGAGCGAGCACGGGCAAGGGGAGGAGGATAAGAGGGAGCTCATCGGCGACGTGGCGGCGAGGGGCGGCTACAGTGGTGCAAGGCGGCGACCGTGCGGCGGCGACACCGGACATTGTGGCACGGTGGCAAGGAGAGAAGAGGGGAAATGGAGAGGAGAGTGGGAGGAAACAACGGGTGTGGGGAGGAAGAGGGGTTTGGGGGGTTTATAGGCGTGCACGGGGAGGGGACGGCGCGGCGGCCGGCGCGCGGATGGGACACGCGCACGGCGCTGGTCGGCATGCGACGTCCGCGTGGGGCACGAGGCGGGTGACGGCGATGCGGTCACGGGACGCACGGTGCGGCACGACACGTGGCGGGCGCTAGCGGGACGAGCGGCGTGAGGGCGGTGCGGACGTGCGCGTAGGGCGTGAGGGCGGCGCGACGTGCCGCGAGCGGAGGAGAAAGGGTACGGGGCCGAACACCTAGCGGCAAATGAATAGTGCCCTTTTTCTTTTTCTCAATTTTTTGTTTATTTTTTATTTATTATTATTATATTTGTTCCCTTTTGCATTTCACATATAAATTTAATAAATATTTTTGCCCAATTGCAATTCAATTAAATTTTAAGTTTTTGTCCAATTTTATTTTTTATACCTTCCTTTTTATTTATAATTAGCAATTTTTGTATTTTACCCAAAAATAAAATTTTGGTCTAAAAGCAAATTTTATTAAATCATAGCTCTCCCCAATTTATATTTTTAAAATTATATTTCAAATTTTTATTTTACAATTTTCCTTTCTTTTAGTCTTTTTAAAATCCTAGCGACTTTTACCCTTTAAAAATTTATTTATTTAACTCGGCAACAAAGACATCGCAAATAAAAGACAAATAAATACGACAAGATGCAATAATTCAAAAGTTTTTATAAGTTCCAAATTTTATATTTCTATTTTTAAGCCTTCGAATTTTAGGGTGTTACAGCAGCGCTCGATCCACTAGGCAGAGGGGTGGCACGAGGGAGATGGTTGCACGAGGCTCGGTCGGGAGCTTGCAACATTGTCCGTCGCTAATGAGTGGGCCTCGCTCGGCGCTAATCTTGCGAGCACACACGTGGAGGCAAACTTGCAAGCGAGCGCAGGGAATGGAAGGGAGTGAGGGAACCTAGACTTTTTAGGGCTTGTGGATGAATTTGGCCAAGGTTGGCCTACTTTGGCCAAGCTGCGGGAGAAATGGAGAGGAAGGGGAAGGGATGATGGGAAGGAAAGAGAGAAAGAGAGAGAGAAAGAGAAAGATGAGGAAAAGCAGACTTAGGTTAGGATTTTTATTTTTCCTAGGAATTTGTTTTTAGGTTTTTATATTATGCAATTGATATGTAAATTAAATAATTTTCAAATGGCACTTGTAAAATGCAAATGTGAACTCCGAGAAGAACCAACATGATGCAAATTTTGGAAAAAAATTTCTTGACTCGATATTTTAGTTTCTGACTTTTATTTCAAGATTATCAGGGTGTTACACTAGTCCACCTCACCGCCCTCTCCCGCTGACATGTGGGACTGTAACCCCACATGTCACGGTCTTCTTCCTCCTTCATCCGGAGTCCAGCTACCACACGCAGCCACTACAATCCCACCAAATCCTACCACGTCTAGAGATCTTTCCCCAAATTTGTTGAGGGGTTTTTATCCCCTAATCCTCCTCTTTCGATTCCCCTAAAAAATCCCCAAAAATCCCGTAGCTAATCGCATGGATTCGATGAATATTTGAATTCCGCTCTTCCCGGCCGAACTTAGGGTTTTGCACTGCCAAATGCTCTCATGCCAAGCTTCTCTTTCTTCCAAGCCTATAAACGGAACCCCTCAATCTCCTCTTCGGTTTCCCTCTTTTCCTCTATTTTTCCCATGCCGTACCACCTCCCCATACCCAGAGTCTCTCTCCACCGGCACCATTCAACAATAGTGCTTCGTCGTTGCTCTAGTCGCCGCCGCTTTGCACCGCCACCACCTTCGGCACCGCATAGCCATGAGGAACCCCGGCCACCGGTTCCCTTGTGCCGAAGCCCGTTGAAAATAGCTCCCGACGTGAACCCGAGCACCACTTCCACCCATCGATCTCCAGCACCACCCATCATTGACCCTGTCATCGTTGGACATTGCCCAAGGCCATCGTCGGCTTCTCACCACCTAGCCATAGCCCGTCCACCTCCTTTTCACCGTCGGAGGATTCTGGAACATCACCGTCGTCGTCAACCCAAGGTCGTCGTCACTGACCACCGTTCTTCGTCACCCGTCATCATGTAAGTGTTGGTAAGGACCACTGTGTCGCGCTCATCATCCCCATGCTCTTGCTTTACACCGCCGCATAGTAGTTCATCGTCGTGCCATTGTGTAGAGCTCGTCGGCCATCATGGTGATGTGGCGATGCCACGTCAGCGCTTCTGTCCTCCATGGCCACCAGCTGTATGCCACGTGGTTCCATCTTAGACCCTACATCGGGTTAGATCAGAGCCGTCCAATCTAGGTCAACCCTAGTGCAAATTTTTCTTAGCCGTTCGATTTCCTTTAATTGATCTATGTCATCGGATCTTGGTCAAAACCAGTCAAATAAATCCTAGCCATCCAATCCCGTGATCCATCGTGAACCATCTCTGTGAACTCTGTCCATGTGTTAACACTGAAATTTGGTAATTGAATCCTTAAGTGTGCAAAGGTGAAGCAGAATCAGATCGGCTGGTTTGGTGTGGAAACAGAGGCCGCATCGGCTGAGGAGTGATCGGCTGCGAGGCCAATCGGCTAAGGGTGGATCGAACAAGGGCAGCCGATAGCAATTTCAGGTCCGAAAGAGATAAAACCGTTTCTGATGCAGTAGTTTGAAGATAAATAGAAGATTCGGTTGTTAGTAGCGTGTTAAACGGTATTGCCACCTATCGATAGAGTACTGTAACGACAATTATATCTGTAATTTAGGGGTTTGTTTAAACTGTTAATTGTAACACGGCATGGATCCTTTCTGAGATAATGTTGTGTTTTAAATAGTAGTTTAGATAGAGTCCAGGGTTTGTATAGATAATTGTATCTTGGGTATAAATCGGATCCGAGACCCCCTGTAATCATATACAATCACAATCAATCAAACCTTCAGCGCATCGCCAACCTTTTTCTTCAGACGAGCACTTTGTTTGGCCACGGGCTGCATCGTTTCGATCCCCAGATCTAGGTAAATGCTTGTCATTAGTGATATGATCTGTTGTTTCTAGTGCTTCCATCGTAATGACACATTAGATTCAAGAGTTTATACTGCGCTATTTATCATATAGCGCATATAAATTAGACTAATGTTTAGATCTATCCTGCCATTGGCTAGTCTATCAAGAACTTGTAGCTGAAAGGGCTAGATCAAAAGGTTGGTTGGTTTATATGCGGTATCGTCCGTCTCGAGGGATATAAATCGGCTGTAGCAGATCAGGTTTTTCTTTTTATACTTAATGCTGCATCGGGTTCGAACTATTAAGTCATTTTTAGAACTATCAATGATCTATTCAGTTAAGATTTATATTGTTTAGAGACAGCACCGGGGTTTCAGCCGGCCTTATCTGCCCTTGTATGATTATTTGAATATATTTATTATTATATTTGTATTAGGACTGCCTCTTATGTTAAGATCGCATTCTTGTCGGACGTCGCCAGCCGAAATTGGCCTGCCATTGATAGCCGACGGCCGATTTCCAGGCTATGCATCTGTTTCAAGAATGATATCTTTCTATAAGATTTATCGGAGTACTAGCCGATTCATTGTTAGCTTTCCAGTATCGGCTAGGTTGTCAATTCATGTATTTATTGTCCTTCACTATATTTGGGTTAAGCGGCTGATGTTGTCTCGGTATAGCCAATCCATTCCAATCACTTGGCTTAAATATAGTTTAGGATAGCATATATATGTTTATGGATTCCCTCAGCCGATGCAGTGAGGATCTTACCTAACACTTAACGCATATTCTCTTGTTTGTTTTTGTTGATTAACAGATCAAATCAACTGCCACGCCCTGCACAGCACAGGCAGCCGAGAAGGACCTGCACTGGAGTTAAGCAGATCTCCCAGGCCAGCGCGTGAGAGAAATTTCTCATCAACACGCTTCTTGGCACGCCCAGTGGGACTTTCTCTGTCGGCTCGACTCGGACACATAGATTCAGCCGGCAAGATGGTCGACTCCAAGAGCCCCGACATTTCCCAGGATAACATCGTGCCTATGAAGATGTAGCAGTTATCGGTTGAACAGCAAGCCGATTATAAGAAGATGGTGGAAGAGCTCTAGGCTAACTACTTGCAATCTTTCACCCAAACAAGATCTGGGGCCGTGCATCAAAAATATAAGTTCAGCATGAACGACACTAAGGCATCCTCCTCTAGTGAGACAAAAGGCAAATAGAAGATGGAGGAGCCGACCCAGGAACAGGATGATTTGGCTGTATATTCTTTACAAGACCGGATCGACTCGGCCGTCCACCACGCGTTAGTCAACCAAAGTAGCATCCTGGTCAACACTCTCAATAACATGATCGCTACTGTGGTCAACGCCAAGATAGCCGACCAGCTGCAATGAGGGCCAATGTACTTGACAGATGGCCAATTTCCTGGTTACAGGATGCTGGTCACACAGAATCGGCCGATCCCATCGCTAGCACAACAAGGGCCGCCGGGAGGAGTCCTCGGTCAGCCAAATCCAGGAGAATCGGCTATAAGGCCAGCAATTACTATGCTGAACCGACAGCAGCCGCTGCCCCAAGGTCGGATTGCCAACATGTTCAATGACAATCGACAGTCAGAGCTGATTGATCCAGATAGACGGTACAACGCTGGTGGCCGACAGCTGTTGCCAGGACCTCCAACGCCACCACTAGTGCATCGGCCGCCTCCCGCTGATCATCACTACCAGTACCGAGGAGGCCGTCTGGATCATCATTACAGGCCTCAGACACCACCACCGCTGTATCGGCAAGCACCCGCGTCGTATGACCCATACGAGCCGATACAGCAAGACAACTGGACATGGGCCGATCTGATCGCAGATGTCATGCGCGATCAATTCGGTCTCAAACCGAAAGACTCAGGGAACATGTATCGGTATCCCTATCTAGAGCACTTCGAGCGGATCCCATTGCCCAACCGATACAAGATCCCAAATTTTTCGAAGTTCTTAGGGCAGGACAACGTTTCAACCTACGAGTATGTTAGTCGATTCTTGGCACAGTGCGGCGAAGCATCGGCTACGGACGCCTTGAGAGTCCGATTGTTCCCTCTTTATCTTTCAGGATCGGCTTTTACTTGGTTCTCCTCATTGCCCTACAACTCAATTCAGAGCTGGGTCAATCTTGAAAAATAATTCCACAGCTACTTTTACTCTGGCAACCACGAGATGAAGTTGTCGGACCTCACCAGCATCAGGCAAAAACACAACGAATCGGTCCAAGAATACATCCAACGCTTTAGGGAGATGAGGAACTGATGCTACAGCCTAGTACTATCGGACGCCCAACAGCTGATTTGGCCTTTAATGGTCGATCGCGCCGATCCGAGAGCGATTCTCGCGCAGGACTTTGACAGCTTAGCCCACTTGGCGCGAAGGTGACGGCCCACGAGCAGCGATTCCAAGACACCAGGAAGGCCGTCAAAAAAATAACTCAGGTCGTCGTCGAATCAGACTACGAGTCCGACAACGATGACGCAGAAGTGGCGGCAACCGAATGTGCCAAGAACAAAAAGCCATTGTCGCGTGGGCTGCGAAGACGGCCAAAGAAGAAAGATACGATTTTGACATCACCAAGGCCGACAGGATTTTCGACTTGCTGCTCAAGAAAAAGCAGATTCAGTTGCCCAAAAATCACGTGATCCCGTCGGCCGAAGAGTTGAAGAAAAAGAAATATTGCAAGTGGCACAACTCCACATCCCATGACACCAATGACTGCAAAGTCTTCAGCAGCAAATCCAGTCGGCAATTGAGGCCGGAAACTAAAGTTCGCCGATTCAAATCGGCCAATGAAAGTAGACGGCAATCCTTTCCTGGTCAACACGGTCCAAGCCGGCCCCAGGCAAGCTGATCGACAGAACAGAATGGTGCACGACTTAGTCAATACATCGATTGGGGCCAAGGCAGAAGACGATCAAATTGGGTGTCACGCCGCGCCAATTAATATGGTGCGCCCAGTTATCAGATCGGCTGACTGACAGCCGATCCGTGAACGTAGCCGACACTATCATCAATACCGGTCTCGGCAAGAAGAGGCTTACAGCGAGGCACCTCATCAGCGCGAGCCGAACACCCAGAGCTGACGATACGAGGTAAATCGCCACGATGCCGATCCGCATTGGCATTGTGATTTTTTTAGGTACTACTGGGAATCTCGCATGAGGCTGCCAACACTGGACGATTGCCCAGCATGCAATGACTGCCGTGACGACGAGCACAGGAGCTCATCGGCTGCAAGTCCAACTCGGTTCGTCCCCACAGCCGTTCAGCTAAACCAAAGGCGGCGGTCTGTCCATGATCGGCTCGGCCCGATCCACCAAGACTTCTTCGTCGACGAAAACCGCGATGGGAACAACCGCGACAATGAAGAGGCCGACGATGAGGAATCGGCCAACCCCCAATGGTGCCTGCCCGATCTCTTCACAAAGACGCAGAAAAGAATGGTTCAACAACTCAAGCGTGAAGGGAGAGAAGATGAAGTTCAGCAAATGATCCACGAACAGCGCCGTCGGCTGGGCAAAATCAAAATGCGATGGGTGCCCAAAGAGAAAGCTGCCATAGCCGACGAAGAGCAAGCTGAGGAAAGCCTAGCCGATCAAGCCAGGAGGGCAGCCAAAGGGAAAGACAAAATTTTTGCATCGGTTAACATGGTGTTCGTGCTGCCAGCCGAGTTCGGCGCCCGAAACCGATGCGAGACGCCATTGAGGATGACACGGTGAAACCGGCAATCTCACTGCACCAGCTGTTTTGACAAACCCGAGGGAACCAAAATCGGCACTTAAAGCCGTTGTACGTTAAAGGATTCGTTAACGACAAGCCGATTTCCAAAATGCTAGTTGATGGGGAGCTGCAGTCAACCTCATGCCTTACGCAACATTCGTAAAACTAGGCAAGGGAGCCGAAGACCTAATAAAAACCAACATGGTGCTAAAAGACTTCGGCAGCAACCCATCGGAAATCAAGGGCGTCCTCAACGTTGAACTGACCATCGGCAACAAGACCGTGCCCACAACGTTCTTTGTCATCGACGGGAAGGGGTCTTACAGCCTGCTGCTCGGAAGGGACTGTATACACGCTAATTGCTATATCCCTTCTACAATGCATCAGAGCCTGATCTAATGTGACGGCGACAAGATCGAGATCGCACCAGCCGACAGGTCAGTTAGTGTCGTCAGTGCCGATTTGCCGCTTTGGAAAATCGAAGGCATCGATTGTTTATTCGGGAAAATCTGGCAAGCCGATTTTCTAAATGTGTCCAATTCCACAATACAGCCCGATTGGAAATGACGAGCTCAGGCGTTTTCGGCATGGACACCGCGGACGAAGACGATGGCAAGCTAGGGCAAGGTTTCACGTCGGCCAACGAATTAGAAGAAATTGACATCGGCTCTGGTGATAAGCCGAGGCCGACGTACATTAGCAAAAATCTGTCTCCTCATTGTAGATCCCGGCTTATTGAGTTGTTAAAAGAATATAAAGATTGTTTTGCTTGGGAGTACTTCGAGATGCCCGGCCTCAGCCGATCAATAGTGGTCCATTAGCTGCCGATTAAGGCAAGCTATCGGCCATTCAAATAGCCTCCCAGGAGGTTTAAGGCCGATATGTACGATGCAATTAAAGCCGAAATCACTCGGCTATACTACGCGGGGTTCATTCGGCCTTGTCGATATGTCGAGTGGGTCTCAAATATCGTCCCGGTGTTGAAGAAAAATGGTAAACTTAGGGTGTGCATCGATTTTAGAGATCTAAACAAGGCAAACCCTAAAGACGAATACCCAATGCCGATAGCCGATCTGCTTGTCGATGCTACTTTAGGCCACAAAATTATCAGTTTCATGGATGGCAACGCTGGGTATAACCAAATATTCATGGCCGACAAGGACATCCACAAGACCGCTTTTCGGTGTCCTGGCGCAATCGGCTTGTACGAATGGGTAGTAATGACGTTCGGCTTGAAGAATGCTGGGGCAACATATCAACGGGCCATGAATTACATCTTTCATGACATGATCGGCTCGCTAGTAGAGATATATATTGACGACGTGGTTGTCAAATCAAGGGAGATAGAAGGCCACATAGCCGATCTGAGACAAGTGTTAGAACGGACGAGGAAGTACGGTCTGAAGAAGAATTCGCTTATGTGCGTGTTCGGCGTATCGGCCGGGCAATTCTTGGGGTTTCTTGTCCATGAAAGAGGATTGAAGTTACTCCAAGAAGTATAAATGCTATCAAGACAATTCAACCTTCGAAGGACAAAAAACAACTCCAATCACTGATCGGCAAGATAAACTTCATCAGACGGTTCATAGCCAATCTCTTAGAAAAGATGGAGTCGTTCACACCGCTGCTTCGGCTGAAAGCTGATCAAACATTCACGTGGGGGGCAGAGCAGCAAAAGGCGTTAGACAACATAAAAGATTATCTAAGCTCCCCTCCAGTTTTAATGCCTCCGCAAAAGGGAATACAATTCAAGCTATACTTATTAGCCGATAACAAATCAATTGGCTCCGTCCTAATCCAAGAGGTCCACGACAAAGAAAAAACCATCTTCTATCTCAGCCGACGATTGCTAGACGCAGAAACAAGGTATTCACCTGTGGAGAAGCTATGCTTATGCTTCTATTTTTCATGTATAAAGTTAAGGCACTATCTGCTGTCCAATGAGTGCATAGTGATCTGCAAAGCCGATGTAGTTAAGTATATGCTATCGGCTCCAGTGCTCAAAGGAAGAATTGGGAAGTGGATTTTCGCGCTAACGGAATTCGATCTGAGGTATCAGGCACCAAGGGCAGTCAAAGGGCAAGCCATAGCCGATTTCTTTGTGGAGCACAGAAACGACTCAATCGGCTCAGTGGAAATTATGCCTAGGACTTTGACGTTCGACGGCTCGGTTTGCACCAACGGTGTGGCATCGGCTTGGTCATTATTTCGCCCGGGGGACAAGCTTCGAGTTTGCTTTTGCCATCAACCCCCCCCCCCCCCCGCTACAAACAACCAAGCCGAATACGAAGTCGTCCTTAAAGGATTACATTTACTCAAGGAAGTTGAAGCCGATGCCATCGAAATAATGGGAGATTCATTTTTGGTCATCAGCCAATTAGCAGGAGAATATGAATGCAAAAATGACACGCTGATGGTCTATTATCGACAATGTCGGGAACTACTGGACGGTTTTTCACTGGTTACTTTGAAACATATCCCCAGAGAGCAGAACTTAGAGGACAATGATTTGGCTCAGGGGCATCAAGCTATTGGCCGATGCTGAGAGAAATCGACATAGACGTTGCCGCCATCACAGCCGATGATTGGAGGTTCGAAGTTTACAACTATCTCAAAAACCCCTCTCAATCGGCTACAAGGAAGCTACGATACAAGGCATTACGATACATGTTGCTCGATGAAGATTTGTACTATCGGACGATTGACGGCGTGCTACTCAAGTGTTTGGGAGCCGATTAGGCTACAGTGGCCATCGGAGAAGTACATGAAGGAATCTGTGGCACACATCAATCGGCCCACAAAATGAAGTGGCTGCTTCGCCGAGCAAGGTATTTCTGGCCGACGATGCTGGAGGATTGTTTCAAGTATTACAAGGGCTGCTAGGATTGCCAGAAGTTTGGCGCTATACAACGAGCACCAGCATCGGTCATGAACCCAATTATTGAGCCGTGGCCATTCAGAGGATGGGGCATTGATATGATCGGCCAGATCAATCCACCCTCAAGCAAAGGACATAAATTTATCCTGGTGGCGACAGATTACTTGACAAAGTTGGTGGAGGCGATTCCTCTCAGAAAAGTGGATTCTAAGGACGCAGTCGAGTTTGTCAAAGAACATATCATCTACCAATTTGGCGTTCCACAAACAATAACAACAGACCAGGGATCTATCTTTGTATCGGACGAATTTGTTCAATTTGCCGACGGCATGGGGATCAAGCTGCTTAATTCTTCGCCATACTACGCACAAGCCAACGGACAAGCCGAGGCCACAAACAAAAGTTTGATCAAATTGATTAAAAGAAAGATCTCTGAGTACCCTAAACAGTGGCATAGCCGATTAGCCAAATCACTGTGGGCGTATCGGATGGCATGCCACGGGTCAATTCAAGTCCCTCCATACAAGCTGGTCTACGGACATGAGGCAGTGCTGCCATGGGAATGTGTCGTCGGCTCAAGGCGCATTCAGCTACAGGATCAACTCACAGCTGATGATTATTATCACCTGATGATGGACGAATCGGAAGATTTAGTTTTATCCATGATGAGGGCCTTGGAAAAAGTCACAAAGGATAAAGAATGAGTAGCCAGACATTATAATAAAAAGGTGGTGCCTAAATCTTTTGAGGAAGGCGAACTCGTTTGGAAATTGGTACTGTCGATTGGATCTAGAGACAACAAGTTCGGCAAGTGGTCACCAAATTGGGAAGGGCCTTTCAAGATCCACAAATGCATCTCTAAAGGAGCTTACATGCTAAAAGGGTTGGACGGAGAGGTATTTGGAAGGGCTCTTAATGGAAAATACCGAAGAAATATTACCCAAGCATATGGATCAACTCATGATTCGCTCGGTTGCTTAAGCCGATTTACGACAGCCGATGTCTTGCTTTAACAAGGCATCGCCTTTAGGCATTTTTATGCAACGTCTTTTGCCAAGTTTTCACGATCGGCTAATGATTGGCCGATAGGAGCGACAATGATGCGCGAATGGCTCGAACTCACAATTTTGTCGACACCGAAGCTATCAACAAAACTTGGGGGCCATATACGTACACGAGCCAATTGCAAAATTGGGCGTCAGGATTTTTGAAAGATTTCTGAAATTTTTTAGCCTCGTAATCGGCAGTCCAAATAAAGGCGTCGGAAGTGACTTGGATCGACGGCCGTAATTCAAGCGTTAACGGTCGTGGTGCGGTCTCGGAATCGCGGCTGGAGCCGATTTCAACATAAGCAATTCAAGACACTGCGCGCGGCCGAAAGCCGATCTTATCTACAAGCACAGCCGATCTTATCTACAAGCATAGCGGCAAAAGATTAATAAATTATATTACACGATTCAAGGCCGATTACAAGCACAACTAAAGTGATTGTCCAATCCCAGCACAGAAGTATGACAAGTATAATACATGAGGCATTAGCCTATTTCAGCATGTCAGAATATTACAAGTTCATTATTTTAAGAAATTGGCTATGGCCGACAACGCCGTCCACCTGATCTGGTATACCTCTTCAATGGCCCTGACGTCATCGACTTCGGACCCTGCCATCGGTCGGATGCCCTTCACCAGGTCTCGCAAGTGTGCCACAGCAGCCTTGATGCCTTGGCGTTGAGCTTCGATCTCTGCCGGTAGACCAGCCATGTACTCCTTGTGGACATCGATCTCGTTCATGACTTGAACGAGATCGGCCATCAGCTGATCCTGGCGTGCGAGGAGCTGTTCGAGCTTGGCCGCCGGCTCGGTCTTCAGGCGGTCGAAGGCAGCTTTCTGACTCTCGATGGCGTCCTTGGTCGATTGGAGGGTGGCCGACTGTGCCTGGCTCTCACGGCGATCGGCTATCCGCTGCCGTGCCCGTTCATACTTAAGCTGGTGGGCTTCCATGAAGGTGGCCGGCACGATGGCGTCGGCTAGGGCTTCCGGCAGCTGGCCTTGAATTTCTTTGAACCGCACGCGTATCGAGCCGCCGTCGACCACCGGCGCGTCCGGCGAGGCCTCCCGGCCGGTTGTCGATGTCGGCTAGGGTGGCCCTCGGTTCCTCGGCGGCGTCACCAACGCCTTCTCGCCGATTTTGTCGGACTCCTCGAACTCCGACAAGTCAAAGTTGAGGAGGTCGGCTATGTTCTGCGAGAAAGAGAGATGATCAGAAGACATTAAATAGACAGAAGCCGATCGTCAGTTTCAGTCAGCTTACCATTGGCACCGGGGTTGGAGACAGCGCCGGGGTTTCAGCCAGCCTTATCTGCCCTGATATGTTTCTTTTAATATATTTATTATTAGATTTGTATTAGGAATGCCTCTTATGTTAAGATCGCATTCTTGTCGGACGTCGCCAGCCGAAATCGGCCCGCCATCGACAGACGACATCCGATTTCCAAGCTATGCATCTGTTTCAAGAATGATATCTTCCTATAATATTTATCGGAGTACTAGCCGATTCATTGTTAGCTTTCCAGTATCGGCTAGGTTGTCAATTCATATATTTATTATCCTTCACTGTGTTTGGGTTAAGTGGCTGATGCTGTCTCGGTATAGCCGATCCATTCCAGTCACTTGGCTTAAATATAGTTTAGGATAGCATATATATGTTTACGGTTTTCCTCAGCCGATCCAATGGAGATCTAACCTAACAATTGACGCATATTCTCTTGTTTTTCTTATTGATTAACAGTCAAATCAAGCGGCACGCCCTACACACCAGAGGCAACGAGAAGGACTCTGACCGGAGTTAAGCAGATCTCCCAGGCCAGCGCGTGAGAGAAATTTCTCATCAACACCATGATAGACCCGAGCCTTTTCCCTCTATAACACGCGAGTCCTGCATATCAATGACATCAGTCCATTCTCTCTCCCAATTGTCATAAATATTATTTCTCAGTTTTTAAATTATTAAATATGACGCAGTAAATCATTTAGTTGTTTTCTTTATAGGTTTTAATTGATTAAAATTTTATTAATTCATCACTAATTCATACCAACTCGGAATGATGTGGTTCATGTCTCATAATTCATCTAAATTTAATCTCTACCTATTTATGAACTTTATTTTACTATTTATTTGGTTTTATTAGTCATTTTCCTCATTTTGCATGCTAGAGTATAGTTTTTGTATTTTTGGAGGATCGCTTGTTTGTTGGAGAAGTTGCCGAAGAGTAATTGAAGACGTTTGGTTGCAAGGCAAGTCACACCCTTTGAGCATGTTGAACTTGTTTAAAGCTATTATTTTAATTCAACTATTGCATTATTTTGGAACGTCATCAGGAGGATTAACCTATATCCTTTGTTATGGACCTATTGACATTGAGTACCTATTGTTTGTAACTGGGTTAATAATTTGAGTAGCTAGAACATTATATGATTTTAGCTAAAGTTATTAAAGTGCTTAACCATGCTTAGAAACATTAGCACACTATTGGATAACTAATGCTTCACTTAGACATAATGAAGGTTAATTAATGGTAGCTCATGATGGTCAATCATGATTGATTAATTAATATGCCAAGTAAAACTTGACTAATTGTGGGTTGTGAGCGCCTGGTTGTGTGGGTTGTGCTCATGATAATTAAGTACCAGTTCATGAGCTACTGTTGTCAAGAATTAACCGTACTAACCACAAGTCGGCATGGGTAATGGCTGGATTCATGCTATAACATGTCCCAACGGGAGGCGCCATGGTGTGTTGTTTTAGCATGGGAGATAATAAGTCCATAAGTGGCAGATAATAAGACCACAATTGTTTGGGCACTAAGTTGTCTCCCTGTCTAGGTAATTGGCCACTCATACTTGAGACAGATGCTTTAGTGGGTGTCCATTCTGTTGGGCGTGTTATGCAAAGGTCTTGTCACAATTTCCCCATTTGGAGTACCATCGTGGTAGTTCGGGGCATGGTAACAAGTGTGGAATCGTGTCCTGTGATTAAATTGATACACCTCTCGTCAGAGTAAAATGATTCGAATAGATGAGCTTAACAATGGTTATGGGCGAGCCTAACAATATTTTTTGTGATTAGTCTCACACCACATATTAATTATAATAATTGGTGATGATAATTGGTTAGGTCCTTGTGTGGAGATATTGGATATGTGCAATCGGATTTGGTTGTTTAGAGGTGGTTTGGGTCTGTGCAGCATTGATGTGTTGTTCAGTGTTGATTAATATAGATGATTAATTACTCTACTATTTTACTACTCTTAAATGCTTTGCTAAATGTTGCGTTTGCAAATGAACCCTACTATGCCATCCTTTGTATCATTGTGCACTTGCATATTTGTTGTTTGGCTTACGGAGTATTCCATGTAATCACCTTGTAATAATCATCAACCTCAATAGAAGAAAGATTCCAAAGGAGAATACCTTTGGCTTATATCCTAGTTGAGTTTCCTATGAGAGTGGAGTTAAAGTTTGCTAGATTTTATTTTTCGCTACAGTTTTCTTGTGGGGAGGACTAAGTGCCTCTGCTGTAAATATTTTTTTGCTTTAGTTATATTGGAGCTGTATATTTAAATTGTTGATTTATGTACCTCGGCTGATTTCTGAATGAAGGTTTAATGCACAAATCAGTTTGAAAATTACTTGTAAATTTTCGAACGTGTGACAGTGTAGTTGGTGGCGGTGACGGCACTACTATAGCGACAGAGGAAGGTCGTGTGCTCACTGGTGGAGGTGCAGTAGAAAAGTTCGTTGACGGCTTCACTTGTCCAGTCGTGATCAATGTTATTGGCGTGAGGGAGTTGCCGTTGTTGCTCCCGTTCTTTTGTTGGCGTCCCTGCAACGCTTTCTCTGCACTCATAGCAAGCTGGAACAAAAGGTTGACAATAGTATATTCTTTATAATAAACAATATCCTGAATTTCATGCCTCAACCCACCATCAAAACGACAAATTGTCTCCTGTGTGTCCTCTACTATCCCGCAACGTATCATACGCTTCAGATGCTCTGTGTAATATTCCTGGACAGTCATATCACCTTGATGTAAACGTTGCAATTTCTTACACAAATCACTCTGGTAGGGAACATGAACAAATCTATTATGCATGGCTTGTTTTGACCTATCCCATGTATCAAGTTGTAAGCAAGTATAACCAAGATCATTCCACCATATTAATATGAAGTCTTTGAACTCACTAGTAGCTTGTCTAACCCTATGGACCTCAAGAACTAGGTGTGAGTTAGAGCATTATTATTTTTTGCATATCTCGATAATTATTTGTATACTGTGTTAATTGTATAGATTGTTACGTTGGTGGTGAAGGAGCAATATATGTGTTATCCAAGTTGCACAAGAATAAGGCAAGTGCTTCCCTCTTACTTTCAACACATTGAAAACTTATGTTTTCTAGAATGAAAAGTATTGTTTCCCAAATTTCATGTGTATGTGTTACTGTCGGTATTTAAAATGTGGTAAATGGTACATATGCGCAACTTCCTGCATGAATCCCTTTGAATTATTGTACTCCCCTATTTTTGTATCCTTTGGAATGGTTAGAGTACCTCACTTGTGCTCATTTGGGTCTATAATTGCTTAATATGCTACTATTTGCTTAGCCATACCTAGAACCATGTAAATAATCATTCTCATCATTTTACAAATGAAAATTTGGGCATTATTTTATTTCTGGACAGAAGTGAAAATGTTAATTATTTGTGAACTAAAATGATGATTAAATGGTTTTAGACTTGGGCGGCAAGTGGTGTGCATATGGCGAGGTAGTTGCACACCTATCGGGGGAGTGTCCGTCTGAGTCGATTAATGACTAAACTTTGTGTCACCAATTAACATTAACCATACATCCACATGTGCTATTTATGGGGTTGTCTTAGCTAATTAAGTTATTTAATGACTAGCCTTTGATATCGTAGGATGATTTAATCTTAGCGATGATTCAGAGGAGCTACCTATTTGCCTGCTAAGGGTAGTTTTAGGCATCTAAGCTTGTCCAATACCGACTCATGCAATCTAGGATGGATTTTTCTTGTCAGTACATTAATTCGTACTGACTCTTGCAATGATATGTCTAGTTTTATTTTGCAGGTGATAGACTTAGTTTAGATTGATTGTTCGGGACTGTTGCTTGTTCAGGATTGGATTCTAATAGGGGTTTACCCCTAGTCAGCTAGCCTGTGGATTAGGTAGCCAACCTTTCGTGAATCTCTAATTATTTGACCGGTCGGCTTATGTATAATGAAAATAGTTGTAATCTGAATTTTATTCTTTGTTTGAACTTTATTCATCTTTATCATTGCTTTAGATGAAAGTACTAGACTAGTCCTCATCATGGGAAATAGTCTAACATGATTATGAGTTTAGAGCATTTGAGATAATTGATGAGTTAGCATTTGAGTCAAGTCTCCTAGGATATGTAACACGTCTGGTCGCTGCCTTCATGTGCTTTGACGGTCATGTCTCAAGCTGAAGTTGACTGTGATGCTTCTCTCATCAAATATCTCCATTGCTCTCTACTCGACGTTTAAGGTTTTATATTGTGTTTGCTATTTCCCTTATCAGGGCAGCGACGAGGTTGGAAGGTTACTGCTTTATTTGGGTTTTTATTGAGACCCCATCCAACTAAATAGTTCGAGTTGTCATTCCTTTTAGCATATACAGGGTGCATGATGGCACTTAGCCGATTCGTTTCCCGATTGGGGGAGCGTGGCAAGCCTTTCTTTAAATTGCTGAAAAAAGTTGATAATTTCCAATGGAGACCCGAGGTTCAATGGGTTTTTGAGAACTTCAAGCAATTTCTCACAACACTGTTGATGGTCCTTAAATACCAAATCCGACCGTTAATCCATGCATAAAAGCAAATGAAATAAAACATCAAACCTAGTGCTAGGATTTATTACTAACCATTTCCACAAGTATTGGTAAATATTTGTATGCAAGTTAATTATGGATTAAAATCACTCGCCATGCAACGAATACACCTCCTGAAGGGTTACGCGGAGGCTACGCTAGCCGAAAACAAAAACTTTTACCGCGCAAACCAGGAACACTTGCAAGTAAGGGGCCGATAGATCGTTACCGATTGGAGTAGAGTGCAGCGGAATAACCAATCAGGGCAATCCGATCCGAACAGTGTAGCCGATTCCGGAGACAGCCGATTCGCCAATCAGCCGATTCGAGTCGTCCGGCCGCGTTCTCACGCCTCGCTCCGATGCGCCCGACCGCAGCCCGATCAAGAGCGCGCAACGTAGCAGCGCCTCTACCGGTATCCACACGTCCGGGGACAGAACGCCGTACACCCGTGTGCTAGCACGCGATGCAAGGCTAGGGTTTGGCTCGAAAGTGGGGACGGTTTCCGTGGAGATTGATCTCGGCGACTTCGTTGCACGCGATGCAATTGACGTCCCACGGCTCTCCACCCCTCCCTCCTTTATATAGAGTTGGCCGACGGGACTAGTGGCCGATTAGGACTCTATTTTGAATCGGATCTCATCCGTATCTCATAGAGTTGGCCGCCCCACACGTCGTAAGCCCATAGGACTCTATCCGATCGGATCCCTATCCGATCGAGCCGTATCCGAGTCCAACTCGAATATCTATTCTATCCCCTTAAGCGTGCGACCCGTAGGTTCAGGTATACTCGGTTTCGGCTATAGTCTAACTTAGCCGATCGTCGCTCGAGTCCAACTCAGCCGACTGTCAATAGCGGCGCCTAGCAGCACATATTGACACCATAGTATACAAGAATATAATATCGGCTCGAACCTGTAATGTGTACACAAATCCCTTTGCCTCACGATACCGTTAAGCTATAGGCAAGATGTGTGCCATCCCTTCAATAGCTTAACCATTCACTCGAACCGTATTGGATTATCCGTCCGTTGATTGACTCCTCAATCAACTTAGCATGGCCATGCATTTTCATAATCCATTACCTCGAGGGGCCCTGAGATATCTCTCCAAAGGAGGGGCAAATTCCATCTTGATCACTCACATCCCACTCCATGTTTCATAGCAAACCCAAAAACTACCTTTATAACTACCCGATTACGGAATAGCGTTTGGTAGTCCCAAAGTAGGCTACTACACATGTTGGAATCCATGGTGATCTCAGGTCTAAGGACTTTGTACCAACACTACCCGAGACCAACTAATGGCACATTAATTCTGTAGTGTCTCATGGTGGGTCTATCCAACAATGTGTTCTCCAACACATATGTCCATGTTTATTGATTTGGTATCTCCATACCCATGATCTATGAGACATGATCATCAATCAATAAACATGCCGATCTTAGAATCATATTTGTTCCAACAATATGACATATGATCGAGGATCGTTTAGAAATAGATTCATACATATAGAGTCTCATAAATAAGTCACGTACTTATTGATCAATACAAGATGTCTATTTCATGGAACTGAATAACACTTTATTCATTTATACATAAACATTGACGTGATATCCAACATCTCCATGTTGCCTCTAGGGCATATCACTAACAATCTCCCACTTGCACTAGAGTCAATCATGTAAGTATCTAATACCCATTGCTCTTGTGTGCGCCTCATGCTTCGCGAGGGAGAGGTTTTGTCGCGGATCGGCTATGTTGAGATCCGTGTGCACTTTGCATATCTTGACATCACTCTCGTCCACTATCTCGCGGATGAGATGATATCGCCGAAGTATGTGTTTGGACTTCGATGTGACCTCGGCTCCTTGGCTTGCGCAATGGCTCCACTATTATCACAATAGAGAGACATTGGACCAGTCGTACTAGTCATCACACCAAGCTCGAAACGAATTTCTTGATCCAAACAGCCTCCTTTGCAGCTTCCGAAGCAGCAATGTACTCGGCCTCCGTTGTAGAATCAGCAAAGTATCCCGCTTGGAACTCTTCCACTGACGCGCCTCCGTTCGGGCGAACACGAACCCGCATTGCGATCTATAATCATCCTTGTCTGTTTGGAAGCTAGCATCGGTGTAACCACTTACAACGAGCTCTTCTTCACCTCCATAGACTAGGAACATATCCTTAGTTCTTCTCAAGTACTTAAGGATATTCTTTACGGCAGTCCAGTGACCTTCACCTGGATCGCGATATCTGCTCGTAGCACTCAAAGCGTACGAGACATGCGGGCGTGTACAAAGCATGGCATACATGATGGATCCAATTGCCGAAGCATATGGAACCATACCCATCTTATTCCGCTCATCATGTGTCCGAGGACACCGATTCTTGCTAAGATTAATGCCATGTGACATGGGCAAGAAACCTTTCTTGGAATCATGCATGTTGAACCTTTTCAACACCTTGTCAATGTATGTACTTTGGCTTAATCCAATTAGCCTCTTGGATCTATCTCTATAGATCCGAATGCTAATATATATGTGCCTCCCTAAGTCTTTCATGGAAAAACTATTTTTCAATGAAGACTTGACGGATTCTAGCATAGGGATATCATTTCCAATTAGTAATATGTCATCTACATATAAGATTAGAAATACAATTGCGCTCCCACTGACCTTTTTGTAAACACAGGCCTCTTCTTCATTTTTGATGAAACCAAACCCTTTGATTACTTCATCAAAACGAATATTCCAACTCCGAGATGCTTGCTTCAATCCATAAATGGACTTCGTAGCTTGCATATCTTTCCAGCGATTCTGGATCGACAAAACCCCGAGGTTGCATCATGTATACATCCTCGCTTAGGTTTCCATTCAGGAAAGCCGTTTTGACATCCATCCGCCATATCTCATAATCGAAATATGCAGCAATCGCTAGGATAATCCGAATAGATTTAAGCATTGCGACGGGCGAGAAGGTTTCATCATAATCAACTCCTTGAATCTGTTTAAAACCTTTCGCCACCAATCGCGCCTTATAGATGTGAACATTTCCATCCATATCGGCCTTTTCTTAAAAACCCATTTACACTCAATGGTTTTGACACCATCAGTGGATCAACCAAGTTCCAAACTTGATTGTCGTACATGGATTCTATTTCGGATTTCATGGCTCCAAGCCACTTGTTGGAATCGGGTCCCACCATCGCTTCCTCATAGGTCTTAGGCTCATCGTTGTCTAACAACAATATATCACGTTGTTCCGCACTGTGTACTGTCGGTGCACGACGTGATCTTTCGACCTCCGTGGGGCTGGTGTATCTACAACTGGTGGCGCAACACTTTGCACCTCCTGTTGTGGTTCGTGGTCGCTGAAACATTTTCTCGGTGTTTCTTGAACTTCTTCAAGATGCACCCTGCTCCCACTAACCCTTCTTGAAAGAAACTCTTTCTCCAAGAAGACACCGTGTCTGGCGACAAACACTTTGCCTTGTTCCCGATTATAAAAGTAATATCCCTTAGTTTCCTTAGGATATCCCACAAAGAAGCACTTGTCGATTTGGGTGTGAGCTTGTCGATCCGTAAACGTTTTACATAAGCTTGCATCCCCATATTTTGAGAAAAGACAAACTAGGGGGTTGCCCTGTCCATATCTCATATGGTGTCTTTTCAACGACTTAGATGGAACTCTATTTAGTGTGAGCGAAATTTGTTTCAAGAGCATATCCCGAAAGATAACGGAAGATCACTTTGGCTCATCATCGACCGCACCATGTCCAACAAGGTGCGATTTCTCCGTTCGGACACTCCGTTCCATTGTGGAGTTCCTGGCGGAGTTAACGTGGAACAATTCCACAATCTTTCGATGATTACCAAACTCTTGGCTCAAGTATTCCCTCCACGATCCGATCGTAGAAACTTGATTGTTTTCCCTAAATGATTCGTACTTCATTCGGAATTCTTTGAACTTTTCAAAGGATTCGGACTTATGCCTCATCAAGTAGATATAACCATATCTACTAAAGTCATCGGTAAAGGTAATGAAGTATCGATAACCACCTCGCCGTTGAGCTCATTGGTCCACATACATCGGTATGTACGAGTGCCAACAAGTCACTTGCTCTTTCACCGTGTCCCGTGAAAGGTGCTTTTGTCATCTTACCAAGTAAACAAGACTCACATGTCTCAAATGATTCAAAATCAAAAGAGTGAAGCAATCCATCCTTATGGAGCTTCTCCATGCGTTTCTTATTTATATGGCCTAAGCGACAATGCCGGATAAACGTGGGGTTTATATCATTAGAGAGTTGTCTTTCGTATTAATGTTATAGATGGGAGACGCTTCAAGATTCAAAACGTATAATCCATTCACCAATGGAGCATGAAAATAGAACATATCTCGAGATATATTGAACAACCATCGTTCATTGATCTAAAATCATATCCTTCCGCTTGCAAACATGAAGCGGAAATAACGTTTTGACATAGTGTTGGAACACAATAACAATTATTCAATTCCAAAACTAATCCCGAAGGTAGATGAAGTGGTATCGTGCCAAAGAATCGTAGCAACGCTTGCTCCATTGCCGACGCGCAGTTCACCTCGCCCCTTCTCAATCCTCTACTTCTTCTCATTCCCCGCAACGACTTGCAAATATGAGCTACCGATCCGGTATCAAATACCCAAGAGTCGTAGGTGAAGTAGCGAGATTAATGTCTATAACATTAATACCGAAGCGAAGTCGTACTTTGCTTCTTCTTGAGATCCTCCATGTACTTCTTGCAGTTCCTTTTCAGTGGCTGTCTCCTTGCAAGAGAAGCAAACGGCATCCGATGCCGCCGACCCCTTCTTGCCCTTCTTTGCATTGGAGGCACTCGCGATCTCATCGGGAGTTAACTTCCTCTTGGTGCAAAGTTTCTTGACAGTGGTTTGCGCTTTGCCTTCTGCATCATCATCACATGATGACCGTTTTTCCGGATACTCTCCTCACTGTCTTTAGCATCCCATGCAATTCAGCCAAGGTTCTATCCATATTGTTCATGTGATAGTTTAATATGAATGGCTCGAAGCTCGGAGGGAGCGCGAAGAATCACATCGAGTAGCCAACTCTTGGCTAAGGGGAAAACCCAGTTTTCCAGACTCTCAATGTAGCCAATCATCTTTATCACATGCGGACGACGGATTCCCTCAACAAGCTCGCACGCAAACAAGGACTTTGAGGTGTTGAACCTCTCGGCCCGAGCTTGGTTCTCAAACATGCCACGCAGTCCCCGAATAATAGTGTGAGCATCGTTGCTCTCATATTGCTTCGAAGCTCGGGGACATTGTAGCAAGCATGAGACAGCTTATATCTAGGGCATCATTAGTGTGCTTCTCATAAGCCCTCCGTGCGTTGCGGTAGCATTAGTTGGCAAATCCTCGGGATAGGGTACTTCAAGAACGTACTCCTTACGCTCTTGCTTGAGAACAATTCTCGGTTGCGATACCAATCCATAAAGTTTGTTCCATTTAATTTTTCCTTTTCGAGAATAGATCGCAAATTAAAGGTACTGGGTGTAGTATTAGCCGCCATTTATTCTACAAAGAAAAAGCAAAGTTTAGCACAATGTTTATGCTATGTCTATTGTTAAACAATTTAACATAAGACTCCCATTACGTATTTTCCACCTTCCCTCTAGGTTACGTATTGGGTCAAGATCCACATGTTAATTAATTTTCTAGTGAGCTTTGGCATCACCGCTAGAAAATTAGTAACATCGGTAAGCAACACCTTGCTAATCACATCTCTATGTGACTCTTGTTGTTGGTGTGGCATCTCCATGCCCGGCGCCAACCTATGCCCCAAGGCCCAAAACTGTTTTGATAGCCTTGTTAAGTAAACCAAATGCTCCCCGCATGTATATGTCCGACATATACCCCTCGTGTTATGATAGAGAATGGCACTCTGCTTTGCGAGACCCACCATTGACGAGCATAACGGTGACGGGTGCAACATTTGGAAGGGCATCATTACTACTTAATTTTGAGAGGGATGCTATCCTATCAAACATATCACATATGAAAGCAAGAAGAATAGCATATAATGAAATAGTATGGCCCCCTTCACATGGTGATCTCCATCTCCATGTCGGCGCCGAGGATCTCCATCTTCGGCACCATCTTCCAAGTGTCGAATGCTTGATATCTTCAAACTAAGCTACTACTATAGAAGCTCTAATTGAAGATTACATCGACTCGCAGTCGTGAAAGAATATTACAAGCATTGCACGTATGAAAGAATATTACAGGATTGCACATATGAAAGAATATTACATGCATCACATGCATCTCATACATACAATAGGGCCATACCATCTCAAAGCATTCTCTCGCAAAAACAAGTTAGACGTAGAAACGTTTTCTACCTATCGCAGAGATACGGCATCGAGACGGCCGGAACACCACACGAAATTCATAGATCCAATCTATGAAATCGCTTATGGAAACCATATCGGCATAATCATATTATGTCGTCCCGATACACTATCAAGGGAGATGGTTTGCGTAGGCGCGAGGCAGCAACAAAGTCGGACTACGAGATAGCTTCGGTATAATCACATTATACCGTTCCGATACACTATCAAGGAACGCTATCTCGAACCCAACTCAAACCGAGTTATTTGGAAATTGCTTCGACGTAATCACATTACGTCGTTCCGATACACTATCAAGGAACACAATTACCATCTACTCTCCTCAACAGATCCCGTAAAACCGATTGATCTAATCAACCCGTGCGCAAAACTTGTTCCGGATCCAATCTAAAACCCGAACTAAGCAACCCGGCTCGATACCACCGAAGGGTTACGCGGAGGCTACGCTAGCCGAAAACAAAAACTTTTACCGCGCAAACCAGGAACACTTGCAAGTAAGGGGCCGATAGATCGTTACCGATTGGAGTAGAGTGCGGCGGAATAACCAATCGGGGCAATCCGATCCGAAGCAGTGTAGCCGATTCCCGGAGACGGCCGATTCGCCAATCGCCCGATTCGAGTCGTCCGCCGCGTTCTCACGCCTCGCTCCGATGCGCCCGACCGCGGCCGATCAAGAGCGCGCAACGTAGCGGCGCCTCTACCGGTATCCACACGTCCGGGGACGAACGCCGTACACCCGTGTGCTAGCACGCGATGCAAGGCTAGGGTTTGGCTCGAAAGTGGGGACGGTTTCCGTGGAGATTGATCTCGGCGACTTCGTTGCACGCGATGCAATTGACGTCCCATGACTCTCCACCCCTCCCTCCTTTATATAGAGTTGGCCGACTGGGACTAGTGGCCGATTAGGACTCTATTTTGAATCGGATCTCATCCGTATCTCATAGAGTTGGCCGCCCACACGTCGTAAGCCCATAGGACTCTATCCGATCGGATCCCTATCCGATCGAGCCGTATCCGAGTCCAACTCGAATATCTATTCTATCCCCTTAAGCGTGCGACCACGTAGGTTCAGGTATACTCGGTTTCGGCTATAGTCTAACTTAGCCGATCGTCGGCTCGAGTCCAACTCAGCCGACACTGTCAACAGCGGCGCCTAGCAAGCACATATTGACACCATAGTATACAAGAATATAATATCGGCTCGAACCTGTAATGTGTACACAAATCCCTTTGCCTCACGATACCGTTAAGCTATAGGCAAGATGTGTGCCATCCCTTCAATAGCTTAACCATTCACTCGAACCGTATTGGATTATCGTCCGTTGATTGACTCCTCAATCAACTTAGCATGGCCATGCATTTTCATAATCCATTACCTCGAGGGGCCCAGAGATATCTCTCCAAAGGAGGGGCAAATTCCATCTTGATCACTCACATCCCACTCCATGTTTCATAGCAAACCCAAAAACTACCTTTATAACTACCCGTTACGGAATAGCGTTTGGTAGTCCCAAAGTAGGCTACTACACATGTTGGAATCCATGGTGATCTCAGGTCTAAGGACTTTGTACCAACACTACCTGAGACCAACTAATGGCACATTAATTCTGTAGTGTCTCATGGTGGGTCTATCCAACAATGTGTTCTCCAACACATATGTCCATGTTTATTGATTTGGTATCTCCATACCCATGATCTATGAGACATGATCATCAATCAATAAACATGCCGATCTTAGAATCATATTTGTTCCAACAATATGACATATGATCAGGGATCGTTTAGAAATAGATTCATACATATAGAGTCTCATAAATAAGTCACGTACTTATTGATCAATACAAGATGTCTATTTCATGGAACTGAATAACACTTTATTCATTTATACATAAACATTGACGTGATATCCAACATCTCCATGTTGCCTCTAGGGCATATCACTAACACCTCCGACCAATCAGACGTGAGTACACAGATTAGAAGGTCCACAAACCAAAGCAAACTCCTCCTATGCTAGCTTCGCCAATGCCAGAGGAGCCATTTTTATTGTATGTTTTGGCTACACCACAGGTGATCAATACTATTCTGGTAGTAAACCGTGAAGAGGAAGGACATATTCAAAAGGTGCAGACACACATACTTTCCGTTAGTGATGTTATGTCCGAGTGGAAGGTTCGATGCAAACTCAGAAGTTGCTATATGTGGTGCTGATCACGGCTAGAAAGTTCACACTATTTTCTGTAGGATCGAATACCCAAAACTAAGCCAACAAGAGGGGGGTGAATAGTTGGTACACCCAAAAACCAAACTTTTACCAGAAATAAAAGTTACCCTCGAATTCGATGTAGACCAGTCTGACCGGAGTTCCTGCGTCGGTCTAACCACCTGTATGCTTCGGTCTGACCGGTGATGTAGCATCGGTCTGACCGCCAGACATAGCTGATCTGCCTTCAACCAAGCGCCAGTCTGACCGCTGTGATTCAAACAGTCTGACCGATGAGAAGCCGTCGGTCTAACTGCAGGTATTCCTCCGGTTGGACCGCCACACCCGAGAAAACACAAATTGAAGAACTCTCAAAGTAGATTGAAAATATATTACTTCTCTCTATGTTGACAAAGTGCAACAATAGCACTCTTCACAAAATTTCGACAAAAAAACTCAAAACCCTAACTTTCTAACAACTCAACTCTCTCTAAAACTCATACTGGGAAGCCGCACCTTCTCTCTCTATTTATACATGAGGTAGGCAGCCTAAAACCACGAATCCAACTCATACAAGAAGTCCTAATCCACTAGGAAACCTTCCCGTACAAGAAACGAACATTACATATTCCAATTCTCACAATTTTGAACTCCTTCCAAAATTATAACTCCGCATCCAATACGCACACAATATCTCCATCGTATGCCATATGGAAACTTCACCAACCACGTGCATCCATCTCTAGCCTATGTTTCCCGCAAGATCTCTCTCACACGTCACCATATCTCTAAGTTGACTCCAAATCTATCACCGGCAATACTCTCCCAAGGCGTAAAGATTACCTACACATGAATTAAACAAAGAAATCATATCCGAGCACAAGCTATCTCCAACTTGACTCATTGTTTGCACACAACAATATTCATACGCATAGAAACACGAAATAATCACGGATATCCAAAGAAACTACCCGAAACCAAAACCAACAAGAAATTGATCTGGAATCGGACTGAGTCGGTTAGTATGACCGACAAAGCACAAGCCCGATCTCCGATCGCACAAAGACCTCCTGCCTCGACCTGGCGGCAAGACATGCCCTGGCCCGATCGGACCACGAAACAACAAACCACCGTTCACCGTCTAAAATCCAATCATCTCCAAAACCACTTCCCCAATAATATCCAAATATCAAAACCAATAATCGCAGATGCCAATTGTTCATCACCGTAGAAGAATCAAACACACTTTGATTTTACAGTCTCCCCCTTGATGAACACATTGGCAAACCAATTAAAAATATTTTGTTTTGGTGTTTGTAAAATTAAAAAACAAAAATGGTAAAAACCATCGGAGTGCTAAAAAATTCAAAGAAAATTTTTCCCCCTTTTAAAAGAAAGAATATCCCTTGAAAATGAAAAACTTGCAGTTTTTAACTCTTCTCCCCATTTTGACAATGATTTCATCAAGGATAAGAATTATGTACATCAATATTCAAGAGCTTACTATCATACCAATAGCAAGTCATGTCATGTGTTGCAATAATAAGAAGATAAACCCATCAATTATATAGCAAATATGCATTAGAGTATAATCATGGACCAAAGATTGTACAAGTAGGATTAATAATGCAATCAAAATTCATGGATTCAAACGATTTATAATGCAACATCTTCACAAGCACATAGGTTAAAAAATAAACTCAATCATATATACCTATTGCAACCATTACTTTTTCTCAAATTCACTTTTTGCACAAAACAATCAAGGGAATTTTTTCTCATACTTATTTGAGCCAGGTTTTGCTCATATTTTGCTCTCAATTATTCTGGGTACGTCCTTGTCGTCAAGACTGTTTTCAAGGATTCGACACTCATTATTTTTGCTCACATCGAATACGTCCTTGTCGTCAAGACTATTTCCAAGGATTCGGTATTCTTTTTTTCTCTCATAGATAATTTTTATTCTCTTGCACAATGAGAATTTTAAAACAATTTGAGGAATAACAATTCAACACAACATATATAAAAGCATTTACAATCCAATCTATGCACTAGTATCAACATTGCATATTTCATTAATTCAAGTAAATTAAAGTGTCATGCATCATATCACTTAAAAGTAAAATCTAGGCCTCATAAAAAGACTAGAATACATACAAGCTATGCTAGTGACAAATAAACCTTCATAGTATTGCTAGCATACACATGGAAATACTATATGTATCAACAAAGCTCTCTTTTTTAATTTACTTCAATCAAAAACTGCTTGATAAACCAAGAGCACAAAACTGCCCCTTAAACCATGCCAAAAGGATGAATAATTCCCAACTCTCCACGAAGAAAAGCAAAGCGAGATGAATCCAATGGTTTAGTAAAAATATCTGCAAGTTGCAACTTAGTATCCAAAAATTTTAATTCAACATCTCCCTTCTCAACATGATCCCTCAAAAAGTGAAAGTGAATGTGAATGTGCTTTGTGCGTGAGTGTTGTACAGGATTCTTAGCAATGTTAATAGCACTTGTATTGTCACAATAAAGAGGAACCTTCTCAAAAGTAAGTCCATGATCTTTCAAAGTTAAAATAAGCCAAAGAATCTAAGAACAACACCTAGTAGCAGTAACATATTCTGATTCAGTAGTTGATTGAGCTACACTAGATTGTTTCCTAGAAGACCATGCAATTAATGATGTACCAAGAAAATGACATGTTCCACTAGTACTTTTCCTATCAATTCTATAACCTGCAAAATCAGCATCAGAATAACCACTTAAGCATATCGAAGATGAATTAGAATACCAAATTCCAAACTCAAGTATATGATTCAAATATCTCATTATTCTCTTGACCGCTTGACGATGTGAAGTACGAGAAGAAGCTTGAAAGCGTGCACACAAACACACAGCAAATTGTATGTCTGGCCTAGAAGCAGCTAGAGACAACAAAGATCCAATCATACTTCTATACTCTTTTTGATCCATAGCTTCACCATCTTCATCAGGATCCAACACAGCAGTAGACCCAATAGGTGTAGAAATTGGCTTGCTATTGTCCATCTTGAAACGTCTCAAAAGATCCTTGGTATACTTCGTTGGATGCACAAACGTACCTTGAGGTGTTTGCTTAATTTGCAATCCCAAAAAGCACGACAACTCACCCATCATGCTCTTCTCAAATTCCCTGCGCATAGTCTCAACAAACTCTATAACCAAAGCATGAGTTGAACAACCAAAGATGATATCATCCACATAAATCTGAACAAAAAGTTGATTTTCACCATGCTTAAGAACAAAAAGTGTTTTATCAATCTTTCCCATTTGAAAACCTTTTGCAAGCAAAAAGTTCTTAAGCCTGTCATACCATGCTCTAGGTGCTTGTTTCAAACCATACAAAGCTTTAGACAATTTAAAAACATGATTGGAAAAATCAGAATTTTCAAAATCCGGTGGTTGTTTAACATAAACTTCCTCATGTATATAGCCATTTAGAAAAGCACTTTTAACATCCATTTGATACAATTTAAAACCTTTTGAAGCAGCAAAAGCTAACAAAAGTCTAACTGCCTCAATCCTAGCCATAGGAGCAAAAGTTTCATCAAAATCCAAACCCTCCACGTGAGTAAAGCCTTGAGCAACAAGTCTAGCTTTATTCCTAACAATTAAACCATCTTCATTTTGTTTATTTTTGAAAACCCACTTGGTTCCAATAATGTTATGTCCTGAAGGTGGTTCCACTAAAGTCCAAACTTTATTTCTCTCAAAATGTTCAAGTTCTTCATGCATGGCGTTAATCCATGATTCATCAGTTAGTCCATGAGTAACATCTTAGGGTTCAAAAGAAGCAACAAATGCAGAATTTGTGCAAACATCATGAGAAGTTACCTTTGACCTTGTAGTCCGCTCACCTATATTACTGATTATTTGTTCCGGTGGATGATGTCATTGAATGTGCAAAGGAGCAACAACTTTTGAGGTTGACTCATGTTCTATACCTTCACTGGTTGTAGCTTCTGAAGAGCCACCTTGATCAGCATTGACAAAACCCGACGTGGACGGCCCCTGCCGATCTGACCGGACTTCCTGCCGGTCTGACCATGCGTCCTGTGTCGGTGGCGGGCATCGGGCGGTCTGATCGGCCAGGTCAACCTCGTCATCGTCGTCGTCGCTTTTGTCCTCAAAAATATGACCATCCTCCCCCTCAATCTGTGATAATGTACCTACAAGTTCTGGTCTAATACCTAGACTAGCCTCATCAAAAGTGACTTCACAAGTCTCAACAATTTTGTTAGTTTCCAAAACAAGTACACGATAGCCATGAGAATGTGCGGGGTAACCAAGAAACAATCCATCAGTAGAACGTGCCTCATATTTATCCAAATTTCCAGATTTCAACAAAGCACTTGCAACCAAAAACACGCAAATGTAAAACTTTGGGTTGATGTCCAAATCGAAACTCATAAGGCGTTTTTCCAAGTTTTGATCTCAAAAAAACACGATTGGAAACATAACATGCAGTGTTAATAGCTTCGGCCCAAAATTTTCTAAGAGTGTGATACTCATCAAGCATTGTTCTAGCCATTTTTCAACTAAGGAGCGATTTTTCCTTTCAACAACACCGTTTTGTTGTGGAACATGAGTAGAAGAAAATTGATCTTCAAGACCTTTTTCGTTGCAAAATTGTTCAAAAGAAGCATTCTTAAATTCACCTCCATTATCACTTCTAATTCTCTTCAAAGAACCAGGAATTTCACAATTCAATCTAAGATACAACTCCGAAAGTGTCCAAAAGCCTCATCCTTAGTTGCCATAAAGAAAACCCAAGAATATCGAGAAAAATCGTCAACAACTACCAACACATACCACTTTCCTCTAACGGATTGCACTCTAGCTGGACCAATAGTGTCCATATGTAAGAGTTGTCCCGATGCATCCGTCATCACGAAATAATAAGAGTATGTGAAGAAGCAACCATCTTACCATGACGACACGGTGTACAAACCAAATCAAGATCTTTCTTAAGTTTAGGCAAACCATGAACAAAATCCAAATCACTAAGCCTAGTGAGATGATCAAAACGAACATGTCCAAGTCTGCGATGCCAAAACATCAAATCTTTGTTGAATTTTGCAACCAAACACGTTACAACAGGTGAAACAGGATTTCAAAAATCAGCTTTAAACACTCTTCCATAGCGAGAAATATTCAACACAGAATCACCACAAGAATCAAATATTTTACTTCCAGTTTTCTTAAAGTGAACCTCAAAATTCTCATCAACAATTTGTGAAACTAAAAGCAAATTATACTTTAAATTCTCAACCAAAGCTACTTCTTTCAATTCAAACTTGTCACTTACCTTGACGGATCCATTAGCAAGAACGACACTTATAGAAGCATCACCAAAGATAATTGATTTAGTCTTGGATGCCAAATTGAGGGAGGAGAACCAATTTTTATCACCGGCCATGTGCCATGAACAACCGGAATCCACAATCCACACGTTCTCCTTCCTTGCCACCAAAGCCTACACACAAGAGGATGTCGAAGCGTCAGTACTGGGGTTAGATAAAAGAAATTTAGGAACCCAGTACTAAGACACACGACCAGTAGATCCAATAGGCATATATCCACGTGCAAAAATAGTTTTAGAATTTTCAGAAAAATTCCTCTCCACACGTTCTCCTTCCTTGCCACCAAAGCCTACACACAAGAGGATGTCGAAGCATCAAAACTGGGGTTAGATAAAAGAAATTTAGGAATCCAGTACTGAGACACATGACCAGTAGATCCAATAGGCATATATCCACGTGCAAAAATAGTTTTAGAATCTACAGAAAAATTCCTCCGAGACCAGTCTGACCGATGTTGTACGCTTCCTAATCGGACGGTCGACCGTAGTACGGCCGGTCGACCGCGGGCGGCTCGACCGCGGGCGGTCGACCGCCTGCTCTGTCGGTCTCACCGAGTGCCAGAGCCCGGTCTGACCGAGAGACCCACTGCGGTCTAACCGGTCTTCCCGAGGGAAAATCAGATTTTATCCACTTTAATTTTGCAAAAACAATTTCTCTTTCTCCTTTTTGTTTACATGCTAATCTGAAACAAAAACCAACAAGATGACCATCTTTACCACAAAAGGGGAACAAGTATATTTCTCCCTAGTAGTTGATGATTTTGAAATATTAGTTTTAGTTTCTTTTAATGTGGCAGAAAGATAGGGCATAATTCCAGCAGATTTAAAAAATATTTTCACATCATTAGGTTTTGTCAAAATTTCACCATGTTTAGTCGTATTCAAAACATTGGGTGGATTTTTGGTGAAATAATCATGAGCATTAAAACCTATACCCCTATTGTAGCTAGTCATTTTAGATTGATCCAAAATCATGTTAAGTTGTTTCTTACCATCAGAAAATCTTTGCAAAGAACTTTTCAAACAAGAAACCTCTTTTTCCAAATTTACACAATTTTCACAATCTACAAGACAGCTTTATTTTTACAATATTTGGAGCAAGAAGATACTTCATCTTGTTTAACAATTTCCTCCATATGCTTAACACGAGCCAAAGCATCCTTTAGTTTCATCTCATTAGCATCACATATTAAACAAGGTTTGGTATCCAAATCATGTGAACTATTGATATCTCTAATTTTTGAAATCTCAAGCATTAAAACCTCACAATTTTTGCACTCATCATCGTTAGGGATAAGAAATTTTAACCTAGCAATTTCAGCATTTAGAGATTCAATTATAAATTCTTGTTTTTTATACATCTTCTCACACTTTTTATTTTTTGCACTTAAAACAAGAATAGCTTCCTCAAGAGAGCTCACCTCATTGTCCTCATCTTCAGAATCTGATTCACCATGTGTCATGAAACAAACACCGGAGATGTTCTTGTCCTTCTCCTTATCTTCATCCCTATCAGAATCTATGTCGCTTAATGGCTCAAAAGCGACATAAACTTTACTCAACACCTTCCTCACCACCTCCTTGGAGTTCTTTCCTTTCAGGTTGTCATCCTTGATATTCTCTCCACCTTTGTCTTCCTTCTTGCCTCTCCCAAGCTTAGGACAATGTGAACGAATGTGATCTAGAGCACCACATTCAAAGCAACGAGTTGGTCCACCTCTTTTCCTGTACCTGACATTATTCATAGCTCGAGAAATCTTGTTAGAAGCCAAAGCCAAGTCCTCCTCCTTGAATTGTTCGAGTTGTTCATCGAACATGTCATTAATCAAAGCAAGAGCAGTTGGAGTCAAGAAAGAAGCAACAACATCCGAGGAAGTTGAAGAAGAAACCAAAGCACTAGACATAGAATTAATTTTTTGAGAAAGAATATTCATCTCATGAGTTTTGAGTTTTGTGTAAAGTGAATCCAAAGTCAGAGTAGACATATCAACAGACTCCTGAATAGAAGTAACTTTCATCTCCCAAATAGACATATCAAGACCATTCAAAAAGTGGCGAGAAACCTCAGATTGCGAATAATTTGTATAGGCACAATCAACAGATCTAAGATTACTCAAAATTTTGTTAAATCTACCAAGATAATCTTCCAAAGCTTCTGCAGGTTTCATCTGAAATTTTATGTACTCCTTTTTGAAAAGATCTCGACGAAGTTCTTTAATGTTATTAGTTCTTGATGAAAGTTTCTCAAGCCAATCCAAATCTCATTGGCGGTATTAAGATGTGATAGACGATCAAAATCCGAACGAGAAATCCCATTCAACAAAATATTACAAGCTTTGCAATTGTTATTAAACTCAGTTTTCAAAGCCTCAGTATCAATAACTTCAGGAATCTCATAAGGAAGAGCAACCTTTTGCCAAACATCATAACCTTGAGCCATAATATAAAACTACATCTTACTACACCAATAAGCAAAATCCGTACCATCGAAAACATGTGGCTTAGATGAAAATTAATCAGCCATGGCTTAAAACTCTAGATCGGTAAAAATCCAAAGAAGAAAACAAGGCTTTGATACCACTTGTAGGATCGAATACCCAAAACTAAGCCAACCAGAGGGGGTGAATGGTTGGTACAACCAAAAACCAAACTTTTAGCGGAAATAAAAGTTACCCTTGAATTTTGATGTAGATCGGTCTGACCGGAGTTGTTGCGTCGGTCTGACCGCCTCTATGCCTCCGGTCTTACCGGTGATGTAGCTCCGGTCTGATCGCCGGACGTAGCCGATCTGCCTTCAACCGAGCGCCAGTCTGACCGCCGTGATTCAAACGGTCTGACCGTTGAGAAGGCGTCGGTCTAACCGCAGGTATTCCTTCAGTTGGACCGCCACACCCAAGAAAACTCAAACTGAAGAACTCTCAAAGTAGATTGAAAATATATTACTTCTCTCTGTGTTTACAAAGTGCAACAACAAACTCTTCACAAAATTTTGACAAAAAACTCGAAACCCTAACTTTCTCGCAACTCAACTCTCTCTAAAGCTCATACCAGGAAGCCACATCTTTCCTCTCTATTTATACATGAGATAGGCAGCCTAAAGCCACGAATCCAACTCATACAAGAAGTCTTAATCCACTAGGGAACCTTCCCGTACAAGAAACGAACATTACATATTCCAATTCTCACAATTTTGAACTCCTCCCAAAATTATAACTCCACATCCCATACGCACACAATATCTCCATCGTATGCATATGGAAACTTCACCAACCACGTGCATCAATCTCTAGCTTAAGTATCCCGCATGATCTCTCTCAGACGTCACTTTATCTCCAAGTTGACTCAAATCTATCACCAGCAATACTCTCCCGAGGCATAAAGATTACCTACACATGAATTAAACAAAGAAACCTTATCCGAGCATAAGCTATCTCCAACTTGACTCATTGTTAGCACACAACAATATTCATACACATAAAAACATGAAATAATCATGGATATCCAAAGAAACTACCCAAAAACGAAACCAACAAGAAATCGATCTGGAATCGGACTGAGTCGGTCAGTCTGACCAGCAGCACAAGCCCGGTCTGACCGCACAAAGACCTCCAGTCTGACCGGTAGCACATGCTTGGTCTGACCGGACCACGAAACAACAAACCACTGTTCACCGTCTAAAAATCCAATCATCTCCAAAACCACTTCGCTAATAATCTTCAAATATCAAAACCAATAATCACATATGCCAATTGTTCATCACCATAGAAGAATCAAACACACTTTAATTTTACAACCGTGAGGCACTAGGAGAAAAGCCGATTGGGCTTTGGAATTGATGGCTTTGGATATCACGCTCAAGGTGTGCATAATGATAAAGTCTCAAGCACTAGCTGATTTTGTTGTCAAGTGGACAGAAGTCCAAGTTGAAAAATCTGCAATGGATCCAGAGTATTGGACAATGTATTTTGACGTCTCTTTGTGTATCTTTGGAGCGGGAGTAGGAGTTATCTTAATATCATCAGCTGGAGAAAGGTTGAGATATCATCATTAGGAGTCCTCAAATTCACATTCCCTCGTCACACAATGTGGCATAGTACGAATCGCTGCTTAATGGGTTGTGTCTTGTCGTATCCTTGGGTGGTACAACATGTGGTAGTTCGTGGTGATTCACAATTAGTAATCAATCAAGTCATGAAGGATTGGTCATGTTTAGACGATAATATGGCAGCTTATTACCAAGATGTCCAAAAGCTAGAAGGAACATTTGAAGGGTTGGAATTAGTGCATGTCCTTAGGCATCACAATGAAGCTGTAGACGAACTGGCAAAGATGGGGTCAAATCATGAAGTTGTTACGACTGATATATCCATTGAACATCTTCACAAGCTGATTGTTTCATAGAAGGTTTTCGTTATGGAACCCGTCAAGGAAGATGCGTCATCTGAGGTTCAAATGATTCACTAGGTCTGGAGAAGTCCGTTCATAAATTATATAATAGAGGAAGAGTTGTCCGCAGAGTGCAACAAAGCTGATGAAATACGACGTCTCAATCAAAGTTATGTGATGTATGCGGAAGAGTTGTACAAACGAAGCTCGTCTAGGATTCTTATGCGATGTATTCCTATTGAAGAAGGGTGGAAACTTTTGCAGTATGTTCATTCAGGAATATGCGAGAATCACGTTGCTTCATGTACAGTGATTGGAAAGTCATACCGTCACAATTTATTCTAGCTGACTGTTGTTACCGATGCTGAGAAGATCGTACAAACTTCTAAAGAGTGTCAGTTCTTTGCAAGATAGATCCATGAGCCGGCTCAAGAGTTACAAACAATACACTTTTCTTGGTCATTTGCTATCTATAGGGGCTCGAAATGGTTCAGCTATTTAAAAGGGCAACTGGAGGATTCACGCATCTCTTCATTGCTATTGAAAAGTTTACCAAGTACATTAAAGCCAAGATAATTGCTATGATTACAGCTGATACAGCAAGAGATTTTATCTTAAACATCATTTATCGGTTTGGAGTGCCCAAGAGGATTATCACTGACAATCATATGCAATTTACGAGAGACGTTTTTAAGGATATTTGTGAAGATTTTGGAATTAAAATATGCTTTGCTTCAGTTGCATATCCTTAGAGTAATGGACAAGTTGAATGGGCCAACGGTATGGTGCATCAAGGAATTAAAGCTCGAGTTTTTGATAAACTTCATCCGTATGTGGGTCGCTGGGTACAAGAGTTGCCATCTGCACTTTGGTCCTTGCGTACTACACCAGTCGGGCTACTGGACAGTCTCCTTTTTTTTGTCTATGGAGAGGAACCCATGCTTCCCAGTGAAATGGAATTCAAATCTTTGAGGGTACTCAATTTTAATGAAGATCAATATGATCAGGATCGTATGGAGGAGTTAGATCGATTGGAAGAAGCTAGATACATTGCTACAATCCAGTTGACTAAGTATCTTCATGGGTTGCATCGCTATCATAGTCGTCATGTTCATGCCAAAGCTTTCTTGGTTGGAAGTATTGTTTTAAGGAAAATTCAAATGACCAAAGACAGACATAAGTTATCTCCTCTATGGAAAGGGTTGTATGTTATCAGTGAAATAGCTTGTCCAGGAGCTTATCAACTCAAAAGGGAAAATGGTACAATCATTGATAATTCATGGAACACAGAGCAGCCATGTCCTTTCTATTCTTGAGGCATATAACTATATACATATATGTGTACCTTTTACTCTGATTGCCTATGTCAAGTACTTTGTCACTTGAGTAGCCAGTCGGAGCTGCTTATAATATATCATGAAGTTTGAATCTTCTCAATGTTTTGCTTCATATATTTCTGATCTTACTTATTTATGGATTATTTTGGCTTTGTATAGTAGTAGAAAATTTACTTGGTATTATTACAATGGTTAGAAAAGTTTCCAAATAACACAAGATAGAGGCATTCAGAACAGTTATATCACTTTTTACATGATGGGTTCAATTACAAAGGTTGATTATATGAAGTCTTAGAACAGCTGCAGGGCCTCCATGACATCTTTTGCAATCTTTGTAGCAGAATCATAAGCCTCGTTTATCCGGACCATGGCCTTCTTTGGTGATGTTACTTTAGTATATCCTTCACCTACAGCAGTTGTGTCCGCTCGGGGATACAAGGATTTTAGCATGGCTAAGGCTTGGCTAGCTCCCAGGTGGGAACTTTTTTAATCTTCGTTTGGTATCTCTCTGGAGCATGATGAAGTTGATCAAGAATATCATATGTTTCTCCAGAACTTGATCCTGCGCTGTTCGAGTAATTGTGTCAAGGAGAGGCTTGGTTGTGTTAGCAAGATTGTCCTGAGTGGATTCAGCCATTTTTACCTGACTGTTGAAGGTGTCGAATTGAGCACGGGCTTTGACTTTGTTTTATGTTGCAGTCAAAGAAATGTCAATTGGCCAACAAGCAAGATAGGTAAGTTCACCTTCAAATTCCCATTCAATTTTACATTTGGCTTCTTCCAGTTCAGTTATCCTTTTAGTGGCCTTTTCTTTTTGGCCATCAAAGTAAAAAATTGGGAAACCTTAACTGCAATAGATATTCAGCATTAAGTAAAGATGGATTTTGATTAGAGAAGTCAGATTTCAATTAGAATATGTTACCTCCAAGTGAACTTTTAGCCTTAAAATTGGCATCACAGAGTGTTTGGATCTTTTCTTTAAGTTGCTACTCCATGACCCTAGCAGCGTTCTTCGCATGTTCAGCTTCTTGTGTGAAGGCCTCTACTAAATTCTATCGGGGATGAAGTTTTTCCAGGGCCTTAGACTTTGCTTGGGATTGAAAATATATTCTCTATATGGCAGAAAGGAAGGATTGAATATTTTTGTTTCAAAAAATTGGCAAAGACAGGGGATACCTCAAAAGCTTACGTTAAGCATTTCAAAGGATTGCTGCAGTCGGAGGACAAGCAGGTCGTGCTCTTCAGATTCCTTTTGCTTATTCAATCCGTCTTTACTCCACTGGATTTTAACTGGATGATTGGAATCCATGGCTGATTCTATTATGGAAATCTTTCTACGTGGTCTGCTTCAATTTTTGTTATACAAAGTGAACGTTGGAGTCCAAAATCTATCAAAGACAGTGGAAAAGTGGAGTATACCTTCAATTCTATTTGAAGTTTAATATCTTCATCACCCGACTAGTCGCTAGGCGGGGCTTCATCATCACCCCCAGTTGGTCGTTAGTCGGGGCTTTGTCACCAATGCTCGGCTGGTCATTAGTTGAAGTTTCGTTTTATGTGCCCAGTTAACTGGTACATGGGGTTTCTAGATTATCCAATTGATCTCCAGTCGGGGGCTCTTGGATTTTGGTCTCAGGCCATTTATTAGTCGGCTGCTGATTTTTAGCATAGGGTTGTTTTGGTTGCTCGCTAGTTTAGTCTTCAGTTGAGGCTTGGGCAGCCTCAGCCTCAACAATTATGGATGGATCGATATCTGAAGGCATCCTGCATTTATTTGAGTACAATACGGTTTATATTGGTCTAATTCTAGGACCAGCCTAAACTTTGGATGAGTAAGAGATTTGATAGGAGAAACATGAGCTAATTGGCTAGAGACCTCTTTGTTATAGTCACTTTCTTCTTCACTGTCAGATTCAATAATTGGCCGCCTTTTCCTTAGGGTCAGCTTTACAGCAACATCACTGGTTGCGGTTCTCTTCTTTCCCCGAGTACTCTCTCGAATCTTGGGGCCGCCAGCAGCTCTTTGAGGAGATTTGTGTTCTATAACAGGAGGTCAAGAAGTAATTAATATGTTTTCCTACAAAGATTTGGAACAGCTGATTAGAATTCAATGCAATGGAGATTAAGACTTGGAAATTGAAATTCAGAGAAATTTACCTCTGGAGGGTGATTATGGATATTGTATATATTGACTGGAAACTCGTGGGATATGGCAACCGATATACCGCTGGAGAAGACCACATACATTCTTTTAGCTATCAAATCATATTTCAAAGATTCTTTGGCTTCCTGAGTCAAATCATCTTGTCCAGCATATTCATAGGGGTGCACTCTTTCCTTAATCGGAGTAAAGCGGCACTTTGACATCTTATCTGGTCAAAACCTTGAATCTTAACTAAAGGATTTTGTAAACCAATCTGTCAACCTCTGTTCGCTCTTTATCAATTGGGAGTTATTCCTAAGAAACTTGGTACACGGGAGGAAGACCATTGAAATCAGGCAGACTAGTTTTGGGATTTGAACAGTACAACAGTGTCAGCCCTTGTTCAAGGATTTAAAAAGAAGATCAAAATAGCTGTTCTTGAGGTCAGCCCAGAGTTGGAATCCTGCACTGCCGATGACACAAGCATCAACTTCGCAAGGTGGAGTTTGAGATAAAAAAGTTGCCAGATCAGATCGAAATTTGGAAGGATAACAAGGAAAGATTCACAAAGGTAAACGAAAATTGTAATTTGCAAGATAGAGTTGAGGTTGAGATGATAAATTTGACACCATAAAAGACGAGCTAGCTACATAAGAACTTAGAAGTGGGCAATCCAAAGCCACTTAAGAAAAAGAAGGCAATAACACAACGATTTCACCAAAATTGGGGGATGGATAGTCCTCAACATTGGCGGGTTGCTAGATTTCTTTTGATGGGAGCACGCCATCCTTCCCTGATTCCTTCAGATCCTTCTCCATGACGGTTGATGTTGCCCATTTGCCAAACGGGATCTCCTTCTCTCTGTCCCCGGGCATTGGGAAGTGAAAGGGGATCCAAACCTAACGCTACCAATGGATTTGGTACGGCTGATGGCTGTAGTGAGATTGCAATGAAGTGTGTGAAAATATTGGGCGAGATTCAAGGTGGAGGATGGAGAAAATATTAACCCTGCTGAGAGGAGTGATGGCGAGTTGTGCAGAGGAGCATGTGGGGAGGAGGGGAAGGAGAGAAAGGCTGTTGACACTAACACATATGACTCCGACTCCGACGTTGCCAACTTGGCCTCGACGTCGGCTTTCGCCGCCTCCGCGTTGGCCTGTGCCACCTCCAAGGCTGCCAGTTTCTCCTCATCCTCCCGCCAAGCGGCGTCTGAGACCTTGAGTAGCCTCTGGGTGCCATCCAGCTGTGCCTAGAGCTTCTCGGCTGTCAGATTGGCCTCCTTGGCGATCACCTGGAGTCTCTTGGCGTAGGATCTCGCTTCGCCGGCCTCTGCACGACGAAACGCATAAGTCGGAAGCCTAAAAAAATCCCTCGACAAGCTGGTAAGGAAGCTCACCTCGGGAAGCGGTGGCATGGAGCTCCTCGAGTTCGGCCACCCTCCCTTCCAGTCGACGGACCGCCTCGACGGGATGTGGCTAGCAGACAGCCTCCTGTGAATACAAGACATTACACGCAAGCGTGAGGGAGAGAAGAAGAAGAGGTGTCGGCACCTACCAAATAGAGGTCGTGGACATGGCAAAGAGCTCGGTCGAACTCTTTCGTGTCCCCTACCTCACTGTCGGGGGCCTCCCCGACCATCGGCCTACTGTCCGAGGCAGGCCCTTCCCTGGCACCATCACCGACGGCCACCCTAGTTTCCAAGGCACCTAGGTCCTCGGCCACCTCCCTGGCCAGTCCTAGCTCGGGGGCTCCCCCAATGCCGGCAACAATGATGGGGAGGGAGAACAGGTCCCAATGGAATACCGGAACCTCTTCCCCGCTCGTGGTGGCCCTCTCCACCCCTGGCCCCATCACCATTGCCCCTCGAGCCCCATCGACAGCACCACCTCGGGCCCTGTCACTGACGCGGCCGTAGGAACCATCTCGGTAGCCGTTGTGGTCCCCTCTTCATCTATCGCCGCTGTCACCACCTTGGTATCGGCCATCGGTTGCTCTTCAGCCCGGTCGGCCCCCGAGGTTGCAGCCGCCAACTCCACAATGGCCGAGGGCGGGTCGAACCCCTCCGCCCCGACCTGGGTTGATAGATTGGCTGTCTGTGGCGCCTCCTTGGCGCAGAGGTCGGCATCCATTGCATGTCTGCCTGATGCGGTCTGTAACTGCCTGATACAAAAAACAACAACAACAACAACAACAACAACAAAGACAACCGAGCTTGGTGCGCACATGCTTAACGCCTTGTACACGACGACAACGCGTCAGGGCATCTTCTTCAAAGGCTCTGACGCCTCCGGCCACGGCGACCCACTCAATCCCTATGATGGCGTCAGGGGCTGTGCGTGCTCCCCTGGTCCCTCCTTGTCGAAAGAGATTACAAGTTTACGCTTCATGACAGGAAGCTTCAGACTCCTCGGCGTTGCCCTTTGCACCTCCGGTTTTGATCGGGGGACCTCGGGCTTCTTCCCCTTCACTTCTTCTCCCCCCTTGCTGAAGTCAGCGGAGTTAGAGAAGAAAGTCCCCAGCCTTTTCCGCATGCGATCGAGGGAGACCGGCGCCTCCCGAGTCGGGTCTTCACTACCCGAGTACTCGAAGGCCGCTGTCACCCTCTCCTTGCAAGGTTGCAGGCCTCGGAGGGCGAAGTTGAAGGCCACACGTGCACCAGTCAAGCCCTGATCTTGGAGGCCTTCAATCTTGGCCACCAGCTCAGCCACTTGCTCATGGCCAGAGTTAGGGCAAGGAGCCGTCCAGGTACTCGCCGGGGTCGGCTCCTGGTAGATCACCGTGGAGTTTGTGAGCTCTTGGTTCCCGATGTAGAACCACTCAGTGTGCCATCCCTTATTGGAGGATGTCAGGTCGACGGGGATGTAGTTTCGGGCCATCTTGTCCCAGAACTAGATCCCGACTCCGCCAACCACGTCGTCGCCTATCCACCGGAGACAGAAATAGTAATGGAAGAGGTTGAAGTGTGGGTCTATCCCAAGATAGGCCTCATAGAGATGGATGAAGAGAGAGATTTGAAGAATGGAATTTGGGTTGAGATTACAAAGGGTGATGTCATAGTAGTAGAGCAGGCCCCGAACAAAGGGGTGGGCCGGAACTCCAAATCCGCGAAGGAGGAAGGACGAGAAGACAACCAACTCGCCAGAATCAGGGGTCGGAAATGGTTCCCCTCGGGCCAGGCTCCATACCATGATCGCCCGTGGCGGAAGGACGCTGGACCGTGTCAGCTCCCCCAACATCTCTCCCCCGGCACGTGAGGGGACGAAGGCCGAGCTTCGCTCGGTGTCGCTGCCACTTGCGGTTGAAGATTTCCCCCTTCTTCCGCAACTTCTTAATGGGTGCCATTGGATTCAACCAGAAGAGTCGCCGGCCCTTGTGATAGCAAACTACGCAGAGGCAATAGAGATGGCGGCTAGGAGTGCTGGAGCGGCATGGAGCCAGGAGGAAGATGAGAAAGCAAAAGGGTGCTAGGAACATTAGAAATTATTGGCGAAAAAGCGTAAGGAAGAGGCTGAGAGGCGGATACCTGAAGGGGAGTGTAAGGGGCACGGTGGCATGATTATCGGCGGATGCGCAGCGCCGTTAATGGAGTGCATGACGTGCTCGAGGAATCCCGGACAAACCGCTGCAATTTCTGTTACGAACATGCACAAGACGCCCATGACGGATGAATCCCAATGCAATTTCTGTTTTGGTTTTCAGCTTTAGCCTGTACTTGCTTTGTACTTTAGGGCCAAGCTTTCTTGCATGCCAAGTCCATTGTAACTGCCCCCTCCTTGGACAATAAAAGGGAAGGGCAGGGGTGCGTGCATGGGGGGTTAGACTCTCTCTCGCTCTGGCATTGTCCATTGTACTCAAACTCTGTTCATACACCATCTCAACAAAGAACAAAGGACGTAGGCTTATTATCCTCCGGGAGGGTCAAACCCGTCTAAAAATCTTGGCTCGCATTGTTCTTGAGTCGACCATCAGATTTGTTGGTGAGACGTCCCGACCAATCTTGTACCTCCTCGGGTAGCCCCATTGGAGGACTGCTGACTCACACGTCGACAGAGCACGAAGGGGAAATTTTGGCGAGGAAGACGAAGCGGTGGAGAAGACAAGGTATTTGAGTTGCATCAACTTTTGGTGGTTTCAGTGGGCGAATTGGCCTCTATGCCTAAGACGTTCACAACTCAATAACTAACTGAGTGTGGTGGAGCCATATGCCTTATTAGGCCATGGGAGTATTTGCTGTAGGCAATTTTTACATGGTGTGAGCCAATACCTTAGAATTCCTTATTCACTGCAAAATAAGTTCTAGTTAAAGCTATTGCCATGCGATACTTAAGGTATCAACAACATGCATGCTTATGAAATTTTTTGACTAGCTCTTTTCTTATAAAAGTTAGGTGTTGTTTGATATATAAATTTGATTTTAAATCATGGTTGGCCTATAGCTACGTATATTTATATTTTCTAAAGCCGTGGATGGTCAAGAACTATACTCTTTAAGACGCGGTTGGTCTAAACCTACACGTTTATGTTTTAAGCAGTCAGTATATATTATCGAGGTTAAGCCACTCGGGAATTCACACTGCATATGCTATATATTTATGCTAAAGCCACTAGGCTTATTGATTTTATAGTCCTTGACTATACATTTAGTTGTTTCCTTTTCAACTAAGCACATAATCGGGGCTATACTAATTAGGTGTATCTATTCAATGCACCTATTTATTAAAATTTTTTTATAAGCCCCCCATATCCTCTTGCAATATTTTGAAGATGACTCTTGAAGGAAGCACTCGGCGATGGTAGAAAGGAAACCTATATGAGGATTATTGACTAGAAGGTCTCATGGGTTACTTTGGAGAACAAGGGTACCATCTTCTATTGCTCTTTTGCTAAGAGATGTTGTGAAAAAAATGGTATTGTTTGGGTAAATGACTCTAAGATCTACAGAAGAATTGAAAGAACCAAGCAGCTGACTACTTTGCCTTTTTTATGGAGATCTTTATTATCGCTGCTTGGGAAATTTGGAAGATCAGGAACAGATTTGTATTTGATGGAATTCAAGTCTCTTTTAATAGATGGCTGACTAACTTTGAGGAGGAGGCAATGCTTCAATCTCACCGAAATAGAGCCTCAATCTTGCAATGGCTAGACGTTTTGTAACCTTTTTTGTTTTGTTGTTTTGTTTGCTATTTGTTCGCTAAGTTTTCCCTGTAACCTCCCTCTCCCTCTCCCTCTTGAGTTTTTAATAAAGTTACCGTGGGGATCTCCCCCTATGGTCTTTGTGTTTAAAAAAGTATACCGTTTACCTATACGGGTTGTATATCCGACTACGAATAGGAGGTGGATCAGATCCATATAATGTGTAACACAGTAGGACTTAATCGGTCGTTATTTTTTCCATGTTTTCCACAATAAGAGCGTAGAGTCCCGATTGGCAACTACCATGTAATAGTATAGAAAACTGATGACGTATGCAACTAGATTGTTCTCATTGTAACCATGTCTTTCAATCTATATAAGATGGACAAGGTGCCTCTCGTATACATAAGCCATAGTCAGATCATGAGATCAATAATTTAATCTCCATATTCAAATAGAAGTAGAATATTAATACTTCTCGTCGAGAGAGTCTAAACCTTTCTCTATATATATCCGTCCAATTTTAGATGTTGTACTTGACCCTACAAATTTATCACCGATATAAAACACATAATCCGTCACTGTACAATTAAGCCGGTAGGTACTAGGATCATAAAATCCTAAAAATCTCTGACATTGTTAATTTGTCATGAGATCTTCCAGTGTAAAACCTTGGATCGTACATGTCCAACATTTCGGTTGAACTGCTGGACTTCAGACGACCACCGGCCAAGCAACATGCTTAACATACAGCTCTAGTTAACAATCTAATAGTCATTTGTGTTGATCGGCTTGTCACACGTGCGGGCTGTACGCTCCCATGCACCGATACAGCGCTCCACCGCCGTGTCCCCCGTACGGGATACGGCGGTACAACGATATGTCGGTATACATTGGAGATACGTATATCCAACACATATCCTATTTTGTCAAAAAATAATACTGAAAAAAGCCACACTAGTTTTGGTTGGTAACCCTCAGTAGTCCCGATTGTTAAACCGGGACTATGAATCCGGGACTAGAGATGGGCGACCTCTAGTCCCGATTAAATAACTGAGACTAGAGATGCATCTTTAGTCCGGGTTAAAGCCACCAACCGGGACTAAAGATGGCGGAGCCACGTGGTCGGCTCCGTCATCTTTAGTCCTGGTTGGTGGCTCTAACCAGGACTAAAGCATTTTTTTATTTTTTTTATTTTTCTTCTGTTGCTTGTTTATATGTGTTTTTTGTTGTTTTTTTATTTTTTTTTTGCCGAAATCAAATTCATATCAAATTAACATCCTCAAATCACATCACAAATTCACATCACAAATTTTTTTACAAATTTTTTCACAAATTCACATCACAAATTCACATCACAAATCCACAACATAAATCCAAAACACAAATCCACATCACAAATTCACATCACAAATCGAGTAATGAACATCACAGATACATATATATATATATATCAAATTTAGAACATCACAAAAATCTCCAAAAATCTTCAGATTCGTCGCTGCTTCTACTCCTGGAGAGGACGAGAAAGAGTAGGAAATGGAGGAGGCATTGACACCACCTCCCGAGCCGCCGCGCTGCAGCCACCTCCGAGCCGCCGGGCCACCGCCATCTTCGAGCCGCTACCACCTCCCCTCCCACCTCCTCACGTCCCACCGCCGTTACCGGAGTGAGAGAGAGCTGAGAGAGGGAGAGAGAGCTGAGGGAGAGAGAGAGCTGAGAGAGGAGAGGAGAAAAAACCTAAGTGTTGGATCGGTGGAGAAGATAATGCGCGCTTGGAATATGTATAGCCCTGAATTTTAGCCCCGGTTGGTGTCACCAACCGGACTAAAGATAATTTTCCGCTATTTCTAGTTCATCTTTAGTCCGGTTGGTGGCACCAACCGGACTAAAGCTAATTTCCCGCTATTTCTAATTCATCTTTAGTCCGGTTGGTGCCACCAACCGACTAAAGATAATTTTCCGCTATTTTTCCAAATTTATTTGGTCCGCTAGGGTTAACAATTAAATAATTAGTAAATAGGGCCAAACAAAATTCATTAAATATAGGTTTAAAACAATAATATTAAAATTTAATCAAACATAGATAATCCTAGACATTAATGTGCCTTTTAGAGAGTGTTCCTCTTTTGCCTCTCTCTATTTTTCATATTCATCTAAAGTTGTTATTTTTTGGAAAAATTTGACTTTTTTGTTTTATTTTTTATATTTTTATGGACTTAGGAGCACACGAGAGGTAACCACAGAAAATTTGAGCATAAACAAGGGAAAGACGTGGCCTGTGGAAAATTCAGAAGACACGCTCAGAATAAAAAAACTTCCGGACTCAAAAAGGCAACCTTCTGAGGCTTTTTTAGGAAAAATAAAATCGCCGAGCATGGCAAAGCGGCGAACGAACGCACCCGAAATTTTCTCTGATCGATTTTCATATATGGAACGTTTTGATCGGAGTCCGTATATGAAAGTTATGGCCATTTTAAAAACCGACTCCGAGTTAGAGGACGAAACGGGAACAATGCGCGTAAAACTTGTTACACGCGCCTAAACTAGACGTGATGGCCGGGGTTTGAATGTTACCAATATTGTACATCCCTCCGATTTATATATTATCACCAAAATAATTTTACAAAAGATTTTATATATTGAGAATCATTAGTTAATAACAATATGATGATATGTAATTACATTGTAATGATTAAATTAAAGTTTCCTTCTATCTTCAATCACACACCATCACAAAACACCATACTCTTTAAAATTACAAATCCCCTCGAATTAATTTTATACCATTTGAATCATGTAGCAAAATTTGTATATTTTTATTAGGTTCAGTTTAAAAAATAAACACATTCATGGTGTTACCAACCGACACTAAATATCAAAATTATCTTTAATCTCAGTTGATGTTGGTGTCAGAGGCTGTCAGAGATTGTCAGAGGGTTAGACATCTTTAGTCCCGGTTGGTAACACCAACTGGGACAAAAAATGACATCTTTAGTCCCGGAGCGCTCTAACAACATCTGACAACATTTGAAGCAAGACTAGAGGTGATCTTTAGTCCCGGTTCGTGACACAAACCGAGACTAAAGAGTTGTTGAATTTTTAAACCGAGACAAGAGATCATCTCTAATAGTGAAAGAATTAAAAAAATACTGGTGCAACTCAAACCGGGACTACTGTGGTTTTTGCCACTTCAACCAATAATGGTTTCTCTATTAGTGAAAAAACTAAAAAAATACAAAATAAATACGAATACATATATAAACTCCGTGTCATGTCGAGAACCTCGCCCTCGAATGATCTGCTCGCCGTCACCATCGCCGATTCATCGCCTTCATCGTGGACGCCGCTGCCGTCGCGCTCCACGCTGTCCACCGGCCACCGCAGTCCGGCCTCCACGCTACATGGCCGCGCTGTCACGCCCACGCTCCACCGCTGGTCTGCCGGCCGCACGGCCACGCCGTCACCGTCCCGACCAGCCCAATCGCTTCGCAGCGCAGGTAGGCAGGCGTTTGCTGTGTGGCTACTGGCTGAATGAATACTATCCGGTCTGGAAGACTGATTGAGGACCGGCAGAGGCAGTAGTAGTACTAGGCGTGCATTTGTTAGCTATTAATTTTTTATCTGCTCATTGACCGGCAGAGGCAGTACTAGCTAAAGCATTTGTTTTAATTTTTTACTATGCATATACTGTACTGTCATATATGCATACACTGTACTGACTCATAAAATCAATATATGCATATACTATACTGTCTCATCAAATCAAAGTTCAATATATTTTTTACTATATACTGTATACACTACTAATGACCCGCTACTAAATGAACAACTAATTAGCATGGACCATACTAATGACCAGCTACTAATGAATGAATAGCTAATTAGTATGGACCGAGTTGTTTTTGTTTATGGAAATAATTGGTTATGAATAATTATGTACATACTGCTTTTTTCTATTTTTTAATAAGTTATGAAGTTATCTAAAAATATGGTATTGTAAAAAAATATTATGCTCGCCACCTGTCTCACTGTTTTGTTATTTAATTGATTCTATGAATTGCTCGATAAGGATCACAATGTAATACTAATCCAGTTGACATTGAACTTGAGGTGACTGAGGTCAACAATCCAAAATATCCTTTGTGAAAACATGTTACTAAATTTGTGGCATCTACAAGTTCAAACACAAAGGACGGCAATACAAGATTTAAGTGTCATTTTTGTGAAAATGAATACCGAGGCAACTATTTTAGAGTGAGGGCACATCTTTTGAAGATAAAAGATAAAAATGTTACAGTTTATAGCAAAATGACATATGAAATACGTGAGCAACTTCGGAAAGAGGATTGTAAAGCTTCTGAGGCTGCTACAATAACTGCACCTAGCAATAAGCTGGTTTTCTTATCTACTTTTGACAATTCAAGTGCACCATCTTCAAAAATGAGAAATGCAAAGCAAACAGATATTGCAGCGAGTTTTAATGCTGAAACGCGATATATAGCTGATTCTCATATTGCAAGGCTATTCTACACAGCAGGTTCGAAAAATTTCTAATGATGTTGTCCTTTTATTTTGCATTTATCTATCTTGATAACCATGACAATGCTTGTATTTTGCATGGCTTCCTTTTAATGTGGCAAGAAATCCTGACTACTGAGCATCTTGTAAGTATGTTGCAAACAACAATTTTGGTGGGTATGTACCCCTGGGATATAATGTGTTGAGAACAACCCTTCTCCGAGAGAGAAGACACATGTTAAGAGAATGTTGCAGCCTATCAAATCTTCATGGCCATTCAAAAGACTGACTATTGCAACGGATGGGTGAAATGATCCACAAAGGTTACCAATTTTAAATTTTCTAGCTGTGACTGAGAGTGGTCCAATGTTCCTAAAATCAATCAACACAGAAGAAGAGGTAAGAGACTAGTAGCGAGTACTTTGATCTTATAATTTTCAACTTTTCACCTTTTAGGCTCTAATGTTCTTAATATTTTAACTATAGTTAAAAGTAAGAAATTTATCTTTAATCGATTGAAGGAGGTGATAGATGAAGTTGGATCAAAGAATATGGTCCAAGTAATCACAGACAATACATCAAACTATAAAGGTGTCGGATTGATGATTGAATCGAGGTATAAGAATATTTTTTGGACTTCTTGAGTGGTACACCCCCTCAACCTTGCAGTAAAGAATATTTGTGCTTCAAAGGATGATCAAGATGACAACGCAGAACTTGTTTGGATAAAGGATATCGCAGAGGATGCCGCCTTCATCAAGAACTATATCATGAACCATAGCATGAGGTTGTCCATGTTTCATGAGTTTACCAAGCTCAAATTTCTTGTCGTCGCAAATACAAGGTTTGCAAGTGTAATTGTTATGCTGAAGAGGTTTTTGCTCATCAAGGATGCATTGGTGCACATGGTTGTTAGCGACAAGTGGATGGCTTATAGAGAGGATGACCAAAGTAAAGCTCAAGCCGTGAAGGAAAAGATTCTCAATGATATATGGTGGGATAGCATTGGATATATTATTGATTTCACCAACCCTATTTATTCGATGCTAAGACAAGTCCATACAGATAAGTCATGCCTTCATTTGACCTATGAGATGTGGGACTCTATGATAGAGAAAGTGAGGGCATGTAAGTTGTACTTGCTGATTTTTTCTATTAACATTCCTGCTGATTTTTTTATCTTGTATAATTTAGGTGAGAGCTTGTATCTACCGACATGAAGAAATTGTGAATGGTACTAGCACCTTTTTTACTGTTGTAGAGAGTATTTTACATGCTAGATGGCTCAAAAGCTATACCCCTCTCCAATGTTTGGCACATTCACTTAATCCAAGGTAACAAATGTAAATCTTACATTGCTATTTAAATGATTGTCCATTAACTATGCTTGTTGATTTTTATTTAAAAAATATGGTGATGATATTGATAGGTACTATGGACTAACTTGGCTCAATAAAGTCCCTAGTCGTGTTAGCCCTAACAACGACAATAAAATTAACACTGAGAGGAACAAATGCTTTAAAAAGTTTTTCATAGAATCGGAGGACTTAAGAAAGATTAAGAAGCAGTTTGCTAATTTCTCTCTTTTTTTGGGTGTCTACGAAGATCCTGAATCCATTAAGTATAGAGCCTATTTTAAGCCAAAGCAATGGTGGGAGACCTATGAAGTTAGCACACCTGAGTTGAAGGATTTAGCTTTGAGGCTACTACGACACCCAACATCTTCATCTTGTTGTGAGAGAAATTGGAGCATTTTTTTATACATAGCATGAAAAGGAATAAGCTCACTCCTGAACAAGCCGAAGATTTGATGTATATGCATAATACCTTGCGTCTTCTTTTAAGGATTTTTAGTGATTATCAAAGTGAACCAAGTCGAATGTGAAATATTGGTGGAGATGACACTCAGATCTGTACTGGTGTTGGCTTTTTAGAAGGAGCTGATCTCATATTTGATGAGCTATAATTTGAAAGGAAGATTGTAAAAGGGAAAGAATAAGATATTTAGTTATCATTTGACACTATTTTTATTAGAATACATCATAAATTATTTATTTTTTTATCTATTCTATTATAATTAAATTTTTTGCTTAACGTATCTTACGTATTCCCGTACTGCTGTTTTTTTCTAAAATTTTGTATTATCATATTCCCATATATATCTCTGTATCCGTATCCTATCCCCTGCAACATTCAAGCATACTGTGTCTCGGTCGTCTTTCTTACAGATCGAGACCACCCAGCTGCAGGAATGGCGACACAATTAGCATCTGCTGCCTGTACGTACTATACTGTACTGTGTATTAATTTTGGCCAGTATTGTACATTTGCACTGTTCGAATTCTGTTACTTCCAAATTCAAGGACCACAAATAATTAATGTATTTTTTGTTGTTATGTGAAAAGACTATATAGATTTTTTCAGAAAAATTTCCACATTTCGTCTGCTATATATATGGTCTTAATATCAAGCCATTTATTACGTATTAGACTATTAGTTGATTGCAATTCCAGAACCAAATACATTTTTATCTCTAGACCCAGACAGGGAGTGGCTCTCGATGACGTAGCTTTTATATGGAGCCTACATAGGTTAAGCTTCAGGATGGCGCAATGCCAATCAACAATAACAACTACAAATAATTCTCACGTGGATGGCCTGTTCCACACTTGAGGACCAAAATCGGACTACTCGTTTGACCTTTTTTTAAAAAAAGTGCTCAACCATGCATCGAAGAGTTAACGACGCTGTCTGGTTCAAAATTGTGAAATTCAAAATTCATATATATATATATATATATATATATATGGGCTACTGTGTGACGCGTCGCACAGCCCCATCCCGTGTGGCATGGCTCAATCTATAATTTGAAAACTTAAATTGAAAATTCAAACCGTTCAAATTGTTCTATATGTTAATATCATCTTGTAGACCAAATTTTACATTTTTTTGAATTTTTTTACTATTTTATCGGATAGGTCAAAGATGCAATAAAATAGATACACTAGAAATCGTTGGATTAATGCATCTTTGACCTATCCAATAAAATAGTAAACAATTTCAAAAAATGTAAATTTTGGTCTACAAGGCGATATTAATATGTAGAACAATTTGAACGGTTCGGATTTTCAATTTGAGTTTTCAAATTATAGATTCGGCCATGCCACACGGGATAGGGCTGTGCGGCGCGTCACATAGTAGCCCAATTCTCTCTCTATATATATATATACTGTGTGTCTATAATACGTCTGGGTGCATTCTAGGTACAGGCTAACTGACCCAACCAATCAGGCATACCAATCCAAATTCACATACGAACCCACTGGCTGATTTATCGGGACCGACACTAAAGCACCGGATCTTATTAGAACTCTGAAGTTAAGCGTGTTTAGACGAGAATAGTCCTAAGATGGGTGACCTCCTGGAAAGTCCTCCGGCGAAGTTGCAACTGGTGTTTAGATTATGTTGCGACGAGCATACCAAGTCCGTTGCAACTGGTCAACTACCAGACCTGCACGCCAGTTGCAACTGGTGTTTAGATGAAGTTGCAACTTCATTGGTGTTTAGATGAAGTTGTAACTGGAGTTGCAACTGGGCGGTGTTTAGATGAATTTGTAACTGGAGTTACAACTAGGCGGGCAGTCGGTGATATTGGTGTGTCGCTGTAAAATCAAAGTGTGTTTGATTCTTCATCGGATGATGAACAATTGGTCGCTGCAGTTATTGGTTTGTGTGTTTTGATCTTTGGAGATTATTGACAATTTGGTTTTGGAGATAGTTGAATTTTTGGATAATGAACAGTGTTCAGTCGGCTGCCACAGCTGGTCTCACTGGGCTTGTACTGTCGGTCTGACCGGAGGTGTTTGGGCGGTCGACCAGGGCGTTGCCTCGGTCGACCGCCGAGCCCGTCCGCGGTTGCCGATTTTGATTTGGTTTTGGTTTCGGTTTGTTTCCTTGCAAATACATGGGAGTTTTGTGTTTCTATGCACGTGTCTGGTTGTTTATGCTAACAATGAGTCAAGTTTGGATAGCTTGTGCTCGGATATGGTATTCTTTGTTTAATTGTGTGCAGGTAATTTTTACGCCTCGGGAAAGTGTTGCCGGTGATCGAGTTGGAGTCAACTAGGAGATAAGGTGATGTCCAAGATGGAGATCATGTGGGATGCTGAAGGGTAGAGATTAGTGCACATAATTGGTGAAGTTTCCATATAACATGCAATGGAGATATTGTTGCGTATGGAAAGCAGATTTTCGGTTTTAGGAAGACCGAGTTTGTTACGGTTGTTTTATGTATAGTTCGTTTCTTGTACGGGAAGGTTTCCTAGTGGATTAGGACTTCTTGTATGAGTAGGATTCATGGCTCTTGGCTGCGGATCTTGGGTATAAATAGTGAGGGGAGGTGTGGCCTCTCGGTATCGCTTTTGAGTTCAAGTTTTCGAGTTTCGAGTTAGGGTTTCAAGTTTAGGTTGAGATTTTGTGAGGAGTGCTTTGTTCGGACTTTGTAAACACAGAGAGTTTTAATAAAGATCAATCTTCTTGATAATTCTTTGTGTCTTCTTCTTCCTCGGTGCGGCGGCATAATTGTCAATTGAACCGAATCTACACGCCGGTCAGACCGCAACCTTTACTGCGGTCAGACCGCGGCTTCTACCCGGTCAGACCGCAAGCACATAGGCGGTCAGACCGGCCGGCATCGGACTTCATCGGCATCGGCTACATCGAGCTATCGGTTGAGGCGATCGGCTACGGGCGGTCAGACCAGAGGTCATCTGGCGGTTAGACCGGGAAGGTTGCTCGGTCAAACCGGCTTCAGAAAACAAAGGGTAAATCTAATTTCCCCTAAGATTTGTTTTTGGGGTACTCAACCATTCCCCCCTCTGGTTGGCTTTTCATTGGACATTCGATCCTACAAGTGGTATCAGAGCCACGTTTTTTTGCTTTGGATTTTTATCGATCTAAAGTTTTTCGCCATGTCGGATAAATTTTAAACTAAGCCACACGTTTTTGATACAACCGACTTCGCTTATTGGTGTAGTAAGATGCAATCTTACATCATGGCTCAAGAATATGATGTGTGACAAAAGGTTGCTCTTCCCTACACTATTCCCGAAGCAATTAATTCTGATGCTTTGAAATCTGAATTTAATAATAATTGCAAAGCTCGAAATATTTTGTTGAATGGAATTTTGTGTTCTGATTTTGATCGTGTTTCACATCTTCAAACCGCAAACGAGATTTGGAACGTTTTGAAAAACTTTCATCAAGGAACCATTAATATAAAAGAACTTCATCATGATCTTTTCAAAAAGGAATACATAAAATTTGAGACAAAATCTGCTGAAGCTTTAGATGATTATTTTGGTAGTTCAACAAAATTTTGAACAATCTTAGATCTGTTGATGCTTTTTATGACACTAATTATCCACAGTCTGAGATTTCTCGCCACTTTTTAAATGGTCTTGACATGTCTGTTTGGGAGATGAAAGTAACTTCTATTCAAGAATCTGTTAACATGGCAAATTTGACTTTGGATTCGCTTTATACAAAACTCAAAACTCACGAGATGAATATTCTTTCTCGAAAAACGGATTCTACGTCAAATGCTTTGATTTCTCCTTCAACTTCTTCAGATGTTGCTTCTTCATCATCTCCAAATGCTCTTGCTTTAATTAATGCCATGTCCGATGAACAACTCGAGCAATTCGAGGAGGAGGATCTGGCTCTTGCTACTAACAAACTTTCCAGAGCTATGAACAGAGTTAGGTTCAAAAAGAAAGGAGGACCAACGTGTTGCTTTGAGTGCGGCGCCTTGGATCACATTCGCTCCAACTGCCCCAAGCTCTGGAGGAGCAAGAAGGATGACAAGAGCGCCGAAAAGACAAAAGATGACAAGCCCAAGGGTAGGCGCTCCAAGGAGATGATCAAGAAAGTGCTGAGTCAAGTCTATGCCGCTTTTGAGCCAATCAGCGACATAGATTCTGACAGTGAGGAGGAGAAGGGCAAGAACATCTCCGGCGTTTGTCTCATGACGCGTGGAGATGAAGATTCTTCAGAAGAAGAAAATGAGGATGTAATTCTTGTTTTAAGTGCTAAGAATAAAAAATGTGAGAAAATGTTTAAAAAACAAGAATTTGTGATTGAATCTTTAAATGCTGAAATTGCTAGATTGAAATCTTTTATTCCCAATGATGATAATTGCAAGAATTGTGAGGTTTTAATGCTAGAAATTTCAAAGATTAGAGATGTCACTAACTCCCAACTTTTGGCTGCTAAATATTGTTTAACTTGTGATGCTAATGAATTAAAATTAAAAGATGCTTTAGCTCGTGTTAAGCATATGGAAGAACTAGTTAAACAAGATGAGGTAGCTTCTTGCTCTAGATGTCACAAAGGTAAAGATGTCATGATTGGTTGTGAAAATTGTGTTAATCTTGAAAAGAAGTTTCTTACTTAAAAAGTTCATTGCAAAAATTTTTTGACGGTAAGAAACAACTTAAGATGATTTTGGACAAATCTAAAGTGTGTAGCGATAATAAAGGAATAGATTTTGATGCTCATGACTATTTCACCAAAAATCCTCCATATGTTTTAGGAATGACTGAAAACGGTGAAATTTTGACAAAACCTAATACCATGAAAACAGTTTTTAAGTCTGCTGGAAATTTGCCACCTCTTTCTGTTTTATCTTAGAGAAACTAAACCTAATTCTTCAAAACCATCTCCCAGTAAAGAAAAGTTTTCTTGCTCTTTTTGTGGTAAAGATGGTCATCTTGTTGGTTTTTGTTTCGATTAGCACGAAAAAGAAAAAGGAAAGAGAGAATAATTTTGCAAAATCAAAGTGGCAAAAATCTAGTTTTCCCTCGGGAAGGCCGGTCGGACCGTAGGTTGGTCCACCTGTCGGACCGGTCGTGGCACCGGTCGATCCGTCGGCCTTGCCTCGGTCGATCGGCTATAGCGCCGTCGGCCGCGTAGTACCTCGCAGTCGACCGGCCCCACAGATTTTTTCGAAAATTCCAAAACTATTTTTCTCGTGGATTTCGCCTATTGGATCCGTTGGTCGTGTGTCTCAAGATCTGGATTTCTAAATTTCTTTTGACTAACCCCATCGAGGCTTCGACATCTTTTGTTGTGTAGGCTTTCGTGGTGAGGAAGGAGAACATGTGGATCATGGACTCCAGTTGTTCGGGGCACATGACCGGAGATAAAAATTGGTTCTTCTCCTCAAGATGGCATCCAAGACGGAATCGATAATCTTTGGGGTTGCTTCAACAAGTGTCGTTCTCGCTACCGGATCTGTCAAGGTAAGTAACAAGTTCGAATTGAAAGAGGTAGCTTTGGTAGAGGATTTAAAGTACAATTTACTTTCAGTTTCACAAATTGTTGATGAAAACTTTGAAGTTCATTTTAAGAAAACTGGAAGTAAAATATTTGATTCTTGTGGTGATTCTGTTTTGAACATTTCTCGTTATGGGAGAGTTTTTAAAGCTGATTTTGAAAACCCTGTTTCTCCCTGTTGTTACATGTTTAGTTGCAAAATTCAACAAAGATTTGATGTTCTGGCATCGTAGACTTGGTCGTGTTGGATTTGATCATTTGACTCGATTAAGTGGTTTGGATCTTGTTTGTGGTTTGCCAAAACTCAAAAAGGATCTTGGTTTGGTTTGTGCACCATGTCGTCATGGTAAAATGGTTGCTTCTTCACACACACCAATTCTTTCTGTGATAACGGATGCACCGGGATAACTTTTACACATGGACACTGTTGGTCCAGCTAGAGTGCAATCTGTTGGAGGAAAATGGTATGTGTTAGTTATTGTTGACGACTTTTCTCGATACTCTTGGGTTTTCTTCATGGTAACTAAGGACGAGGCCTTTGGACACTTTCGAAGTCTTTTTCTTCGCTTAAATTATGCAATTCCCAGTTCTTTGAAAACAATTAGAAGTGATAATGGTGGTGAATTCAAAAATGCTTCTTTTGAACAATTTTGTGTTGAAAAAGGAATTGAACATTAATTTTCTTCTCCTCGTGTTCCTCAACAAAATGGTGGTGTTGAAAGAAAAAAATCGTTCTTTGGTTGAAATGGCTAGGACAATGCTAGATGAATATCACACACCTAGAAAATTTTGGGCCAAAGCTATTAACACTGCTTGCTATCTTTCTAATCACATTCTCTTACGTTCTAAACTTGGCAAAACTCCTTATGAGCTTCGTTTTGGTCATCAGCCCAAAGTCTCACATTTGCGTGTTTTTGGTTGCAAGTGCTTTGTCTTAAAATCTGGAAATTTGGACAAGTTTGAATCACGCTCAACTGATGGTTTATTTCTTGGTTACCCCGCACACACTCGTGGCTACCGTGTACTTGTTTTAGAGACTAACAAAATTGTCGAGACTTGCGAAGTCACTTTTGATGAGGCTAGTCCCGGTACTAGACCAGATCTTTCAGGTACATTGCCACAGGCTCAGGGGGAGTATGGTCGAATCTTCGAAGATGAAAGCGACGACGACGACGACGAGGTCGACCTGCCCGGCCGACCGGTCAGTGTCCGCTTCGGTCGATCGAAGGAGGCCGCCCGGCCGACCGCCGAGACCCGCCGACCGGCATAGGGCCACAGGGCCTAGCTGGATTCGTCGATTCCAATCAAGAGGATTCGTCGAGGACTACGACCAGTGCTCAACCAGAACGTGAATCAACTTCTGAGATCACTGCACCTTTGCACATTCAGCGACGACATCCGCCGGTACAAATAATAGGTAACTTACATGAGCGGACGACGAGATCTAAGGTAACTGCACATGATTTTGCGAATTCTGCTTTTGTTGCTTCTTTTGAACCCAAAGATGTTACTCATGCATTAACTGACGAATCATGGATTAACGCCATGCATGAAGAACTTGAAAATTTTGAAAGAAACAAAGTTTGGTCTTTAGTTGAACCTCCTTCTGGACATAATATTATTGGAACCAAGTGGATTTTCAAAAATAAATAAAATGAGGATGGTTTGATTATTCGAAATAAGGCTAGGCTTGTTGCTCAGGGTTTTACTCAAGTGGAGGGTTTGGATTTTGATGAAACTTTTACTCATGTTGCTAGGATTGAGGCAATTAGGCTTTTGCTAGCTTTTTGCTTTCAAAGGTTTTAAATTGCATCAAATGGATGTTAAAAGTGCTTTTCTTAATGGTTTTATTCAGGAGGAATTTTATGTTAAACAACCACCGAGTTTTGAAAATCCTGATTTTTCCAACCATGTTTTTAAATTGTCAAAAGCCTTGTATGGTTTGAAACAAGCACCTAGAGCATGGTATGATAGACTTAAGAACTTTTTGCTTGAAAAAGGTTTTCAAATGGGAAAAATTAACAAAACGCTTTTTGTTCTTAAGCATGGTGAAAATCAACTTTTCGTTCAGATTTATGTTGATGATATCATCTTTGGTTGTTCAACTCACTCTTTGGTTGTAGAATTTGCTGAAACTATGCGCAGGGAATTTGAGATGAGCATGATGGGTGAGCTGTCATACTTTTTGGGATTACAAATCAAACAAACACCTCAAGGTATGTTTATCCATCAAACAAAGTACACCAAAGATCTTTTGCGCAGGTTTAAAATGGAGAGTTGCAAGCCAATCTCTACACCCATTGGTTCGACTGCTGTTCTTGATCCCGATGAAGTTGGTGAGGCCGTGGATCAAAAGGAGTATAGAAGCATGATTGAATCTTTGTTGTATCTAACTGCTTGTAGACCAGATATACAGTTTGCTGTGTGTTTGTGTGCACGCTTTCAAGCTTCTCCTCGTGCTTCACATCGTCAACCGGTCAAGCACATCATGAGGTATTTGAGTCATACACTTGAGTTTGGCATTTGGTATTCTACTTCATCTTCTATTTGCTTAAGTGGTTATTCAGATGCTGATTTTGCAGGTTGTAGAATTGATAGAAAAAGTACTAGTGGAACATGCCATTTTCTTGGAACTTCATTGATTGCATGGTCTTATAGGAAACAGTCTAGTGTAGCTCAATCCAATGCTGAATCTGAATATGTTGCTGCTGCAAGTTGTTGTTCACATATTCTTTGGCTGATTTCTACTTTGAAAGATTATGGACTTGTTTTTGAAAATGTGCCTCATTATTGTGATAATACAAGTGCCATTAGCATTGCTAAGAATCCTGTTCAACACTCACGCACCAAACACATTGATATTTGCTTTCATTTCTTGCGAGACCATGTTGAGAAGAAAGATGTTAAATTGAAATTTTTGGACACAAAATTGCAACTTGCTGATATTTTCACAAAACCATTGGATTCTTCTCGCTTTGCTTTTCTTTGAGGGGAATTGAGAATCATTCATCCTTTTGGCATATTTTGAGGGGGAGTTTTTGTGCTCTTTGTTCTATCAAGTTACATGATTAACATGAACTGAAAAGAGAGCTTTATCCATACATATTATTGTTCATGTGCATGCTACCAATATTATGAAGGTTTATTTGTCACTAGCATAGCTTATATGTGTTCTAGTATTTTTATGTGATGTAGATTTTATATTTAAAAGAGATAATGCATGACACTTTAAAATCATACTTGAATTAAAGAAATATGCAATGTTGATACTAGTGCTTGTGTTGGATTATAAATGCTTATATATATATTATGTTGAATTATTATTCCTCAAATTACTTTAAAATTGCTCATTGTGTAAAAAGAGAATAAAATGTTATCTATGAGAGAAAAAAATAAATACCGAATCCTTGGAAACAGTCTTGACGACAGGGACGTATTCGATGTGAGAAAAATAATGTGTGTCAAATTCTTGGAAACAGTCTTGACGACAAGGACGTATCCGAAATAATTGAGAGAAAAAAATATGAGCAACAAATATGGCTCAAATCGATATGAAAAAATTTTCTCTTGAATTATATGTGCAAAAAGGTAAATTTGAGAAAGAATAAAGATTGCAATAGGTATATATATTTGGGTTTATTTTTCAACCTATGTGCTTGTAAAGATGTTGCATTATAAATCGTTTGAATCCATGACTTTTTATTGCAATGTTGATCTTACTTATAAAATATTTGATTCATGATTATACTCTAGTACATATTTGCTATATAATTGATAAGTTCATCTTCTTATTATTGCAACACATGACATGATTTGCTTTATGTATGGTGCTAAGCTCTTGAATATTCCTAAACATAATTTCTATGCTTGATGAATTCATTGTCAAAAGGGGGAGAAAATAATGTTGTTTGGGAGAACATTTGCATGGGAGCAAAAAGTGCAAGTTTTTTGGGTCAAGAGATTTTCTTTTAAAAAGAGGGAAAAATTTTCTTTGATTTTTTGAGCATTCAAATGCTTTTTACCATTTTTGTTTTTAATTATCAAAACACCAAAACAACACTTTTATTTTGTTTGCCAATGTGTTCATAAAGGGGAAGATTGTAAAATCAAAGTATGTTTGATTCTTCATGGGATGATGAACAATTGGTCGCTGTGGTTATTGGTTTGTGTGTTTTGATCTTTGGAGATTATTGACAATTTGGTTTTGGAGATAGTTGAATTTTCGGATAATGAACAGTGTTCAGTCGGCTGCCACAGTCGGTATGATTGGGCTTGTACTACCGGTCTGACCGAAGGTGTTTGGGCGGTCAGACCGGGCAGTTGCCTGCGGTCAGACCATCCGAGCTAGTCCGACTGGTTGCCGATTTTGATTCGGTTTTGGTTTCGGTTTGTTTCCTTGCATATACATGGGAGTTTCATGTTCCTATGCACGTGTCTGGCTGTTTATGCTAACAATGAGTCAAGTTTGGATAGCTTGTGCTCGGATATGATATTCTTTGTTTAATTGTGTGTAGGTAATTTTTACGCCTCGGGAAAGTATTGCCGGTGATCGAGTTGAAGTCAACTTGGAGATAAGGTGACGTCCAAGATGGATATCATGTGGGATGCTGAAGGGTAGATATTAGTGCACATAATTGGTGAAGTTTTCACATGGCATACAATGGAGATATTGTTGCGTATGGAAAGCGGATTTTCGTTTTAGGAAGACCGAGTTTGTTACGGTTGTTTTATGTATAGTTCGTTTCTTGTACGGGAAGGTTTCCTAGTGGATTAGGACTTCTTTTATGAGTAGGATTCGTGGCTCTTGGCTGCGGATCTTGGGTATAAATAGTGAGGGGAGGCGTGGCCTCTCGGTATCGCTTTTGAGTTCAGGTTTTTGAGTTTCGAGTTAGGGTTTTAAGTTTAGCTTGAGATTTTGTGAGGAGTGCTTTGTTCGGACTTTGTAAACACAGAGAGTTTTAATAAAGATCAATCTTCTTGATAATTCTTTGTGTCTTCTTCTTTCTCGGTGCGGCGGCATAATTGTCGGTTGAACCTGATCTACACGCCGGTCAGACCGCTGCGTCTACCCGGTCAGACCACAAGCACATAGGCAGTCAGACCGGCTGGCATCGGACTTCATCGGCATCGGCTACATCGAGCAATCGGCTGAGGCGATCGGCTACGGGCGGTTAGACCGGAGGTCATCTGGCGGTCAGACCGGAGAGGTTGCTCGGTCAAACCGGCTTCAGAAAATAGAGGGTAAATCTAATTTCCGCTAAGATTTGTTTTTGGGTACTAAACCATTCACCCCCCTCTGGTTGGTTTTTCATTGGACATTGGTTGGTGTTTAGATGATGTTGCAATTGGACGGTCGGTGATATTGGTGTGTCGCAACTAGTGTAACAAATTGGTAGAGTTGCAACTGATGTTTAAATGAAGTTGTAATTTTATGTGTAAATAAAGTTGCAACTAGATTTCCCAAAAAGTCACCTACTTCCCATGAGGTTACCCATCCTAATTCTACTCTTGTCCATCAAACTTTAGAGTTTTAATGGGATTCGATATCTAGTGGGATCCGGTGGTTGTGTGATTGGTTCAAGCGCGCGCATGAAAATAAAGTTTGGGCCAGGATATGTGTGCGTCACGTCACGCCGCGGCACGACTCGGTCACGTGCATGCATGGTTGGTCCGACCGGCTCCTGTGCAACATAGGGCTAAAATGCACCCTACCCTATATATATATATATATGTAGAAACTGGGATTGATACATTATTTTCCGTTCTAGTGCAAATTTGTCTCCAGATAACAATCTTTCACTAGCATTAGTAAATTTTCGGTAGATGATGCTCGCGTCATACCTATGAATATTAAGAATCTCCACGATATCTATAGAACAATATAGTTTATTCCTACTTAGTTCTTATAAACGCTCCAAAATCATCATGTTGGGCTCTTAAAACTTCCGAAAATAAAAAAAACATCTAACCAGTGACTTATAATTATGGACCCATAATTATATACAGTTAGATCTATCTTAAAAGATTTTTTCAATTAAATTATCTAAAAAGCCCCATGTCAAAAAAAGTCTCACATCTCTTTACATAGGTGGGTACGTACCCTCTTTTCTCGTTTTTTTTCCTTGGTTAGATAAGATGAAGAACCAAATTAATAACTCAAGACCCATATTAAATATCGTTTAAGTTGTAAAATTGTGTTATCTCGAGTTCTATTTTAGCTGTGTACATATGCCATCGAATCAACCATAAAAGTTCCAAATAAACTTATTATATATATATAATGGTATATCACTTACTGAGCCACATATGACCACTAGATTGAACTCTAAGAGATTTAATGATTAAAGTTCTATGTTATAATATATTCATAATAAACAAATATAAATACATGAAAGTTGTTTTGATATTTTGGCTTATTACAATTTTAGAATGGCTATAGTAATTTTCAATTTTAGAATGAGGCACTAGTATTAGATCATTTCCTCGTGATGGCCTGTCACACCTCGGAGTTTTTTCCTTTTTAAAAATCATTAAGAAAAATCACAAAAGAAAATAATTTTTGAATTAATCTATAGAAAAGAAATAATTTTAAAATACAATATCTAAGTGAAAATAGCATGGTAGGATTATTCTTAAATTCTAGTAGAATTTTCGAGCACCGAAATAATTTTAAACCAATTAAAATCAAGGTCGAATTAAATAAATCCCGAGAAATATCTCTTTTCTCTCTCCGTCCTTTCGCGGCAAAATTTCGGCCTTGGGCCGCGAGCCCGAGCCGACGACCCATTCCACATGCATGCCCCTCTCCTCTCATTCTATCTCCTCTCACGGGCCGACCGAAAGCCACGACCCGTTAGCCTCGCCCGCGCGCAAAAAGTCCATTTCGTCTCCCTCTTTCTCTCGGGCCAGCGACAGGTGGGGCCCACACCTGTCGGCCCCGTCTTCAACCCCGGCCGCGCTGCCGCGTGATTCCTCTCCCGCGTGCCCTAAAGCCGCCATAATTTCTCCACCCTTCCCGTCGGCCGTTGCCGCCCGTTTCCCTCGCTCCCACGCCGTAATGGCTACGCCCGCCATCGTCGGCCTTTAATCCCCCCATTAACGCCGGTGAGCAATTACTCCTCTCCCCGGCCGAAACCTATCTTCCCAAGCCCTATAAAAGCCAACCCGCCGTCCTCCCCTCACACTTGTCGAGCTCCCTCGTGCCTCTCTCTCTCTCTCACCGTGCGCCCGTGCTCCGTCGCCCTCTATCATCGTTCGGCCACCAATTCCCGCGTCCCGAGCTGCGTCAGACCTCCGCACCCCCTCCATCCTCCTCGCTGGCCCCCGAGCCACCTTGGTCACCCCACGTCATCGCCTCCCGCCGTCCGCACACCACCCATGTCGTCGTCTTCATCCTCTTCAACGACTCGTGGTGAGCCTCCCATCCCTCTCTCTGTCGGCCCGTGCGTGCGCCGCCGCCCATGTGTGCGCGGCTTTGCCCCGCACATAGCCAGGCCACCTCACCGCCCCACGCCGCCGCGTGCCATCACCGGCCGTCGCGCTGCCCCTCGCCTCTCCCCGACCGTCTGATATACCTCCGGTAGATTAGGACCACCCGATCCCCCGCCTGTGTGGCAAGCCACGTGGTCGTCGCGTCGGCGCCACATGTGCGCAAGTGGTGTGCCGACCGCCTCTCGGTCGTGGACCCGGTGCACTGTGGACCGATGCTCCCGTGGCCGATGACATTAGCATTCGGCCGCTGACGTCAGCCCAAGGCGGTGACACAAGCCTCAGGATTTATTGCGTGATAAATTATTAAGGATCTTTCTGTCTTAGTAATAAACACAGTTAATCTTCTAAAATTTATATCATTTTAATCCGAGCTCTGTTTAAGTCCATTCAAATTTTATTAAATTCATAAAAATGCAAACAATCCATTAAGAATGGTTTTATTCCCTTTTTCAGTAGACTTTTAGCATGTTTTGTTGAGTGCTTTGCTTGTCGTGTAGATCCCGGTAGTTCTGTCGATCCAGTTTACTTCGAAGTCATTGCGGAGTTTCCCCAAGTCAAAGATCAAAGTAAGTCATGCTTTATCATTGATCATATTGTATCCATTTTTCTAAAATACCTCGTTCATCCTGTTAAACTGCATTTATTTTCGAATGTCATTTTAATGGAATTATTACACCCTTACTATTAGTACTCAGCCTTAGGACTTGATCACTCTGAACCTTTGATAAAACTTGGGTATTAATATGACTAGATATTAGTCTAGGATATGCTTACCCCTACTTAGATCACCTAGCACACCAAATGGGTCATTTCATCTAAATCATACTATTCTGGTACATGAAATGAAGGACTTAATCGAGTGACATTATGATCAAGATTAACAACTAGAATATGGCAAATGGTGGGCTGTGGGCGCATTGATTTTGGATAGTCACGCCCATGGCAATTAAGGACCGGTTCACAGCAAACCCTGGAAGAAACACCGTAGTAACCACAAGCCAGAATGGGCAACGGTGGGTCCCGTGGTGTAGCCTTCCCTAGCCAACGTTCTCTGGCAAGGGTGAGCGTGATGGAGTTGCAATCGGCCGGGGGCTTACCAGTTGCTGGGTTTCCGGATTCACCGCGGCACTCGAGGGGGCTACCCACTGCCCGGTTGGGAGTGGAGGCGAAACATTGGTGTGGTTCAATTGGTAAGAGGGGGGTTATACAAAACGTCCTATCACAGTCCCTTTTCGGGGTACCGTGACGGTATTCCAGTGCACGGAAACATGTTGTGGGCTGTGTCTTGTGGGTATAGATATACACCTCTTATCAGAGTAAAACTATTCGAGTAGTCGTGCCCACGGTTATGGGCGATCGACCGGATTCGCCGTGATTAGTCTCACACTGCTAAAACTTGGATAATGGAACATGACTAGTATAGATGGATGGTTTGGGCCTGTCGCAACAGGGGATTACGTTGGACAGTGTTGGAAATTAATATTGCTAAATTAATTATAGTTGTTTTACTGCTTTCAAACCCCATTGTTTATGAAAAGTAGTTGTTTTGTGCTAAAAGAAAGCCCTAGCCATATCCTTGTCTCCCCTTGCATTCATATCCATCTCTTCCGATATGATTTGCTGAGTACGTTGGAAGTACTCATCCTTGCCTCTTCACCAGAGCCAGTCCCCAAAAAAGAAGAAGACACTGAAGCTGAGTAAGCTTGGTCTATACTCTGGAAGATGCATGTGGAGTGGAGGTGGTACGCTGCAAGCGTCAAGATTAGGCTTTAGCTCCTTTTTCTTTTTCCGCTGCTCTTTTGTAATGCTGGTTGGTCCTGGACAGGGATTTTTAATACACATATAGCTTCAGAAATTTTAGTTTGAATTTCTGGGCGTGACAAGTTGGTATGAGAGCCAAATTCTAGACTGTAGGACAAGCCAACTGGAAAACCCTAAGAGCCCTTTGAACTTTTCTATATGCATAAGTTCTTGCAGTTGGAGTTGTTTTGGGAAAATGTGGGTTCTGTTTCCTTGGGGTTGGGAAAAATCTTGATCGTTTTGTAAAAAGGGATGTTTTTTAAAAAAATCATGTCAGTCTAGAGCAATGGGATTTTGGAAAAAAGGATTTGCAAATCATTGGAATCTTATTCGATAGTCAGTCGGGATTTCAAAAGGGCTAGATGTCTTAAGTTAAGTTTTGGTGGGAATGGTCGTAGCTTTTATACCTAATAATCTAAGCATTAATTTTAAGCATTACTTTATTGCTTAGATGGTGTCGATAGTATCTTTACTTGGCTTCGTGAAAATGTTTCATGCATAAAACCCTTCTTACTCGTTTATTTTACTTGAGTCCTTTATTGTTTTTTTAACTTGGACTTGAGCATGCATTGATTCCCCCTCCTTTATCTTTTCTAGATGGCAGGCCGTCTCGCTACCCACCATGGTCAAGTCTAGATGGTTTCGTGGCATAGTTGGCTAGGATGGCCTTGGCAGTGGGCTATCTTGATGCACCGGAGCACACTGCCATCTCGCCGTTCAGTAGCGAGCTGCCTCATCAGGTCCGATTGGAGGTGCATGGTTTCATCGGCACCAACCTCCCGAACATGGTGGTCACTGCTTCGGGAGGGACGGACGAGCACGCCTGCCAAGAGGCTGCTTACCTGATGCTGCCTGGATGCGGGAAATGGATGACAACCATCTCTGCCACTCTGCCTACCGCTTCCATCCCCGCCGAGGAAGCTCTTCTGATGTCAGCTCCTTCCAGTTAGTAGAAGAGGAGAATGACACTACCTTTAGTCACATGAGGACTGTGATTAAAGGATTGGACCAGATGCACATGGATCTTCACAAGGTGGCCAAAGCCTTGAATGATCAAAAGATCCTCAAGATCAAGAGTTTGGAGGATGAGGTGGATCGCCTCAAAAAGGAGATCGCCACCTTAAAGGGACTCCCAGCTCCCGGAGGCCTTCGGATCAGGATCACGCCCCGAAAGACCACCAAGGCACCTGTGCGCATCCAGTAGGCGCCCAGGAATCCCCCTCCGGCTCCTCCACCATCCCAAACACCAACTCTAGCCCCAGCTCCGACTCAGGCCTTCGAACCTGTTCTCGCCTTTGCTCCGGCCTTCGCGTACCAGGGCGGAGGAGGAAGAGGCGCGTGGATCACCGCGTCCAGTAGCAGCTCTAGCTACAAAACTCCAGGTGGAGATGTGGAGTTTGTGGACTCCTAGAGACATTCGGAGGAGGAGGAAGATGGAGACTCCCAAGAGAGTAGCTTCGACTCCACCAATCGCAGGAGCCGCTCCGGCCGCTAGAGTGTCGCAACCCTTAGTTTTCCGTCTTCCTAGTTTTTCTGTTTGTTAGTTGCTGTGTGTTAGGAGTGTTTGCGTTTAGGGTAGTGGTCAACCTATATTAAGTGTTGGTATGGGTTGCCCAATAAGGATGTTGAGTGTGTTTTAAGTGTTTCAATGAAGATCAGATCAAATGAGTTATAAATCAATAAAGTTCAGATTCTAAGTCCAATCTGTTTTACTCCTTCCGTCTCCTTTTTCTGTCTGCCCCTTCAGATGGTGAACACCAGCAACGATCACTCCAATGCCAACACCGAGTCCGCTGAGAACAACAACAGGGCTGTGGACCCCCGTTTTCAGAACGGGAGTCTTTCGTGTTCATAGTACCATTTCCCTGGATCGAGTAGTTTGGTACTCAAGAAATACAATACTGAATTATCAGGTGCATATGCATGAATAGTCATACCCAAAAGTATAACAATATGAGCCCGAAGGCAATAGTTTAATAATGGGGACCACACGGTCCGGATACAACCAAAAGCAGAATTAGGATAAGGCAGCAGACAAAAGGCATCGGCATGTCATTGCCATAGGCAACGACTGAAGTCTAAGACCTATTAGGCGCCTTCATCTTCCTCACGCTCCTGGTAGTAGGCGTAGGGGCCTTACAAGTCTTCATTGCCACCATCTGGAGGTTTGTGCGTATAGCAAGGGTGACTACCAACCGCTCAGCAAGACATCACAGCAAGGATGCATATGATAGGGGGATATCCAAAGAATGGCTGGGGTTCTTTTACACAAAGCCAGTTTTGTAATTCTTTTCACAAACCTAGTATCTAGCCAAGTCATGTTTTATTTCCATAGTTCATTAAGTCGGCAACGGTTCTCTCCACCATCCATTATGATCCCAAGGATAGCTTCCCGCCACCGGATCGTCATGGTTTTCTGGGGAGTCTACCCCTTCTCGCATCTCGAGAAGTTGATCCACCAGCACATAAAATCATTATACACGAAACGGTCAACAAATGAGCCTACGTCCCAACACATGAAACGGTCACGGCAAAGCTTTTCGATAACCTCACTTTGGTAGTACCCGCTCCATGAACTTTAGCCCTCTTGCACTCTAGCCGTACAGTTTCTAGCAGTGCGAGGAGTTCTGGCGCTCCCGGGGTAGGGGAAACTCACTCAACATTTAAGTTATAATTAATTTTCAATTTATCACCCACATACATGCCTTTAGCCTCATCACAATCTGGGCGCTCTACCATTGGTAATCCCCTGCCGGTAGGCCCTCAACCACAATCCACGCATAAGAACCACCATGAAAGGATACTGTCTCCGCTCGGCTATCTACTCCGCTAGGTCTATCCCTATTTGAGAAGTATGGTTGTACTGGCTCGTTCCATGTTATAAGTCTCATGGCTCGGTCCTTAACTGACAAGGGACGACACTTGCCTTTGCCGGAATCAACCCAAATCATCCAGCCACCCAGTCGAAAACATTAGTTTTGTATTTTAGTTTTCATCAAAACTCATCTTATCATTCTCAGGACAATGTGGCGCTCATGTCTCCACATGCCGTATCTCAACTACCATTCCCAAGGCAGTTGCCCAAGCATATAGCATTTTGTAAACATGAGTATGCATGAATCTAATATTAGCATGGCTACGCATTTACCAAAGATTTCCTTCGGACATATCATATCGTAGGTTACAAAGAATATATCTATTGGTATTCAATCTCAAGGCATGGTATAGCAAGAATAGGAATAATTCGTGTGCAGCATGCATGTTTCAAAAGCAACACAAGTTTGCAAATAGGCTCAATATGTTCAAAGGTATGATGACTTGCCTTGCTCATGAACTTGTTGCCCGGGATCCTTGGCGCAATCAACAACTCCCTCGGATTCTATTCATAGGTGCGAGAAATCAAATTGAATTCGATTATAATCCAAATAAAAATCACCAAAAGCTAAATAAACGCAAAAGCGGCTCCCGAAACTAGTCTACGATTTTAGGTTCGAGTTTCGACGAAAATCGAGCTAAAACTAACGAGATATAACGATTTGATGTTTTGCGATTTCCCTGATTTAATTAATTATGAGGTGACTTTATTTCAACTTTATTCATTTTAAATTGTAAAAATATTATGGTTGATGATTTTGAAAATATTATATAGGGAAAAGAAATAGTTAACTCAAATTTTATCTCCAATTTTATCGGGCGGACAGCCCTAGAGTTAAATAATCGAAAACGAAAAGAATCCTAAAGCTCGACACAATTTTAAATAATTTGAAGTTTAAATTTTTGAACGAAATTCATATAATAAAATTGTATTAACAATTGAGACTATAATAAATTTCTAATGCGATAATAATTACTCTCTTAATATTATTAAATTTTTAGCCTTTTAATTAACCCTAATTTTATTTTAGAAGAATATATATATTTGAGCTTAAAAATTTTCTGAATAATACCCCAAAATATATTTTTCTATTTCTATATTTCTTTTTCCCTTTTCTTTTTCTGTTTTCTCTCTTTTTTTCCTTCATTGTTTTCTTCTCCTCTTCCCTTCTCTGTTTTCTTCTCCCTCTTCCCTCTCTCAGCCTGCACAGCACATGGGGATTGCGGCGGCAACGCAGGGAAAGGGGGCGACTTACCGGTGGCGGTCGGCGCGGCAATGAGGCGGCGATGACGGGGAGTTGGCGGCGCACGGGGCGGTGCCGCTGCGAGGGAAGCAAGGGGGAGAGAGAGGGGACGGGAGGGCGGCGAGAGGCGAGGGGTGTTGGTGCGGGATGGCGAGAGGAGGCTGGGGCCTTTTATAGGCGCGGGCGCGGGCGCCCCCTATGGCTGATGCCGGCGCGGGTGACGGCGGGGCGGCATGGCTACAACGGCGGTGACGCGACGGCTCGGCGCGGCGCGGGGGGCGGTACGGTGACGGGATGGGGCGTTGACAACGAGGGCGCGCGGGTACGCGCGCGCGACGCGTGCCGTCGCAGCGACATGCGCGCGTCGTGCGCGCAGTATGGCGTCGATCACCTGGCGGCGGTCGCACAGTGCACTTTCACTTTTTTCCTGATTTTTTTCATTTTTCATTTTTTATTTTATTTATTCCTTTTTACATTTCACTCATAATTTTAAAAATTTAGATTGGCTTAACTACAAATTTAACTTAAATCCAAATTTTAGTGTCGCCCAACATTTGTTTTTTTATAATTTGCTTTTCGCCTAGGGTTCCCAAAACTATTTTCATTCTCCCAAATACTAAATAATTAATCCTCTATTTATAATATGCAACTGAACTTGCAATTTAAGAGGCAATGAAATCCAACAAGATGCAATCAACTCGAAGGTTTTGCAAGTTCCAGATTTTAGGTTTCGATTTTTAGTCTTCGATTTTTAGGGTGTGACAAATCTACCCCCTAACAATAAATCTCGTCCTCGAGATTTCTCACCGGTCGTTGAGTAGGTGTGGGTATTCGGTTCTCAGAAAGTCTTCACTTTCCCAGGTGGCTTCTTCTTTGGTGTGGTTGCTCCATTGTACCTTTTACATACGCCAAGTCTAGGTTCGTGTCCTCTTTCCCGCTTTGTCCAAGATTCTCACTGGGTACTCAGGGTATGTGAGATCATCGTCGATAAGGATATCCTCCGAGGGGGCTTGTTCTTCTGGCACTCACAGACATCTCTTCAATTGCAACACGTGGAATACGGGGTGTACATTGGAGAGGTTTTCCGGTAGGTCTAGTTGGTAGGCCACTTCTCAGTGCAAGCTTCCCTCTAGCCTTCCTTTAGCCTTGAATCTCTTGGTTCCTCATAATGGCAAAACCTTCAGGTATACGTAATCGCCTACGTTGAATTCGACGTCCCTCCGACGAGTGTCCGCATAGCTCTTTTGTCGAGACTGGGCTACCTGTAACATCCTGAAAATCGGAGAATTTAAAACCGGGAATCAAAAATCAGAACTTACAAAAACCTTTTGATTGTTGCTTCTTGCTCGAGTTTTCGCTTCTTATTTACCAGCTTGGTTGCATAAATTTATACGCAAGCGATTCATCTCGGTGTTTTTGAAAAATCAAACGATTCGAATTTCTGCTGGGAGAAAATTTTCAGAGTTTAGAATTGGGAGCAAAACATTATTTAGGTGATTGAGTAATATTAATTAGTGAAAAAAATGAGTAATAAAATATTTTAGGGTATATATATGAAATCTAGAAATTTATTTGAATCAAAATCACATTTTGTGGAATTGAGGAAAAGGATTAAATTAATTATGTAAAATATATTTTTAAAATAATAAAAGTGGGTAAAAAGGTTGGACATATATTTTACAACTTATTTTTAGATGGCTTATATTTTATTTTGAATTTTGGGGGTGAAAGGAAATAAAATTTGGAAAATAGGAAATTTAATTCGGGAAAATCAGAAAAGTCACTATTCATTGCGCGCCACTGTTCGACGCCGTACCCGGACCCGGACCGTTCGCCACCGCGCGCCGCGCGTCACTTGCCATGCCATGCGCTCGTGCATGCACGTTCAGCCGGCGTCGCCCCGCCCGCGCACGAGAAGTCGTACATCGCACGACGCCGGTCGCCGCTCGCCATGTCGCCGCGTCACGCGCCCCGCGCCAGTGCTGCCACGTCGCCCGCCATGCCGTCGTACCTCGCCGCGTCATGCCCTAGCCTCACACACAGTCCACGCCGTACGCCCGCGCGTACGCCCGCACGCCGCGCACGACCTCCACGCACGCGCGCCATGCCGCCACGTCGCCGCGCCATGGTCGCCATCGCGTCGTCCTTTCCCTCCATCGGCTACAAGAAGCCTCTTCGAGCCGAGCTCCAAACACGAAACTTGACCGCTTCTTGTCCCTCGCAAAACCCCTCAAATATCCTCGCCGCCATAGCCCGTGCGCGAAGAATTTCACAAAAGAACGAAGCTCGGTCGGAGGAACCCTAATTCGGCCGCCGGAGCAAAGAATCGAAATTCATCGTCCTCGGTCGAGTTCTTCCCAAATTGGAGGTACGATCATGCTCCCCGCACTCAGCTCTACCTTTTCCCCCACTTGCCCGAGTCAATGCACCGCCGGAATCGCGCGACGAGCGCCGCCGAACTCCCGCCCGGCCGTCACCATGCGCACGTTGCTAGGTCGTTCCGTTGCTTTTCTTGCCGAACCATCGTCGCCATTAGCACCGCTGAGTCCCTAGGATGCTCCCAGTCCCTCTCCGTGGCCGTTCCATCGCCGGTTAGCCGCCGCAACGTGCGCCGCCGTCGCCATGGCCGCCTCGCCGTCGTCGGCCCATCCCACCGTCTCCCCGGTCCGGCCGTGTCTCAAAATAGGGTCCCCGTGGTTCGTAGATGGTGCGTGGCCCTTTATCCCCACGCTCCGGTCCCCCTCGCCGTCGTTCGGTGGTGCCATGGCCGTCGGCCGCGGAGAAGAAGAAGGGAGTGAAGAAGGGAAAAAAAAGAGTGAAAGGAGAGAAGGAGACAAGAAAAACTGGTTGGCGCAGTGGGGAGAAACGAGAGAGAGAAGAGGAAGGTCGTGGGTTCGAATCCCTCCTGCGCCATTTCATTTTGCTTTTCTCTTCGCTCTCCTTTTGCCGGGGAAGAGAGGGAGCAAGCAGAAAATAAAAGAAAGGGGAGAGACAACGAGAAAGGCTTGAGAGCCGAGTGGAGAGGGTCAATTGGGCTGAGATTGAGGTCCTAGGTTCGATCCCGGCTTGGGCAAAATTTTTTTGAAAATTTTTCTTTCATTTTTCTATGAGGATCTAAAAGCAAGGATAAGCCTAGTAAAATCATAACAAAATTATACTTACCCTTTTTAATTTCTAAATCCTATTTACAATGAATTTTACATCTTTACCCAGAGATTATTATTTATTTTTTCCAAAATTTCTTTTGCAAATAATTATAAACTTATAGTCAAACTACTTAACATATTCCCTCTCCAAAGAAAATTTCTATCTTTTGTGAAATCCATTATTCATCTAAATATTATTATATATATATATAGATGCGTGGAGTTTCTAAACTCAAAAATCCACGTTAGTTATTTGGCATCTAAGCTTCAAGGTTCATCAAATATTCCGAGATCCGGTTATTATTAACCCTAGGACTTCTCGACCGAGAAATAATTTGATGAAATTAAAAAGATAACCCCTTCCTTTTTATTAATTGAATCATCAACTCTAGTATTTCTCAAACTTTAAGCATATTAAGATAAATATCGCACCCTTCTTAACAAAATCGAATTCATTACAAAACTTCGAATCCTTATAACCCTTTCGCTCTACCCCGGATTTCGTCGAAACTCGAGCCTAGGTTCGCATAGAATCATAGCCTAGTGTTAGGAGCCGCTATTGCGATTTACTTGGTTTTCTTTTGGATCTTCTTGGATTCTATTTGAATTCTAATCGAATTCAAATTTGATTTCTCGCACGTACGATTAGCGTCCGAGGAAGGCGTTGAGTACACGAAGACCCCAACCAACAAGTGTGCGAGCAAGGCAAGTCATCACACTCTTTGAACATATTGATCCTACTTTGTGAAATGATGTTGTTTTCAATTACAAATTGCATGCTATACACAAATGAGTACCTATTCTTGATATATCCTGCCTTGATATTGAATACCCTTAGAAATATTCTTTGTAAACCTTCGATGTGATGCAACCGGAGGTTATCTTGATAAAATGCTTAGCCACGCTTATACTAGATTCTTGCATACTCATGATTTTACAAATAAGCCTCGTGCTTGGGCAACTATCTTGGGAAGATGGTTGAGACACGGCAAGTGGAGACATGAGCGCCACGTTGCCTTGATCATGTTGGAAATGGCTTTGATGAAAAATGAAAATACAAACCAATGTTTTTAGACTGGGGCGGATGGATGGATTTGGGTGGATTCCGGAAAAGGCTAGTACCGTCCCCAGTGGTTAAGGACCGAGCCATGAGACTACAACTTAGAACGAGCCGTACAACCGTACTTCTCGAATGGGTATAGACCTAGCGATTAAATATCCGAGCGGAGGCGGTATCCTTGCATAGTAGGTTCAGGTGTTGGCGTTGAGGTAAGGGCTTGCCGGTGGGGGTGCACCACGGTGGGTGCCGGACGATAGTCAAGGGCCTTCCGGAGAGGATGTACCGCTGGTTGGTACTGGCGAGATCGGGCATGCGATCAACATGAAGAAATGAAGACATGAAGAAAAGGACATGAAGATGGAAAGTGCAAGGATAGAGCAATTCTCTCTCTTACCCAGGAACGCGAACTCCTCTCACCGCTAGGAAATGACGGCTAGAGTGCATGAGGGCTTAAGTTCATGGAGCGGTGCGCCAAAGTGAGGTTATCGAAAGGCTTTGCCGTGACCGTCCCATATAGAGGGATGTAAGCTCATTCAATGAGTAGTTGCGGAGTACGGGTAAAGTGTACATCCACTGCAGTGTGAGTTAATCAATCTATTCGAATAGCCGTGCTCGCGGTTAATGAGCGACGTGACAAGTGTTTTTCGTGGCTAGACTCATAAATTTTAAAATGATGGGTGGGATTGCATAATGACTTTATGTGCTGGGGAAACCAACTTCTCTATCTGAGAGAAAGGAGAAGGACACCCCCAGAAAACCATGACGGATCGGAGGCGGGAAGCTATCCTTGGGATCACAATGGATGGTGGACAGAACCGTCGCCGACTTAATATACTATGGACCTAAAACTTGACCTGGCTAGATGTTAGGTTTGTGAAATGATTTGTGAAAATTGGCTTTGCACAAATAAACCATAGCCATCCTTTGAATGACCCTATCATGTGCATCATTCCGTGTTGGCTTGTTGAGTACGTTGGGTACTCACCCTTGCTATACGCACAAACCTCCAGATGAAGGAGATGAGGAAGATCCGTACACATACTACTAGGAGGAATGAAGACAATGGAGCGCAACAGGTCTTAGTCCCCAGTCGTTGCCTGTGGCAATCGACATGCTGCTACCTTCCGTCTGCTATCTTATCTAATTTCTGTTTTCGGATGTATCCGGACTGGTAGGTCCTATATGTATTTGAATATTGCCTTCGGGCCTATTATTGTAATAATTTCGTTGTAAGACTACTCGTGCACTTTGCACCTGGTAATTCAGAACTGTATTCGTGGGTACCAAACTACTCGATCCAGGGATAAGGTACTATGAACACGAATGATTCCCGTCCTCAAAAACGGGGGTCTACAGAGCTGGTATCAGAGCAGTGCGACTGTAGGATAAGACCAACTGGCGCCCCACCATTTATAGCTGGTTAAAGGGAATTATCCCTACATAGGATTATTTTGGAAATGCAAACTATTTTCACAAAACAAACATATTTCTCTCTCTTACCCCAATTTCTCTACAAACATTTGATTTTACTTTCTCTAAACCTAAACTATCTTCAAAAATAGATATAGGACTGTGACCGTGTTAAAGCTTAGGAGATTGTTTATTCCACCCGCTAATGCAATAAGAGTGCACGGAACAAGGTCCCAACCGAGCTTAACTGTTCTTCGATTTCTTTCTCTCTCGACAATAGATGGGAAAGAACAAGGGCAGAAATCAAGATCTCAAGCAATCTCATGGATCAACACAGAGCGACCCTATGGGCATTCCACCTTCTTCCCTATGAATCCGACCTTAGCCCGATAATGGCTAGCCGGACACAATTGATGATCATGATGGTGCAGCTAATGCAACGACACCTTCAAGTTTTGGGTTCGTGTCCGAGCAACGTCGGCACGTTCCGACTCAAGCCTTGATGACTCTGCGAAAATCGTCAAGCCCACAGAGAGCGAAACGCCAAATCCACCATTAGGAGGGAAGGAAACACTTGGCCCCCGTTACGGCTTCATTGAACAAGGATATGGAATAAGGAACGTGCAGGGGAAAAACACACCGGAACCCGGATCGAGGGGAGATACGGTGCGGAAGGAAGGACAAGGAATTCAATCCAACGACCGGCCAAGGGCTCGGTTCACCATCCAACTCCGGGAAGAGGAAGTCACCAAAATGGACCACGGGTGAGTCGGCGGGATGATCATCACGAGCACGTGTGTACCCCGAAGATCCGAGGAGATTCCCCGACGTCTAAAGAGGAATGTGCCTTGCTTCAAGCGTGGAGAGTTAGGACACTATGCCAATGATCGCCCTAGGACAACTACCGCACCGTTTCGCACTCCAACACCTATCCTGGCTGCCCCTAGGAAAAGGAATGTGACTTGCTTCAACTGTGAGGAATTTGGACACTATGCAACCAATGCCCCAAGTCACACAACATCCCTCCTCTTACCGGTGCCAATACAACGGCCATAGGAGGCAACCCCAGATCGGGCGGCAGCCCAAACAACTAGACAAAAAGTCTGCATCAACTCTGGTCTTGCTTTGGATGGAATTAAGACAGCAACGACCATGCCCCTACCCTTGTGTATGAAGACCCTAGATCGATATTAGTGTTGTTGTGTTGTGTTGTATGGACTACACATGTCCAATGTATCCCCCTGATGTAACATCTACGAACTAATATGAAGCTCCATGCTATGTCTTAAATGAGTTTATTCCACCATGCTTGTTGTGTGCAAAAGATCATTTAAAACAACTTAACGTAAACAAAAAGAAAGAAACAGGATTGATTAGAATCATGACCTTAGTAGGCTAATCCCTTACCCCATCTATACTTTTCAGATGGCGCACCGTCGTAGAGCCTCAGCAGCTACTGAGAACCCGTCGGAACCTAACCCTACCACCCTAGCAGAGGTCATGGCTTCACAAACCCAATTGCTTCAAGCCATTGCCAACAACCAAGGACAACACGGAGGATCAAGCTTAGGTGAGTTTATGAGAGCCAAGCCACCCACCTTCGCTATGGCAGAAGAACCTATGGATGCTGAAGATTGGCTGAGAGTAATAGAGAAGAAGTTGACCCTCGTCCGAGTACAAGAAGCCGACAGGGTCGTTTTCTCCACTAATCAGCTGGAAGGTCCCGCAAGTGACTGGTGGGACACCTACAAAGAGACTCGGGCTGAAGATGCCGGAGAACCGACATGGGAAGAACTCACGGCTGCTTTCCGTGAAAATTTCGTACCAGCCGCGGTTATGAGGATGAAGAAAAATGAGTTCCGTAGGCTGCGCGAAGGAAACACCACGGTACAAGAGTACCTTAACAAGTTCACGCAGCTTGCCCGTTACGCCACAAGCGATCTGGCAGATGAAGAGGAAAAGATGGACAAGTTTATTGAAGGACTGAACGATGAGTTAAGAGGACCGATGATCGGTCAGGATCACGCTAGCTTCCAGAGCCTCATCAACAAGGTCGTAAGGCTTGAGCATGATCAAAGGACGGTTGAAAACAACCGGAAGAGAAGACTTGCTCTAGCCCGCCCGATTCAAGGAACGCGCCCAGCGACCCAAAGGAGCAACACCAACAGTTGGAAGCCGGCCGTCACAATGACCAATCGCCCCGTTGCACCCGGCAACGCCGGCGGGAACCCGCCACCGCTTTCGCTCCCGACACCTACCTTGGCGACCCCAAGACTTAAGAACGTGAACTGCTTCAACTGTGGGGAATATGGACATGTCGCCAATCACGTCCTAAGCCACGTAACACCCCGTCCGTACTGGAGCCAACGCCATTCTTTGTAAGAGGGACCCCGCCCGGCACTGGACGTAGACTGCCTCGGGACACCCCAACCGAAGGAGGCCACCACAGGAATCCGCCATGGCCAAGTGAACCATGCACATGCTGAAGAGGCCCAGGAGGACCAGATCGTGCTAATGGGTACGTTCTCCATCCATTTTGCACTAAGTTAAAGTTTTGTTTGGTTTCAAAACTTCGCATTCTTTCATGACGTTAGAAACAAGCACGCACATAACCTATGTCGTAAACCCTAGGAAACCCATTATAGTGCAATCGGCGGGAAGAGATATAGATTGTACCCCATAGCACCAATATAGGCCTTATCCTAAAAAGCAAAGCTTGAACTTATTGTTAGGGGGGTAGAGTGACATAACTCCGGACTCTTAGATTGGACACTATGTTAGAGCTTGGTAGAACCGAACTTCCCTAGATAACCTCTTGTCGCCCACCAAAATCACACGACTGCAATCCTACCAGGATCACCACCCGTCTGCAGCTAAAGGTTCCAACAGTTTAGAACAGCAAGTCTATTATACAACTTAAGGAAAATTAGAGACCTACAGAATCCTGCATGTTTGAAGGATTCCCAAGGATTAAGAGCTGACAACATCATGTTATCTGAAACAAAGAATTGAAGTGGACCACCCTTGGAAACTTGGTGATAGATTCCTGCGTCACCCGGAGCAGCCAATCTATTCGTCGTCCTGTTAAGAAGGAGTCCCATGGATCCATCCTATATGTTTGTACCGACCGACTACCAATCACGACCCAACCCAAATCTCGGGGACGAGATTTATTGTTAGGGGGGTAGGTTTGTAACATCCTGAAAATCGGAGAATTTAAAACCGGGAATCAAAAATCAGAACTTACAAAAACCTTTTGATTGTTGCTTCTTGATCGAGTTTTCGCTTCTTATTTACCAGCTTGGTTGCATAAATTTATACGTAAGTGATTCATCTCGGTGTTTTTGAAAAATCAAACGATTCGAATTTCTGCTGGGAGAAAATTTTCAGAGTTTAGAATTGGGAGCAAAACATTATTTAGGTGATTGAGTAATATTAATTAGTGAAAAAAAATGAGTAATAAAATATTTTAGGGTATATATATGAAATCTAGAAATTTATTTGAATCAAAATCACATTTTGTGGAATTGAGGAAAAGGATTAAATTAATTATGTAAAATATATTTTTAAAATAATAAAAGTGGGTAAAAAGGTTGGACATATATTTTACAACTTATTTTTAGATGGCTTATATTTTATTTTGAATTTTGGGGGTGAAAGGAAATAAAATTTGGAAAATAGGAAATTTAATTCGGGAAAATCAGAAAAGTCACTATTCATTGCGCGCCACCTGTTCGACGCCGTACCCCGGACCCCGGACCGCCTCGCCACCGCGCGCCGCGCGTCACTTGCCATGCCATGCGCTCGTGCATGCACGTTCCAGCCGGCGTCGCCGCCCCGCGCACGGAGAAGTCGTACATCGCACGACGCCGGGTCGCCGCCGCCATGTCGCCGCGTCACCGCGTCCCGCGCACGGCGCCGCCACGTCGCCGCCATGCCGTCGTACCTCGCCCGTGTCATGCCCTAGCCTCCACAGTCCACGCCGTACGCCCGCGCGTACGCCCGCACGTCGCGCACGACCTCCACGCACGCGCGCCATGCCGCCACGTCGCCGCGCCATGGTCGCCATCGCGTCGTCCTTTCCCTCCATCGGCTACAAGAAGCCTCTTCGAGCCGAGCTCCAAACACGAAACTTGACCGCTTCTTGTCCCTCTGCAAAACCCCTCAAATATCCTCAGCCGCCATAGCCCGTGCGCGAAGAATTTCACAAAAGAACGAAGCTCGGTCGGAGGAACCCTAATTCGGCCGCCCGGAGCAAAGAATCGAAATTCATCGTCCTCGGTCGAGTTCTTCCCAAATTGGAGGTACGATCATGCTCCCCGCACTCAGCTCTACCTTTTCCCCCACTTGCCCGAGTCAATGCACCGCCGGAAATCGCCGGCGACGAGCGCCGCCGAACTCCCCTGCCCCGGCCGTCACCATGCGCACGTTGCTAGGTCGTTCCGTTGCTTTTCTTGCCGAACCATCGTCGCCATTAGCACCGCTGAGTCCCTAGGATGCTCCCAGTCCCCTCTCCGTGGCCGTTCCGTCGCCGGTTAGCCGCCGCAACGTGCGCCGCCGTCGCCATGGCCGCCTCGCCGTCGTCGGCCCATCCCACCGTCTCCCCGGTCCGGCCGTGTCTCAAAATAGGGTCCCCGTGGTTCGTAGATGGTGCGTGGCCCTTTATCCCCCACGCTCCGGTCCCCCTCGCCGTCGTTCGGTGGTGCCATGGCCGTCGGCTTCGCGGAGAAGAAGAAGGGAGTGAAGAAGGGAAAAAAAGAGTGAAAGGAGAGAAGGAGACAAGAAAAACTGGTTGGCGCAGTGGGGAGAAACGAGAGAGAGAAGAGGAAGGTCGTGGGTTCGAATCCCTCCTGCGCCATTTCATTTTGCTTTTCTCTTCGCTCTCCTTTTGCCGGGAAGAGAGGGAGCAAGCAGAAAACAAAAGAAAGGGGAGAGACAACGAGAAAGGCTTGATAGCCCAGTGGAGAGGGTCAATTGGGCTGAGATTGAGGTCCTAGGTTCGATCCCGACTTGGGCAAAATTTTTTTGAAAATTTTTCTTTCATTTTTCTATGAGGATCTAAAAGCAAGGATAAGCCTAGTAAAATCATAACAAAATTATACTTACCCTTTTTAATTTCTAAATCCTATTTACAATGAATTTTACATCTTTACCCAGAGATTATTATTTATTTTTTTTCCAAAATTTCTTTTGCAAATAATTATAAACTTATAGTCAAACTACTTAACATATTCCCTCTCCAAAGAAAATTTCTATCTTTTGTGAAATCCATTATTCATCTAAATATTATATATATATATATAGATGCGTGGAGTTTCTAAACTCAAAAATCCACGTTAGTTATTTGGCATCTAAGCTTCAAGGTTCATCAAATATTCCGAGATCCGGTTATTATTAACCCTAGGACTTCTCGACCCGAGAAATAATTTGATGAAATTAAAAAGATAACCCCTTCCTTTTTATTAATTGAATCATCAACTCTAGTATTTCTCAAACTTTAAGCATATTAAGATAAATATCGCACCCTTCTTAACAAAATCGAATTCATTACAAAACTTCGAATCCTTATAACCCTTTCGCTCTACCCCGGATTTCGTCAAAACTCGAGCCTAGGTTCGCATAGAGTCATAGCCTAGTGTTAGGAGCCACTATTGCGATTTACTTGGTTTTCTTTTGGATCTTACTGGATTCTATTTGAATTCTAATCAAATTCAAATTTGATTTCTCGCACGTACGATTAGCGTCCGAGGAAGGCGTTGAGTACACAGAAGACCCCAACCAACAAGTGTGCGAGCAAGGCAAGTCATCACACTCTTTGAACATATTGATCCTACTTTGTGAAATGATGTTGTTTTCAATTACAAATTGCATGCTATACACAAATGAGTACCTATTCTTGATATATCCTGCCTTGATATTGAATACCCTTAGAAATATTCTTTGTAAACCTTCGATGTGATGCAACCGGAGGTTATCTTCGGTAAAATGCTTAGCCGCGCTTATACTAGATTCTTGCATACTCATGATTTTACAAATAAGCCTCGTGCTTGGGCAACTATCTTGGGAAGATGGTTGAGACACGGCAAGTGGAGACATGAGCGCCACGTTGCCTTGATCATGTTGGAAATGGTTTTGATGAAAAATGAAAATACAAACCAATGTTTTTAGACTGGGCGGATGGATGGATTTGGGTGGATTCCGGAAAAGGCTAGTACCGTCCCGGTCGGTTAAGGACCGAGCCATGAGACTACAACTTAGAACGAGCCAGTACAACCGTACTTCTCGAATGGGTATAGACCTAGCTGATTAAATATCCGAGCGGAGGCAGTATCCTTGCATAGTAGGTTCAGGTGTTGGCGTTGAGGTAAGGGCTTGCCGGTGGGGGTGCACCACTGGTGGGTGCCTGGACGATAGTCAAGGGCCTTCCGGCAGGGGATGTACCGCTGGTTGGTACCTGGGCAGAGATCGGGCATGCGATCAACATGAAGAAATGAAGACATGAAGAAAAGGACATGAAGATGGAAAGTGCAAGGATAGAGCAATTCTCTCTCTTACCCCGGGAACGCCAGAACTCCTCTCACTGCTAGGAAATGACGGCTAGAGTGCATGAGGGCTTAAGTTCATGGAGCGGGTACTGCCAAAGTGAGGTTATCGAAAGGCTTTGCCGTGACCGTCCCATATAGAGGGATGTAAGCTCATTCAATGAGTAGTTGCGGAGTACGGGTAAAGTGTACATCCACTGCAGTGTGAGTTAATCAATCTATTCGAATAGCCGTGCTCGCGGTTAATGAGCGACGTGACAAGTGTTTTTCGTGGCTAGACTCATAAATTTTAAAATGATGGGTGGGATTGCATAATGACTTTATGTCTTGGGGAAACCAACTTCTCTATCCGAGAGAAAGGAGAAGGACACCCCGGAAAACCATGACGGATCGGAGGCGGGAAGCTATCCTTGGGATCACAATGGATGGTGACGAACCGTCGCCGACTTAATATACTATGGACCTAAAACTTGACCTGGCTAGATGTTAGGTTTGTGAAATGATTTGTGAAAATTGGCTTTGCACAAATAAACCATAGCCATCCTTTGAATGACCCTATCATGTGCATCATTCCGTGTTGGCTTGTTGAGTACGTTGGGTACTCACCCTTGCTATACGCACAAACCTCCGGATGAAGGAGATGAGGAAGATCCGTACACATACTACTAGGAGGAATGAAGACAATGGAGCGCAACAGGTCTTAGTCCCGTGCGTTGCCTATGGCAATCGACATGCGCTACCTTCCGTCCGCTATCTTATCTAATTTGTTTTCGGATGTATCCGGACCGGTAGGTCCTATATGTATTTGAATATTGCCTTCGGGCCTATTATTGTAATAATTTCGTTGTAAGACTACTCGTGCACTTTGCACTGGTAATTCGAACGTATTCGTGGGTACCAAACTACTCGATCCGGGATAAGGTACTATGAACACGAATGATTCCCGTCCTCAAAAACGGGGTCTACGGAGTGAGTATCGAGCGTGCCGTAGGATAAGACCAAGCGGCGCCCCACCATTTATAGCTGGTTAAAGGGAATTATCCCTACATAGGATTATTTTGGAAATGCAAACTATTTTCACAAAACAAACATATTTCTCTCTCTTACCCCAATTTCTCTACAAACATTTGATTTTACTTTCTCTAAACCTAAACTATCTTCAAAAATAGATATAGGACTGTGACCGTGTTAAAGCTTAGGAGATTGTTTATTCCACCCGCTAATGCAATAAGAGTGCACAGGAACAAGGTCCCAACCGAGCTTAAGCGTTCTTCCGATTTCTTTCTCTCTCGACAATAGATGGGAAAGAACAAGGGCAGAAATCAAGATCTCAGCAATCTCATGGATCAACACGGAGCGACCCTATGGGCATTCCACCTTCTTCCCCTATGAATCCGACCTTAGCCCAGATAATGGCTAGCCAGACACAATTGATGATCATGATGGTGCAGCTAATGCAACGACACCTTCAAGTTTTGGGTTCGTGTCCAGAGCAACGTCGGCACGTTCCGACTCAAGCCTTGATGACTCCTGCGAAAATACTGTCAAGCCCACAGAGAGCAGAAACGCCAAATCCACCATTAGGAGGGAAGGAAACACTTGGCCCCCGTTACGGCTTCATGGAACAAGGATATGGAATAAGGAACGGTGGGGGAAAAACACACCGGAACCCAGATCGAGGGGGAGATACAGTGCGGAAGGAAGGACAAGGAATTCAATCCAACGACCGGCCAAGGGCTCAGTTCACCATCCAACTCCAGGAAGAGGAAGTCACCAAAATGGACCACAGGTGGTGGCGGGGGATGATCATCACGAGCACGTGTGTACCCCGAAGATGCCGAGGAGATTCCCGACGTCTAAAGAGGAATGTGCACTGCTTCAACGTGGAGAGTTAGGACACTATGCCAATGACGCCCTAGGACAACTACCGCACCGTTTCGCACTCCAACACCTATCCTGGCTGCCCCTAGGAAAAGGAATGTGGACTTGCTTCAACTGTGAGGAATTTGGACACTATGCCAACCAATGCCCCAAGTCACACAACATCCCTCCTCTTACCGGTGCCAATACAACGGCCATAGGAGGCAACCCCAGATCGGGCGGCAGCCCAAACAACTAGACAAAAAGTCTGCATCAACTCTGGTCTTGCTTTGGATGGAATTAAGACAGCAACGACCATGCCCCTACCCTTGTGTATGAAGACCCTAGATCGATATTAGTGTTGTTGTGTTGTGTTGTATGGACTACACATGTCCAATGTATCCCCCTGATGTAACATCTACGAACTAATATGAAGCTCCATGCTATGTCTTAAATGAGTTTATTCCACCATGCTTGTTGTGTGCAAAAGATCATTTAAAACAACTTAACGTAAACAAAAAGAAAGAAACAGGATTGATTAGAATCGTGACCTTAGTAGGCTAATCCCTTACCCCATCTATACTTTTCAGATGGCGCACCGTCGTAGAGCCTCAGCAGCTACTGAGAACCCGTCGGAACCTAACCCTACCACCCTAGCAGAGGTCATGGCTTCACAAACCCAATTGCTTCAAGCCATTGCCAACAACCAAGGACAACACGGAGGATCAAGCTTAGGTGAGTTTATGAGAGCCAAGCCACCCACCTTCGCTATGGCGAAGAACCTATGGATCTTGAAGATTGGCCGAGAGTAATAGAGAAGAAGTTGACCCTCGTCCGAGTACAAGAAGCCGACAGGGTCGTTTTCTCCACTAATCAGCTGGAAGGTCCCGCAAGTGACTGGTGGGACACCTACAAAGAGACTCGGGCTGAAGATGCCGGAGAACCGACATGGGAAGAATTCACGTGCTTTCCGTGAAAATTTCGTACCAGCCGCGGTTATGAGGATGAAGAAAAATGAGTTCCGTAGGCTGCGCGAAGGAAACACCACGGTACAAGAGTACCTTAACAAGTTCACGCAGCTTGCCCGTTACGCCACAAGCGATCGCGGATGAAGAGGAAAAGATGGACAAGTTTATTGAAGGACTGAACGATGAGTTAAGAGGACCGATGATCGGTCAGGATCACGCTAGCTTCCAGAGCCTCATCAACAAGGTCGTAAGGCTTGAGCATGATCAAAGGACGGTTGAAAACAACCGGAAGAGAAGACTTGCTCTAGCCCGCCCGATTCAAGGAACGCCCCAGCGACCCAAAGGAGCAACACCAACAGGTTGGAAGCCAGCCGTCACAATGACCAATCGCCCCGTTGCACCCGGCAACGCCAGCAGGCAACCTGCCACCGCTTTTCGCTCCCCGACACCTACCTTGGCGACCCCAAGACTTAAGAACGTGAACTGCTTCAACTGTGGGGAATATGGACATTTCGCCAATCACTGCCCTAAGCCACGTAACACCCCCGTCCGTACTGGAGCCAACGCCATTGCTGTAAGAGGGACCCCTGCCCCGGTACCTGGACGTAGACTGTTCGGGACACCCCAACCGAAGGAGGCCACCACAGGAATCCGCCATGGCCAAGTGAACCATGCACATGCTGAAGAGGCCCAGGAGGACCAGATCGTGCTAATGGGTACGTTCTCCATCCATTTTGCACTAAGTTAAAGTTTTGTTTGGTTTCAAAACTTCGCATTCTTTCATGACGTTAGAAACAAGCACAGCACATAACCTATGTCAGGTAAACCCTAGGAAACCCATTATAGTGCAATCAGCGGGAAGAGATATAGCTGTACCCCATACCGGCACCAATATAGGCCTTATCCTAAAAAGCAAAGCTTGAACTTATTGTTAGGGGGGTAGAGTGACATAACTCCGGACTCTTAGATTGGACACTATGTTAGAGCTTGGTAGAACCGAACTTCCCTAGATAACCTCTTGTCGCCCACCAAAATCACACGACTGCAATCCTACCAGGATCACCACCCGTCTGCAGCTAAAGGTTCCAACAGTTTAGAACAGCAAGTCTATTATACAACTTAAGGAAAATTAGAGACCTACAGAATCCTGCATGTTTGAAGGATTCCCAAGGATTAAGAGCTGACAACATCATGTTATCTGAAACAAAGAATTGAAGTGGACCACCCTTGGAAACTTGGTGATAGATTCCTGCGTCACCCGGAGCAGCCAATCTATTCGTCGTCCTGTTAAGAAGGAGTCCCATGGATCCATCCTATATGTTTGTACCGACCGACTACCAATCACGACCCAACCCAAATCTCGGGGACGAGATTTATTGTTAGGGGTAGGTTTGTAACATCCCGAAAATCGGAGAATTTAAAACCGGAATCAAAAATCAGAACTTACAAAAACCTTTTGATTGTTGCTTCTTGATCGAGTTTTCGCTTCTTATTTACCAGCTTGGTTGCATAAATTTATACGTAAGCGATTCATCTCGGTGTTTTTGAAAAATCAAACGATTCGAATTTTCTGGGAGAAAATTTTCGAGTTTAGAATTGGGAGCAAAACATTATTTAGGTGATTGAGTAATATTAATTAGTGAAAAAAATGAGTAATAAAATATTTTAGGGTATATATATGAAATCTAGAAATTTATTTGAATCAAAATCACATTTTGTGGAATTGAGGAAAAGGATTAAATTAATTATGTAAAATATATTTTTAAAATAATAAAAGTGGGTAAAAAGGTTGGACATATATTTTACAACTTATTTTTAGATGGCTTATATTTTATTTTGAATTTTGGGGGTGAAAGGAAATAAAATTTTGAAAATAGGAAATTTAATTCGGGAAAATCAGAAAAGTCACTATTCATTGCGCGCCACTGTTCGACGCCGTACCCGGACCCGGACCGCCTCGCCACGCGCGCCGCGCGTCACTTGCCATGCCATGCGCTCGTGCATGCACGTTCCGGCCGGCGTCAGCCCGCCGCGCACGGGAGAAGTCGTACATCGCACGACGCCGTCGCCGCTCGCCATGTCGTCCGCGTCACCGCGTCCCACGCACAGCGCCGCCACGTCGCCCGCCATGCCGTCGTACCTCGCCGCGTCATGCCCTAGCCTCACACAGTCCACGCCGTACGCCCGCGCGTACGCCCGCACGTCGCGCACGACCTCCACGCACGCGCGCCATGCCGCCACGTCGCCGCGCCATGGTCGCCATCGCGTCGTCCTTTCCCTCCATCGGCTACAAGAAGCCTCTTCGAGCCGAGCTCCAAACACAAAACTTGACCGCTTCTTGTCCCTCGCAAAACCCCTCAAATATCCTCGGCCGCCATAGCCCGTGCGCAAGAATTTCACAAAAGAACGAAGCTCGGTCGGAGGAACCCTAATTCGGCCTCCGGAGCAAAGAATCGAAATTCATCGTCCTCCGGTCGAGTTATTCCCAAATTGGAGGTACGATCATGCTCCCCGCACTCAGCTCTACCTTTTCCCCCACTTGCCCGAGTCAATGCACCGCCGAAATCGCCGGCGATGAGCGCCGCCGAACTCCCCGCCCGCCGTCACCATGCGCACGTTGCTAGGTCGTTCCGTTGCTTTTCTTGCCGAACCATCGTCACCATTAGCACCGCTGAGTCCCTAGGATGCTCCCAGTCCCCTCTCCGTGGCCGTTCCGTCGCCGGTTAGCCGCCGCAACGTGCGCCGCCGTCGCCATGGCCGCCTCGCCGTCGTCGGCCCATCCCACCGTCTCCCCGGTCCGGCCGTGTCTCAAAATAGTGTCCCCGTGGTTCGTAGATGGTGCGTGGCCCTTTATCCCCCACGCTCCGGTCCCCCTCGCCGTCGTTCGGTGGTGCCATGGCCGTCGGCTTCGCGGAGAAGAAGAAGGGAGTGAAGAAGGGAAGAAAAAGAGTGAAAGGAGAGAAGGAGACAAGAAAAACTGGTTGGCGCAGTGGGGAGAAACGATAGAGAGAATAGGAAGGTCGCGGGTTCGAATCCCTCCTGCGCCATTTCATTTTGCTTTTCTCTTCTGCTCTCCTTTTGCCAGGGAAGAGAGGGAGCAAGCAGAAAATAAAAGAAAGGGGAGAGACAACGAGAAAGGCTTGATAGCCCAGTGGAGAGGGTCAATTGGGCTGAGATTGAGGTCCTAGGTTCGATCCCCGGCTTGGGCAAAATTTTTTTTTAAAAATTTTTCTTTCATTTTTCTATGAGGATCTAAAAGCAAGGATAAGCCTAGTAAAATCATAACAAAATTATACTTACCCTTTTTAATTTCTAAATCCTATTTACAATGAATTTTACATCTTTACCCAGAGATTATTATTTATTTTTTTTCCAAAATTTCTTTTGCAAATAATTATAAACTTATAGTCAAACTACTTAACATGTTCCCTCTCCAAAGAAAATTTCTATCTTTTGTGAAATCCATTATTCATCTAAATATTATATATATATATATAGATGCGTGGAGTTTCTAAACTCAAAATCCACGTTAGTTATTTGGCATCTAAGCTTCAAGGTTCATCAAATATTCCGAGATCCGGTTATTATTAACCCTAGGACTTCTCGACCCGAGAAATAATTTGATGAAATTAAAAAGATAACCCCTTCCTTTTTATTAATTGAATCATCAACTCTAGTATTTCTCAAACTTTAAGCATATTAAGATAAATATCGCACCCTTCTTAACAAAATCGAATTCATTACAAAACTTCGAATCCTTATAACCCTTTCGCTCTACCCGGATTTCGTCGAAACTCGAGCCTAGGTTCGCATAGAGTCATAGCCTAGTGTTAGGAGCCGCTATTGCGATTTACTTGGTTTTCTTTTGGATCTTCTTGGATTCTATTTGAATTCTAATCGAATTCAAATTTGATTTCTCGCACGTACGATTAGCGTCCGAGGAAGGGGTTGAGTACACAGAAGACCCCAACCAACAAGTGTGCGAGCAAGGCAAGTCATCACACTCTTTGAACATATTGATCCTACTTTGTGAAATGATGTTGTTTTCAATTACAAATTGCATGCTATACACAAATGAGTACCTATTCTTGATATATCCGCCTTGATATTGAATACCCTTAGAAATATTCTTTGTAAACCTTCGATGTGATGCAACCGGAGGTTATCTTGATAAAATGCTTAGCCACGCTTATACTAGATTCTTGCATACTCATGATTTTACAAATAAGCCTCGTGCTTGGGCAACTATCTTGGGAAGATGGTTGAGACATGGCAAGTGGAGACATGAGCGCCACGTTGCCTTGATCATGTTGGAAATGGCTTTGATGAAAAATGAAAATACAAACCAATGTTTTTAGGCTGGGCGGATGGATGGATTTGGGTGGATTCCGGAAAAGGCTAGTACCGTCCCCAGTCGGTTAAGGACCGAGCCATGAGACTACAACTTAGAACGAGCCGGTACAACCGTACTTCTCGAATGGGTATAGACCTAGCGATTAAATATTCGAGCGGAGGCGGTATCCTTGCATAGTAGGTTCGGTGTTGGCGTTGAGGTAAGGGCTTGCCGGTGGGGGTGCACCACTGGTGGGTGCACGGACGATAGTCAAGGGCCTTCCGGCGGGATGTACCGCTGGTTGGTACAGGCGAGAGATCGGGCATGCGATCAACATGAAGAAATGAAGACATGAAGAAAAGGACATGAAGATGGAAAGTGCAAGGATAGAGCAATTTCTCTCTTACCCAGGAACGCCGAACTCCTCTCACCGCTAGGAAATGACGGCTAGAGTGCATGAGGGCTTAAGTTCATGGAGCGATGCGCCAAAGTGAGGTTATCGAAAGGCTTTGCCGTGACCGTCCCATATAGAGGGATGTAAGCTCATTCAATGAGTAGTTGCGGAGTACGGGTAAAGTGTACATCCCTTTGCGGTGTGAGTTAATCAATCTATTCGAATAGCCGTGCTCGCGGTTAATGAGCGACGTGACAAGTGTTTTTCGTGGCTAGACTCATAAATTTTAAAATGATGGGTGGGATTGCATAATGACTTTATGTCTTGGGGAAACCAACTTCTCTATCGAGAGAAAGGAGAAGGACACCCCAGAAAACCATGACGGATCGGAGGCGGGAAGCTATCCTTGGGATCACAATGGATGGTGGACGAACCGTCGCCGACTTAATATACTATGGACCTAAAACTTGACTGGCTAGATGTTAGGTTTGTGAAATGATTTGTGAAAATTGGCTTTGCGCAAATAAACCATAGCCATCCTTTGAATGACCCTATCATGTGCATCATTCCGTGTTGGCTTGTTGAGTACGTTGGGTACTCACCCTTGCTATACGCACAAACCTCCGGATGAAGGAGATGAGGAAGATCCGTACACATACTACTAGGAGGAATGAAGACAATGGAGCGCAACGGTCTTAGTCCCCGGTCGTTGCTGTGGCAATCGGCATGCTGCTACCTTCCGTCTGCTATCTTATCTAATTTCTGTTTTCGGATGTATCCGGACTGGTAGGTCCTATATGTATTTGGATATTGCCTTCGGGCCTATTATTGTAATAATTTCGTTGTAAGACTACTCGTGCACTTTGCACCTGGTAATTCAGAACTGTATTCGTGGGTACCAAACTACTCGATCCAGGGATAAGGTACTATAAACACGAATGATTCCCGTCCTCAAAAACGGGGGTCTACACTACCTTAAGCCGGTCTCTAATCAGACGAACTTTTTCTTTAGCCTCCTTTATGATGTCTGGTCCAAACATGGCTCGCTCACCGGTTTCTGACCACATTAGCGGGGTCCGGCATCTACGTCCAAATAAAATCCTCTTTGGGTGACATCTTCAAGCTGGCTTGGTAACTATTGTTATAGGAGAATTCCACATAGGGCAGGCATTTCTCCCAGTCCTTGGTAAAATCCAGCACACAGGCTCTCAACATATCCTCAAGGACTTGGTTCGTCCTTTCAGTTTGTCCATCAGTCTGGGGATGGTAAGCGGTACTAAAGGCGAGGTGACTTCTAAGTGCTTCGTGAACCTTTTCCCAAAAGTGAGACGTGAATTAGGTACCATGATCCGATACAATCCTCCTGGGTACTCCGTGTAGACACACGATCCTGCTCATGTATAGTTCTGCCAGCTTAGCACTACAATACCGAGTCTTGACAGGGATAAATCAGGCGGTCTTGGTAAGTTTGTCCACAATCACCCAAATGGAATCATATCTTGGGGCAGTTTTGGGTAATCCGACGATAAAATCCATGCTTATTTCATCCCATTTCCATTCAGGGATCTTGAGGGGCTGCAATAGTCTTGTCGGTCTCTCATGCTCAGCCTTGACTCATTGGCACACATCGCATATGGCCACATACTCTGCTACGTCCCTCTTCATGTTGGGCCACCAGTATTCCTCTTTCAAATCCTGATACATTTTGGTGCTGCCCGGGTGTAGCGAATATGCTAACTCATGAGCTTCATTTAGAATTACTCCTCTTAAACCGCCTTTCTCTGGCACGTATATCCTTTTTTGATACCACAGGGTTCCATTGTCATCTACCAAGAATTCCTTTGCTAGCCCTTCGGCCATGCGCTCCTTGATCAACTGGATTTCCTCACAATCCTTTTGGGCCTCCTTAATCTATGTTTTCAGAAGCGGTTGTATCTCCAGCGAGTTTATCTCCCCTTGAGGGATCAGTTGCAGGTTAAGCCGAGCCATTTCCTCTTGAAGCTTGTTGGCCATGCTTTCCAGCCTCAGGTGGTTGCATTGGGCCTTGCGGCTCATAGCGTTGGCTACGACATTGGCCTTGCCAGGGTGGTAGTGGATTCCTAGGTTATGGTCCTTGGTTAGCTCCAGCCACCTTCTTTGGCGTAGGTTGAGGTCAGGCTGGGTAAAGAAATACTTCAAACTCTTATGATTCGTGTATATATCATAGTGGTTCCCAATCAGATAATGCCTCCAAATCTTTAACGCATGCACAACTGCGACCAACTCCAAATCATGGGTGGGGTAGTTTTCCTCGTGCGGTCGTAGTTGCCTTGAGGCATAAGCCACAACTCTTCCGTCCTGCATCAATACTCCTCCTAGTCCTTGCTGGGACGCATCACAGTATATGACGAAGTCTTTTCGGTTGTCTGGTAGGACTAAGATTGGAGCGGTGGTTAACTTTTCTTTGAGTAGATCAAAGGCTTTTTGTCACTGTTCCGTCCATGTGAACTTCTTTTCCTTTTTCAGCAATTGGGTCATGGGCCGGGCTATCGTGGAAAATCCTTCAATAAATCGCCTGTAATATCCGGCCAATCCCAAGAAACTTATGACCTCGGTTACTGACTAGGGCGCTTTCCACCCGGTGACAGCTTCGACCTTGGCAGGGTCTACTGCTACCCCTCTGGCCAAGATTATATGGCCGAGAAAAGCGACCTCCTTTAGCCAGAATTCACATTTACTAAACTTCGCATATGGCTGGTGCTCTCGTAACTTCTCCAACACCAAGCGTAGGTGTTCCACATGCTCCTCTTCGTCCTTGGAGTAGATAATGATGTCGTCGATGAACACTACTATGAACTTGTCCAGGTATTCCATGAATACTTTGTTCATGAGGTTCATGAAATATGCTGGGGCATTGGTTAATCCAAAGGACATCACTGTGAACTCATACAAGCCGTAGTGGGTAGAGAACGCAGTTTTAGGAATATCTTCAGTCCTAATCTTTAGCTGATGATATCCAGACCGAAGATCGATCTTTGAGAATACTCGGGCACCCTTGAGTTGATCGAACAAGTTGTCGATCCGAGGTAATGGGTACTTGTTCTTAATGGTTACCTCATTCAATGATCTGTAGTCTATGCACATCCTCATGCTTCTGTCTTTCTTCTTAACGAATAGCACTGGGGCTCCCCAAGGTGAAGAACTAGGGCGTACAAAGCCTTTTTCTTGTAATTCCCTTATTTGTTTGTTAAGCTCTTCCAACTCGTTGGCAGGCATTCGGTAAGGTCTCTTAGATATGGGGGCCGTGCTAGGCATTAGGTTTATGATGAACTCTATATCACGGTCTGGGGGCACTCTAGGCAATTCTTCAGGAAACACATCCGGGTAATCCTGCACTATTGGCATTCCGACCATGGGTAGCATGGTGAATATCCCAGTAGCTCGTTCACAAAGCATAGGGTCTTGATCCATGGTTGTGGTCATTGGCGATCCCATGGGGTAGATATAGTGACTTCTCTTCGGCCACAGTCTAGGACCCCTTGGTTTTTAGTTAACCAATCCATTCCTAGTATGACATCCAGTGTTTGGGTTGGCAATACCATAAGGTTTGAAAGGAATACCACATCTCTGATCCGGATGGGCACATTGATGCAGGCATGGGGTATGGTTATGTCTCCCCCGGGTGAATGCACTATCATGGGTCTCTTAACATCTACACGGTGCAGGTTGTGTTCTTTAATTATTTGGGATGATATAAATGGATGCGATGCTCTGGAATCGAACAAAACTTTAACCGATGCAGAGTGGATAGAGAACATACCCATCAGCACGCCTTGATCTTCTTGTGCTTCCTCAGCACACACATGATTTACTTGTTCACGGCGAAATCCAGTAGCAGCCTCCTTGGGTTGTGGTGTTCTGAATAAGTTGCGTCCAGTTGCAGGGGTGGTAGTTCCTCGTACAGCTTTGGCGTTGGCGCCGGTACGGTTGGTGGTGTTGCGCGGCTTGGGGCAATGGTTGGCAAAGTGCTTGAACTCTCCGCAGTTGAAGCAATTCATATTCTTGGTTCTCGGTGCTACCAAGGTAGGTGCCAGGGTGCGAAAAGGTGTGGCAACCGGTCTGCTGACATTGCCGGGTGCAGAGGGTCGATTAGTAGCCACGATAGTTGGCTTCCATCTGGACGATGTTGCTCCTTTGGGTCGTTGGGTTGTCCCTTGGATTGGACGGGTCATTGCCAGCCTTCTTTTCTGGTTATTTTCAACCATCCTCTGGTCATGTTCTAACCTTACGACCTTGTTGATTAGACTCTGAAAATTGGCGTGGTCTTGTCCGATCTCGGTCCTCGTAGTCGTCATTCAGCCCTTCAATGAACTGATCTATCTTCTCTTCTTCGTCTGCCAGGTCGCTGGAGGCGTAACAGGCGAGCTGTGTGAACTTGTTAAGGTACTCCTGTACCATGGTGTTGCCTTGGCGCAATCTCCGGAATTCATTCTTCTTCATCCTCATGACAGCGGCAGGTACGAAATTTTCACGGAAGGCTGCCGTAAATTCTTCCCAAGTTGGTTCTCCAGCAACATTGGCTTGGGTCTCCTTGTACGTATCCCACCAATCGCTAGCGGGTCCTTCCAACTGATTGGTGGCGAAGATAACTCTGTCGGCTTCTCGTACTCAGACGAGGGTCAACTTCTTTTCTATCATTCGTAGCCAGTCTTCGGCGTCCATGGGTTCTTCTACCGTGGAGAAGGTAGGCGGCTTGGCTCTCATAAATTCTCCTAAACTTGAACTTCCGCAATTCCCTTGGTTGTTAGCGATGGCTTGTAACAACTGAGTTTGCAATGCCATAACCTCTGTCAGGTTGGAGGGGTTAGGCTCCGGTGGATTCTCGTTGGTCGCTGTTGCTCTATGTCAATGTGCCATCCGTAAGATGTGGATAAGGTAAGGGACTTGACCTACTAAGGTCATGATTCTAAGTGGTTTTACTTCAAGGCGTTTAAAGTGATCTTTCATGAAGCAAGCTTGGTGGAATAAACTCATTTAAGATATACCATAAAACATCTCAATAGTTCATAATTGATACATCATAAGAAATACATTGGACTGCGCATACACAGTCCCATACAACACAATACAACAACTAACATTGTTTTACATCTCATAATAACTAGGGGGGAATCAGGGTGTGGTCCTTGCTATCTCAACCCCATCCAAAGCAAGGCCTAGGCTGCTGCCGACATCCAGTCTAATCCTCCAACCATCCGTAGGATCCGGGTGCAGGCAACGGGTAATCCTCGCCAGATGCAAACTGAAATCCCCATGACTCAGAAGTAGCGGCCTCGGGGTCATGCCAGAGCTTCCTGCCGGGTGGCCGAGTACTCTTGCGGGCCGTTTTGCGGGTGATAGGGCCTCCCGCGAGTGTCATGCGGCGGGTAGGAGCCTCATCCTCCGATGGATTGGTGATACTAGGCTCCCACTCGACCTCCATGGGTCCCGACTCATTCTTCGAGTCAGTGCCAATCGGAATGGGGTTCTCCACGCCAGAACAAGGCTCAGATGGAACAACCGTGGTAATTTGTGTGCGGTCCGACTGTGCAGCAGCTGGCTGGGCCATGGTATGGTCCATCAAATAGGGTTCGGACACGGTGCTCAGCATGTTGGCCTGCTCCAGCATGGTGTGGAAAATGGCTAAGCACGGTGGAGTCAAGATGTAGTAGTAGTCGTGCACTGGTGCAGGGGGTGGTGGCGGTGTAGCAGAGGTGGAAGCGCCCTCAGTGGTGATCGGGATGGTGCGAAGTTGCTCCGTCAACTGGCCGACCTGCCTTTGGCTCTTCTTGAGTTGCTCCTCCAGGGTGACCAGGGCTTCTCCTCAAACGACGTATCAAACTGAGAGCTGGTCGTACTGTGCGCTGTTGAACTAGAGTTGAGTCTTCAGGGAGCTAATCTGGCTACCACAGTTGCGGTGCTCCTCTTCAAGGTCACTCATGCGCCTTTGCTGCTCATCAATTTCCATCAGCGCTTCCTCGTAGCAATCATCCGCAACTTCAGCCCATCAGGACAGCCGGGTTACCATCGGGCTGTAACAGCAGGGTGTGGCCTCCACGGTGCAAACAGAGTTGCCCTCCTCCCGATATGGGTGGTGCACAAACTCGGTCACCGTCAGCTCCGCCTGGTGGATGGCATTAAGGCGTAAGAACGCTTCACGAGCAGCATCTTGAAGTGCGGCCTCCATAAAGTCTCACTGGTAGTGGGTCTAGAAGCAGTATGGTGGCTCGCTACCAACACATGCCTCAATCGATACGACGGCTTCCCACTCAGGGTGGTTCTCGGTACCGTGTCTCCTGCTTCGATAAGTGGGTGTATCCGGGTACCTCAAGCATCGCAACAGCTGCCTAAGTCACACAACATATCCCTCCTCTAGAGGGATCTCAAGCACCCATGCTCCGATCTGATCATGGCCTGACATCTGCTTTTGAAAATAACTTAGAGTTAGAGAGGGGTAACATAAAAATAATTCTAGTAGGGAAATAGGGGACAAGAGTATAAGGGAAAACACATTTTGTTTTGTAGACATAGTTTGTACTTGAAATAATCCTAAGTAGGGATATTTCCCTTTAACCAGCTATACAGGGGGTTGGGGCACCATTTGGTCTTATCCTACAGTTGCACTGCTCTGATACCAGCTCTGTGGAACCCTGTTTTCGAAACGGGAGTCTTTCGTGTTCATAGTACCATTTCCCTGGATCGAGTAATTTGGTACTCACGAAATACAATATTGAATTATCAGGTGCATATGCACGAATAGTTATACACCAAAAGTATTACAATATGAGCCCGAAGGCAATAGTTTAATAATGGGGACCACACGGTCCGGATACAACCAAAAGCAGAATTAGGATAAGGCAGCAGACAGAAGGCAGCGGCATGTCATTGCCATAGGCAACGACCAGAGTCTAAGACCTATTAGGCGCCTTCGTCTTCCTTACCGTCCTGGTAGTAGGCGTAGGGGTCTTCCAAGTCTTCATTGCCACCATCTGAAGGTTTGTGCGTATAGCAAGGGTGAGTACCAACCGTACTCAGCAAGACATCATAACAAGGATGCATATGATAGGGGGATATCCAAAGAATGGCTGGGGTTCTTTTGCACAAAGCCAGTTTTGTAATTCTTTTCACAAACCTAGTATCTAGCAAAGCCAAGTTTTATTTTCATAGTTCATTAAGTCGGCGATGGTTCTGTCCACCATCCATTGTGATCCCAAGGACAGCTTCCCGCCACCGGATCGTCATGGTTTTGTGGGGAGTCTACCCCTTCTCGCATCTCAAGAAGTTGATCCACCAGCACATAGAATCATTATGCATACCAACCCATCAATTTAAAGTTTAAGAGTCTAGCCACGAGAGAAACTTGTCACACCGCTCCAAATCTGCGAGCACGGCTATTCGAATAGATTGATTCATTCACATTGAGTGGATATACACTTTACTCGTACTCCGTGACTGCCCAACAAATGAGCCTACGTCCCTGTTAGTGATATGCCCTAGAGGCAACATGGAGATGTTGGATATCATGGTCAATGTTTATGTATTTTTGAATAAAGTGTTATTCAGTTCCATGAAATAGACATCTTGTATTGATCAATAAGTACGTGACTTATTTATGAGACTCTATATGTATGAATCTATTTCTAAATGATCCCTGATCATATATCATATTATTGGAACTAATATGATTCTAAGATCGGTATGTTTATTGATTGATGATCATATCTCATAGATCATGGGTATGGAGATACCAAATCAATAAACATGGACATATGTGTTAGAGAACACATTGTTGGATAGACCCACTATGAGACACTACAGGAATTAATGTGCCATTAGTTGGTCTCAGGTAGTGTTGGTACAAAGTCCTTAGACCTGAGATCACCATGGATTCCAACATGTGTAGTGGCCTACTTTGGGACTACCAAACGTTATTCCGTAACTGGGTAGTTATAAAGGTAGTTTTCGGGTTTGCAATGAAACATGGAGTGGGATGTGAGTGATCAAGATGAAATTTACCCCTCCTTTGGAGAGATATCTTTGGGCCCCTCGAGGTAACGGATTATGGAAATGCATGGCCATGCTAAGTTGATTGAAGAGTCAATCAACAGACAGATAATCCAATACGGTTCGAGTGAATGGTTAAGCTATTGAAGGGATGGCACACATCTTGCCTATAGCTTAATTGGTATCGTGAGGCAAAGGGATTTGTGTACACATTACAGGTTCAGAGCCGATATTATATTCTTGTATACTATGGTGTCAATATGTGCTGCTAGGCGCCGCTATTGACAAGTCGGCTGAGTTGGACTCGAGCCGACGATCGGCTAAGTTAGACTATAGCCGCAACCAAGTATACCTGAACCTACAGGGTCGCACGCTTAAGGGGATAAGAACAAGCACTCGAGTTGGACTCGAATACGGCCTGATCGGATAGGGATCCGATTGGATAGAGTCCTATGGTCTTACGACGTATGGACGGCCAACTCTATGAGACACGGATGAGAGCCGATTCAAAATAGAGTCCTGATTGGCCACTAGTCCCAGTAGGCCAACTCTATATAAAGGGGCGAGGGGTGGAGAGCTGCGACACATCAGTTGAATTGCATTGCGCCGAGATCAATCTCCACGGAAACCCTCCCCACCTTCGAGCCAAACCCTAGCCTTGCATCGCGTGCTAGCACACGGGTGTTCGGCGTTCTGTTCCCGGACGTGTGGATACCGGTAGAGGCGCTGCTACGTTGTGCGCTGTTGATCGGCTACGAATCGGCTGCAATCGGAGCGAGGCGACTCCGGCATCGGTGAATCGGCTGATTGGTGAATCGGCTGTCGCCGGGAATCGGCTGTCGGCTTGCGGGAATCGGCTACACTGTTCCGGATCGGATAGTCCTGATTAGCTATTTCTGCTGCATACTCCAATCGGTAACGATCTATCGGCCCTTACTTGCAAGTGTTCTTGGTTTGCACGGCAGAAAAGTTTTTGTTTTCGGCTAGCGTAGCTTCCGCGTAACCCTTCAGTCCCAACACATGGAGACGGTCACGGCAAAGCTTTTCGATAACCTCACTTTGGCGCACCCGCTACATGAACTTTAGCCCTCTTGTACTCTAGACGTATAGTTTCTAGCAATGCGAGGAGTTCTCGTGCTCCCGGGGTAGGGGAAACTCACTCAACATTTAAGTTATAATTAATTTTCAATTTATCACCCACATACAGGCCTTTAGCCTCATCACAATCTGGGCGCTCTACCATTGGTAATCCCCTGCCGGTAAGCCCTCAACCACAATCCACGCATAAGAACCACTATGCAGGGATACTGCCTCTGCTCGGCTATCTACTCCGCTAGGTCTATCCCCATTCGAGAAGTATGGTTGTACTGGCTCCTTCCATGTTATAAGTCTCATGGCTCCGTCCTTAACTGACCAGGGACGACACTTTCCTTTGCTGGAATCCACCCAAATCATCCAGTCGCCCCAGTCAAAAACATTGGTTTTGTATTTTAGTTTTCATCAAAACTCATCTTATCATTCACAGGACAATGTGGCACTCATGTCTCCACATGTCGTATCTCAACTACCATTCCCAAGGCAGTTGCCCAAGCATATAGCATTTTGTAAACATGAGTATGCATGAATCTAATATTAGCATGGCTAAGCATTTACCAAAGATTTCCTTCGGACATATCATATCGTAGGCTACAAAGAATATATCTATTGGTATTCAACCTCAAGGCATGGTATAGCAAGAATAGGAATACTTCATGTATAGCATGCATGTTTAAGTTAAAAAGCAACACAAGTTTGCAAATAGGCTCAATATGTTCAAAGGTAGTGATGACTTGCCTTGCTCGTGAACTTGCTGCCTGGGATCCTCGGCGCAATCAACAGCTCCCTCGGATTCTATTCATACGTGCGAGAAATCCAATTGAATTCGATTAGAATCCAAATAAATATCACCAAAAGCCAAATAAATTGCAAAAGCGGCTCCTGAAACTAATCTACGATTTTAGATGAGTTTAGGTTCGAGTTTTGATGAAAACCGAGCTAAAACTAACGAGATATAATGATTTGAAGTTTTGCGATTTCCCCGATCTAATTAATTATGAGGTGACTTTGTTTCAACTTTATTCATTTTAAATTGTAAAAATATTATGGTTGAGATTTTGAAAATATTATACAGGGAAAAGAATAGTTAACTCAAATTTTATCTCCAATTTTATCGGGCCGACAACCCTAGAGTTAAATAATTGAATCTAAAAAGTAATCCTAAAGCTCGACACAATTTTAAAGAATTTTAAGTTTAAATTTTTGAACAAAATTCATATAATAAAATTGTATTAACAATTTAGACTATAATAAATTTCTAATGCGATAATAATTACTCTCTAAATATTATTGAATTTTTAGCCTTTTAATTAACCCTAATTTTAGTTTAGAAGAATATATATATTTTTGCTTAAAAGTTTTCTAAATAGTACCCCAAAATATATTATTATTTTTCTATTTCTGTATTTCTTTTTCCTTTGTCTTTTTCTCTTTTTTCTCTCTCTTTTTTTCCTTCCCTGTTTTCTTCTCCCTCTTCCCTTCTCTGTTTTCTTCTCCCTCTCCCCTCTCTCGGCCGGTGCGGCATACGGCGACGGCGGCGGCAACGTAGGGAAGGGGAGCGCCAAAGGCGGCTACGACGGGAGGCGGGCGGCGCACGGGCGGCGCCGCTGCGGGGCAAGGAAGGGGGAGAGAGAGCGGGGATAGGAGGGCGGCGAGGGCGAGGGTTGGTGCGGGGTGGCGAGAGGAGGCTGGGGCCTTTTATAGGCGCAGCGGCGCGTGGCGTGGCGCGCGCGCGGGCACGAGTGGGACGGCGTGTCTACGGCGACGGTGACGCGATGGCTCGGCGCGGCGCGGCATGGGGCGGTACGGCAACCGGATGCTTAGTTGATGCCGGGGATGCGCGGGTATGCGCGTGCGACGTGCGCACGGTACGGCGTCGAACACCTGGCGGCGGTCGCACAGTGCACTTTCACTTTTTTCCCATTTTTTTCATTTTTTTTTTTTTTTTATTTTATTTATTCCTTTTTACATTTCACCCATAATTTTAAAAATTTAGATTGTCTTAACTACAAATTTAACTTAATTCCAAATTTTAGTGTCGCCCAACATTATTTTTTTATAATTTTCTTTTCTCCTAGGGTTCCCAAAACCATTTTCATTCTCCCAATACTAAATAATTAATCCTTTATAATATGCAACTGAACTTGCAATTTAAGAGGCAATGAAATCCAACAAGATGCAATCATGTCGAAAGTTTTGCAAGTTCCGGATTTTTAGATTTCGATTTTTAGTCTTCGATTTTTAGGGTGTTACAAGGGCCAACGGGAATGCTCCACCACCACCACCAAAGAACATCACTTTGGTCCAAGTCTTGGCCAATCAAACCCAGATGATGGATGAATGATGCAACAAAGGCAACAGCAGCATCAACAAATGCAACTACAAATGATGCAGTAGTTTCAGCAACAGCAGAACAATAACAACAACAATAACCAACTCGCACCGCCACCTCCCCATAATCCAAATTGTCGGAGTTTCTCCGTGTCCGACACTTGACCTTCTCTAGCACCACAAAACCCATGGAGGCAAATGATTGGCTCCAGGCCATAGAGAAGAAGATGGTTCTGCATTAATGTACAGACCAAGAAAGGGTGTCCTTCGCCACCCATCAACAGCAAGGCCTGGCCTCTGCCTCGTGGGACAACTTTTTGGTCACCCGTCGAGCAGCAGTAACCTGGGCAAAGTTTTGTCACCGGTTTCGAAAGGCGCACATTCCCGAAGTGATTGTGGCGCAGAAGAAGAGGGAATTCAGATCCCTAGAGCAAGGCAACAGATCCATCATGGAATATCTGCATGAGTTCAATAGGCTAGCATGTTATGCTCCCGAGGACGTGTGCACTAATGCCGAACGACAGGAGAAGTTCTTGTCTGGACTCGATGACAAACTAACAGACAAGCTCATCTCGGGAGAATGTGTAGACTTTGAGAAGCTGGTCGAGAAGGCTACTTGCCAAGAAGATCAGCATAATAAGATGAGCAGAAAGAGGAAGCCTGCTCGGTTTAGACCTCAGCCTCAACCGTGGAATCCCAAATGGCCGCGCTTCATGCTTGGAGGTCAGGGTGGACCTACCAGCCTGATCGTAAGACAACATTGGCCATATCACCCAGGAAATTTCCAAGCTGGCAGTAGCCGCAATGGGCAGCAACTGTGGAATCTTGCTCCACGTCCTCCAATGGCGCAACCCCAGCAGCTACCGAAGCCAGCACCGCCGAAGAAGGACTTCAGAGGCAAACCGGGCAATTGCTTCAACTGTGACAAGCCTGGAGATTTTGCAGATAAATGTCTGAAGCCCAAGCGCGCACCTCAATTCCTCCAAGCAAGGGTGAATGATGCTTCACCAGAGGAAGCCCAGGATGCACCGAAAGTAATACTAGGTATGTTCCCTATGAACTTTACTGCAACAGTCTTGTTTGATTCGAGTGCAACGCATTCCTTCATATCAAAGGCTTTTGTTGGGGCACATGGGATATCAGTAATAAAACTTAAGATACCCATGCGGGTTCAATCCCTGGAAAACATTTGAAAATCACCCATTTATGCCCTTCGGTGGCAATAGAAATTCAAGGATCCCAATTTCTAGCCAATCTTATCCTTCTGGAATCAAAAGGCTTAGATGTCATCCTTGGAATGGACTGGTTGACCCGATATAAGGGATTGATCAATTGCGCCAGTCGCACAATCACTTTGACCAATGGTGGATGGGAAGAGAGTTGTTTTCCATTCCCCAAAGCCATCAAAGTTGGTAGCAAGCCTAAATCAGATCTCTACCAAGGAAATACCAGAGGAGGAATAGAAGATCCCAAAGAAGTTGGAGGATATTCCCATAGTTTATGAGTATCCTGATGTCTTCCCGGAAGACCTAACCACAATGCCGCCTGAGAGAGAGATAGAGTTTCGGATTGACCTGATCGCTGGAACTGCTCCAATCCACAAGAGACCCTATAGGATGGGAGCCAATGAATTAGCGGAAGTCAAGAAGCAAGTTGATGAGCAACCGCAAAAAGGTTATATTCGCCCGAGTACATCACCTTGGGGTGCTCCGGTAATATTTGTGGAGAAAAAGGATAAGACCAAGAGGATATGCGTCGATTATCGTGCACTCAATGAGGTTACAATTAAGAACAAGTACCCTTTACCATGGATCGATGATCTATTCTAACAATTAAAGGGAGCAGAGGTGTTTTCCAAGCTAGACCTACGATTAGGCTATCATCAGTTAAGGATTCGCGAAGAAGACATTCCCAGGACAGCTTTGATCACTCGGTATGGTTTATACGAGCGTACGATCATGTCCTTTGGACTTACCAATGCACCTCCCTTCTTCATGAATTTGATAAACAAGGTGTTCAAGGAATTTTTGGACAAGTTTGTCATAGTTTTCATTGATGACATACTTATCTACTCCAAGTCTGAAGAGGAGCACAAGCAACATATTTGTTTAGTGCTCGAAAAGTTCAGCAAGTGTGTCTTTTGGTTAAAAGAAGTGCAATTCCTTGGTCACATCGTGAATGCTCAAGGAGTAGCGGTTGACCCCTCTAATGTGGAATCAGTAACCAAGTGGACTCCACCAAAGACCGTTATCCAAATTAGAAGTTTTCTTGGACTTGCGGGTTATTACCATTAGTTCATTGGAAATTTCTCAAGAATTGCGAAGCCAATGACGCAATTGCTAAAGAAAGATGAGAAATTTAAATGGACCACGGAATGCAACAGGAGTTTTGAAGAGCTTAAGAAGATGCTGGTGTCTGCACCGGTTCTAATCCTACCTGATCAAATCAAGGACTTCCAAGTCTATTGTGATGCATCCCGCCAAGGGCTAGGTTGTGTGTTGATGCAAGAAGGCAAAGTGGTCGCATACGCTTCTCGTCAGTTGCGTCCACATGAATCCAACTATCCAACCCATGACTTAGAACTAGCCGCAGTGGTCCATGCTTTGAAGATATGACAAATTACCTAATCGATAATCACTATGAAGTGTATACGGATCATTAGAGTTTAAAGTACATCTTCACCCAACCGGAAGTGTATACGGATCATGAGAGTTTAAAGTACATCTTCACCCAACCAGACTTGATCCTCCGTCAGCGAAGATGGTTGGTGTTGATAAAGGATTATGATATAGCAATACACTATCACCCGGGCAAAGCTAATTTGGTAGCCAACGCTTTAAGCCGGAAGAGTTAATGCAACTCTATTAACACAGAAGAGATGTGTGTAAAGTTGCAAAAAGATCTAGAGCACCTAAACCTAGGAATTGTTGAACCTGGTTTTGTGGCCGCTCTTAAAGCACAACCTACTCTCATATATCAAATCCGAGTAGCTCAGGCCTTAGATCCTGATATAGCTGAGCTTAAGAAGAACATGAGAGTTGGGAAAGATCGTGATTTTTCAGAAGACGAGCATGGAACCATCTGGATGGGTGCAAGGTTGTGTGTACCTGAGGACAAAGAATTGAAGAGTTTGATCCTCACCGAAGCCCATCAAAGTCAGTATTCTATCCACCCGGGAAGTACCAAGATGTACCAGGATCTCAAAGGGAAATTTTGGTGGGTCAGCATGAAGAGGAAAATAGCTGAGTTCGTTGCACTTTGTGACGTATGTCAGTGAGTGCAGGTAGAACACCAAAAACCCGCTAGACTATTGCAACCACTCTAGATCCCGGAGTGGAAATGGGAAGAAATCGGGATGGATTTCATCACCGGATTGCCTCGGACATCGTCAGGATATGATTCCATATGGGTCATCATTGATCGACTCACCAAGGTGGCTCACTTTATCCCAGTGCATACCACCTATTCAGGAAAGAAACTAGTCGAATTGTATCTCGCAAGGATCATGTGTCTACATTGAGTACCCAAGAAGGTTGTGTCAGATTGAGGGAGCCAATTCACTTCCAAGTTCTGGCAAAAGCAGCAAGAGGAACTTGGCACTCATTTAAACTTCAGTACGGCCGATCGTCCGTAAACTGATGGTCAAACTGAGCGGGTAAACCAAATCTTGGAAGATATGTTGCGAGCCTGTGCTCTCAATTTTAGAGGAGCATGGGATAAGGGCTTCCCTTACACAGAGTTCTCTTATAATAATAGTTACCAAGCCAGTCTGCAGACAGCACCGTTTGAAGCGTTATATGGATAGAAGTGCCATACACCACTCTTTTTGGATCAGACTGGTGAACGTCAGCTTTTTGGTACCGAAGTGTTAAGCGATGCTAAAGAGAAGGTTGAGACCATTAGGGAAATGTTGAGAATTGCACAGTCTCGTCAGAAGAACTATGCAAACAATCATCGAAGAGACCTAGATTTTGAAGCAGGGATTACGTGTATCTTCGTGTCATTCCGCTCTGGGGAGTGCACCGTTTACAAATGAAAGATAAGTTGGCACCATGTTTCGTGGGACCATACCGAATTCAGGAACGTTGAGGAGAAGTTGCATACCAGCTTGAACTTCCATCCACCATGGCTGGTATCCACGACATATTCCATGTCTCACAACTCAAAAAATGTTTGAGGCTACCAGAAGAACAGGCAAGTCCAGATCAGATTGAGAATCAGGGGGATTTCACCTATGTGGAGAAACCAACTTTCATCCTCAAAACAAGTGAGTGGAGAACCAGGAACAAGGTTATAAGGTTCTGTCAGGTTCATTGGACTCATCACTCAGAAGAAGAGGCCACTTGGGAAAAGGAAGATGAGCTAAAGGCCGATCATCCTTATCTCTCCGCCAGTACCTTCGGATCTCGGGGTCAAGATTCCATTTAAGGGGGGTAGGTTTGTCACACCCTGAAGTTTTTCCCTTTTTAAAAACCATTAAGAAAAATCATAAACGAAAACAATTTTGGAATTAACCTAGAGCAAAGAATGTCGAAGGCACCCGGACCTTTCATTATAATTGAGGAATGAAATTAATATTTCAAGTAATTCTCCCATTTATAAAGAAACATCCATAGCCTCGAGAGAAGGATACGTGAGACATTGCTGGGCCTTTAGCCTACCAGTCAACTCCAGCCTGAGATGTGCCCGTCAAACAACTTGAAGGCGGCGACCATATGTGTTACATATTCAGGAGACTTGACAAAAATGCCTAAAGATCTACAACATCTCAAATATCCTTAACTCATACTCATGTGAATCTAGTTCCCAGATGTGCACTAGATTCACACTTTCATCTGAAGTATGGGCATTCATAGTTAATACATATAAGATAAAAAGTATTTAGAGACTTACATCAACTTGATAATTACCTAAGCCGACCGACCAAGTATGTATATATATATTAGAGAACAGGGAAAGCTTGACTACCCAATCCTCAAGCACACCGACTAGGGGTTTACCCCATTAAGTTCAGGACCTTCAATGAGCGGAGAGACAAGATGTGCAGTGTTTTAGTGTGGTGCTGGGGAGACTATTCTTTTGAGTAATCGTACTGCAACTCACCAAAGAGAGAGAAATTGACGATGGCGATGGTGGTCAGAGTTAGAGAAGACGATGGCCGATGTCCTATCTCACTCCATCGATGTTGGGGATTCTCGAGGTGTTTTGAAGAGGAAGGTGAGTTGGTGCTGGTGGTGAAGCAGCTTAGCCAGGGAAGCTTCGAGGCAACGGGAACGGCGGCATGACCCCGTGGCTGAATGATGTGACGGTGTGGCCGCGCTCCAGAGCTCCCGTGGCGAGGTCGATGTTCCCGGAGATTGGCAGTGAGAAAATGAACAAAATCAATATAGCAACTATGGCATGCTAAGGAGAGTGGAGAACACGGAAAATATAGGGAGTTCACCAGAGGAAACAAGCGGTGCGACGGCTTCTTCCCCATGGCCGACGGCAAGAAAAATGAGAAAGAGAGCTGCTGGATCTCTCCTCCCTCAGTTTCTCAGCACTGGAGTGAAGAGGGGAGGGGCGACGTTGGAGAGGGGGTGATAAACGCGGAGAGAAGAGTGACACGTCGGGGGCACGTCTTGAGAGGGTGGAGACCACGTCCTCTCCCCCACTCTCGTGTTTCTGGTGAGCTGGAGGTGGAGGGCGAGATGGTGAGGCTGTCACGTGGGCCCAGGCCATGGTAGGCTAGGCAAGTGAGTGAGGGATGGGTAGGAATATGGGTAAGTGAGTGAGGGATGGGTAGGAATATGGGTGAATATGATTTTGGGCGAATTTTCAGATTTATTTCTCTCCCTAAATTTTGTAGCTCAATAATTTAATTTCTGGACAAAAGAAATTAGTGAACATTTTACTGGAGGTAGATGCTTAGTCCTAAATTCCATTTTCTTTGGTTGCACACAAAAATCATTTGTAGATTGCTCACAGAAATTAAACAAACATGAGGTAATTAGAAAATTGTTTGAATTTTTAGAAGGCCTAAACAAAGGATAAAAATTATATAAAAATTATATATATTCATGATAATTGACCTAGTATTTGAATAAAGTATTTCCTATATACACTTATGTGCATTTTAATTCACCTTTGGTGTGGTTTTAGCCAAAAAGGATATTAATTGGTCTATTATTTGACTGTTTTGTCTATTTCGTTTGAGGCATCAAACCTAGTTATTAAATTGTACCAAAATTATATTGAGTTAACTATAAGGTTTGGCACGTACATGAATTTTTCCATGATTTTATCTTGCTTGAATTATTTTGGATAATTAGCAAGACTTATCTCTTTATATGTGTTTCATCTTCATAGATGCATCTAGTTATTATAAAAATTACATTTTTGGACTCTCTTGACCCGAGGTGATATTATTAAGTTTAATTTCAGTTCCTATAACACAACTCCCTACTTATATAGATATACAAATGTTCACGAATTATCATCCAAGGTCGGCTGCAGGTTTGTTTAGTGAAATAGATCTTTTAGATTGGGCTCATGAGACCTATTATGAAATGCAATCCAAAATCCCAAATGCACAAAATACTTATTGTCAAAACATGTTTTATGCATATGCAGAAGAAGTTTTCTTAAATTCTTAAATAATTAGGAATGAAGAAGTTTTATTTTGTTCTCAAATTTTAATCATGCAAATTTGGTCGAAGTACTTCACCTAAGTTTGAAATGAAAATTTTTGGTTCACAAAATTGAAAAACATTACTTTTATTTTGTTTTGACAAATAATTTCTTCACCCTGGAGTATGTGACAATGAAATAATTTTAAAATGCAATTTCTAAGTGGGCATGGCATGGTAGGATTTTTCTTAAATTCTACATGTGAAAATACATTAACAACATTTTAGTGGAATTTATAGAGCACTAGACATAATTTTAAACCAATTAAAATCAAAATTAGAATTAAATAAATCTCGGGAAAATCCCTTTTCTCTCTCTCTGTCCTTTCCGCCCAAATTTCAGCCTTGGGCCGCCGGTCCGAGCCGACGGCCCGAGCCAACGGCCCATCCCTGCGTGCGTGCCCCTCCCCTCTCTATCTCCTCTCACGGGCCGGCCGAAGGCCACGGCCCGTTAGCCTCACAAGCGTGCAAAAAGTCCATTTCGCCTCCCTCTCCCTCTCTCGGGCCACTGACAAATAGGGCCCACCTGTCAGCCCCGTCTTCAACCCCGGCCGGTGCCACCGTTGGTCACGTGATTCCCGGCTGCCTCCGCCTATCCCGCACGCCCTAAAGCCTCCAAACTCCCCCACCCCTCCCGCCGGCCGTTGTCGCCCCGTTTCCCCCGCTCCCGCGCCGTTAATGGCCGTGCCCAGGGTTTCCCACTTCATGCGCGCCTGCGTGCCGGACCCTTGCGGTAGCGCATTTTTCGCACGAAAACCATAAAAACCGCGACGGAGTGAACAGTATACGGTTTTGAATTTGAATCGATTTCAAAATATTTTGCCATGCCGTGGTTTTCGCCTGAACCGCGCGAAACCACGAAACCGGGCCAAAAACCGCAAAAACCACGCCCAAATAAATGGTGACGTAATTTAAGTTTGAAACAAATTCAAATCGGTGTCGTGCGGTGGTTTTCGCTCAATCCGTGCCACATACCGCGGTTTTCGTGGCGAACCGAGCGAAATTTTTTGTGATAAGAAATAAATATATTTTTGTGATAAAATAAATTTTTCCATATTTTTGAATCCGCACGAAATTTTTGAAACCAAACCATGCGGCTTCCGTGCCGCACCCCCGCGGTATGGCCAAAAACTGCGAAAACAGTGGCAATTTTTGTGGTTTCGGTAACCCCGGCCATGCCCGTCGTCGTCGTCCTTTAATCCCCATTAACGCCGGCGAGCAATTACTCCTCTCCCCGGCCAAAACCGACCTTCCCGAGCCCTATAAGAGCTGTTCGCCATTCTCCTCGTCCTCCCATCACACTTGCAGAGCTCTCCCATGCCTCTCTCTCTCTCGCCGTGCGCCCGTGCTCCACCGTCCTCCGCCGTCGTTTGGCTGCCTATTCCCGCCGTCCCGAGCCGTACCGGACCTCCTTGCCCCCCTGCATCGTCCTCGTCGGCACCCGAGCCACCTTGGCCGCCCCTCGCCGTCGCCTCACGCCGTCGACACGCTGCCCGTGCCATCGTCTTCATCCTCTCCGGCGACCTGCGGTGAACCACCCCTTTGCCCGTGCGTGCACCGCCGCCCATGTGCACGCAGCTTCGCCCCGCGCGTAGCCGCGCCACTCCGCCGCCCCGCGCCACCGCTCCTATGGCGTCGGCCAGTCTCCGACCGTCGCACTGCCCCTCATAAATCCCCGTCCATCCGATCTACCTATGCAAGATCGGGATCGCATAATCCCGCACCCGCGTGGCCGCCGCGTTGGCACCACGCGTGCGCCACGTGGTGCGTCGGCCGCCTCTTGGCCATGGACCTGGTCCACCGTGGACAGGTGCTCTCGCAGCCGCTGATGTCAGCCCTAGGCGCTGACGCAAGCCTCGGGATTTATGGCGCAATAAATTATTAAGAATTTTTTTGGTTTTAGTAATAAACACATATAATCTTCTAAAATTCATATCTTTTTAATCCGAGCTTCGTTTAAGTCCATTCAAATTTCATTAAATTCATAAAGTTGCGAAGAATCCATTAAGAATTGATTTATTCCCTGTTTCAGTAGACTTTTAGCATGTTTTGTTGAGTGCTTTGTTTGTCGTGTAGATCCCAGTAGTTCCGTTGATCCCATTTACTTCGAAGTCATTGCGGAGTTTCCCTATGTCGAAAAGCAAAGAAAGTCATGCTTTATCATTTATCATATTGTACCCTTTTTGCTAAAATACCTCGTTTATCATGTTAAACTACATTTATTTTCAAATGTCATTTTATGGGAATTATTACACCCATGCTATTAGTACTCAGCCTTAGGACTTGATCACTCTGAACCTTTGATAAAACTTTGGTATTAATATTACTAGATATTGGTCTAGGATATGCTTAGCCCTACTTAGATAAACTAGCACACTAAATGGGTCATTTCATCTGAATCATACTATTCTGGATACATGAAATGAAGGTCTTAATCTGGTGACATTATGATCACGATTAACTACTAAAATATGGAAAATGGTGGGTTGTGGGCACAATGGTTTTGGATAGTCGTGCCCATGGAAATTAAGCACCGGTTCATGAGAAACCCTGAAAGAAACACCGTACTAACCACAAGCCAAAATGGGCAACGGTGGGTCCCGTAGTGTAGCCTTCCCTGGCCAATGTTTCGTGGCAAGGGTGAGCGTGATGGAGTTGCAGTTGGCCGGGCTTACTGGTTGTTGGGCTTCCGGATTCACCGTGGCACTTGGGGGGGGGTTGCCCACTGCCTGGTTGGGAGTGGGACGAAACCTTGGTGTGGTTCGATTGGTTAGAGGGGGATATACGAAAGGTCCTATCGCAGTCCCTTTCCCGGGGTACCGTGGTGGTATTCCAATGCACGGAAACGTGTTGTGGGGTTGTGTCTTGTGGGTACAGATGTACACATCTGATCAGAGTAAAACTATTCGAGTAACCGTGCCGACGGTTATGGGCGATCGACCGGATTCACCGTGATTAGTCTCACACTGCTAAGACCTGAATAATGGACATGACTAGTATATATGGATGGTTTGGGCCTATCGCCACGTGGGGATAGTGTTGGACAGTGTTGGAAATTAATATTGCTTAATTAATTACAGTTGTTTTACTGCTTTCAAACCGCCTTGTTTGTGAAAAGTAGCTATTTTTTGCTAAAAGAAAGCCCTAGCCAAATCCTTGTCTCCCCTTCCATTCATACCCATCTCTTTTGGTATGACTTGCTGAGTACGTTGAAAGTACTCATCCTTGCCTCTTCACCAGAGCTAGTTCCCGAAGAAGAAGAAGACGCTGAAGTTGAGTAGGCTTGGTCTATACTCTGGAAGATGTCTGTGGAGTGGAGGTGCCACACTGCAAGTGTCAAGATTAGGCTTCAGCTCCTTTTCTTTTTCCATTGCTCTTTTGTAATCTTTTTATTGTTTCTAAGACGTGGATCTATAATTTCAACAATTGTTATATGTGTACCCTGGCTGGTCTTAGACAGGGATTTTAATACACCTATAGCTTCAGAAATTATAGTTTGAACTTCTAGGCATGACATGGCCCATCACATATCTGAGATTTGCAGGCCGTCACAACGAAGTCATCTCAAACGGTCCTAAAAAGAGGTCGACAAAGATATACTCTCATAGATATGTTAGATGTGTATAAAACTCGAGCCCATCACAGATGATACCTATTAGTGATAGGCTCAATTCAAGACCCAACAAAGATAACCAGTTCAACAAAGATAACCAACGTTATCTTTGTCGGGCTACAATGGAAGCCTGTCCGACAAAGATAACATTGGTTATCTTTGTCGAACTACAATGGAAGCCCATCATCAATGTTTGTCATCGGTGACGAGCTTGAACAGATGGCCCGATTGAGATATCAATTAGGCCCGTCACCGGTGAGTGCCATCGGTGATGGGTTGTTACTTAGGTTCGACAAAGATAACTGAAATACCCATCATAGTTGCTAGTTCGTTGGCAATTACAAATACTTATTGCAGACTATAAATACCCTCATCACCTATTGTATTGGTTATCCCACTATTTAGTATTTTGGGGAGGAGGAGCTGGACAATTTTTGTCTCTTTTTTCCAAGAAAATGTGAAACTAGAAAAGTAATTGAAAAATAGTAGGTAATTCTCATAAACATAGTAAATACTTAACTACAAAATGTTTATCTAATATTTTTCCACTTTTTTGTAGCTCAGGGATGGATCAAAGTTGGAAGTATGGGAAAACTATGCGACGTTATAGTGAAGAGTATCCAAATGGCGTGTTAAATTTTGTAAATGCCGCGGAGGAGGATAGGAAAAGAAGAAAGAGCGATTACATGTGTTGTCCATGTGCATATTGCAAAAATGAGAATATGTTTGATAGCAAAGTGGACGTACACGCTCATCTGATACAACGAGGATTCATGGAGGGCTACACATGTTGGGTGAAGCACGGAGAGCAAGAATCAGGCAGTGGTGCAACTGTAGACATAAGTGGTGCACAGAATCAGGAAGATGAAGATGAACATGAAATGTTTGTACCTTCTCCATTGGGTGGTGAAATGGTTGATGTGGATCATGATCTGCTGCAAGACATGTTACGTGACGTTGAGGACCCAGCCTACAACAAGAGAGATTTCATGAAGTTTAGCAGGTTGGTCAGTGACTCGGAAAAGCCTCTATATGCCGTATGCAAGGCAAAACACACCAACTTGTCAGCTACCTTGGAGCTAATGAAGCTGAAGGCAAGTAGTGGATGGACAGACAAGAGTTTCACAGAGCTGTTGGGACTTTTGAAGGCCATGCTTCCTGATGAGAACACATTGCCCAAGAGGACATATGAAGCAAAGCAGGTTTTGTGTCCCTTGGGGTTGAAGGTCCGTAGAATTCACGCTTGTCCAAACGACTATATACTATACCACAAGGAAAGATGCGGACTTAGATGCTTGTCCTGTCTGCAAGGCTTCTCCATACAAGAGAACGAAAAGTGCTAACGAAGGAAAGAAGTCAAAGCGGGGTGGTCCGGCGAAGGTTGTGTGGTATCTACCTATCATTGACCATTTCAAGAGAATATTTGCCAACTCCAAGGAAGCAGAGTTAGTACGTTGGCATGCCACAGAGAGAAGGAACGATGGTATGATAAGACACCCTGCAGATTCCATTCAATGGAGGAATATCGATCGAAGGCACCCAAAATTCAAAGCCAACCCTAGAAACATGAGAATATGTTTGTGTACGGATGGCATGAATCCTTTCGGAGACATGAGCAGTTCTTATAGCATTTGACCAGTTTTGATTGCAAACTATAACCTATCACCATGGTTGTGCTTCAAAAGAAAATACATTATGTGTGCTTGTTAATCCAAGGACCAAAATAACCCGGCATTGATATTGATGTGTTCTTGGAGACTGTTATCGATGATCTTGAGATTCTCTTGAAAGAAGGTGTGGAAACTTGGGATGCTGTTGATGAGAAAAGCTTCCCACGCACTGGCCTGAGAGGTTTGCTTTACTCTAGTGTAGGTCCAAATTGATTGCATTTGGTGAAGTTCGGGCGTGCCAGTTGGTTTGGTCCTGTAACCAACAAGAAAACAAGAAATATGCGTTGGGGTTAAGATTAGATCCTACTCGATCGGCTAAAGAAATCAATAAACATATAATTGCTATCCCAACACAGGTTTAGACTAAGTGATTGGGATAGATCGGTAGTATACTGAGACAGTATAAACCACTTAGATCCAAAAGAGTATTAGTATAAAAATTATATGCATTCATAACCCAGCCAATGTCGCAGATCTAATGTAAATCGGCTAGTACTCTGATATGTTTCATAAAAAGATATCAATCTGAGTTAAATTCGATAAACCTAGATCAATCGGTTGTTGATATGACTCAACAAATTGATACCGGCTTAGGGCATTTAAATAGATTAAGATCTTAATATAAAAGGCGGCTCTAATACATCCAATAGTAATCAATACTAAAAAGACGATTAAAACAGGTAAGGCCGGCTGAAACCCCGGCACTGTCTCTAATGGAAAACATTATGCCGAACAGATCTATATACCTCTAAAAGCGACTTAACAGGTCGATTTGATGCAACATTAAGTACAAGAAGAAATACTAGATTTGCATGGGCCATTGAGAACCCCTCGAGACGGTAGACACGCCATATAATCTAAATCAACATCTAAATCTATCTCTATCGGCTGCCTTTTTAGAGAGAACTCGGCCAATTACGAGATAGATCTAGACATTGTTCTAGATTATATGTCGCATATGATAATTTAAGCTGTTTATAGCATCGAAATTAGAGTATCACGATGATGGAAGCACTAACCCCGACGATACAAGCCACTTGTAACAAGGAATTACCTCGTTCGGAGATCGACGTCGATGCAGCCCGAGCAAAAGCAAGAACTTGTCGAGGAAAGTAAAATGAAAAGGTTTGGCGATGCGTCGAGATTGTATTAATGTATGTTGATATATGTTTTACAAGCCCTCGGATCTTATTTATACCCGAATACACAATGAGTCCGTGACGGACACGACTCCTACTACAAATTAAATTACAAATATTTCTAAACAAGCCAACATTATCTAAAAAGAAACTATACAAAATATCCTAATTTAAAGATACAATTGTCGTTACAGGACGTTATCCGTAGATGGCAATATCTTCAAAGCACTTGGAAACCAAATCCAATGATTATCTTCACGCTTTCCTTCCGGGATTGGTTCCATCTTCCAATTCCAATCGGAGTCGGCTATCGGCTGTCCTAGTCCGACTCAAACTTAGCTGACTGACTCCTTAGCCGATTCGGATTCTGCCGATGTAGCCTCTACCTCCAAAAATCACATGTTTCCCTAACTTCCGCCACAATCTTTGCTTCAAACTTGGGAATTTGCTTACCAAATTTGGTCGTTAACACATTCCCCCCAAGTCCGTCATATTGATAATGTCGCGGATTTATCGCAATGTCATCCTTGGAGAAAACCTAGAGTACTTCCGTTTCGGCCGTTATCACACCTCTTTAAATAACACCCAAGTGCTCCGAAAAACTTACGCCGTTATTTGCACACTCAACACCCTCAGCCAGAGAATCCCTAAAGTCTCTCCTGCGATCTCCTCGGAGCTCCCAACAAGCTTGCGGCAATTTTTCTTTCCGGCGACGAGCTCACTCCATTAATGGCGTCCTCATCTGCTCCTTCCGACACCTGATCGGCCAAGTTCGCCGAGGTAAGTCTTATCAATTGAATCTCTTCTTTTCCGCCCTTACTCATAAATTCGAACCCTAGAATTCAATAATCTTAATTTCGCTTTTTTTCATCTATAGCATCTTGCGCATCAAGTAGCCATCCCCAGTCTGATCAATAAAAAAAGACTACCTAGGGCCCATCGGCAACACAGATCCTACAGACGTGATTAATGCCGAAACAAACAAAATACCTTATAGGATTCAAAACCCTAGCTTGGCACCTTAGAACGGAACCTTCAAGTCCTGGCCTTCCATTGATAAATCCTGGCCGACTTGGTACAAGAGATTAGAAGCCAGCAAACAGAGTCACTAGGAAGAAGCAGGAATCGCCCAATGTCTGGCAATTTCAATAGCCGATCAGTCTAAGGATGAACCGCTCATATCAGCTGCATGTTATTTCTGCAATAACACATTCAATGCTTTGCGTGATAACTGGTTTAGATGTCTTATCATCGGCTAACCCCAATTAGGTAGACAACAAAGGCCAATACTCTTTCAAGACAAAAGCCATTGGAGGCTGGAATGGATATATTAGTATGAACATGAGTACTGGATCAGTCAGCCCCAGGGAACACACAGCCTTTCTAATGATGTGGCTGAAAAAATTCATCTTCTGCGGATCTAGCTGCGGCCCCACAACCAACTGGCAAGTTGTAGCCGAAGCCCTAGTTAATAAGGCAAAAATCCACTTGGGCAAGTTCCTCCTAGGTTACCTTTATCAGACCCTGAATCAGGCATCGACTAAGATAGCAGTTGATTCAGTTATAGGCACTGGAGGCCCTTGGTGGTTCTTGCAAATCTGGCCCGTGCTTCTCACGCAAAAAATTTCCAGAAGTCCTAGTCTGGTTGACGCCAAATTCCCTCTAGTAGAGCCGACTGAGGATGATGATGGAGAAGAAATAACCACACACAGGTGTATGTCTTTTGGAGAGGCTGTGGCTGTTCACATCAGATCCAAGCTGTCAAACGAACTCTTAGCCGATTGGTTCACACTTTTCTATGATGGATTTGCTAAGAACAATCGGACATGGTTTTTATACGGAAACTGCCCGGAATTCGAGCTCCCGATTGAACTCAATTTCAATGAACTCAACTCAAAAGAGCATCTAAAACCAAGGGAGATCTTTTCTGCAGCCATCAGCCCTTGCATTCTCCCAACCGGCATCCACCAGGGCCAAAATATCGTTAAGTCATACAAATTTTATTACCCTGCATCGGCCGCCAGACAACTCGGACTCGGACAATTGACGATTGGATTCTACTATGCTGATAACATCCAAACAAGAGGGGAAATAACTTCAAAAATAATGATGGATCGGCTAATGAACATCGAAAACCCACCTCTTGGCAGCATAGGCACTCTGGAATTAGCCGTGAAGAGGAGTTCGGCCTTTGACCGATGGTGGGTCGAATTGAATAGACACATCTTCCACCAAACATCTTCCATGTACTTAACTATACTCCTTCCAGAGTCCATCCCTGATGTGAGTACTTCTCTATCGGCTATTATCTGCCTAATACTTAGTCAATGCATTCTCTTCTTCACAGACAACCGATTCTTCTCCCCCCATGAGAGCAACTCAAGGGTCAAGATCCAATACGCTGCAAGGCGAATCCCAACTGGAGGACTCGCTCCATCAACCATCGGCTTCAACACGCCAAAAGTGACAAGACTCTTGCATGGCCAGACTCATGAGGCGTTATCCAGAAAAAGGGCCAAGCCGTCGGCCACTGGTCAATTGGTTGTTTAGAAGAAAAAACGAAGAAGCAACAAACAACCCCAACCGATAGCTTGCCATCCTTGGACCCAAGAGTTGAAGAAGTCCTCAATTTATGAAATCATCGAAGAAGAAATCGACCAAGCTATCGAAGAGGCAGCAGCTAAGTCCAGCCACTCGAGCAAACATACACAGACCCCATCGGCTCATGATCAAACTCAGCAAACACCATCTCCTCCTCGACATCCTGCTCGACCTCAACCAGTACGCATCTTGAAGTTTTGGTGACTTAAATTCGCTTGAAATCTTTCTGTTCTTATCCAAAACCATTTGATTGCAGTGAAAACAATTAGGTCGTCGGCAACCACGCCCTGCTTCGCCAGTAAGTTTACAACCCTGTCCTTCTCCTTTATGTTGGTTTGGTCGATTTCAACTAACACTTGTCTATGCAGCCCCCTCGTTCTCCATCGGCTGCCCCTCGTGCATCAAGCGAACACACGCCATTGGCCAGGGGTAGCCACCACGTTGAAGAAGAAGAACCGACACTAGCTCCCACGGCTAAGGTAAAAATAACCTTTTCAAGAACAAGCTGACTATTTAATCCTCTTGGTACTTAAGCAATGCTGAATGAGGTCTTGCAGGCTCTAGCCAACATGTTCTCCTTCGACATCAGGGAATTCGTTGGCGAAGAAGAAGAGATCACTAGCCAGGCTCCAGCTCCTTTAGCCGATGCGTTAAAGGAGAGGCTCTCTGAGATGGCTCGTCGGTTGGACAACCCATTGGACTACCTGGTCACCAACTACAGCCCATAAAAGCTAGATTTGAAGAGATCGAGAGCCAGCTCCCGGACAACATAGCCGACGCAATCTCCCAAGCTGCCCATATTGATCAATACCGGCACAAACTAGAAAGGGCAATGCAGCAGATGATTGACAGGAAGGCCAAAGCCGATCTTGAAACAATGATTGAGAACAACCGTCAGGGTATCATTGATGAAAAGGCCAAGTTAGATGAGCTAATTGCCGAGCCATCAGCTACTCAATGCAACATTGAGCGATTGAAGAAAAAGGAAGCTGAACTTATGGCTGAACTGGACCGGTGCAGGGCTGAACTTGCTTCCGAAGAGAAGAAACTAGCCAATCTCCCAACGGCCATCGAGGAGCAACGGAGCAAAGGAAAATCTTCCATTCAGTACTTGGGAGATTTGAGAAACTCTCTGAAGCCGATTCCAGGAACCGACGCAACCGATGCTGAGATGATTACTCAAGTTGAGAACATCAAACAGAGGGCAATATCGACCATCAATGACTTCCTCGGCAGCTAGATCAATTCTTGTAATACGCCAGGTTTAAAAACTTTTGAAAACACCATGTAACATATAACTTTTGTAATCGACAGGCCTTTGTGCCTTGAACGCCGCAATACATCTTCTTCTGTCGATTCCTTCAGTCTGACTATCCTGAAAGTTTTCAAGTCCAAAAAGTTCTAATTTTTTGGAGTCCTAATTTTGTATTATATATGCCCCCCTAATTTTTCAATGTTGCCTTCAGCATTGACAAAATTATAAGATAACACCAACTCATGTTGGCTATGCTCAACCTACTGAAAAATCAAAGGGAACAATTTGTAGAACGTTCTAAAGGCGATGCATATATCTGCACAACACATCGGCTAGAATGAATCGGCAAAACCTTAGCCGAATCATGAGTTGATCCAAATATTAGGATAATATTTCTTCAGATACTTGCCATTGAGAGCCCTTCCAAATACTTCTTCGTCCAATCCCTATAACATATAGGCTCCCTTAGAGACGCATTTGTGGATCTTGAAAGGCCCTTCCTAGTTAGGTGACCACTTGTCGAACTTGCTATCCCTCGAGCCGATCGACAATATCAGTTTCCAAACCAACTAGCCTTCTTCAAAACATTTTGGTACAACCTTCTTGTTGTAATGACGAGCCATTCGTTCCTTGTCCCTGGTCACCTTTTCCAACGCGCGTATCCTTGATAAAACTAGGTCTTCTAATTCATCTACCATTAGATTATAATAGTCATCGGCTGTTAGCTGATCTTGTAGTTGAATCGTTCTCAAGCCGATGATGTTCTCTCATGGCAGAACTGCTTCATGCCCGTAGACCAATTTATACGGAGGCACCTGGATGGATCCGTGGCGGATAAGCCCACAATGATTTGGCCAATCGGCTGTGCCATTGCTTCGGGTACTCAACGATCTTTCTCTTTATCAAATTGATCAAACTCTTATTTGAAGCCTCTACTTGCCCGTTAGCCTGAGCATAATACGGTGAAGAATTTAGCAGCTTAATCCCCATGTTGTCGGCAAACTGAACAAACTCGTCGGAGACAAAGATAGATCCCTGATCCGTGGTGATAGTTTGAGGGACACCGAATCTGTATATAATGTGCTCCTTCACAAATTCGATTGCGTCCCCAGAGTCAACCTTCTTCAAGGGAATTTCTTCCACCCACTTGGTAAAATAATCGGTTGCTACCAATATAAATTTATGCCTTTTGCTTGAGGGTGGGTTAATTTAGCTGATCATATCAATTCCCCAACCTCTGAACGGCCAAGGCTTGAAATGGGGTTCATAGCCAATCTGGCGCCCTCTGGATGGCTCCAAACTTTTGGCAATCTTGGCAGCCCTTGTAATATCTGAAACAATCTTCCAGCATAGTCGGCCAAAAGTAACCTGCTCACCGAAGTAGCCACTTCATCTTGTGAGCCGATTGATGCGTGCCACAGATTCCTTCATGAACTTCTCCAATAGCCACTTTGGCTTGATCGACACTTAGGCACCTAAGCAACACACCATCAATCATTTGATAGTATAAATCTTCATTGAGCAAAACGTATCGTAGAGCCTTGTAACGCAATTTCCTTGAAGCCGACTGGGATAGATTTTGCAGATAGTTGTAGACTTCATATCTCCAGTCGTCAGCTGACATGGTTGCAATTTCTATTTCGATTTCTTTTGTCATCGACTTATAGCCTAATGCCCCCTGAGCTAGATCATTGGCCTCTGAATTTTGCTCCCTGGGAATTTTTTCAAGGTTACTAGCCGAAAACTGTCCATTAATTCTCGGCACTTCTGATAATAAATCATCAGCGCATCGTTCTTGCACTCATACTCTCCTGATAGCTGGCTGATGACTAACAACGAATCTCCCATTATCTCGATGGTGTCGGCTTCAACCTCCTTGAGCAGTTGCAATCCCTTGAGTACGGCTTCATATTTGGCTTGATTGTATGTTGCATGGGGTTTAATGGAAAAAGCAAACTCGAAACTTGCCCCCCTGGGAGAGATTATTACCAAGCCGATGCAGCATCCGTTTGTGCAAACTGAGCCACCGAACATCATCGTCCAAGGCATAATTTCCACCAAGCCGATTCAATCATCTATGTGTTCCACTATCAAATCGGCTATAGCCTATCCTTTCACTGCCTTGGGTGCCTGATACCTTAAGTCAAACTCTGTTAAGGCAAAAATCCACTTCCCAATTCATCCTTTCAGAACTGGACCCGATAGCATATACTTCACTACGTCAGCTTTGCATACCACAGTGCACTCGTTGGATAATAAGTATTGCCTTAACTTCGTGCATGAAAAATACGAGCACAAACATAACTTCTCCACTGGTGAATACCTTGTCTCTGCATCCAAGAGTCGTCGGCTAAGATAGAAAGTTGCCTTCTCCTTCCCTTCGATTTTCTGAATCAAAACTGAGCCAATGGATTTCTCGTCGGCTGACAGGTATAACTTGAATGGCACCCTTTTTTGTGGAGAAATCAGGACTCGAGGGGAGCTGAGATAATCTTTTATGTTGTCCAAGGCGTTCTATTGTTCTACCCCACAGGTGAATGCTTGATCGGCTTTGAGCCGAAGCAAAGGTGTGAAGGGCTCCATCTTCTCTGATAGATATGCTATGAATTGTCTGATAAAGTTGATTTTGCCGATCAGGGACTGCAATGCCTTCTTGTCCTTCGGAGGTTGAATCGTCTTAATGGCGTTGATGCTTCTTGGTGTGACCTCAATTCCTCTCTCATGAACAAGAAATCCAAGCAACTGGCCAGCCGATACGCCGAATGTGCACTTGATAGGGTTCATCTTCAGGCCATACTTCCTTGTCCTCTCCAAAACCTGCCTTAGGTCGGCTATGTCGTCTTCTATCTCCCTAGATTTCACAACGACGTCATCGATGTAAATCTCTACTAGGGAGCCGATCATATCATGAACTATGTAATTCATGGCCCTCTGGTACGTAGCTCCAGCATTCTTCAAGCCGAAAGTCATGACGACCCATTCATATTGGCCGATTGCTCCTAGGCACCTGAAAGCTGTTTTATGGATGTCTTCCTTGGCCATAAAAATCTGATTGTAACCTGCGTTGCTGTCCATGAAACTTGTAATTTTATGGCCAGAGGCCGCATCCACTAGCAAATCGGCTATGGGCATTGGGTATTCATCCTTAGGGGTAGCTTTATTTAAATCTCTGAAGTCGATGCACACCCTAGGCTTGTCGGTTTTCTTCATTACTGGAACTATATTTGAAACCCATTCTGCATATCGGCAAGGCCGAATAAACCCAGCATCATATAGCTGAGTGATTTCTGCTTTGATTGCATCATACATATCGGCTTTAAACCTCCTGGGAGGCTGTTTGTACTGCCAATATCCAGGTTTAATAAGAAGTTGATGCACAACAATGGATCGGCCAAGACCAGGCATCTTAAAATATTCAGAAGCAAAACAATCTGTATATTCCTTTAACAATTCAATAAGCTTGGTCCTAAAATGAGAAGACAAATTTTTGCTAATGTATGTTGGCCTAGGCCTATCCCCTCGACCTATATCCACTTCTTCTAACTCATCGGCCGACATAAAACCTTGCCCGAGTTTGCCGTCGATGTCGTCCACGGTGTCCTCGTTGTAGACGCTCGAGCCCTCCACAACGCCTTCAAAGTAATAAATGAGACTCTTCATCTCCAATGGGATGTATATCAGAATCGGACACCTTTAAGAAATCGGCTAGCCAAACTTTGTCGGACAGGCAGTCAATACCATCAATTTCCCAAAATGGAAAATCGGCGTTAGCGATGTTGACTGACCTATTGGCTGGCACAATTTGTATCTTGTTGCCTTGCCACTGGATTAACATTTGGTGCATTGTGGAAGGGATGCAACAGTTGGCATGGATCCAATCCCTCCCAAGTAGCAAGCTATACGACCCTTTCCCGTCGATGACGAAAAACATTGTCGATACAGTTTTGCTGCCGACAGTCAGCTCGACATTTAAAACTCCCTTGGCTTCTAAAGGGTTGCCACCGAAGTCCTTCAGCACCATGTTTGTCTTGATCAAATCTTCGGCTCCTTTGCCCTGCTTCCTGAAGGTTGCGTAAGGCATTAGGTTAACAACAGCTCCTCCATCAACTAGCATCTTCGACATCGGCTTCCCATTGACAAATCCTTTGACGTATAAGGGCTTCAGGTGCCGATTTTCGGTCCCCTCAGGTTTTTCGAAGATGGCTTGTTCTGGGGACAGTACTAGTTTGGCCAATGTATCCTCAACTATGTCTGCATCAGCCTCGACAGCCTCGAATTCGGCCGACAATATGAAAACCATGTTGGCCGATGCAGCGGCTACTCCTTTGCCTTTTGCCGCCCTTTTGGACTTATTGGCTGGGCTCCCGTCAGCTGGGTCTGCCTGTTTCTTGACACGCCATTGCTTTGTGCCTTGCCAACGTTGTTGCTGTTGGATCATCTACTGGAGTTCTTCTTCCTGTCCCTCGCTCTTAAGCCTCTGAATTTTTCTTTTCTGCATTTTGGTGAACAGGTCCGAAGGGCACCATTGGGGATTGGCCGATTGTTCTTCATCAGCCTCCTTTTCGTCCTCTTCTTGGAAGAAGTCCTGGTGGATTGGGCCGAGCCGATCATTGACGGAAGGTTTTTGCTGGTTAAGTTGAACGGCTCAGGGGACGAATCGGCTGGAACTTTCCATTGGTGGATTCGTGTATTCGTCCTCCCTGTATTCGCTGCATGCTGGGCAATTTCCGATAGTGGGTATCCTCATTCCTTGCTCCCAGCAGAACCTGAAGAACTCGCAGCGCCAATGTGGATCACAGCCGTAATGGCGGCGGTAATATGCTACACCCAGCCGATCGAGTGTCCTCTGGTATGGCTTACCGCGCCGGCTCTCTTCTTCTTCTTGAACCCTGCGCTGAAATCACAATCGGTTGTCCGTCTGTCTGGGCCGACGATCGGCCGATCGGCCGCTGGTGTAAACCATGTTGATTAGCGTGGCTCTCACTGCAGTCGGCTCTTGTTAGTCCTCGGCTGAACTGCACGCCATTCTGTTATGTCGATCAGCTCGCGCGGGACTGGCTTGGAGAGTGTTGACAGGGAAGGGATTGCTGTCGACCTTCATCGGCTTGGCTGATTCCTCGAACTTAGTCTTCCCTGCCTCGATGGCCGACTGTATCTGTTGGCGGAAGACCTTGCAGTCGTTGGTGTTGTGAGAGATGGTGTTATGCCACTTACAGTATCTTTTCTTTTTGAGCTCCTCGGCCGATGGTATGACTATAGGGTTACGCGGAAGCTACGATAGCTAATAACAAAAATTTTTTACCGCGCAAACCAGGAACACTTGCAAGTAAGGGTCGATAGATCATTACCGAATAGAGTAGAGTGCAGCGGATTAGCCAATCAGGAGCTATCTGATCCAGAACAGTGCTGGCCGATGACAGCTGATTTGCCGATAGCCGATTCCCGCAAGCCGACAGCCGATTCCTGGCAATAGCCAATTCACCAATGAGCCGATTCACCGAGTAGTTGATTCGCCGATTCAACCGACCGCGCTCGTGCGCCTCACTCCGACACGCCCGACCGCAGCCGATTCGTAGCCGACGAACAACACCGCAACGTAGCCGCGCCTCTACCGGTATCCACACGTCCGGGGACAGAACGCCTAACACCCGTGTGCTAGCACAAGATGCAAGGCTAGGGTTTGGCTCGGAAGTGGGGAGGGTTTCCGTGGAGGTTGATCTCACCGACTTCTGAAGCCACGCGTGATCAGATTGATTCGGTTCCAACTAACATGCCGCAGCTCTCCACCCCTTCCCCTTATATATAGAGTTGGCCGACTGGGTATAGTAGCCGATCGGAACTCTATTTTGAATCGGGTCCCATATGAATCTCATAGAGTTGGTCAGCCGGACTTCGTAAGCCCATAGGACTCTATCCGATCGGATCCCTATCCGATCGAGCCGTATCCGAGTCCAACTTGAATGTCTGTTCTTATCCCCTTAAGCGTGCAACAGCCGATCTGTCAACAGCGGTGCCTAGCAGCACATATTGACACCATAGTATACAAGAATATAATATCGGCTCTGAACCTGTAATGTCTACACAAATCCCTTTGCCTCACGATACCAATTAAGCTATAGGCAAGATGTGTGTCATCCCTTCAATCAACTCGGCATGGCCATGCACTTCCATAATCCATTACCTCGAGGGGCCGAGAGATATCTCTCCAAAGAAGGGGCAAATTCCATCTTGATCATTCACATCCCACTACATGTTTCATAGCAAACCTAAAGACTACTTTTATAACTACCAAGTTACGGAATAGCATTTGGTAGTCCCAAAGTAGGCTACTACACATGTTGGAATCCATGATGATCTCAGGTTAAAGGAATTTGTACCAACACTACCTGAGACTAACTAATGGCACATTAATTCCTGTAGTGTCTCATGGTGGGTCTATCCAACAATGTTTCTCCAACACATGTCCACGTATATTGATTTGGTATCTCCATACCATGATCTATGATACATGATCATCAATGAATAAACATGCCGATCTTAGAATCATATTTGTTCCAACAATATGACATATGATCAGGGATCGTTTAGAAATAGATTCATACATAAAGAGTCTCATAAATAAGTCACATACTTATTGATCAATATAAGTTGTCTATTTCATGGAACTGAATAATACTTTATTCATAAATATATAAACATTGACCATGATATCCAACATCTCCATGTTGCCTCTAGGGCATATCACTAACAATGACGTGGTTGGCCGAAAGCTATATTTGTTTCTCCCTCAGCAACAGATCAAAGATCCTATCGGCTTTGGTTATGTCAAAATCATATTTTTCTTCCTTAGCTGATTTCTTCAACCATTGGCACGTGATGGCCTTCTTGTTCCTGGTCCACTCGGCTGTTGCCACCTCTGTGTCGCTGTCGCTTGAGTCTGAATCCGTTGCGTAGGTGACGTGGGTGACTTTCTTGAAGGTTTTCTTGGATTTTTGAAATCTTTGCTCGTGGGCTGTCACCTTCTGGGCCAAGTAGGCCAAGCTGTCAAAGTCTTGAGCCAAAAACCTCTCACGGGTGGGAGCTAAAAGCCCGTGAAAAGCTAAATCGACTACCTGCAAGTCCGATAGCACCAAGCTGTAGCAACGGTTCCTCATATCTCTAAAATGCTGAATGTAGTCCTGAACCGATTCTTCGTGCTTTTGCCTGATGCCGGTGAGGTCCAACAGCTTCATCTCGTGGGTGCCGGAGTAGAAGTAGCAGTGGAATTGCTTTTCGAGATCAGGCCAGCTCTATACTGGATGATGAGGCAAGGATGAGAACCAGGTGAAGGCCGATCCCGATAGGGATAGTGGGAATAAACGCACTCTGAGCGCGTGTGTAGCCGATGCCTCCCCGCATTGAGCTAGGAATCGGCTGACGTGTTCATATGTGGACACGTTGCCTTGCCTAGAGAATTTTGAGAAATCCGGCACCTTGTACCGGTTTGGCAGGGGCACCCTCTCGAAGTATTCCGGATACGGGTACTGGTACATATTGCCAAAATCCTTGGGTTTAAGGCCGAACTGATCGCGCATGGCGTCGGCAATCAGGTCGGCCAAAGGTCTGTTGTCTTGAGCTTGGACTTGAGGTATCGGCTCATACTGCTCACTGAACGGGTCCTTGCCGATACTAGAGTGGCGACGTCTGTGGCTGGTATTGTTGCTTGTAGTGGCCTCCCGGATATTGATATTGGAACAGGTTTGCAGCGGGAGGTGGCCGAGACGCGAACTGGGGCGGCTGCTCAGAAGGAGGCTGATTACCGCTGGTATTACGATGCGGTTCTGGCGCGAAGCTGCCAATCAGCTCTTTAGACATGATAGGTTGCCGATTGGTGCTGAACATGTTCTTCAACTGCTCCTGGGTCACTGTTGAGATGCTTTGGCCCTGGTGTTGAGGTTGTTGCCTGACCAGCATCTTAGGACGCGGCTCTGAAGCCGATGCCTGTACATTCGGCTGGATTGGTGAGCCTCCTTGAGGGTTCGGCTATCCTAGTGGCGGAATCGGCAGGCCGTTAGTAGATAGTGTCCTGTAAGGCAGGAACTGGCCGTCGACGAAGCACGTCGGCCCCCTTGGCAGTTGCTCGGCTATCTTTGAATCAACCACGGTGCTTATCATATTGTTGAGAGTGTTAACCAGTATCCCAGACTGGTTGACAAGTGTGTGGTGGACAGCCAAATCGATTCGGTCCTGCAGTATGTGGGGCCCCGAATCGTCCTGCTCTTGTTTGATGTCCTCCATCTTCTTGTTTCCTTTCTTGTCCTCATTAGACATGTCAAAGTCTTCAATGGAGAACTTGAACTTCTGGAGGACCGCCCCGAATCTGGTCTGGGTGAAAGATTTCAGGTAATGTGCTTGCAGCCGCTCAACCATCTGCTGGTAGTCGGCTAAATGCTCAGCCGACAGTTGCTCCATTGTCACCGGGATGACGTTCTCCTGGTCAACGTCTGGAGTCTTGATGACAACCATTGTCTCTGACTTGGAAGTTTGCAGCTGTCCCACCGGGCGTGCCAAAAGCGTGTTTATGAGAAAAGCTTCCCACGCACTGGCCTGAGAGGTTTGCTTTACTCTAGTGCAGGTCCAAATTGATTGCCTTTGGTGAAGTTCGGGCTGCCAGTTGGTTTGGTCCTGTAACCAACAAGAAAACAAGAAATATGTGTTTGGGTTAAGATTAGATCCTACTTGATCGGCTAAAGAAATCAATAGACATATAATTGCTATCCCAACACACGTTTAGACTAAGTGATTGGGATAGATCGATAGTATACCGAGACAGTATAAACCACTTAGATCCAAAAGTGCATTAGTATAGAAATTATATGCATTCATAACCTAGCCGATGCCGCAGATCTAATGTAAATCGGCTAGTACTCCGATATGTTTTATAAAAAGATATCAATCTGAGTTAAATGCGATAAACCTAGATCAATCGGCTGTTGATATGACTCAACAGATTGATACTGGCTTAGGGCATTTAAATAGATTGAGATCTTCATATAAAAGGTGGTTCTAATACATCCAATAGTAATCAATACTAAAAAGACGACTAAAACAGGTAAGGCCAGCTGAAACCCCGACACTGTCTCTAATGAAAAACATTATGCCGAACAGATCTATATACCTCTAAAAGCGACTTAACAGGTCAATTTGATGCAACATTAAGTACAAGAAGAAATACTGGATCTGCATGGGCCAATGAGAACCCCTCGAGAAGGTAGACACGCCATATAATTTAAATCAACATCTAGATCTAGCTCTATCGGCTGTCGTTTTCAGAGATAACTCAACCGATTGCGAGATAGATCTAGACATTGTTCTAGAGTATATGTCGCGTATGATAACTTAAATAGTTTATAGCATCAAAATTAGAGTATCATGACGATGGAAGCACTAACCCCGACGATACAAGCCACTTGTAACAAGGAATTACCTCGTTCGGAGATCGACGTCGATGCAGCCCGAGTTAAAGCAAGAACTTGTCGAGAAAAGTAAAATGAAAAGGTTTGGAGATGCGCCGAGATTGTATTAATGTATGTTGATATATGTTTTACAAGCCCACGGGTCTTATTTATACCCGAATTATAGATTAAATTACTAATATTTCTAAACAAACTGACATTATCTAAAAAGAAACTATACAAAATATCCTAATTTAAAGATACAATTGCCGTTACAGGACATTATCCGTAGATGGCAATATCTTCAAAGCACTTGGAAACCAAATCCAATGATTATCTTCACGCTTTCCTTCTGGGATTGGTTCCATCTTCCAATTCCAATCGGAGTCGGCTATCGGCTATCCTTGTCCTAATCGAACTCAGCCGACTGACTCCTTATCCGATTCGGACTCAGCCGATGTAGCCTCTACCTCCGATAATCGCATGTTTCACTCACTTCCACCGCAATCTTTGCTTCAAACTTTGGAATTTTCATACCAAATTTGGTCGCTAACAGATGCGTATGGTCCGGGGAACTTCAAACTACGTGTTCTATTGTTCTGCACCATTAATGACTATCCTGCACTTGGCAATCTTTCTAAACAAACTGTGAAAGGAAAGAAGGTGATGCGATCCCGCTTGGGTTTAGTCCCGATCTTTCGATGAGAGGTGGAGGATAACTCGATTGGGGAACGGAGGCGACGTTCACGGCCCGACTACAACCGTCCAAGGACGATGTGTTAGTGATATGCCCTAGAGGCAACATGGAGATGTTGGATATCACGTCAATGTTTATGTATAAATGAATAAAGTGTTATTCAGTTCCATAAAATAGACATCTTGTATTGATCAATAAGTACGTGACTTATTTATGACTCTTTATGTATGAATCTATTTCTAAACGATCCTCGATCATATGTCATATTGTTGGAACAAATATGATTCTAAGATCGGCATGTTTATTGATTGATGATCATGTCTCATAGATCATGGGTATGGAGATACCAAATCAATAAACATGGACATATGTGTTGGAGAACACATTGTTGGATAGACCCACCATGAGACACTACGGGAATTAATGTGCCATTAGTTGGTCTCGGGTAGTGTTGGTACAAAGTCCTTAGACCTCGAGATCACCATGGATTCCAACATGTGTAGTAGCCTACTTTGGGACTACCAAACGCTATTCCGTAATGGGTAGTTATAAAGGTAGTTTTCGGGTTTGCTATGAAACATGGAGTGGGATGTGAGTGATCAAGATGGAATTTGCCCCTCCTTTGGAGAGATATCTCGGCCCCTCGAGGTAATGGATTATGGAAATGCATGGCCATGCTAAGTTGATTGAGGAGTCAATCAACGACGGATAATCCAATACGGTTCGAGTGAATGGTTAAGCTATTGAAGGGATGGCACACATCTTGCCTATAGCTTAACCGGTATCGTGAGGCAAAGGGATTTGTGTACACATTACAGGTTGAGCCGATATTATTCTTGTATACTATGGTGTCAATATGTGCTGCTAGGCGCCGCTATTGACAGTCGGCTGAGTTAGACTCGAGCCGACGATCGGCTAAGTTAGACTATAGCCGAAACCGAGTATACCTGAACCTACGGGTCGCACGCTTAAGGGGATAGAATAGATATTCGAGTTGGACTCGGATACGGCTCGATCGGATAGGGATCCGATCGGATAGAGTCCTATGGGCTTACGACGTGTGGGGCGGCCAACTCTATGAGATACGGATGAGATCCGATTCAAAATAGAGTCCTAATCGGCCACTAGTCCCAGTCGGCCAACTCTATATAAAGGAGGGAGGGGTGGAGAGCTGTGACGTCAATTGCATCGCGTGCAACGAAGTCGCCGAGATCAATCTCCACGGAAACCCTCCCCACTTTCGAGCCAAACCCTAGCCTTGCATCGCATGCTAGCACACGGGTGTACGGCGTTCGTCCCCGGACGTGTGGATACCGGTAGAGGCGCCGCTACGTTGCGCGCTCTTGATCGGCTGTGGTGGAATCGGCTGTGGTCGGGCGCATCGGAGCGAGGCGTGAGAACGCGGCCGGACGACTCGAATTGGCTGATTGGCGAATCGGTGTCTCCAGAATCGGCTACACTGTTCGGATCGGATTGCCCGATTGGCTATTCCGCTGCACTCTACTCCAATCGGTAACGATCTATCGGCCCTTACTTGCAAGTGTTCCTGGTTTGCACGGTAGAAATTTTTGTTTTCGGCTAGCGTAGCTTCCGCGTAACCCTTCAGTGGTATCGAGCTAATCTTGCTTAGTTCGGGTTTTAGATTGGATCGGAACAAGTTTTGCACGCGGGTTGATTAGATCAATCGGTTTTACGGGATCTGTTGAGGAGAGTTAATGGTAATTGTGTTCCTTGATAGTGTATCGGAACGACGTAATGTGATTACGTCGAAGCAATTTCCATATAACTCGGTTTGAGTTGGGTTCGAGATAGTTCCTTGATAGTGTATCGGAACGGTATAATGTGATTATGCCGAAGTTATCTCGTAGTCCGATCTTGTTAGTGCCTCGCGCCTACGCAAACCATCTCCCTTGATAGTGTATCGGGACGACATAATATGATTATGCCGACATGGTTTCGAAGCGAATTCATAGATTGGATCTATGAATTTCGTGTGGTGTTCGGCGCTGCCCGAAGCCCGCGAGGGCGGCTTCCCTCGACCCCGCCCGCGGGACCGCCGTGTGCGTACCCCCTTATAGGTCGTCTCGGTGCCGTATCTCTGCGATAAGTAGAAAACGTTTCTACGCCTAACTTGTTTTTGCAGAGAATGCTTTGAGATGGTATGGCCCTATTGTATGTATGAGATGCATGTGATGCATGCAATATTCTTTCATATGTGCAATCCCCTGTAATATTCTTTCATACGTGCAATGCTTGTAATATTCTTTCACGACTGCGAGTCGATGTAATCTTCAATTAGAGCTTCTATAGTAGTAGCTTAGTTTGAAGAAATCAAGCATTTGGCACTCGAAAGAACGGTGATGAAGATGGAGATCCCGTACACCGGCATGGAGATGGAGATCACCATGTGAAGGGGGCCATACTATTTCATGCTATTCTACCGCTTTCATATATGTGATATGTTTGTTTGATAGGATAGCATCCCTCACAAGATTAAGTAGTAATGATGCCCTTCCAAATGTTGCACCCGTCACCGTTATGCTCGTCAATGGTGGGTCCGCCAAAGCGAGTGTCATTCTCTATCATAACACGAGGGGTATATGTCGGACATATACGCAGGAGCATTTGGTTTACTTGACAAGGCTATCAAAACAGTTTTGGGCCTTGGGGCATAGGTTGGGGCCGGGCATGGAGATGCCACACCAACAACAAGAGTCACATAGAGATGTGATTAGCAAGGAGTTGCTTACCGATGTTACTAATTTTCTAGAGTGATGCCAAAGCTCACTAGAAAATTAATTAACATGTGGATCTTGACCCAATACGTAACCTAGAGGGAAGGTGGAAAATACGTAATGGGAGTCTTATGTTAAATTGTTTAACAAAAGACATAACATAAACATTGTGCTAAACTTTGTTTTTCTGTTGTAGAATAAATGGCGACTAATACTACACCCAGTACCTTTAATTTGCGATCTATTCTCGAAAAGAAAAAATTAAATGGAACAAACTTTATGGATTGGTATCGCAACTTGAGAATTGTTCTCAAGCAAGAGCGTAAGGAGTACGTTCTTGAAGTACCCTATCCCGAGGATTTGCCAAATAATGCCACCGCAACCGCACGGAGGGCTTATGAGAAGCACACTAATGATGCCCTAGATATAAGTGTCTCATGCTTGCTACAATGTCTCCGAGCTTCGAAGCAATATGAGAGCAGCGATGCTCACACTATTATTCGGGGACTGCGTGGCATGTTTGAGAACCAAGCTCGGGCCGAGAGGTTCAACACCTCAAAGTCCTTGTTTGCGTGCAGCTTGTTGAGGGGAATCCCGTCGATCCGCATGTGATAAAGATGATTGGCTATATCGAGAGTCCGGAAAACTAGGTTTTCCCCTTAGCCAAGAGTTGGCTCGATGTGATTCTCCGCCGCTCCCTCCGAGCTTCGAGCCATTCATATTAAACTATCACATGAACAATATGGATAGAACCTTGGTGAATTGCATGGGATGCTAAAGACAGTGAGGAGAGTATCCGAAAACGGTCATCATGTGATGATGATGCAGAAGGCAAAGCGCAAACCACTGTCAAGAAACTTTGCACCAAGAGGAAGTTAACTCCCGATGAGATCGCGAGTGCCTCCAATGCAAAGAAGGGCAAGAAGGGGTCGGCGGCATCGATGCCGTTTGCTTCTACCGCAAGGAGACGAGCCACTTGGAAAAGGCTGCAAGAAGTACATGGAGGATCTCAAGAAGAAGCAAAGTACGACTTCGCTCAGGTATTAATGTTATAGACATTAATCTCGCTACTTCACCCTACGACTCTTGGGTATTTGATACCGGATCAGTAGCTCATATTTGCAAATCGTTGCGGGAATGAGAAGAAGTAGAGGATTGAGAAGGGGCGAGGTGAACTGCGCGTCGGCAATGGAGCAAGCGTTGCTACGATTCTTGTCGGCAAGCACCACTTCATCTACCTTCGGGATTAGTTTTGGAATTGAATAATTGTTATTGTGTTCCAACACTTGTCAAAACGTTATTTCCGCTTCATGTTTGCAAGCGGAAGGATATGATTTTAGATCAATGGACAATGGTTGTTCAATATATCTTAGAGATATGTTCTATTTTCATGCTCCATTGGTGAATGGATTATACGTTTTGAATCTTGAAGCGTCTCCCATCTATAACATTAATACGTAAAGGCAACTCTCTAATGATATAAACCCCACGTTTATCCGGCATTGTCGCTTAGGCCATATAAATAAGAAACGCATGGAGAAGCTCCATAAGGATGGATTGCTTCACTCTTTTGATTTTGAATCATTTGAGACATGTGAGTCTTGTTTACTTGGTAAGATGACAAAGGCACCTTTCACGGGACATAGTGAGAGAGCAAGTGACTTATTGGCACTCGTACATACCGATGTATGTGGACCAATGAGCTCAACGGCCGAGGTGGTTATCATTACTTCATTACCTTTACGATGACTTTAGTAGATATGGTTATATCTACTTAATGAGGCATAAGTCCGAATCCTTTGAAAAGTTCAAAGAATTCCAGAATGAAGTAGAATCATTTAGGGAAAACAATCAAGTTTCTACGATCGATCGTGGAGGGGAATACTTGAGCCAAGAGTTTGGTAATCATCGAAAGATTGTGGAATTGTTCCACAGTTGACTCCGCCGGGAACTCCGCAATGGAACGGAGTGTCCGAACGGAGAAATCGCACCTTGTTGGACATGGTGCGGTCGATGATGAGCCAAAGTGATCTTCCGTTATCCTTCGGGGATATGCTCTTGAAACATTGCGCTCACACTAAATAGAGTTCCATCTAAGTCGGTTGAAAAGACACCATATGAGATATGGACAGGGCAACCCCTAGTTTGTCTTTTCTCAAAATTTGGGGATGCGAAGCTTATGTAAAACGTTTACGATCGACAAGCTCACACCCAAATCGACAAGTGCTTCTTTGTGGGATATTCTAAGGAAACTAAGGGATATTACTTTTATAATCGGGAACAAGGCAAAGTGTTTGTCGCCCGACACGGTGTCTTCTTGGAGAAAGAGTTTCTTTCAAGAAGGGTTAGTGGGAGCGGGTGCATCTTGAAGAAGTTCAAGAAACACCGAAAATATTTCAGCGACCACGTAACCACAACAGAGGTGCAAAGTGTTGCGCCACCGGTTGTAGATACACCGCCCACGGAGGTCCGAAAGATCACGTCGTGCACGAGCAGTACACAAAGTGCGGAACAATGTGATATATTGTTGTTGGACAACGATGAACCTAAGACCTATGAGGAAGCGATGGTGGGACCCGATTCCAACAAGTGGCTTGGAGCCATGAAATCCGAAATAGAATCCATGTACGACAATCAAGTTTGGAACTTGGTTGATCCACCGATGGTGTCAAAACCATTGAGTGTAAATGGGTTTTTAAGAAAAGGCCGATATGGATGGAAATGTTCACATCTATAAGGCGCGATTGGTGGCGAAAGGTTTTAAACAGATTCAAGGAGTTGATTATGATGAAACCTTCTCGCCCGTGCAATGCTTAAATTTATTCGGATTATCCTAGCGATTGCTGCATATTTCGATTATGAGATATGGCGAGATGGATGTCAAAACGGCTTTCCTAAATGGAAACCTAAGCGAGGATGTATACATGATACAACCTCGGGGTTTTGTCGATCCAGAATCGCTGGAAAGATATGCAAGCTACGAAATCCATTTATGGATTGAAGCAAGCATCTCGGAGTTGGAATATTCGTTTTGATGAAGTAATCAAAGGGTTTGGTTTCATCAAAAATGAAGAAGAGGCCTGTGTTTACAAAAAGGTCAGTGGGAGCGCAATTGTATTTCTAATCTTATATGTGGATGACATATTACCGATTGGAAATGATATCCCTATGCTAGAATCCGTCAAGTCTTCATTGAAAAATAGTTTTTCCATGAAAGACTTAGGGAGGCAGCATACATATTAGCATTCGGATCTATAGAGATAGATCCAAGAGGCTAATTGGATTTAGCCAAAGTACATACATTGACAAGGTGTTGAAAAGGTTCAACATGCATGATTCCAAGAAAGGTTTCTTGCCTATGTCACATGGCATTAATCTTAGCAAGAATTAGTGCCCTCGGACACATGATGAGCGGAATAAGATGGGTATGGTTCCATATGCTTCGGCAATTGGATCCATCATGTATGCCATGCTTTGTACACGCCTGGATGTCTCGTACGCTTTGAGTGCTACGAGTAGATACCGTCGATCCGGTGAAGGTCGGGATCGCCGTAAAGAATATCCTTAAGTATTTGAGAAGAACTAAGGATATGTTCCTAGTCTATGGAGGTGAAGAAGAGCTCGTTGTAAGTGGTTACACCGATGCTAGCTTCCAAACAGACAAGGATGATTATAGATCGCAATCTGGGTTCGTGTTCGCCCGAACGGAGGCGCGATCACTGGAAGAGTTCCAAGCGGGATACGTTGCTGATTCTACAACGGAGGCCGAGTACATTGCGCTTCGGAAGCTGCAAAGGAGGCCGTTTGGATCAAGAAATTCGTTTCGGGCTTGGTGTGATGACTAGTACGACGGTCCAATGTCTCTCTATTGTGATAATAGTGGAGCCATTGCGCAAGCCAAGGAGCCGAGGTCACATCGAAGTCCAAACACATACTTCGGCGATATCATCTCATCCGCGAGATAGTGGACAGAGGTGATGTCAAGATATACAAAGTGCACACGGATCTCAACATAGTCGATCCGCCGACAAAACCTCTCCCTCACCGAAGCATGAGGCGCACACAAGAGCAATGGGTATTAGATACTTACATGATTGACTCTAGTGCAAGTGGGAGATTGTTAGTGATATGCCCTAGAGGCAACATGGAGATGTTGGATATCACGTCAATGTTTATGTATAAATGAATAAAGTGTTATTCAGTTCCATAAAATAGACATCTTGTATTGATCAATAAGTACGTGACTTATTTATGAGACTCTTTATGTATGAATCTATTTCTAAACGATCCTCGATCATATGTCATATTGTTGGAACAAATATGATTCTAAGATCGGCATGTTTATTGATTGATGATCATGTCTCATAGATCATGGGTATGGAGATACCAAATCAATAAACATGGACATATGTGTTGGAGAACACATTGTTGGATAGACCCACCATGAGACACTACGGAATTAATGTGCCATTAGTTGGTCTCGGTAGTGTTGGTACAAAGTCCTTAGACTGAGATCACCATGGATTCCAACATGTGTAGTAGCCTACTTTGGGACTACCAAACGCTATTCCGTAATCGGGTAGTTATAAAGGTAGTTTTCGGGTTTGCTATGAAACATGGAGTGGGATGTGAGTGATCAAGATGGAATTTGCCCCTCCTTTGGAGAGATATCTCTCGGGCCCTCGAGGTAATGGATTATGGAAATGCATGGCCATGCTAAGTTGATTGAGGAGTCAATCAAAGACGGATAATCCAATACGGTTCGAGTGAATGGTTAAGCTATTGAAGGGATGGCACACATCTTGCCTATAGCTTAACCGGTATCGTGAGGCAAAGGGATTTGTGTACACATTACAGGTTCGAGCCGATATTATTCTTGTATACTATGGTGTCAATATGTGCTGCTAGGCGCCGCTATTGACAGTGTCGGCTGAGTTAGACTCGAGCCGACGATCGGCTAAGTTAGACTATAGCCGAAACCGAGTATACCGAACCTGTGGTCGCACGCTTAAGGGGAGAGAATAGATATTCGAGTTGGACTCGGATACGGCTCGATCGGATAGGGATCCGATCGGATAGAGTCCTATGGGCTTACGACGTGTGGGGCGGCCAACTCTATGAGATACGGATGAGATCCGATTCAAAATAGAGTCCTAATCGGCCACTAGTCCCGTCGGCCAACTCTATATAAAGGAGGGAGGGGTGGAGAGCTGTGACGTCAATTGCATCGCGTGCAACAGAAGTCGCCGAGATCAATCTCCACGGAAACCCTCCCCACTTTCGAGCCAAACCCTAGCCTTGCATCGCATGCTAGCACACGGGTGTACGGCGTTCGTCCCCGGACGTGTGGATACCGGTAGAGGCGCGCTACGTTGCGCGCTCTTGATCGGCTGTGGTGGAATCGGCTGTGGTCGGGCGCATCGGAGCGAGGCGTGAGAACGCGGCCGGACGACTCGAATTGGCTGATTGGCGAATCGGCTGTCTCCAGGAATCGGCTACACTGTTCCGGATCGAATTGCCCTGATTGGCTATTCCGCTGCACTCTACTCCAATCGGTAACGATCTATCGGCCCTTACTTGCAAGTGTTCCTGGTTTGCGCGGTAGAAATTTTTGTTTTCGGCTAGCGTAGCTTCCGCGTAACCCTTCACGATGCTCCTTAGCAACTGATACACCGTCTCCGATGGTAGACGCGATCTTGCGGTGCGCGACAACCCAGGCACTAGGGCACTCGTCCTGCAAGCAATCGAAGAACAAGCAAGAACAAGTAAAACAAGCACTGAAATTGCTATATATTAAGATGAAAGATTCAATCTGAAATCACGATATGGTGGGGTTCCGAAGACAAACAGACGGACGGTCTAGTCGACACGCGCGCTGTGTGCAAGTAGCAAAAGGCTAACGATATGGTGGGGTTCCGAAGACAAACAAACGGATGGTCTAGCCGACACGCGCGCTGTGTGCAAGTAGCAAAAGGCTAACTCTAATCAACAAAACCCACCATTCTTGGTTGCGGCTAAAGGTTTAAGAAGAGGAAAGAGACGACCACAGGGGTGCCGAGGTCGTGCTCAACCCTAGGACGCGCCCCTAATGGGCCCAACTTGATACACGGCCCATTGGGCCCAAAAGAGGTGACGCATCACCGTAGACAGAAAAACACTCGGTAGAAAAATGGCAATTGCGGCCGCTCCAGGACAGATATTGACATGGGGCTGGATCCAGGACAGGACAGATATTGATAACCTTTCCATCAAGTACTTGCACGCCCAAATCGGAGTTCGCATGAAGTCGTGGCGGCCGTCAGAACGTGGCACTGTCGCACAGTCCGAATCCACCCCGCGCTGACGTACATGTAGAGGTGTGGATGTATCTATAGTGTTGATGTCCTCCTCATCCTCCCCTTCTTGCATTGGAGTCATCCTCGACTCAAGCTCATCTTCTTCTCCCTGAATCTCCTTGGTCTCATCAGGGTTAGTTCTGTATGATGCGTGGTTGGGTAGTGAAGCCCCCAGAATCAGATCGATTTGATGCTCAATTCCATGCACCGGTGGCAGCCCCGGTGGTACTTCCTGGGGAAAAACATCCTCATACTCCTGCAAAAGATTAGTGACCGCAGTGGAAAAGAAACAGTATATCCTCAAAGGAAAACAAAGCATCCTTGCATACAAAAGCATAGCAAACAGTTTCAGTTGTATCCAAATTGGCAATATCGATTTAACAAGCAAGCATGCAAGAACCTTTCAATTGAGTCACATTTTTATTGTCGATTTAGATTCTCTCTTGTTATGTTGCACATGTTCTTTGGCTACAATCTGATGTTCACTTATAGCATGGACCCGATTCTTCTCTTTCTTAGCTCTAGCAACGTCATCCTCAAAAACCGCTTCAGGAGTCATGGGATGCAACACAATTTTCTTACCATGGTACATGAAAGAATATTGATTTGATCTACCATGATGCATAGAATCCATATCAAATTGCCATGGCCTACCTAAAGAATATGACAAGCTTGCATAGGTACAACATCGCACTCAACAACATCATGATATGTTCCAATTGCAAAATTAATGTGCACCAGCTGGGTTACCTTTGCCTTACCACTGTTGTTTAGCCATTGAATGTGATATGGGTGGGGATGCGGTTTGGTGCTGAGTGCAAGCTTCTCCACCATCTCGCTGCTAGCCAAGTTGTTGCAGCTTCCTCCATCGATGATCAAGCGGCAAGAATGCTCTTTAATGACTCACTTTGTTTGAAACAAAGTGTGCCGCTGATTTTGCTCGGCCTTCTCCATCTGTGTGCTGAGTACACGCTGCACAATGAGGCTGTCGTAGCGTTCCGCAACATCAGCACCAATATGTTCTTCCTCATCTTTATCTGCATGGTCAGCTGCAAGCAAAGCAAGTGTATCTTCATCGAAATCACTAGCCGAGGAATACTCACCATCATCTTTGACTACCAACACACGCTTCCTGGGGCAGTCACGTCGGACATGGCCATAGCCCTTGCAACGGTGACATTGAACATCTCTTGTTCTCCCAGTGGATGCAACAGAAGAAGCACTCGCGGTTGGCTGCTGGGCTGTCGTAGTTGGTGCACTAACAGCCATAACACGTGGCTTGTCGCTGGATGGAAAAGGTGTCGACCGCCGGGGTGGGAAAGATGGCGAACGAGTAGAAGTCGTGCGTGGCAGCCATGATGTCGATTTTCCTGCAGAAAAATTAGTCTTGGCACTAGCACGTCGCCCCTGCACTTCCCTTTCAGCTTTGCAAGCAAGATGAAACAAACGAGTCATATTAGTGTAATCTTTGTAGTCCACAATGTCATAGATCTCACGGTTTAGACCACCCAAAAACCTAGCCATAGCAGCATCCTCAGACTCATCTAAATTACAGCGAAGCATGCTCATTTGTAATTCCTGATAATATTCCTCTACGCTTCTAGCACCCTACCTCAATTGTTGCAATTTATTTAACAAATCACGTGCATAGTAAGAAGGAACAAATCTAGCCCGCATGACCCGTTTCAAAGCATCCCAAGTCTGTGGCATGTTGTTAGGATTTTTCTTGCCATGTTCTATCCACCACACGGAGGCAAAATCAGTGAACTCACCAGTAGCAACTCTAACTCTAGAGTTCTCAGGGAATTCACGGCATGCAAATTTTTGATCAACAGCAATCTCCCATGTAACGTATGCATCAGGGTCATATTTTCCATCAAAAGGAGGTATCTTAAATTTAACATTAGAAAAAGCATCTTCATTATGGCGTACCTCTCGTCGGCGGTGTTCTCCCATGCCTCTACGGTTGTTACGTAGCTGACGGCGATCACGAGCGTTGCGATCATCATGTTCAGTGTCGGCAGTATAGTCACCATCGAAGTTGTCCTCACCGTACTCACCATCAACGTCGTCTTCATCACGCTGATCATGGCCCCGAGCATTGAGGTTATCAAAATGCCTCACAAGGGTAGCAAGGCTGGTGTCAATACGTGTAACCGATGCTTCCAACCCGGCGAGCCTGGTTGTGGCATCGATCTGTGTGGCCTCCAGTTGCCCGATCTTGTCATTCGTCACCTGCAAATCTGCATCAAGTGCTTCTGTGTGTCGCTTCACTTTGCTCGCAAAATGTTGTATGATGCGTCTGGTGCGTGGAGAATCGGATGCACCTTCTTCTTCCCCTGAGCCTGCCATGGTTAATATAACAAAACAACAACATAAACAGTTGACGAGAATTAATCCCTACAACTATTGGGATGTGGCTACTGAAAGGCGCTCGCTCTCAGCTTATCTCACAAGCTCTTACCTGTTCTTACCATGCTCACAGGAGGGGTGACGACAACAGACAAGTCTGCAACCGTGGAACGAGGTGTATCGGCGCCGTAGCAACAAGGCCTGTTGTCAAGCTATAGTCGTATGTGTGGAGCTGTAGGAGGGCTGAAAGTAATGCACAAGAAAGTACTAGCAACCACGTTAGTCAAAGAAAATTGAGTAAACGCTCAAGGTCGGTACCGTGCTGGTCCTAGGCTAGACGAAATAGAGACGCGAGCCTAACCACAAAGGACGCCACAAGACACAAACCCAAACAGACATGATCACAGGAAGGTGGAGTCAAAGGGGACTAGGTGGAAGGAAAGGCTCTCACGAGTCGGCCCCTTTCTTTTTTTTCTTTTTTTGTTGCTGTTCTCTCTCTAGTGCTGAGGAGAGAGATGCGGTTTTTTATTTTTTTTATTTTTTTGATATTTTTTCACAACCAGGGGCACACTAGAACCATCCACAAAAATTCTTAGCTCAAACGGACAAAATATGAGGCATGTGCAATTTTTCAAAGTTTTACCGAAAGGGGTTCTGAAGCTTCTCGCCCCGAAAACAGAATTTTGCAAGCAGAATTTGTCTATTTTAAAATTGCCGAACCCGGCAAAGTGGGGAACAGACAGATGTAACTTTTTCTGTAGATGTTCGTGGATATCTTATTTGCCTAATTTCGAGCCTGTATGAGAATGATATCACTATTTTAAGGCAAGCAACTCGAATCAGGGCTCTATTTCTTTTCTTACGATGGCTGGATCAAAGGCAAGACAGATTACAGACGGAAATAGATCAAACTATGGACGGAAAGTAATTGGTGGGCGGCAGCGATGGTGGTGATGACGGCTAAAACAAAGGTGATGGCGGTGATGGTGAAGGTGGCGGTATGTGGCGGCAAGAACTCGAAACTCTAATCGCCTAAACACTAAGACCATCACATTGACACAACCATGCAATCGAAGACTCAACAAGCCCTAACTAAGCAGTCCTAGTAAAAAAGGCTCAAAGGATTTTTAGGATTGATCTAATCTACTATTTTTTTGGCTTTTTCTGGACTATAGGAAACAAAATTAAACAACGAAGGGCAAAAAATCTCTCACCGATCAACCGCGCTCTGATACCAACTGATGTGATCCCGCTAGGGTTTAGTCCTGATCTTTCGATGAGAGGTGGAGGATAACTCGATTGGGGAACGGAGGCGACGTTCACGGCCCGACTACAACCGTCCAAGGACGATGCGCCTTAGCAACCGATACACCGTCTCTGATGGTTGACGCGATCTTGCGGTGCGCGACAACCCAGCCACTAGGGCACTCGTCCTGCAAGCAATCGAAGAACAAGCAAGAACAAGTAAAACAAGCACTGAAATTACTACATACTAAGATGAAAGATTCAATCTGAATGCACGATATGGTGGGGTTCCGAAGACAAACAGACGGACGGTCTAGCCGACACGCGCGCTGTGTGCAAGTAGCAAAAGGCTAACTCTAATCAACAAAACCCACCGTTCTTGGTGGCGGCTAAAGGTTTAAGAAGAGGAAAGAGACGACCACAGGGGTGCTGAGGTCGTGCTCAACCCTAGCACGCGCCCCTAATGGGCCCAACTTGATACACGGCCCATTGGGCCAAAAAGAGGTGACGCAACACCGTAGACAGAAAAACACGCGGTAGAAAAATGGCAATTGCGGCCGCTCCAGGACAGATATTGACATGGGGCTGGATCCATTTGAAAGTAGACTTGATAACCTTTCCATCAAGTACTTGCACACCCAAATCGGAGTTCGCATGAAGTCGTGGTGGCCGTCAGAATGTGGCACTGTCGTGCAGTCCGAATCCACCCCGCGCTGACGTACATGTTGGGGTGCAGATGTATCTATAGTGTTGATGTCCTCATCAGAAGGTATGCTTTGACTATATGGAATATACACGCAGTAGGTGGCTGAAGAAACCTAGAAAGGTAGTTTACATGGGTCATAGGAGATGGCTCCTCCTCCATCACACATTTAGAGGAAAAAAATAAACTTTTCAACGGTAAGAGGGAATTTCAGCCTGCACCCAAGGATTTGTCTGGAGATGAGGTCCACAACATGGTCAAGGACATAACTAATGAGTTTGGCAAGAAAACAAAATGTAGTAAGGCAATGGACAAGTGTATGTGGAAGAAAAAATCCATATTTTGGCGACTACCTTACTGGAAAGATATTGAGGTATGTCATTGCATTGATCTAAAGCACATAGAAAAGAATGTGTGTGAGAGTCTGGTTGGGCTATTACTGAATATTCTCGGGAAGAGAAAGGACGGGTTGAACGCGCACCTTGATCTACAGGAGATGAATATTCGCAGTGAACTCCTGCCTATAATAGATGCAGAGACAGCAAGAGTGTACCTCCCTCCAACTTGCCACACCTTATCGAAGGATGAGACGATCGCAATGTTATCATGCCTGAAAGATATTAAAGTTCCATCGGACTATTCAGCGAGGATAAATAAGTACGTTAAATTGGACGACCTAAAACTAGTTAGAATGAAGTCTCACGATTGTCACGTGCTTATCACACAGATCTTGCCAATTATTATCATAGGCAATCTACCACCCAAAGTCCTCCACACGATCCAACGTTTGTGTGTCTTCTTCAGTGCAATCGGTCAGAAGGTTATAGATCTCGAAGATCTAGATGGATTGCATACCGATATTGTCAATACCCTCTGCCACATGGAGATATTTTTTCCGCTGTCTTTCTTTGATATCTTGATTCATCTCCCTGTTCATCTTGTGAAGCAAACAAAACTATGTGGCCCAGCTTTTCTAAGAGAAATATATCTGTTCGAGAGGTACATGGGAGTTCTGAAGTTGTACATTCGAAACAGAGCAAAACTGGAGGGGAGCATCATTGAAGGTTACACGACCCAGGAGGTTATTGAATTTTGCATCAATTATATGTCCGAGGTCGATCCTATCGGAGTACCAGCGTCTCGACACGAAGGAAGGTTGTCAGGTGTTGGCACAATAGGCAAAAAAAGAATTATGCTCGATCGAGCCTCCTATTCATAGGCTCGTTTCACTATGCTCCATCATATGACAGAAGTTGGCCCATACTTTGAGGAGCATTTAGCGAAAATCAGATAGGAGAACTTGGGGCGATCAGATATGTGGATTAACAGAGAACATAACTCCTAGTTCAACGAATGGTTCAAGAATCATATTACAATGTTGACAGATGTTTCAAATGAGAATACGATTGTTGGGGATGGGACCATGTTGGGAGATAGACACATGGCAAGGATACAATATTAACGGATACACGTTTTACACCATAAAACAAGATGACAAAAGCACAGTGCAAAACAACGGCCGCATTGAACAGATCTTGGAGCTGAACTATATGAAGTTCAAAGTCCCTTTGTTTCGATGCCGTTGGGTGAATATATGCACTGGTGTCAAAGTCGACAAGGAAGGTTTCACTTTAATAGATCTATCCAAGGTTGGATACACCGATGAACCATTCGTACTTAAATACTGCTTAAATACTTGTTTTCAACTGTTTTCCTTTCAACTCTCCTTGTTGTGAAAAATTCTAGCTGTTTGCGCGAAAAGCAAACCCTAGCCAAATCCTTGTCTCCCCTTGCATTTCATACCCCCTCTCTCCCGGTCTGACTTGTTGAGTACGTGGAAGTACTCACCCTTGCGTCTTCACCAGAACCTGAGCTTGAAGCGGAAGAAGTCGAAGATTAGTAGGCTTACCCTACGCTCTGGATGTTGCCTGTGGAGTGGTTGAAGTCGCGCTGCAAGCATCGAGATTAGGCTTAGATCCTTTTCTTTTTCCACTGCTCTTTTGTAATCTTCTTTTTTGTAATGTTTTTAAGACATGAAACTGTAATATCAAACAATTGTCGTATGTGTACCCTAGCTGATCCTGGACACGGATTTTAATACACATATAGCTTTGGAAATTCTGGTTTGAATTGTTGGGAGTGACATTCTGGCTCATCAAATGTGAGATTGTCCCATTCTAAAAAGCCAACACCAGTAAAGGTCTTAGTGCCATCTCCACCAACATCCCACATTTAACTTGGCCCACTTTGATAATCACTAGAATTTTTTGAAAGAAGACGCAAGTTATTGTGCACATACACCAAATCTTCGGCTTGTTCTGGAGTGAGCTTATTCCTTTTCATGCTATGTATAAAAGAATAAGTGCTTCAATTTCTCTCACAGCAAGATGAAGATGATGGATGTCCTAGTTGTTAGTGATATGCCCTAGAGCCAACATGGAGATGTCGGATATCACGTCAATGTTTATGTATTTATGAATAAAGTGTTATTCAGTTCCATGAAATAGACATCTTGTATTGATCAATAAGTACGTGACTTATTTATGAAACTCTATATGTATGAATCTATTTCTAAATGATCCCTGATCATATATCATATTATTGGAACTAATATGATTCCAAGATCGGCATGTCTATTGATTGATGATCATGTCTCATAGATCATGGGTATGGAGATACCAAATCAATAAACATGGACACATGTGTTGGAGAACACATTGTTGGATAGACCCACCATGAGACACTACAGAATTAATGTGCCATTAGTTGGTCTCGGGTAGTGTTGGTACAAAGTCCTTAGACCGAGATCACCATGGATTCCAACATGTGTAGTAGCCTACTTTGGGACTACCAAACGCTATTCCGTAATCGGGTAGTTATAAAGGTAGTTTTCGGGTTTGCTATGAAACATGGAGTGGGATGTGAGTGATCAAGATGGAATTTACCCCTCCTTTGGAGAGATATCTCTGGGCCCCTCGAGGTAATGGATTATGGAAATGCATGGCCATGCTAAGTTGATTGAGGAGTCAATCAAAGACGGATAATCCAATACGGTTCGAGTGAATGGTTAAGCTATTGAAGGGATGGCACACATCTTGCCTATAGCTTAATTGGTATCGTGAGGCAAAGGGATTTGTGTACACATTACAGGTTCGAGCCGATATTATATTCTTGTATACTATGGTGTCAATATGTGCTGCTAGGCGCCGCTGTGGACAGGTCGGCTGAGTTAGACTCGAGCCGACGATCGGCTAAGTTAGACTATAGCCGAAACCGAGTATACCTGAACCTACAGGGTCGCACGCTTAAGGGGATAAGAACAGGCATTCGAGTTGGACTCGGATACGGCTCGATCGGATAGGGATCCGATCGGATAGAGTCCTATGGGCTTACGACGTATGGGCGGCCAACTCTATGAGATTCGGATAGGATCCGATTCAAAATAGAGTCCTGATCGGCCACTAGTCCTAGTCGGCCAACTCTATATAAAGGAGGGAGGGGTGGAGAGCTGGGAACATTAAGTCAATTGATTGCGCTGAAATCAATCTGATCACACGCGGCTTTAGAAGCCGTCGAGATCAATCTCCACGGAAACCCTCCCCACTTTCGAGCCAAACCCTAGCCTTGCATCACGTGCTAGCACACGGTGTTCGGCGTTCGTCCCCGGACGTGTGGATACCGGTGGAGGCGCTGCTACGTTGCGCGCTGTTGATCGGCCGTGGAGGAATCGGCTGCGGCATCTGCGAATCGGCTGATTGGTGAATCGGCTGTCCCCGGGAATCGGCTGTCATCGGCCAGCACAGTTCCAGATCGGATAGCCCTGATTGGCTGTTTCCGCTGCACTCTCCAATCGGTAACGATCTATCGGCCCTTACTTGCAAGTGTTCCTGGTTTGCACAGTTAAAAGTTTTTGTTTTCGGCTAGCGTAGCCTCCACATAACCCTTCAGTGGTATCAGAGCTAATCTTGCTTAGTTCGGGTTTTAGATTGGATCTGGAACAAGTTTTGCGCACGGGTTGATTAGATCAATCGGTTTTACGGGATCTGTTGAGGAGAGTTGATGGTAATTGCGTTCCTTGATAGTGTATCAGAACGGCGTAATGTGATTGCGTCGAAGCAATATCCATAGAACTCGGTTTGAGTCGGCTTCGAGATAGCGTTCCTTGATAGTGTATCAGAACGGTATAATGTGATTATGCCGAAGCTATCTCGTAGTCCGATCTTGTTAGCTGCCTCGCGCCTGCGCAAACCATCTGCCTCGCGCCTGCGCAAACCGAGTATACCGCCGTGTGCGTACCCCCTTATAGGTCGTCTCGGTGCCGTTTCTCTGTGATAGGTAGAAAACGTTTCTACGCCTAACTTGTTTTTGCAGAGAATGCTTTGAGATGGTATGGCCCTATTGTATGTACGAGATGCATGTGATGTATGTAATATTCTTTCATATGTGCAATCCGTGTAATATTCTTTCATACGTGCAATGCTTGTAATATTCTTTCACGACCTGCGAGTCGATGTAATCTTCAATTAGAGCTTCTATAGTAGTAGCTTAGTTTGAAGAAATCAAGTATCATGCACATTGGAAGATGGTGCCGAAGATGGAGATCCTCAGCGCCGACATGGAGATGGAGATCACCATGTGAAGGGGGCCATACTATTTCATTATATGCTATTCTACCTGCTTTCATATATGTGATATGTTTGTTTGATAGAATAGCATCTCTCGCAAAATTAAGTAGTAATGATGCCCTTCCAAATGTTGCACCCGTCACCGTTATGCTCGTCAATGGTGGGTCTGCCAAAGCAGAGTGCCATTCTATCATAACACGAGGGGGTATATGTCGGACATATACAGCAGGAGCATTTGGTTTACTTAACAAGGCTATCAAAATAGTTTTGGGCCTTGGGACATAGGTTGGGGCCGGGGCATGGAGATGCCACACCAACAACAAGAGTCACATAGAGATGTGATTAGCAAGGAGTTGCTTACCGATGTTATTAGTCTTCTAGCAGTGATGCCAAAGCTCACTAGAAAATTAATTAACATGTGGATCTTGACCCAATACGTAACCTAGAGGGAAGGTGGAAAATACGTAATGGGAGTCTTATGTTAAACTGTTTAACAAAAGACATAGCATAAACATTGTGCTAAACTTTGCTTTTTCTGTTGTAGAATAAATGGCGGCTAATACTACACCCAGTACCTTTAATTTGCGATCTATTCTCGAAAAGGAAAAATTAAATGGAATAAACTTTATGGATTGGTATCGCAACTTGAGAATTGTTCTCAAGCAAGAGCGTAAGGAGTACGTTCTTGAAGTACCTTATCCGGAGGATTTGCCTAATAATGCCGCCTGCAACGCACGGAGAGCTTACGAGAAGCACACTAATGATGCCCTAGACATCAGTGTCTCATGCTAGCTACAATGTCCCCGAGCTTCGAAGCAATATGAGAGCAGCGATGCTCACACTATTATTCGGGACTGCGTGGCATGTTTGAGAACCAAGCTCGGGCCGAGAGGTTCAACACCTCAAAGTCCTTGTTTGCGTGAGCTTGTTGAGGAGAGTCCCGTCATCCGCATGTGATAAAAATGATTGGCTACATTGAGAGTCTGGAAAAACTAGGTTTTCCCCTTAGCCAAAAGTTGCCTACGATGTGATTCTCCGTCGCTCCCTCCGAGCTTCGAGCCATTCATATTAAATTATCACATGAACAATATGGATAGAACCTTGGCTGAATTGCATGGGATGCTAAAGACAGTGAGGAGAGTATCAGAAGAATGGTCATCATGTGATGATGATGCGAAGGCTAAGCGCAAACCACCCGTCAAGAAACTTTGCACCAAGAGGAAGTTAACTCCCGATGAGATCGCGAGTGCCTCCAATGCAAAGAAGGGCAAGAAGGGTCGGAGGCATCGATGCCGTTTGCTTCTATTGCAAGGAGACAGCCACTGGAAGAGGAACTGCAAGAAGTACATGGAGGATCTCAAAAAGAAGCAAAGTACGACTTCGCTTCGGGTATTAATGTTATAGACATTAATCTTGCTACTTCACCTACTCGACTCTTGGGTATTTGATACCGGATCGTAGCTCATATTTGCAAATCGTTGCGAAATGAGAAGAAGTAGAGGATTTAGAAGGGGCGAGGTGAACCCGCACGTCGGCAATGGAGCAAGCGTTGCTACGTTCTTTGTCGGCACGATACCACTTCATCTACCTTCGGGATTAGTTTTGGAATTAAATAATTGTTATTGTGTTCCAACACTATGTCAAAACGTTATTTTCGCTTCATGTTTGCAAGCGGAAGGATATGATTTTAGATCAATGGACAATGGTTGTTCAATATATCTCGATATATGTTCTATTTTCATGCTCCATTGGTGAATGGATTATACGTTTTGAATCTTGAAGCGTCTCCCATCTATAACATTAATACGTAAAGGCAACTCTCTAATGATATAAACCCCACGTTTATGTGGCATTGTCGCTTAGGCCATATAAATAAGAAACGCATGGAGAAGCTCCATAAGGATGGATTGCTTCACTCTTTTGATTTTGAATCATTTGAGACATGTGAGTCTTGTTTACTTGGTAAGATGACAAAGGCACCTTTCACGGGACACAGTGAAAGAGCAAGTGACTTATTGGCACTCGTACATACTGATGTATGTGGACCAATGAGCTCAACGGCCGAGGTGGTTATCGTACTTCATTACCTTTACCGATGACTTTAGTATATATGGTTATATCTACTTAATGAGGCATAAGTCCGAATCCTTTGAAAAGTTCAAAGAATTCCAAAATGAAGTACGAGAATCATTTAGGGAAAACAATCAAGTTTCTACGATCGGATCGTGGAGGAAAGTACTTGAGCCAAGAGTTTGGTAATCATCTGAAAAATTGTGGAATTGTTCAACAGTTGACTCCACCAGGAACTCCACAATGGAACGGAGTGTCCGAACGAAGAAATCACACCTTGTTGGACATGGTGCGGTCGATGATGAGCCAAAGTGATCTTCCGTTATCCTTCGGGGATATGCTCTTGAAACAAATGCGCTCACACTAAATAGAGTTCCATCTAAGTCGTTGAAAAGACACCATATGAGATATGGACAGGCAACCCCCTAGTTTGTCTTTTCTCAAAATTTGGGGATGCGAAGCTTATGTAAAATGTTTACGATCGACAAGCTCACACCCAAATCGCAAGTGCTTCTTTGTGGGATATCCTAAGGAAACTAAGGGATTTTACTTTTATAATCGGGAACAAGGCAAAGTGTTTGTCGCCCGACACGGTGTCTTCTTGGAGAAAGAGTTTCTTTCAAGAAGGGTTAGTGGGAGCAGGGTGCATCTTGAAGAAGTTCAAGAAACACCGAAAATGTTTCGGCGACCACGGAACCACAACAGGAGGAGCAAAGTGTTGCGCCACCAGTTGGAGATACACCAGCCCCACGGAGTCGAAAGATCACGTCGTGCACCGACAGTACACAAAAGTGCGGAACAACGTGATATATTGTTGTTGGACAACAATGAACCTAAGACCTATGAGGAAGCGATGGTGGGACCCGATTCCAACAAGTGGCTTGGAGCCATGAAATCCGAAATAGAATCCATGTACGACAATCAAGTTTGGAAGTTGGTTGATCCACCTGATGGTGTCAAAACCATTGAGTGTAAATGGGTTTTTAAGAAAAGGCCGATATGGATGGAAATGTTCACATCTATAAGGCGCGATTGGTGGCGAAAGGTTTTAAACAAATTCAAGGAGTTGATTATGATGAAACCTTCTCGCCCGTCACAATGCTTAAATCTATTCAGATTATCCTAGCGATTGCTGCATATTTTGATTATGAGATATGGCAGATGGATGTCAAAACGGCTTTCCTGAATGGAAACCTAAGCGAGGATGTATACATGATACAACCTCAGGGTTTTGTCGATCCAGAATCTCCTGGAAAGATATGCAAGCTACAGAAATCCATTTATGAATTGAAGCAAGCATCTCGGAGTTGGAATATTCGTTTTGATGAAGTAATCAAAGGGTTTGGTTTCATCAAAAATGAAGAGGAGGCTTGTGTTTACAAAAAGGTCAGTGGGAGCGCAATTGTATTTCTAATCTTATATGTGGATGACATATTGTTGATTGAAAATGATATCCCTATGCTAGAATCCGTCAAGTCTTCATTGAAAAATAGTTTTTCCATGAAAGACTTAGGGAGGCAGCATACATATTAGCATTCGGATCTATAGAGATAGATCCAAGAGGCTAATTGGATTAAGCCAAAGTACATACATTGACAAGGTGTTGAAAAGGTTCAACATGCATGATTCCAAGAAAGGTTTCTTGCCCATGTCACATGGCATTAATCTTAGCAAGAATCGTGTCCTCGACACATGATGAGCGGAATAAGATGGGTATGGTTCCATATGCTTCGGCAATTGGATCCATCATGTATGCCATGCTTTGTACACGCCCGGATGTCTCGTACGCTTTGAGTGCTACGAGCAGATACCGTCCGATCCAGGTGAAGGTCACTGGATTGCGTAAAGAATATCCTTAAGTACTTGAGAAGAACTAAGGATATGTTCCTAGTCTATGGAGGTGAAGAAGAGCTCGTTGTAAGTGGTTACACTGATGCTAGCTTCCAAACGGACATGGATGATTATAGATCGCAATCTGGGTTCGTGTTCTGCCTAAACGGAGGCGTAGTCAGCTGGAAGAGTTCCAAGCAGGATACTATTGCTGATTCTACAACGGAGGCCGAGTACATTGCTGCTTCAGAAGCTGCAAAGGAGGCTGTTTGGATCAAGAAATTCGTTTCTTAGCTTGGTGTGATGACTAGTACGACTGGTCCAATGTCTCTCTATTGTGATAATAGTGGAGCCATTGCGCAAGCCAAGGAGCCGAGATCACATCAGAAGTCCAAACACATACTTCGACGATATCATCTCATCCGCGAGATAGTGGACAGAGGTGATGTCAAGATATGCAAAGTGCACACGGATCTCAACATAGCCGATCCGCTGACAAAACCTCTCCCTCAGCCGAATCATGAGGCGCACACAAGAGCAATGGGTATTAGATACTTACATGATTGACTCTAGTGCAAGTGGGAGATTGTTAGTGATATGCCCTAGAGGCAACATGGAGATGTTGGATATCACGTCAATGTTTATGTATTTATGAATAAAGTGTTATTCAGTTCCATGAAATAGACATCTTGTATTTATCAATAAATATGTGACTTATTTATGAGACTCTATATGTATGAATCTATTTCTAAATGATCCCTGATCATATATCCATATTATTGGAACTAATATGATTCTAAGATCGGCATGTCTATTGATTGATGATCATGTCTCATAGATCATGGGTATGGAGATACCAAATCAATAAACATGGACACATGTGTTGGAGAACACATTGTTGGATAGACCCACCATGAGACACTACAGGAATTAATGTGCCATTAGTTGGTCTCGTGTAGTGTTGGTACAAAGTCCTTAGACCCGAGATCACCATGGATTCCAACATGTGTAGTAGCCTACTTTGGGACTACCAAACGCTATTCCGTAACAGGCATTCGAGTTGGACTCGACACGGCTCGATCGGATAGGGATCCGATCGGATAGAGTCCTATGGGCTTACGACGTATGGGCGGCCAACTCTATGAGATTCGGATAGGATCCGATTCAAAATAGAGTCTTGATCGGCCACTAGTCCTAGTCGGCCAACTCTATATAAAGGAGGGAGGGGTGGAGAGCTGGGAACATCAAGTCAATTGATTGCGCCGAAATCAATCCGATCACACGCGGCTTTAGAAGTCGTCGAGATCAATCTCCGGAAACCCTCCCACTTTCGAGCCAAACCCTAGCCTTGCATCACGTGCTAGCACACGGGTGTTCGGCGTTCTGTCCCCGGACGTGTGGATACCGGTAGAAGCGCCGCTACGTTGCGCGTGTTGATCGGCGTGGAGGAATCGAGCTGCGGCATCTGCGAATCGGGCGATTGGTGAATCGGTGTCCCCGGAATCGTTTGTCATCGGCCCACGAGCCAGATTGGATAGCCACGATTGGTGTTTCTGCATTCTCCAATCGGTAACGATCTATCGGCCCTTACTTGCAAGTGTTCTGGTTTGCGGGTTAAAAGTTTTTGTTTTCGGCTAGCGTAGCCTCCGCGTAACCCTTCACTAGTAGCCTCAAAGTTAAATCCTTCAAGTCAGGTGTGCTTGCTCCATAGGTCCCCCACCATTGCTTTGGCTCAAAATGGGCTCTATCCTCAATGGATTCAAGATCTTCGTAGCCATCCAAGAAAAGAGAGAAATTAGCAAACTAGTTCTTAATCTTTCTTAAGTCCTCTGGTTCTGTGAAGAACTTTTTAAAGCATTTGTTCCTCTCAGTGTTAATTTCATTGTCGTTGTTAGGGCTAACACGACTAGCGACTTCACTGAGCCAAGTTGGGCTATAGTACCTATCAATATCATCACCATATTTTTAAAACAAGGACAATCATTTAAATAGAAATGTAAGATTTATATTTGTTATCTTGGATTAAGTGAATGTGCCAAACACTAGAGAGCAGTATAGCTCTTGAGCCATCTAGCCTTTAAAATACTCTCTACAAAAGTAAAAAAGGTGCTAGTACCGTTCATAATTCCTTCATGCCGGTAAATACAAGCTCTCACCTAAATTATACAAGACAAAAAAATCAGCACGAATGTTAGTAGAAAAAATCAGCAAGTATAACTTACATGCCCTCACCTTCTCTATCACAGAGTCCCACATCTCATAAATCAAATGAAGGCATGACTTATCTGTATTGACTTCTCTTAGCATCGAATAAATAGGGTCGGTGAAATCAACAACATATCGAATGCTATCCCACCATATATCATTGAGAATCTTTTCCTTCATGGCTTGAGCTTTACTTTGGTCATCCTCTCTATAAGCCATCCACTTGTTGCTAACAACCATGTGCACGAATGTATCCTTGATGAGCAAGAACCTCTTCAGCATAACAATTACACTTGCAAACCTTGTATCTGCGACGACAAGAAATTTAAGCTTGCTAAACTCATTGAACATGGACAACCTCATGCTATGGCTCATGATATAGTTCTTGATGAAGGCAGCATCCTCTGTGATATCCTTTATCCAAACAAGTCCTGCGTTGTCATCTTCATCATCTTTTGGAGCACAAATATTCTTCAATGCAGGTTGAGGGTGTGTACCACTCAAGAAGTTCAAAAGATATTCTAATACCTCGGTACAATCATCAATCCGACATCTTTACAGTTTGATGCATTGTCTGTGATTACTTGGACCATATTCTTTGGTCCAATTTCCTCTATCACATCCTTCAATCGATTAAATTCCTTACTTTTAACCTATAGTTAAAATATTAAGAACATTAGAGCCTAAAAGGTGAAAAGTTGAAAATTACAAGATCAAAGTACTCGCTACTATTCTCTTACCTCTCCTTCTGTGTTGATTGATTTTAGGAACATTGGACCACCCTCAGTCAGAGCTAGAAAATTTAAAATTGGTCGCCTTTGTGGATCATTCCACCCATCCGTTGCAATAGTCACTCCTTTGAACGGCCATGAAGATTTGATAGGCTGCAACATTCCCTCAACATGTGCCTTCTCTTTCTGGAGAAGGGTTGTTCTCAACACATTATATCCCGAGGGTACATACCCACACAAATTGTTGTTTGCAACATACTTGAAAGATGCTCGGTAGTTCGGATTTCTTGCCACATTAAAAGGAAGCCATGCAAAATAGAAGCATTGTCATGGTTATCAAGATAGATAAATGCAAAAGAAAAGGACAACATCATTAGAAATTTTCTAAACCTGTTGTGTAGAATAGCTTTGCAATACGAGAATCGGCTATATGTCGTGTTTCAGCATTAAAACTAGCTGCAATATCTATTTTCTTTGCATTTCTCCTTTTTGAAGATGGTGCACTTGAATTATCAAAAGGAGGTAAGCGAAGCAGCTTATTGCTAGGTGCAGTTTCTGTAGCAGCCTCAGAAGTTTCACGATCCTCTTTCCATAGTTGCTCAAGTATTTCATATGTAATTTTGCTACAAACTACAACACATTTATCTTTTATCTTCAAAAGATGTGCCCTCGCTCTAAAAAAGCTGCCTGGGTATTCATTTTCACAAAAATAGCACTGAAATCTTGCATTGCCGCCCTTTGTATTTGAACTTGTAGATGCCACAAATTTAGTAACATGTTTCCACAAAGGATATTTAGGATTGTTGACCTCAGTCTCCTCAAGTTCAATGTTAACTGGATTAATATTACTACCAACGGATTGTGATCCTGACCCCGATGTTGCCATACCTTATCGAGCAATTCCTAGAATCAATTAAATAACAAAACAGTAGGACAGGTGGCGAGCATAATATTTTTCTACAAGACTACATTTTCAGATAACTTCATAACTTGTTAAAAAATAGAAGAAAAGCATAATGATTATAAAGTATGTACATAATTATTCATAATCAATTATTTCTATAAACAGAAACAACTCGGTCCAAACTAATTAGTTGCTCATTTATTAGTAGTTGGTCATTAGTAGTGTGTATAGTATATAGTAAAAAATATATCGAACTTTTACGAGATAGTATAGTGTATGCATATATTGATTTTATGAGTTAGTAAAGTGTATGCATATATGATAGTACAGTATTGTTAACGCCAGAATTTGGTAAGCTCTGAAGCCCAAATCGGCTAAGGTGTCCATCCGCTGATACCGAATCGGACAAGGCAAGCCGATATAGCCGATTCCGGTACGACAACATTGGAGACACCGTCGGATCAAAATGATATGCTTCATGAGGAATTCCATATAAGGATAGAGTTCTAATAATGCAATTGTATCTATTAATTAGGAAGAGTTTGTCAGTTTCCTATTTTATCTTTAGGAAAGTGAATTAGTGTCCAACAAGGATTCGGTTTGTTTCCTTTTTATCTTTAGGAAAGTTTGGATTATAATCTGTTCGGATCTTTGTTAGCCCGTGGGTATAAATATGTAAGCCCGGGGTTCATGTATGATATCTCTCGATCCATACAATTCGACGCATCGCCACCCTTTACCTTTTCTACTTTATTCATCACCCGACGGGATTTGGCACCTGACGCAGGGCTGCATCAGCTCGATCTCCAGCGAAAGGGTAAGTCCAATGCTCCGCCGGCCTAGACAATTGTATTGGCTACGTCGGAGTTTTCCAGGGCAGCATCAGTACATTCGACCTCTTGGACTATTTTGGTTTGGTTAACATGTTTGCCTGCCTATTTATCATATGCATATGTTAATCTAGTCCTGGTATTTCAATTTAGTTCTATCGGCTGTCTCTCGCTTTAGGGTCTCTACTGATACTGGCTAAATTGTTTACTAGATTAGATTAGCTTTGGCATCTACCACCCTGAAAATCAGTCAAAGGCTTGATTGTCTAGATTTTGTGTTTCTTTTCATACTTAGTGTTGCATCAATTCAGTTTGACCTACTAAGTCGTGATTAGAACCATAATCTCTAGCTTGCCTGTTGGTTGTCACTAAGGGTTTCATCGGGGTTTTAGCCGATGAGTTATTTGGATATCGCATCAGCTTGCAAGGAATGTACACAAGTTGGATCTAGCCGATTACAGCAGAGGCTTCATTGGATATTTAATCACTTGCATTTAATGACATCGGACTTCCAGCCGATGTGTGTTTTAATCTTTAAATCAGTATCTATTTTATCATGTGATTTCTTTGTCCCGTATTAAATTGCTATATCATCATGTTATCGTTGGCCGATCACCTTTACATAGATGTTTGCTCAGCGTACAGCCGATGGATTGAAACCCTAGCTGCATCGGCTGGCATTAGTATCGACTGGGATCGCGTCATCGGCTGATTAACGGATGTAAGCAGATCTCCCAGGCCGGCGTGTCGATTTTTCTTATCAACACATTTTTGGCACGCCTAGTGGGACCGTGTTTTGGACATCATATCTTTTTACATGGCTCGGCGGACCCATAATTGCTACAAGATGTCTGGTAAAGAAGTCAACGCCGAGGAAGAACAATCTCGCAAGCTGATGAATGAAGACAGGGAACAATCTACTGAGCCGATGGATGATGAGACACTTCAAGAGATGGTTGATAACATCATTCATTGTGTTGTGTTTGATCAATCTAGAGTTTTGATGAGTACATTGCATGGTTCAATTGAGAAAATAGTTCCCAGGGTGATTGCCTTAAGAAATCAGCATGGGGGGCAAATTGGCAAGCAATCCCAGCATCGTTGCCGACAACAATATTGGCTCAGGGGGCAACTTGATCAATATCGTATGAAGAGCCAAATCAGCAATATCGGTCAGACGAAACTCAAACATATCTATTTAAAGAGGATTGGGCCAAAATAATTGCAAATGTGATGGAGGAGCAGTTTGGAATTAAACGCGAAGATCAAATTTCTATGTATCGGCTGCCATATCCTGAGTGGTCTGATAGGGTTCCACTTCCAAGCCGGTATAAGGTTTCAGATTTCTCTATGTTTTCAAGGCAGGATAGTGTCTCTAAGATGGAGCATATTTGCTGATTCTTAGCTCAATGTGGGGAGGCATCAGCTGAAGAAGCTCTAAAAGTTATATTTTTTTCCAATGTCTTTGACTGGATCGGCCTTCACATGGTTTTCGTCATTACCACCAAATTCTATCAGAAGTTGGGCCGATCTTGAGAAGCAGTTTCATATGTACTTTTTTTTGCTGAGATTGGTAAATTGAAGCTTGTAGACCTGGTATCGGCGTGACGGCACGGTGGAGTGCGGGCGTAACGGCGCAGCCGTGCGACGTAGAGGCTGGGCTGCGGTGTCCGGTGGAGAGCATGGAGTGCGACGGCAGTGGCGTTCGCAACGGCGGCGACAAATCGGCGACGGCAGCAACGAATCAACAACGGCAGCGCCAAAATTTGGTAAGCCCCAAAGCCCGAATCGGCAAAGGTGTCCACCGGTTGATACCGAATCGGACAAGGCAAGCCGATGTAGTGGATTCTGGTACGACAACATTGGAGACACCATCAGATCAAGATAATGTGCTTCATGAGGATTGCCATATAAGGATAGAGTCCTAAAAAGGAAATTGTATCTATTAATTAGGAAAAAGTGTTAGTGATATGCCCTAGAGGCAACATGGAGATGTTGGATATCACGTCAATGTTTATGTATAAATGAATAAAGTGTTATTCAGTTCCATGAAATAGACATCTTGTATTGATCAATAAGTACGTGACTTATTTATGAGACTCTATATGTATGAATCTATTTCTAAACGATCCCTGATCATATGTCATATTGTTGGAACAAATATGATTCTAAGATCGGCATGTTTATTGATTGATGATCATGTCTCATAGATCATGGGTATGGAGATACCAAATCAATAAACATGGACATATGTGTTGAAGAACACATTGTTGGATAGACCCACCATGAGACACTACGGGAATTAATGTGCCATTAGTTGGTCTCGGGTAGTGTTGGTACAAAGTCCTTAGACCTGAGATCACCATGGATTCCAACATGTGTAGTAGCCTACTTTGGGACTACCAAACGCTATTCCGTAGCGGGTAGTTATAAAGGTAGTTTTCGGGTTTGCTATGAAACATGGAGTGGGATGTGAGTGATCAAGATGGAATTTGCCCCTCCTTTGGAGAGATATCTCGGGCCCCTCGAGGTAATGGATTATGGAAATGCATGGCCATGCTAAGTTGATTGAGGAGTCAATCAACGGACGGATAATCCAATACGGTTCGAGTGAATGGTTAAGCTATTGAAGGGATGGCACACATCTTGCCTATAGCTTAAGCGGTATCGTGAGGCAAAGGGATTTGTGTACACATTACGGTTGAGCCGATATTATTCTTGTATACTATGGTGTCAATATATGTGCTGCTAGGCGCCGCTGTTGACAGGTCGGCTGAGTTAGACTCGAGCCGACGATCGGCTAAGTTAGACTATAGCCGAAACCGAGTATACCTGAACCTACAGGGTCGCACGCTTAAGGGGATAAGAACAGGCATTCGAGTTGGACTCGGATACGGCTCGATCGGATAGGGATCCGATCGGATAGAGTCCTATGGGCTTACGACGTGTGGGCGGCCAACTCTATGAGATACGGATGAGATCCGATTCAAAATAGAGTCCTAATCGGCCACTAGTCCCGGTCGGCCAACTCTATATAAAGGAGGGAGGGGTGGAGAGTTGCGGCATGTCAATTGCATCGCGTGCAATAGAAGTCGCCGAGATCAATCTCCACGGAAACCCTCCCCACTTTCGAGCCAAACCCTAGCCTTGCATCGCGTGCTAGCACACGGGTGTACGGCGTTTTGTCCCCGGACGTGTGGATACCGGTAGAGGCGCTGCTACGTTGCGCGCTGTTGATTGGCTTCGGATCGGCTACGGCATCGTGAATCGGTTGATTGGCGAATCGGCTGTCCCGGGTATCGGGCGTCGGCTTGCGAGAATCGGCTACACGTTCCGGATCGGATAGCCCCGATTGGTGTTTCATTGCACACTCCAATCGGTAACGATCTATCGGCCCTTACTTGCAAGTGTTCCTGGTTTGCGCGGTAGAAATTTTTTTGTTTTCGGCTAGCGTAGCTTCTGCGTAACCCTTCAAAAAGTTGTTAGTTTCCTATTTTATTTTTAGGAAAGTGTGTTAGTATCCGGTAAGGATTCGGTTTGTTTCCTTTTATCTTTAGGAAAGTTTGGATTTGTAACTGTTAGGACCTCTCGTTAGCCCGTGGGTATAAATATGTAAGCCCGAGGTTCGTGTAAAAAATAATCTCTATGATCAATACAATTCGGCGCATCACCACCTTTTACCTTTTCTACTTTGTTCATCATCGCCGAGACTTGGCACCCGATGTTGGGCTCCATCGGTTAGGTTCGATCTCGGCGAAGGGGTAAGTCCAAGTGTTGTCTATCCGGTATATCGTCTCTATCTTCGTTTCATTACTGTTTATAGTCGCATTGACTTAGTTAGGATTTTCTCGGTTAGGTTCGATGTTCTGATCAAGTTGATTTTTCTTTAAACATAATGTCGCTTTAGATAGATTTGTTATATCCATCACATTAGACGATCTATCGTCTCATTGAGTATTAGTTTATCATATGCAATCTCGTGCTGCATCGGTTAGATCCGATCTACTAGATTGTTATCGATAATATAAGTCTTGTTAAGCCAATAGGTTCATGCTAATGTTTCACCGGAGGGTTAGCCGGTCTTATCATATGTCTCTGTTAATCTAGTACTAGTATCTCAATTTAGCTCTATCGGTTGTCTCTCGTTTTAGGTTTTCTGCCGATATCGGCTAAATCGTTATATTAGATTATATTAGATTAGTTCGGGTTTTAGATTGGATCTGGAACAAGTTTTGCGCACGGGTTGATTTGATCAATCGGTTTTACGGGATCTGTTGAGGAGAGTTAATGGTAATTGCGTTCCTTGATAGTGTATCGGAACGGCGTAATGTGATTACGTCGAAGCAATTTCCATATAACTCGGTTTGAGTCGGCTTCGAGATAGCGTTCCTTGATAGTGTATCGGAACGGTATAATGTGATTATGTCGAAGCTATCTCGTAGTCCGATCTTGTTAGCTGCCTCGCGCTGCGCAAACCATCTCCCTTGATAGTGTATCGGGACGGCATAATATGATTATGCGACGACATGCGATTTCCGTAGATTTCATAGATTGATCTATGAATCGTGTGGTGTACCCCTTATAGGTCGTCTCGATGCCGTAGCTCTGCGATAAGTAGAAACGTTTCTACGCCTAACTTGTTTTGCGAGAGAATGCTTTGAGATGGTATGGCCCTATTGTATGTATGAGATGTATGAGATGCATGTGATGCATGTAATATTCTTTCATATGTGCAATCCTGTAATATTCTTTCATACGTGCAATGCTTGTAATATTCTTTCACGACTGCGAGTCGATGTAATCTTCAATTAGAGCTTCTATAGTAGTAGCTTAGTTTGAAGAAATCAAGCATTCGGCACTCGAAAGAACGGTGATGAAGATGGAGATCTGTACACCGGCATGGAGATGGAGATCACCATGTGAAGGGGGCCATACTATTTCATGATATTCTACTTGCTTTCATATGTGATATGTTTGTTTGATAGGATAGCATCCCTCACAAAATTAAGTAGTAATGATGCCCTTCCAAATGTTGCACCCGTCACCGTTATGCTCGTCAATGGTGGGTGCAAAGCGAGTGCCATTCTCTATCATAACACGAGGGGTATATGTCGGACATATACGGCGGGAGCATTTGGTTTACTTAACAAGGCTATCAAAACAGTTTTGGGCCTTGGGGCATAGGTTGGGGCCGGGGCATGGAGATGCCACACCAACAACAAGAGTCACATAGAGATGTGATTAGCAAGGAGTTGCTTACCGATGTTATTAATCTTCTAGCGGTGATGCCAAAGCTCACTAGAAAATTAATTAACATGTGGATCTTGACCCAATACGTAACCTAGAGGGAAGGTGGAAAATACGTAATGGGAGTCTAATGTTAAATTGTTTAACAATGGACATAGCATAAACATTGTGCTAAACTTTGCTTTTTCTGTTGTAGAATAAATGGCGGCTAATACTACACCCAGTACCTTTAATTTGCGATCTATTCTCGAAAAGGAAAAATTAAATGGAACAAACTTTATGGATTGGTATCGCAACCTGAGAATTGTTCTCAAGCAAGAGCGTAAGGAGTACGTTCTTGAAGTACCCTATCTGAGGATTTGCCAAATAATGCCACTGCAACTGCACGGAGAGCTTACGAGAAGCACACTAATGATGCCCTAGACATAAGCTGTCTCATGCTTGCTACAATGTCCCCTGAGCTTCAGAAGCAATATGAGAGCAGTGATGCTCACACTATTATTCAGGGACTGCGTGGCATGTTTGAGAACCAAGCTCGGGCCGAGAGGTTCAACACCTCGAAGTCCTTGTTTGCGTGCAGGCTTGTTGAGGGGAATCCCGTCAGTCCGCATGTGATAAAAATGATTGGCTACATTGAGAGTCTGGAAAAACTAGGTTTTCCCCTTAGCCAAGAGTTGGCTACTGATGTGATTCTCCAGTCGCTCCCTCCGAGCTTCGAGCCATTCATATTGAATTATCACATGAACAATATGGATAGGACCTTGGCTGAATTGCATGGGATGCTAAAGACAGCTGAGGAGAGTATCCAGAAAAACGGTCATCATGTGATGATGATGCAGAAGGCAAAGCGCAAACCACCTGTCAAGAAACTTTGTACCAAGAGGAAGTTAACTCCCGATGAGATCGCGAGTGCCTCTAATGCAAAGAAGGGCAAGAAGGGGTCGGCGGCATCAGATGCCGTTTGCTTCTATTGCAAGGAGACAGGCCATTGGAAGAGGCGCAAGAAGTACATGGAGGATCTCAAAAAGAAGCAAAGTACGACTTACGCCGGTATTAATGTTATAGACATTAATCTTGCTACTTCACCTCTGACTCTTGGGTATTTGATACCGGATCGGTAGCTCATATTTGCAAATCGTTGCGGGAATGAGAAGAAGTAGAGGATTGAGAAGGGGCGAGGTGAACTGCGCGTCGGCAATGGAGCAAGCGTTGCTACGATTCTTTGTCGGCACGAGTACCACTTCATCTACCTTCGAGGATTAGTTTTGGAATTGAATAATTGTTATTGTGTTCCAACACTATGTCAAAACGTTATTTCCGCTTCATGTTTGCAAGCGGAAAGATATGATTTTAGATCAATGGACAATGGTTGTTCAATATATCTTAGAGATATGTTCTATTTTCATGCTCCATTGGTGAATGGATTGTACGTTTTGAATCTTGAAGCGTCTCCCATCTATAACATTAATACGAAAGGCAACTCTCTAATGATATAAACCCCACGTTTATCGGCATTGTCGCTTAGGCCATATAAATAAGAAACGCATGGAGAAGCTCCATAAGGATGGATTGCTTCACTCTTTTGATTTTGAATCATTTGAGACATGTGAGTCTTGTTTACTTGGTAAGATGACAAAGGCACCTTTCACGGGACACGGTGAAAGAGCAAGTGACTTGTTGGCACTCATACATGCGATGTATGTGGACCAATGAGCTCAACGGCCGAGAGGTGGTTATCGGTACTTCATTACCTTTACCGATGACTTTAGTAGATATGGTTATATCTACTTAATGAGGCATAAGTCCGAATCCTTTGAAAAGTTCAAAGAATTCCAGAATGAAGTACGAGAATCATTTAGGGAAAACAATCAAGTTTCTACGATCGGATCGTGGAGGGAATACTTGAGCCAAGAGTTTGGTAATCATCGAAAGATTGTGGAATTGTTCCACGAGTTGACTCCGCGGGAACTCCACAATGGAACGGAGTGTCGACGGAGAAATCGCACCTTGTTGGACATGGTGCGGTCGATGATGAGCCAAAGTGATCTTCGTTATCCTTACGGGATATGCTCTTGAAGCATTGCGCTCACACTAAATAGAGTTCCATCTAAGTCGGTTGAAAAGACACCATATGAGATATGGACGGGGCAACCCCCTAGTTTGTCTTTTCTCAAAATTTGGGGATGTGAGGCTTATGTAAAACGTTTACAATCGACAAGCTCACACCCAAATCTGACAAGTGCTTCTTTGTGGGATATCCTAAGGAAACTAAGGGATATTACTTTTATAATCGGGAACAAGGCAAAGTGTTTGTCGCCCGACATGGTGTCTTCTTGGAGAAAGAGTTTCTTTCAAGAAGGGTTAGTGGGAGCAGGGTGCATCTTGAAGAAGTTCAAGAAACACCGAGAAAACGTTTCGGCGACCACGGAACCACAACGGGAGGAACAAAGTGTTGCGCCACCAGTTGTAGATACACCAGCCCCACGGAGGTCTGAAAGATCACGTCGTGCGCCTGACAGGTACACAGGTGCGGAACAACGTGACATATTGTTGTTGGACAACGATGAACCTAAGACCTATGAGGAAGCGATGGTGGGACCCGATTCCAACAAGTGGCTTGGAGCCATGAAATCCGAAATAGAATCCATGTACGACAATCAAGTTTGGAACTTGGTTGATCCACCTGATGGTGTCAAAACCATTGAGTGTAAATGGGTTTTTAAGAAAAAGGCCGATATGGATGGAAATGTTCACATCTATAAGGCGCGATTGGTGGCGAAAGGTTTTAAACAGATTCAAGGAGTTGATTATGATGAAACCTTCTCGCCCGTCACAATGCTTAAATCTATTCGGATTATCCTAGCGATTGCTGCATATTTCGATTATGAGATATGGCAGATGGATGTCAAAACGGCTTTCCTAAATGGAAACCTAGCGAGGATGTATACATGATACAACCTCGGGGTTTTGTCGATCCGAGAATGCGCTGAAAAGATATGCAAGCTACGAAATCCATTTATGGATTGAAGCAAGCATCTCGGAGTTGGAATATTCGTTTTGATGAAGTAATCAAAGGGTTTGGTTTCATCAAAAACGAAGAAGAGGCTGTGTTTACAAAAGGTCGGTGGGAGCGCAATTGTATTTCTAATCTTATATGTGGATGACATATTGCGATTGGAAATGATATCCCTATGCTTGAATCCGTCAAGTCTTCATTGAAAAATAGTTTTTCCATGAAAGACTTAGGGGAGGCAGCATATATATTAGGCATTCGGATCTATAGAGATAGATCCAAGAGGCTAATTGGATTAAGCCAAAGTACATACATTGACAAGGTGTTGAAAAGGTTCAACATGCATGATTCCAAGAAAGGTTTCTTGCCCATGTCACATGGCATTAATCTTAGCAAGAATCGGTGTCCTCGGACACATGATGAGCGGAATAAGATGGGTATGGTTCCATATGCTTCGGCAATTGGATCCATCATGTATGCCATGCTTTGTACACGCCCAGATGTCTCGTACGCTTTGAGTGCTACGAGCGAGATACCGATCGAGATCAGGTGAAGGTCACTGGTGCCGTAAAGAATATCCTTAAGTACTTGAGAAGAACTAAGGATATGTTCCTAGTCTATGGAGGTGAAGAAGAGCTCGTTGTAAGTGGTTACACCGATGCTAGCTTCCAAGCAGGACAAGGATGATTATAGATCGCAATGCGGGTTCGTGTTACTGCTGAACGGAGGCGCGATCAGTGGAAGAGTTCCAAGCGGGATACTTGCTGATTCTACAACGGAGGCCGAGTACATTGCTGCTTCGGAAGGTGCAAGGAGGCTGTTTGGATCAAGAAATTCGTTTCGAGCTTGGTGTGATGACTAGTACATGGTCCAATGTCTCTCTATTGTGACAATAGTGGAGCCATTGCACAAGCCAAGGAGCCGAGGTCACATCGAAGTCCAAACACATACTTCGGCGATATCATCTCATCCGCGAGATTGTGGACGAGAGGTGATGTCAAGATATGCAAAGTGCACACGGATCTCAACATAGCCGATCCGTGACAAAACCTCTCCCTCGCGAAGCATGAGGCGCACACAAAGCAATGGGTATTAGATACTTACATGATTGACTCTAGTGCAAGTGGGAGATTGTTAGTGATATGCCCTAGAGGCAACATGGAGATGTTGGATATCACGTCAATGTTTATGTATAAATGAATAAAGTGTTATTCGGTTCCATGAAATAGACATCTTGTATTGATCAATAAGTACGTGACTTATTTATGAGACTCTATATGTATGAATCTATTTCTAAACGATCCACGATCATATGTCATATTGTTGGAACAAATATGATTCTAAGATCGGCATGTTTATTGATTGATGATCATGTCTCATAGATCATGGGTATGGAGATACCAAATCAATAAACATGGACATATGTGTTGAAGAACACATTGTTGGATAGACCCACCATGAGACACTACGGGAATTAATGTGCCATTAGTTGGTCTCGGGTAGTGTTGGTACAAAGTCCTTAGACCTGAGATCACCATGGATTCCAACATGTGTAGTAGCCTACTTTGGGACTACCAAAGCGCTATTAATGCTGGGTAGTTATAAAGGTAGTTTTCGGGTTTGCTATGAAACATGGAGTGGGATGTGAGTGATCAAGATGGAATTTGCCCCTCCTTTGGAGAGATATCTCGGGCCCCTCGAGGTAATGGATTATGGAAATGCATGGCCATGCTAAGTTGATTGAGGAGTCAATCAACGGACGGATAATCAATACGGTTCGAGTGAATGGTTAAGCTATTGAAGGGATGGCACACATCTTGCCTATAGCTTAAGCGGTATCGTGAGGCAAAGGGATTTGTGTACACATTACGGGTTGAGCCGATATTATTCTTGTATACTATGGTGTCAATATATGTCTTGCTAGCGCGCTGTGTGTGGTCGGCTGAGTTAGACTCGAGCCGACGATCGGCTAAGTTAGACTATAGCCGAAGCCGAGTATACTGAACCTACGGGTCGCACGCTTAAGGGGATAAGAACGAGGCATTCGAGTTGGACTCGGATACGGCTCGATCGGATAGGGATCCGATCGGATAGAGTCCTATGGGCTTACGACGTGTGGGCGGTCAACTCTATGAGATACGGATGAGATCCGATTCAAAATAGAGTCCTAATCGGCCACTAGTCCCTCGGCCAACTCTATATAAAGGAGGGAGGGGTGGAGAGTTGCGGCATGTCAATTGCATCGCGTGCAATAGAAGTCGCCGAGATCAATCTCCACGGAAACCCTCCCCACTTTCGAGCCAAACCCTAGCCTTGCATCGCGTGCTAGCACACGGGTGTACGGCGTTTTGTCCCCGGACGTGTGGATACCGGTAGAGGCGCTGCTACGTTGCGCGCTGTTGATTGGCTTCGGATCGGCTACGGCATCTGTGAATCGGTTGATTGGCGAATCGGCTGTCCCCGGGTATCGGCTGTCGGCTTGCGAGAATCGGCTACACTGTTCCGGATCGGATAGCCCTGATTGGTTGTTTCCGCTGCACACTCCAATCGGTAACGATCTATCGGCCCTTACTTGCAAGTGTTCCTGGTTTGCGCGGTAGAAATTTTTGTTTTCGGCTAGCGTAGCTTCTGCGTAACCCTTCAAAAAGTTGTTAGTTTCCTATTTTATTTTTAGGAAAGTGTGTTAGTATCCGTAAGGATTCGGTTTGTTTCCTTTTATCTTTAGGAAAGTTTGGATTTGTAATCTGTTAGGACCTCTGTTAGCCCGTGGGTATAAATATGTAAGCCTGAGGTTCGTGTAAAAAATAATCTCTATGATCAATACAATTCGGCGCATCACCACCTTTTACCTTTTCTACTTTGTTCATCATCTGCCGAGACTTGGCACCCGATGTTGGGCTCCATCAGTTAGGTTCGATCTCCGGCGAAGGGGTAAGTCCAAGTGTTGTCTATCTGGTATATCGTCTCTATCTTCAGTTTCATTACTGTTTATAGTCGCATTGACTTAGTTAGGATTTTCTCGGTTAGGTTCGATGTTCTGATCAAGTTGATTTTTCTTTAAACATAATGTCGCTTTAGATAGATTTGTTATATCCATCACATTAGACAGATCTATCGTCTCATTGAGTATTAGTTTATCATATGCAATCTCGTGCTGCATCGGTTAGATCCGATCTACTAGATTGTTATCGATAATATAAGTCTTGTTAAGCCAATAGGTTCATGCTAATGTTTCACCGGAGGGTTAGCCGGTCTTATCATATGTCTCTGTTAATCTAGTACTAGTATCTCAATTTAGCTCTATCGGTTGTCTCTCGTTTTAGGTTTTCTGCCGATATCGGCTAAATCGTTATATTAGATTAGATTAGTTTAGACATCTACCACCCTGAAAGTTAGTCAAGGGCTTGATTGTCTAGATATTGCGTTTCTTTTTATACTTAGTGCTGCATCAATTCAGTTTGACCTACTAAGTCGTGATTAGAACCGTGATCTCTAGCCTACCTGGTGGCTATCAATAAGGGTTTCATCGGGGTTTCAGCCAACGAGTTATCTGGACATCGGCCATCAGCATCGGCTGGAATCATACGATCGGCTGTCAATAGATCGGCTGTTTTCTTTATCGGCCTATCGGTCGACATGATTTATGCTCTGCTGTTTTGCATATCTTGTCAGTGGCAGGATCAAACTGACTAGCACGCCCGCACTTCATCATTTTTCGGACCTGCACTGAAGCTAAGCAGATTTCCCAGGCCGACGTGTTGATTTTTTCTCGTCAATAGGGCGTCGGTCGGCGAAACACGTACGAGACCCATGTTTACTAACCCCGAAGTTAGTGCCATAGTTCACTAACCCTGAAGTTTAATACTGAGATAGGCTTACGTGTGACCCAAAAGCTCGCGAGCAAACACATGGAGTAGATGGTGAAGCATCAGACCTTGTTGAGATTGTTGATGTATAGCTCTGACCGCAGCATCTAAATTCAATAAATTCAACAATTTAAAATAACTTATTTATTGAATTCAATAAATTTAATAATTTACAATAAATTCAATAAATTTAATAATTCACAATAGATACAATAAACTGAATCTAATTTACATCGTCCATACAAAAATTTAGCTAATTGATGGTTGTCCTCAAGTACTTTCTCCGGACTATTGTTCCTTCGGTATGATCGTTGCGTGAGTAAGGGGTGTCCTCATTTGATAGGAGGATGCTCGGGTCAACCGCCACCGCGAACGGAGGTTGCCCGTCAAGTTTTCTTTGGGGCTGGCGGGAGCGGGTCAAGTTTTGGCATCTTGCTTCTTGGTCCACTGGTTGACATTGACATCCCAATAGGGTAACTCCCAAAAAATGGACTTCTTCTTCCACATCGCCGCGTGACCACCTTCACTTGTTATAGGTTGGCTGCCATGTCCCTTTAAAATACTACTTTTAGGTCTTTCACCATGGCAAAAATGGCCTTTCTATTGCGATGCTTTGGCTTAGTATGATGGTCCGCCTTTTGTTCAAAATGTTTGCCTTTTCTCCGGACAGGGTGGCTTGCAACAAGAAAGCGATGATAGCCCATGTACACTACCTTCTTACAGTGTTTCAGGTATGTACATTCGGTCTCATCCATACAATGGGTGCAAGCATTGTACCCCTTGTTTGACTGTCCAAAAAAGTTGCCAAGTGCAGGCTAATTGTTGATGGTGACGAACAACTACTCCTAGGTTAAACTGCTCCTGTTTATCCTCATCCCACACGGGGACACCTTCTTTCTTGCACAACAGTTTCTGATCTTCGATCAGCGGTCTCAGGTACACATCGATGTCGTTGCCATGTTGGTTTGGGCCTTGAATAATAATCAACATCTGAATGTACTTCCGCTTCATGCATAGCCAAGGTGGGAGGTCGTAGATACACATCGTTACTGGCCAAGTGTTGTGGCCGCTGCTCATCTCTCCAAAAGGATTCATGCCATCCATACTTAAGCCGGACCTTATGTTTTTTGCATCCTCACCGAAGTCTTTAAATGTTCTGTCGATGTTTCACCACTGTGACCCATCGACGGGATGTCTCAGCATGCCATCCTGTTGGTGTTTTTCTACGTGCCACCGCATCATCCTTGCATGCTCTTTGTTCCTGAACAGACACTTCAGCCGTGGTATTATAGGAAAACACCACATCATCTTAGCAGAAACTCTTTTCTTCGAAAGGTGTCCATCAACTTCACCTAGATCATCTCGTCTGATCTTGTATCGGAGTGCTTTACACACCGGACATACTTCTAGGTTCTCGTACTCCTCACCGCGATAAAGGATACAATCATGAGGACATGTGTGTATCTTTTGTACCTCTAGTCCTAGAGGATAGACTAACTTCTTAGCCTCGTACATTGATTCTGGCAATTCGTTTTCCTCTGGAAGAATGTTCTTCACGAGTTTTAGTAACTTGCCAAATGCCTTGTCACTGACGCCATTTTTGCCCTTCCATTGCAAGAATTCCAGCGTGGTACCCAACTTTTTGTTTCCTTGCTCACAACCTGGGTACAAGGATGTTTTGTGGTCCGTCAACATACGCTCCAATTTATGCACCTCCTTTTCACCTTCGCACTCCTCCTGTACATCGCGCAACATCTGACCAAGCTCATCGACACCATCGTTTTCTTCAGCATCCCTGTCCGACTCTCCTGTTGTATTCTCTTCAAACCCACCATATTGACCACAGTCTGGAATGTTGTCATCGTCTTCTTCATCTTCTTCCATTGTAACACCTACTTCTCCGTGCGATGTCTTGCAATTATAGTGAGGTATGTGTAACATCCTAAAAATCAAAACTTAAAAATTACAATCTAAAAACCAGAGCTCACAAAAACTTTTCGAATCATTGCATCTTGTTGTACTTATTTGCCTCTTATTTGCAAGTTTTATTGCATGTTATAAGTAAAAATACACTTATTTAAAAGAAAGAGAAATCAAAAGGGCTGAAACCCTAAAAGGGAATAAAACTCCAAAGTGAATAAAAAAACTAAAATATACAATTATAAAAATAAAACTAAGGTTGATAAGCATATAATTTGAATCAACACTATATTTTGGAAAATAAAAAAATAAAATGGAATAAAAGAAAGAATGGAAATAGAAAAAATATATTATATATGTACATAATAATATATAATAAAGTTGGGCAAAAGATTGAAAATTTGGAGTTAAACTAAATTTATAAAATGGACAAATTATGTTTCATATTAGGATAAATATAAAAGGAATGAATAGAAATAAAAATTTAAAAAGAAAAGGGAAAAGGAAAAGAAAATCGGGAAAATCGGAAATCACAGTGTTCATTGCCCGCCGGTGTGTTCGACGCCGGTCGGGGACGTACCGCGCACACGTCACGTGCCGTACGCGCGTGCACCCAGCCCGCCCCAGCGTCAACGCGTCGTACGCCGCACCCACGCCGCCGCGTCAGCTACAGTGCCACGCCCATGCCGTGCGCGTTAGCCACACCATCGCGCCCATGCCGCGCCGTACTCCACCATCGCCTCGCCGTCGCGTCACTGTACCACGCCGTACTCCGCCGTCGCCTCGCCGTACCGCCGTGCCCATGCCGCATGCGCTGTAGCCATGCCCGCTGTGCGTCGGCCTCCCTTCCCCCGACTCGCACGTGCGTCACCCCTAGCGCTGCTGTCATGGCCGCCGAGATCGAGCTCGCGCAGTCGGCTATCAATAGGGATCCTCGGCCAAAACTCAAAACATGAAAATTGTGTCTAATAGTCTCATCTAGCTCCGCTCCAATTTTCCCCAAAATTCATTCACCACAGCGCTCGAATTTCGCAACACACCGAAGAACCCTAAAACTGGCCGCCCGAAGCAAGAGCTCGAAATTCGGCATCCTCGGTCGATCTCGTAGCAAATTGAAGGTACGTCCACGATCTACGTGCTCTAAGCTTTATTTTCCTTAGGTTTCCCAAGCCGATTAGCCGCCGGAAATCGCCGGCGACGAGCGCCGCCGAGCCCTCTGTTTCGGCGCCGCCGTGCGCTCGTCGCCAGGACACCACCGCCCCTTTCTGGCCAAGCCAACCCCCTAGCTAGCACCCCCGTGTCCCTAGATACTCTAGGACCCCTTGGTTCGGCCGCATTGTCACCGGAGCACCGCCGCACCATGCGCCTCCACCGCCGCGGCTAAGCCGTCGTCGCCAGACCGCTCCGCCGCCTCCCCGACCCGGCCGTGCCTTGAAACGGATTCCCCACGTCGTGTAGATGGTGTAGGGCCCTGTTGTTCTCGAGCTTCGGCCGCCCTCGCCGCCGTTTGCCCGTGCCCCACCGTCGGCCTCGGGGGAAGAAGAAGGAGAAGAAAGGAGGGCAGAAAAAGAAAGAAAAGAGAGAGGGAGACAACACGGTGCTGGCCTAGTGGAGAGAGAGCTGGACTGAGAGAGAGGTCGCGGGTTCGACCTCGGTTTGGGTCAAAAATTTTGAAAATTTTTTACTTTAATTTTTCTAAGGGGATCAAAAATAAGAATGAGCCTAATAAAAATCCTGGAAAAATAATTTTACTCTTTTAACCCCTCTAAACTTTATTTACAAGGATTTTACATCTTTTAAGAGGTTTATTTATTTACTTTTAAAATTTCTTTGCAATTAATTACGAGTTCAATAACGACTTAAATTCAAACTCTTAACCTATTCAAATTCCCAAAATCTATATATTGTTGGGAAGCTCATTCATTCACCTAATATTATATGTACAAATAAGAACCTTTTTCAAAGAATTATAAACTATCTTATATAAATTCTAATCAACCCTTTTCGACATATATACTTGATATTTAATTTGCTTCATAAAATCTTTCTCGTCTTATTTATAATTAGTCCACGACACCAAGCTCAGAAGGATTAAGAATTCAACTAGAAAATCGACATAAACACTCTCGTTACCCTTTTGGATCGTCATGAAACATTTTGGATCGTCGGTTATAGTGCCTCTAAACTTACATTAACTAGGGATAAGGCCACCCCATATAAATTAAACCCAAAAGAAAACCCAAGAGTTCAAATTAATGCAACTCGCTCGTTTCGACTCGGACTTTAGCAAAACTCAATCATTAATCCGTTTACGACCATAGATTCGTCGTAGGGACCGCTTTTTCGATTCATTTGGTTTTAATGGTTTTTATGTGAATTCTGATCGAATTCAATTGGATCTCTCACACATATATATAGAATCCGAGGGAGCCGTTGAGTCAGCAAGGTTGAAGACACAAGTCAGCAAGGTCGTGAGCAAGGCAAGTCATCACTCCCTTTGAACATATTGATCCTATTTGAGAACTTGTGTTGATCCAAAAATTAAAATGTGCATGCTATACACAAAAGAATACCTATTCTTGTTATGCCATGCCTTGATGTTGATTATCTTTAGTTATATTCTTTGTAACCCTCGATATGATCTAACCGAAGGAAATCCTCGGTAAAATGCTTAGCCATGCCCATGATTAGATTCAATGCATATTCATACTTTTACAAAAGAGCTATATGCTTGGGCAACTACCTTAGGGAAGGTAGTTGACACACGGTATGTGGAGACATGAGCGCCACATTGCCATGAGAATGATAAAATGAGTTTTGATGAAAAACTAAAACAAACAAATATTTCGGACTGGGGCGGCAGGATGATTTGGGTGGATTGTGGCAAAGGCAAGTACCATCCCTGGTCAATTAAGGAGCGAGCCATGAGACTTATAACATGAAACGAGCCAGTACAACCGTACTTCTCGAATGGGTATAGACCTAGCGGAGTAGATATCCGAGTAGAGGCAGTATCCCTGCATACTGGTTCAGGTGTTGGGTTGAGTTAAGGGCCTACCAGTGGGGATTTACCTGTTAGGTACCTGGGCAGAGATCGGGGCATACGATCAATATGAGGAGATGAAAACAAAGGTTGGAAGTTAAAGATGGAGCAAGTCTTTCTCTTACCCCGGGAGCGCCAGAACTCCTCTCACTGCTAGGAAATGACGGCTAGAGTTCAAGAGGATTTAAGTTCATGGAGCGGGTATGGCCAAAGCGAGGTTATCGATAGGCTTTGCCGTGACCGTCTCATGTGTTGGGACGTAGGCTCATTCGTTAGGCAGTCACGGAGGGTAAAGTCTACATCCACTACAATCTGAGTAAATCAATCTATTCGAATAGCCGTGCTCACGGATAATGAACGTCGTGACAAGTTTATCTCTTGGCTAGACTCTAAATTTTAAAATGATGGGATAGGTTTGCATGATGATTTTTATGTACTGGTGGACCAACTTCTCAAGATATGAGAAGGGTGGGCTTCCCAGAAAACCATGACGATCCGGTGGCGGGAATCTATCCTTGGGATCACAATGGATGGTGAACAGAACCGTTGCCGACTTAATGAACTATGGTAATAAAACTTGACCAGGCTAGATGTTAAGGTTGTGAAAAGATTTACAAAGTTGGCTTTGTGCAAATGAACCACAACCATCCTTTGAGAATCCCCTATCATATGCATGTTTGCTGTGTTGGCTTGCTGAGTACGTTTGGTACTCACCCTTGCTATACGCACAAACATTCATATGTCGATAATGAAGAACCTGAAGACCCGTACGCCTACTACCAGGAGGGTGAGGAAGACAAAGGTGCCTAATAGGTCTTAGTCCCCAGTCATTGCCTTTGGCAATCGACAAGCCGCTGCCTTCCACTCTGCTGCCTTACCTACTTTATGTATTTGGTTGTATCCAGTCCATGGGGACCTATATGTGTTGGATATTGCCTTCGGGCTTATTATTGTAATATACCTTTGGGTGTAAGACTATTCGTGCACTTTGCACCTGATAATTCAGATCTGTATTCGTGGGTACCAAACTACTCGATCCAGGGAAATGGTACTATGAACACGAATGATTCCCGACCTCAAAAAGGGGGTCGACAGAGCTGGTATCGGAAGCGTGCGGCGTAGGATAAGACCAAATGGTGCCCCACCCCCTGTAGAGCTGGTTAAAGGAAACTATCCCTACTTAGGATTATTTCAAATACAAACTATGTCTACAAAACAGAATGTGTTTTCCCTTATACTCTTGTCCCCCATTTCTCTACTAAAACTTGTTTTGATATTACCCCTCTCTAGCTCTAAGATAGTTTCAAAAGCAGATGGCAAGCCATGATCAGATCGGAGCTTGGGAGCTTGAGATCCCTCTGGATAAGGGATATGTTGTGCAACTTAGGCAGCTGATGCGATGCTTAAGGTACCCGGACACACCCACTTATCAGTGCAGGAGACATGGTACCGAGAACCACCCTGAGTGGGAAGCCACCGTATCGATTGAGGCCCGTTTCGGTAGCGAGCCACCATACTGCTTCCAGACCCGGCGAGATTTTATGGAGGCCGCACTTCAGGATGCTGCCCGTGAGGCGTTCTTACGCCTTAATGCCATCCACCGGACAGAGCTGACGATGACCATGTTTGTACACCACCCACATCGGGAGGAGGGCAACTTTGTTTGCACCGTGGAGGCCACACCCTGCTGCTACAACCCGATGGTAACCTGGCTATCCTGATGGGCTGAAGCTGCGTATGATTGCTACGAGGAAGCACTGCTGGAAATTGATGAGCAGCAAAGGCGCATGAGTGACCTTGAAGAGGAGCACCATAACTGTGGCAGCCAGATTAACTCCCTGAAGACTGAGCTCCAGTTCAACAGCGCACAGTACGATCAGCTCTCACTTCGATACATCGCTCGAGGAGAAGCCCTGGTCACCCTGGAGGAGCAACTCAGCAAGAGCCAAAGGCAGGTCGGCCAGTTGAAGGAGCAACTTCGCGCTGTCCCTGAAGGGTTACGCGGAGGCTACGCTAGCCGAAAACAAAAACTTTTAACGCGCAAACCAGGAACACTTGCAAGTAAGGGCCGATAGATCGTTACCGATTAGAGTATGCAGCGGAAATAGCCAATCAGGACTATCCGATCCGGAACAGTGTAGCCGATTCCCGCAAGGCAGCGGCCCGATTCCGGGACAGCCGATTCACCAATCAGCCGATTCGCGGATGTAGCCGGTCGCCGAGTCGGCGGCCGCGTTCTCGCGCCTCGCTCCGGTCGCTCGACCGCGGCCGATCTGCCGCGGTCGCCTTGCTCCAGAAGTACCACGCCCGATGAATCGGCGCGCAACGTAGTAGCGCCTCTACCAGTATCCACACGTCCGGGGACAGAACGCCGAACACCCGTGTGCTAGCACGCGATGCAAGGCTAGGGTTTGGCTCGAAAGTGGGGAGGGTTTCCGTGGAGATTGATCTCGGCGACTTCTGTTGCGGATTCGTTCAAAGCGATACCCCTCGCCCCTTTATATATAGTTGGCCGACTGGGATTAGTGGTCGATTAGGACTCTATTTCAAATCGGATCCCATCCGAATCTCATAGAGTCGGCCGCTCATACGTCGTAAGACCATAGGACTCTATCTGATCAGATCCCTATCCGATCGAACCGTATCTGAGTCCAACTCGAATATCTATTCTATCCCCTTAAGCGTGCAACCCTGTATGTTCAGGTATTCTCGGTTTTGGCTATAGTCTAACTTAGCCGATCGTCGGCTCGAGTCCAACTCAGCCGACCTGTCAACAGTGGCGCCTAGCAGCACATATGGACACCATAGTATACAAGAATATAATATCGGCTCTGAACCTATAATGTGTACACAAATTCCTTTGCCTCACGATACCAATTAAGCTATAGGCAAGATATGTGCCATCCCTTCAATAGCTTAACCATTCACTCGAACCGTATTGGATTATCTGTCTGTTGATTGACTCCTCAATCAACTTAGCATGGCCATGCATTTCCATAATCCATTACCTTGAGGGGCCCAGAGATATCTCTCCAAAGGAGGGGAAAATTCCATCTTGATTACTCACATCCCACTCCATGTTTCATAGCAAACCCGAAAACTACCTTTATAACTACCCAGTTACGGAATAGCGTTTGGTAGTCCCAAAGTAGGCTACTACACATGTTGGAATCCATGGTGATCTCAGGTCTAAGGACTTTGTACCAACACTACCTAAGACCAACTAATGACACATTAATTCCTATAGTGTCTCATGGTGGGTCTATCCAACAGTGTGTTCTCCAACACATGTGTCCATGTTTATTGATTTGGTATCTCCATACCCATGATCTATGAGACATGATCATCAATCAATAAACATGCCGATCTTAGAATCATATTTGTTCCAACAATATGACATACGATCAGGGATCGTTTAGAAATAGATTCATACATATAGAGTCTCATAAATAAGTCATGTACTTATTGATCAATACAAGATGTCTTTTTCATGGAACTGAATAACACTTTATTCATTTATACATAAACATTGGCGTGATATCCAACATCTCCATGTTGCCTCTAGGGCATATCACTAACAATCTCCTTATGGAGCAATCCATCCTTATGGAGCTTCTCCATGCGTTTCTTATTTATATGGCCTAAGCGACAATGCCAGATAAGCGTGGGGTTTATATCATTAGAGAGTTGCCTTTCTGTATTAATGTTATAGATGGGAGACACTTCAAGATTCAAAACGTATAATCCATTCACCAATGGAGCATGAAAATAGAACATATCTCTAAGATATATTGAACAACCATTGTCCATTGATCTAAAATCATATCCTTCCGCTTGCAAACATGAAGCGAAAATAACATTTTGACATAGTGTTGGAACACAATAACAATTATTTAATTCCAAAACTAATCCTAAAGGTAGATGAAGTGGTACTCTGCCGACAGCAACTGTACCAACGCTTGCTCCATTGCCGACACGCAGGTTCACCTCGCCCCTTCTCAAGCCTCTACTTCTTCTCATTCCCTGCAACGATTTGCAAATATGAGCTACTGATCCGATATCAAATACCTAAGAGTCAGTAGGTGAAGTAGCAAGATTAATGTCTATAACATTAATACCGGCGAAGTCGTACTTTGCTTCTTTTTGAGATCCTCCATGTACTTCTTGCAGTTCCTTTTCCGGTGGTCTGTCTCCTTGCAATAGAAGCAAACCGCATCTGATGCCGCTGACCCCTTTTTGCCCTTCATTGCATTGGAGGCACTCGCGATCTCATCGGGAGTTAACTTTTTCTTGGTGCAAAGTTTCTTAACAGGTGGTTTTTGCTTAGCCTTCTGCATCATCATCACATGATGACTGTTTTTCTGGATACTCTCCTCAGCTGTCTTTAGCATCCCATGCAATTCAGCCAAGGTCTTATCCATACTGTTCATGTGATAATTCAATATGAATGGCTCGAAGCTCGGAGGGAGCGACTGGAGAATCACATCTGTAGCCAACTCTTGGCTAAGAGGGAAAGCTAGTTTCTCAAGACTCTCGATATAGCCAATCATCTTTATCACATGCGGATCGACGGGATTCCTCTCAACAAGCCCGCACACAAACAAGGACTTTGAGGTGTTGAAGCTCTCGGCCCGAGCTTGGTTCTCAAACATGCCACGCAGTCCCTGAATAATAGTGTGAGCATCGCTGCTCTCATATTGCTTCTGAAGCTCAGGGGTCATTGTAGCAAGCATGAGACAACTTATATCTAGGGCATCATTAGTGTGCTTCTCGTAAGCTCTCCGTGTAGCTACAGTGGCATTATTAGGCAAATCCTCCGGATAGGGTACTTCAAGAACGTACTCCGTACTCTCTTGCTTGAGAACAATTCTCAAGTTGCGATACCAATCCATAAAGTTTGTTCCATTTAATTTTTCCTTTTTGAGAATTAGCCGCCATTTATTCTACAACAGAAAAAGCAAAGTTTAGCACAATGTTTATGCTATGTCTATTGTTAAACAATTTAACATTAGACTCCCATTACGTATTTTACACCTTCCCTCTAGGTTACGTACTGGGTCAAGATCTACATGTTAATTAATTTCTAGTGAGCTTTGGCATCACTGCTAGAAAATTAATAACATCGGTAAGCAACACCTTGCTAATCACATCTCTATATGACTCTTGTTGTTGGTGTGGCATCTCCATGCCCCGGCGCCAACCTATGTCCCAAGGCCCAAACTATTTTGATAGCCTTGTTAAGTAAACCAAATGCTCCTGCATGTATATGTCTGACATATACCCCCCCCCCCGTTATGATAGAGAAGGGCACTCTGCTTTGGCAGACCCACCATTGACGAGCATAACGGTGACGGGTGCAACATTTGGAAGGGCATCATTACTACTTAATTTTGCGAGGGATGCTATCCTATCAAACAAACATATCACATATGAAAACAAGTAGAATAACATATAATGAAATAGTATGGCCCCCTTCACATGGTGATCTCCATCTCCATGCCGGCGCTGAGGATCTCCATCTTCGGCACCATCTTCCAATGTGCATGATGCTTGATTTGTTCAAACTAAGCTACTACTATAGAAGCTCTAATTGAAGATTACATCGACTCGTAGGTCGTGAAAGAATATTACAAGCATTGCACGTATGAAAGAATATTACACGGATTGCACATATGAAAGAATATTACATGCATCACATGCATCTCATACATACAATAGAGCCATACCATCTCAAAGCATTCTCTGCAAAAACAAGTTAGGCGTAGAAACGTTTTCTACCTATCGCAGAGAAACGGCATCGAGAGTACCTATAAGGGGTATGCACAAGGCGCCCGGAACACCACACGAAATCCATAGATCCAATCTATGAAATCGCTTACGGAAACCATGTCGGCATAATCACATTATGCCGTCCCTATACACTATCAAGGGAGATGGTTTGCGTAGGCACGAGGCAGCAAACAAGATCGGACTACAAGATAGCTTCGGCATAATCACATTATACCGTTCCGATACACTATCAAGGAACGCTATCTCGAAGCCGACTCAAACCGAGTTCTATGGATATTGCTTCGACGTAATCACATTACGCCGTTCCAATACACTATCAAGGAACACAATTACCATGAACTCTCCTCAACAAATCCCGTAAAACCGATTGATCTAATCAACCTGTGTGCAAAACTTGTTCCAAATCCAGTCTAAAACCCGAACTAAGCAAGATTAGCTCTGATACCACTGAAGGGTTACGCGGAGGCTATGCTAGCTGAAAACAAAAACTTTTAACGCGCAAACCAGGAACACTTGCAAGTAAAGGCCGATAGATCGTTACCGATTGGAGTATGCAGCGGAAATAGCCAATCAGGACTATCCGATCCGGAACAGTGTAGCCAATTCCCGCAAGCCCACAGCCGATTCCCGGGGATAGCCGATACACCAATTAGCCGATTCGCGGATGTAGCCGATTTGCCGAGTCGACTGACCGCGTTCTCGCGCCTCGCTCCGATGCGCTCGACCGCAGCCGATCTGCCGCAGCCGCCTTGCTCCGAAGTACCACAGCCGATGAATCAGCGCACAACGTAGCAGCGCCTCTACCGGTATCCACACGTCCGGGGACAGAACGCCGAACACCCGTGTGATAGCACGCGATGCAAGGCTAGGGTTTGGTTCGAAAGTGGGGAGGGTTTCCGTGCAGATTGATCTTGGCGACTTCTGTTGCGGATTCGTTCAAAGCGATACCGCAACTCTCTACCCCTCGCCCCTTTATATAGAGTTGGCCGACTGGGACTAGTGGCCGATCAGGACTCTATTTCAAATCGGATCCCATCCGAATCTCATAGAGTCGGCCGCCCATACGTCGTAAGACCATAGGACTCTATCCGATCGGATCCCTATCCGATCGAGCCGTATCCGAGTCCAACTCGAATATCTATTCTATCCCCTTAAGCGTGCGACCACAGCAGAGGTTCAGGTATACTCGGTTTCGGCTATAGTCTAACTTAGCCGACCGTCGGGCAAGTCCAACTCGCCGAGTCAACAAAGTGGCGCCTAGCAGCACATATTGACACCATAGTATACAAGAATATAATATCGGCTCTGAACCTATAATGTGTACACAAATCCCTTTGCCTCACGATACCAATTAAGCTATAGGCAAGATGTGTGCCATCCCTTCAATAGCTTAACCATTCACTCGAACCATATTGAATTATCTGTCTGTTGATTGACTCCTCAATCAACTTAGCATGGCCATGCATTTCCATAATCCATTACCTCGAGGGGCCCAGAGATATCTCTCCAAAGGAGGGGCAAATTCCATCTTGATCACTCACATCCCACTCCATGTTTCATAGCAAACCCGAAAACTACCTTTATAACTACCCAGTTACGAAATAGCGTTTGGTAGTCCCAAAGTAGGCTACTACACATGTTGAAATCCATGGTGATCTCAGGTCTAAGGACTTTGTAACAACACTACCTGAGACCAATTAATGGCACATTAATTCCTGTAGTGTCTCATGGTGGGTCTATTCAACAATGTGTTCTCTAACACATGTGTCCATATTTATTGATTTGGTATCTCCATACCCATGATCTATGAGACATGATCATTAATTAATAAACATGCCGATCTTAGAATCATATTTGTTCCAACAATATGACATACGATCAGGGATCGTTTAGAAATAGATTCATACATAAAGAGTCTCATAAATAAGTCATGTACTTATTGATCAATACAAGATGTCTATTTCATGGAACTGAATAACACTTTATTCATTTATACATAAACATTGACGTGATATCCAACATTTCCATGTTGCCTCTAGGGCATATCACGAACAGTCCCGACCACCACTGAGGGCGTTTCCACCTCGGCTACACCGCCACCACCCCTGCATCAGTGCTCGACTACTACTTATTGACTCCTTTGTGCTTAACCACTTTCCACGCCTTGCTGGAGCAGGCCAACATGCTGAGCACCGAGTCCGGACCATATTTGATGGACCCTACTATGACCTAACCAGTTGCTGCACAGACAGATACCCTACAGATTACCACGGTTGTTCCATCCGAGCCTAGTTCTGGAGTGGAGAACCCCATTCAGGTTGGCACTGACTCGGAGGATGAGTCGGAACCCATGGAGGTCGAGTGGGAGCCTAGTATCACCGATCCATCAAAGGATGAGGCCCCTACCCACCGCATTACGTTTGCAGGAGGACCTATCACCCGCAAGACAGCCCGCAAGAGTACTCGGCCACCAGGCAGGAAGCTCAGGTACGACTCCGAAGCAACTACTTCCGAGTCATGGGAACTTCAGTTTGCACCTGCTGGGGACTACCCGTTGCCTGCACCCGGATCTGGCGGTTGGTTGGATGATTAGATTGGATATCTGCAAAGGTTCTGGTCTTGCTTTGGATGGTGTTGAGATAGCAAGGGCCACACCCTGATTTCCCCCTAGTTATGGTGTGAAGTAGAATGATGTTAGTGTTGTATTGTGTTGTATGGGACTGTGTATGTGCAGTCCAATGTATCTCTTATGATGTATTAATTATGAACTATTGAGATGTTTTATGGTGTATCTTAAATGAGTTTATTCCACCAAGCTTGCTTCGAAAGATCACCTTAAACAACTTGAAGAAAAATCCCTTAGAATCATGACCTTAGTAGATTAAGTCTCTTACCTTATCCACGTCGTACAGATGGCTCATCGACGTAGAGCAACCGCGACAAACGAGAAGCCACCAGAGCCTAACCCCTCCACCCTGACAGAGGTCATGGCACTACAAACTCAGTTGTTACAAGCCATCGCTAACAACCAGGGGAATCGTGGAAGTTCAAGTTTAGGAGAGTTTATGAGAGCCAAGCCGCCTACCTTCTCCACGAGAGAAGAACCCATGGACGCTGAAGACTGGCTACGCGTGATAGAGAAGAAACTGACCCTTGTGCGAGTGTGGAAAACCAACAGGGTTATCTTCGCCAAAAACCAGTTAGAAGGACCCGCTAGCGATTGGTGGGACACATACAAGGAGACCCGAGCGGAAGATGCTGGAGAACAAACTTGGGAAGAATTTACAACAGCCTTCCGTGAAAACTTTGTGCCCGCCGATGTCATGAGGATTAAGAAGAATGAATTCTGGAGATTGCGTCAGGGCAACACCACGGTACAGGAATACCTCAACAAGTTTACCCAGCTTGCCCGTTACACAACCAGCGACTTGGCGGACGAAGAAGAGAAGATAGCTAAATTCGTTGAAGGGTTGAACGACGAGTTGCGAGGACCAATGATCGGACAGGACAATGCTAACTTCCAAAGTCTGATTAACAAGGTCGTAAGATTGGAACATGACCAAAAGATGGTTGAAAATAACCGGAAAAGGAGACTCGCGATGACTCGCCCACTCCAAGGGACATCACAGCGTCCTAAAGGAGCAGCATCGTTAGGATGGAAGCCAACCATCGTGGCAACCAACCGTCCCTCTGCACCTGGCTACATCAACAGGTCAGCTGCCACACCATTTCGTACCCCGACACCTACCATGACAGCTCCAGGGAACAAGAATGTGAATTGCTTCAACTGTGGAGAGTTCGGGCACTATGCCAACTATTGCCCCAAGCCTCGCAACACCCCCAACCATACCGGCGCCAATGCCACGGTTGTACGAGGAACTGCCACCCCTGTGACTGGACGCAACTTATTCAGAACACCGCAACCCAAGAAGGCTGCTACGGGATTTCGCCGCGGGCAAGTAAATCATGTGTGCGTTGAGGAAGCACAAGAAGATCGAAGGCATGCTAATGGGTATGTTCTCTATCCACTCTGCACCGGTTAAAGTTTTGTTTGACTTCGGAGCGTCGCATTCGTTTATACCATCCCGCATAAGCAAAGAACACAACCTACACCGGGTAAATCTTAAAAGACCCATGCTAGTGCATTCACCCGGGGGAGACATAACCATACCCCATGCCTGCACCAATGTACCCATCCGGATCAGAGATGTAGTATTCCTTTCAAATCTTATGGTATTGCCACCCCAAACCCTAGATGTCATCCTAGGAATGGATTGGTTAACTACGAACCATGGAGTCCTAGACTACGGCCAAAGAGAGGTCACTGTATCTACCCCATGGGGATCACCAATGACCATAACCATGGACCAAGACCATATGCTTTGTGAACGAGCTACGGGGATATTCACCATGCTACCCATGGTCGGAATGCCAATAGTGCAGGATTACCCGGATGTGTTTCCTGAAGAATTGACTGGAATGCCCCTAGACAGCGATATAGAGTTCATCATTAACCTAATGCCAGGCACGGCCCCCATATCTAAGAGACCTTACCGAATGCCTGCCAACGAGTTGAAAGACCTCAAGAAGCAAATCAGAGAGTTAAAGGAAAAGGGATTTGTACGTCCTAGTTCTTCACCCTGGGGAGCCCCAGTGCTGTTCATCAAAAAGAAAGACGGGAGCATGAGGATGTGCATAGATTATAGATCATTGAATGAAGTAACTATCAAAAATAAATACCCATTACCTCGAATCGATGACTTGTTCGATCAACTCAAAGGTGCCCGAGTGTTCTCAAAGATCGATCTTCGGTCTGGATATCATCAGCTAAAGATTAGGGCTGAAGATATTCCTAAGACTGCGTTCTCTACCCGCTACAGCTTGTATGAGTTCACGGTTATGTCCTTTGGATTAACCAATGCCGCAGCTGTTAGTGATATGCCCTAGAGGCAACATGGAGATGTTGGATATCACGTCAATGTTTATGTATAAATGAATAAAGTGTTATTCAGTTCCATGAAATAGACATCTTGTATTGATCAATAAGTACATGACTTATTTATGAGACTCTATATGTATGAATCTATTTCTAAACGATCCCTGATCATATGTCATATTGTTGGAACAAATATGATTCTAAGATCGGCATGTTTATTGATTGATGATCATGTCTCATAGATCATGGGTATGGAGATACCAAATCAATAAACATGGACACATGTGTTGGAGAACACATTGTTGGATAGACCCACCATGAGACACTACAGGAATCAATGTGCCATTAGTTGGTCTCAGGTAGTGTTGGTACAAAGTCCTTAAACCTGAGATCACCATGGATTCCAACATGTGTAGTAGCCTACTTTGGGACTACCAAACGCTATTCCGTAACTGGGTAGTTATAAAGGTAGTTTTCGGGTTTGCTATGAAACATGGAGTGGGATGTGAGTGATCAAGATGGAATTTGCCCCTCCTTTGGAGAGATATCTCTGGGCCCCTCGAGGTAATGGATTATGGAAATGCATGGCCATGCTAAGTTGATTGAGGAGTCAATCAACAGACAGATAATCCAATACGGTTCGAGTGAATGGTTAAGCTATTGAAGGGATGGCACACATCTTGCCTATAGCTTAACTGGTATCGTGAGGCAAAGGGATTTGTGTACACATTACAGGTTCAGAGCCGATATTATATTCTTGTATACTATGGTGTCAATATGTGCTGCTAGGCGCCGCGTTGATGTCGGCTGAGTTGGACTCGAGCCGACGGTCGGCTAAGTTAGACTATAGCCGAAACCGAGTATACCCGAACCTACGTGGTCGCACGCTTAAGGGGATAAGAACAGGCATTCGAGTTGGACTCGGATACGGCTCGATCGGATAGGGATCCGATCGGATAGAGTCCTATGGGCTTACGACGTATGGGCAGCCAACTCGTGAGATTCGGATAGGATCCGATTCAAAATAGAGTCCGATCGGCCACTAGTCCCGTCGGCCAACTCTATATAAAGGAGGGAGGGGTGGAGAGCTGCGGCACGTCAATTGCATCGCGTGCAACAGAAGTCGCCGAGATCAATCTCCACGGAAACCCTCCCCACTTTCGAGCCAAACCCTAGCCTTGCATCGCGTGCTAGCACACGGGTGTTCGGCGTTCTGTCCCCGGACGTGTGGATACCGGTAGAGGCGCTGCTACATTGCGCGCTGTAGATCAGCTTCGGATCGGCTGCGGTCAGGCGCATCGGAGCGAGGCGTGAGAACGCGGCCGGACGACTCGAATCGGCTGATTGGCGAATCGGTGTCTCCGGGAATCGGCTACACTGTTCGGATCGGATTGCCCGATTGGCTATTCGCTGCACTCTACTCTAATCGGTAACGATCTATCGGCCCTTACTTGCAAGTGTTCCTGGTTTGCGCGGTAGAAAACTTTTGTTTTCGGCTAGCGTAGCTTCCGCGTAACCCTTCAGCAGCATATTTCATGAACCTCATGAACAAAGTATTCATGGAATACCTGGACAAGTTCGTAGTAGTGTTCATCGACGACATCCTTATCTACTCCAAGGACGAAGAGGAGCATGCGGAACACCTACGCTTGGTGCTGGAGAAGTTACGAGAGCACCAGCTGTATGCGAAGTTCAGTAAATGTGAATTCTGGCTAAAGGAGGTCGCTTTTCTTGGACATATAATCTCAGCCAGAGGTGTAGCTGTAGACCCTGCCAAGATCAAAGCTGTCTCCGAGTGGAAAGCACCCCAGTCGGTAACCGAGGTCGAAAGTTTCTTAGGATTGGCCGGATATTACAGGCGATTTATAGAAGGATTTTCCACGATAGCCCGGCCCATGACCCAATTGCTAAAAAAGGAAAAGAAGTTCGAATGGATGGGACAGTGTCAAAAAGCCTTTGATCTACTCAAAGAAAAGTTAACCACCGCTCAAATCTTAGTCCTACCAGACATCGAAAAGACTTTGTCATATACTGTAACGCGTCTCGGCAAGGACTGGGAGGAGTATTGATGCAAGACGGAAAAGTTGTAGCTTATGCCTCAAGTCAATTGCGGCCACACGAGGGAAAAGTTGTAGTTGTGCATGCATTAAAGATATGGAGACATTACCTACTTGGAAATCACTGTGACATATACACGGACCACCAGAGCTTGAAGTACTTCTTTACCCAGCCTGACCTCAACCTATGCCAAAGAAGGTGGCTAGAACTAATCAAGGATTATGACTTAGGAATCCACTGCCACACTGGCAAGGCCAATGTTGTAGCCGACGTTTTGAGCCGCAAGGCCCAATGCAACCATTTAAGGCCAGAAGGCATGACCAACAAGATGCAAGAAGAAATGGCTCGGCTTAACTTGCAGCTAATTCCTCATGGACAACTGCATTCGGTGGAGATACAACCCCTCCTGCGGACTCAGATAAAGGAAGCCCAAAAAGATAATGAGGAAACACAGCTAATCAAAGAGCGCATGGCCAAAGGGCTAGCAAAGGAAATTTCGGCGGACGATAATGGAACTCTATGGTATAGGAAAAGGATCTACGTGCCAGAGAAAGGAGGTTTAAGGGGATTAATTTTAAAGGAAGCGCATGAGTCAGCCTATTCATTACATCCGGGCAACACCAAGATGTATCAGGACTTGAAGGAAGAATACTGGTGGCCCAACATGAAGAGAGACGTAGCAGAGTACATATCCATTTGTGATGTGTGCCAACGGGTCAAGGCTGAACATCAGCAACCGGCAGGACTGTTACAACCGCTTAAGGTCCCTGAATGGAAATGGGACAAAATAGGCATGTATTTTATTGTAGGATTACCCAAAACTACCACAGGGTACGATTCCATTTGGGTGATCGTGGACAGACTCACCAAAACTGCCCGATTTATCCCTGTCAAGACTCAGTGTAGCAGTGCTAAGTTGGCATAATTATACATGTCCAGGATAGTGTGCCTTCACGGGGTACTGAAAATGATCGTATCGGATCGTGGTACCCAATTCATGTCTCACTTTTGGGAAAAGGTTCACGAAGCACTTGGAAGTCACCTCGCCTTCAGTACCGCTTACCATCCTTAGACTGATGGACAAACCGAAAGGACGAACCAAGTCTTTGAGGATATGTTGAGAGCCTGTGCGCTGGATTTTACCAAGGACTGGGAGAAATGTCTGCCCTATGCAAAATTCTCCTATAACAATAGCTACCAAGCCAGCTTGAAAATGTCACCAAATGAAGCCTTGTTTGGACGGTGATGCCGAACCTCGCTAATGTGGTCAGAAACCGGTGAACGAGCTATATTTGGACCAGATATCATTAAAAAAGCTTAGGAGAAGGTTCGTTTAATAAGAGATCGATTAAAAGTAGCGCAGTCTCGCCAAAAGAGCTACGCGGATACTCGCCGAAGAGATTTAGAATTCAAAGTGGGCGATTACGTATATCTATAGGTCCCACCACTACAAGGGACTAAGAGGTTCAAGGTTAAAGGGAAACTGGCGCCAAGATATGTTGGACCCTTTCCGGTAAGCGCCAGGAGAGGCAAAGTGGCCTATCAGCTAGACCTACCAGAAAACCTCTCCGACATACACCCCGTATACCACGTATCGCAACTGAAAAAGTGTTTGCGAGTGCCGGAAGAACAAGTCCTTACGAGAGACGTCCTAATCAACGAATACCTCACCTACTCTGAACATCCAGTAAAGATCTTGGATGAGGCAGAAAAGAGGACCCAAACCAAGACATGGCGGATGGACACCACATCGAAGAAGAAGCCACCTGGGAAAGCGAAGACTTTTTAGCAACCGAGTACCCACACCTACTTAATGATCGGTAAGAAATCTCGAGGATGAGATTTATTGTTAGGGGGGTAGGTTTGTAACATCCTGAAAATCGAAACTTAAAAATTGCAATCTAAAAACCAGAGCCCACAAAAACTTTTTGAATCATTGCATCTTGTTGTACTTATTTGCCTCTTATTTGCAAGTTTTATTACATGTTATAAGTAAAAATACACTTATTTAAAAGAAAGAGAAATCAAAAGGGCTAAAACCCTAAAAGGGAATAAAACTCCAAAGTGAATAAAAAAATAAAATATACAATTATAAAAATAAAACTAAGGTTGATAAGAATTTAATTTGAATCAAAACTATATTTTGGAAACTACAAAAAAAAATAAAATGGAATAAAAGAAAGAATGGAAATAGAAAGAATATATATAAATATGTACATAATAATATATAATAAAGTTGGGCAAAAGATTGAACATTTGGAGTTGAACTAAATTTATAAAATGGACAAATTATGTTTCATATTAGGAGAAATATAAAAGGAATGAATAGAAATAAAATTTTAAAAAGAAAAGGGAAACAGAAAAGAAAATCAGGGAAAATCAGAAATCACACTGTTCATTGCCCGCTAGGTGTTCGACGCCGGTCGGGGACGTACTGCGCGCACGTCACGCGCCGTACGGGCGCGCGCCCGGCCCGCCCCAGCGTCAACGCACCGTACGCCATGCCCACGTCGCCGCGTCAGCTACAACGCCGCGCCCATGCCGCGCGCGTCAGCCACAGCGCCGCGCCCATGCCCCACTGTACTCCGCCGTCGCGTCACCCTACCGCGTCGTACTCCACCGTCGCCTCGCCGTACCGCGCCGTACCGTCGTGCCCATGCCGCCCGCGCTGTAGCCATGCCCGCTGTGCGTCAGCCTCCCCTCCATCCCCCTACTCACGCGCGCGTCACCCCTACCGCTGCCGCCATGGCCGCCGAGTTCGAGCTCGCGCTGGTCGGCTATAAATAGCGCTCCTCGGCCAAAACTCAAACATGAAAATTGTGTCTAATAGCCTCATCTAGCCCCTCTCCAATTTTTCCCAAAATCCATTCACCACAGCGCTCGAATTTCGCAAAACACCGAAGAACCGTAAAACCGGCCGCCCGAAGCAAGAGGTCGAAATTCGGCATCCTCGGTCGATCTCATAGCAAATTGAAGGTACGTCCACGATCTACGTGCTGTAAGCTTTATTTCCCCTAGGTTTCCCATGCCAAAATCAATATATCGTTGGGAAGCTCATTTATTCACCTAATATTTTATGTACAAATAAGAACCTTTTTCAAAGAATTATAAACTATCTTATATAAATTCTAATCAACCCTTTTCGACATATATACTTGATATTTAATTTGCTTCATAAAATCTTTCTCGTCTTATTTATAATTAGACCATGACACCGGGCTCAGAAGGATTAAGAATTCAACCAGAAAAATCGACGTAAACACTCTCGTTACCCTTTAGTGAAATAAACATTTTGGATCGTCGGTTATAGTGCCTCTAAACTTACATTAACTGGGGATAAGGCCACCCCATATAAATTAAACCCAAAAGAAAACCCAAGAGTTCAAATTAATGCAACTCGCTCGTTTCGACTCGGACTTTAGCAAAACTCGATCATTAATCCATTTACGACCATAGATTCGTCGTAGGGACCAGTTTTGCGATTCATTTGGTTTTAATGGTTTTTATTTGAATTCGGATCGAATTCAATTGGATCTCTCTCACGTATGTATAGAATTCGAGGGAGCCGTTGAGCACGTTGAACATATTGATCCTATTTGCGAACTTGTGTTGATCAAAAAATAAAAATGTGCATGCTATACACAAAGAATACCTATTCTTGTTATGACATGCCTTGATGTTGATTACCTTTAGTTATATTCTTTGTAACCCTCGATATGATATGACCGAAGGAAATCCTCGGTAAAATTCTTAGCCATGCCATGATTAGATTCAATGCATATTCATACTTTTACAAAAGAGCTATATGCTTGGGCAACTACCTTAGGGAAGGTAGTTGACACTCGGTATGTGGAAACATGAGCACCACATTGCCATGAGAATGATAAAATGAGTTTTGATGAAAAACTATAACAAACAAATATTTTAGACTGGGGCGGCTGGATGATTTGGGTGGATTTCGGCAAAGGCAAGTACCGTCCCTGGTCAATTAAGGACCGAGCCAAGAGACTTATAACATGAAACGAGCCAATACAACTGTACTTCTCGAATGGGTATAGACCTAGCGGAGTAAATATCCGAGCGGAGGCAGTATCCCTGCATACTGGTTCAGGTGTTCAGTTGAGTTAAGGGCCTACCGGTGGGGGATTTATCGCTGCTAGGTACCTGGGCAGAGATCGGGGCATACGATCAATATGAGGATATGAAAATGAAGGTTGGAAGTTAAAGATGGAGCAAGTCTTTCTCTTACCCCGGGAGCGCCAGAACTCCTCTCACTGCTAGGAAACGACGGCTAGAGTACAAGAGGATTTAAGTTCATGGAGTGGGTACTGACAAAGTGAGGTTATCGAAAGGCTTTGTCGTGACCGTCTCATGTGTTGGGACGTAGGCTCATTCGTTGGGCAGTCATGGAGTACAGGTAAAGTGTACATCCACTGTAGTGTGAGTAAATCAATCTATTCGAATAGTCATGCTCGCGGATAATGAGCGGCGTGACAAGTTTATCTCTTGGCTAGACTCTAAATTTTAAAATGATGGGATGGGTTTGCATGATGATTTTTATGTACTAGTGGAACAACTTCTTGAGATACGAGAAGGGTAGGCTTCCCAAAAAACCATGACGATCCTGTGGCGGGAAGCTATCCTTGGGATCACAATGGATGATGGACATAACCGTTGCCGACTTAATGAACTATGGTAATAAATCTTGACCAGGCTAGATGTTAAGGTTGTGAAAAGATTTACAAAGTTGGCTTTGTGCAAATGAACCACAGCCATCCTTTGAGAATCCCCTATCATATGCATCTTTGTTGTGTTGGCTTGCTGAGTACGTTTGGTACTCACCTTTGCTATACGCACAAACATTCAGATGTGGATAATGAAGACCCTGAAGACCAGTGCGCCTACTACCAGGAGGGTGAGGAAGACAAAGGTGCCTAATAGGTCTTAGTCCCCAGTCGTTGCCTGTGGCAATCGACATGCCGCTGCCTTCCACTCCGCTGCCTTACCTACTTTCTATATTTGGTTGTAACCGGTCCATGGGGACCTTTATGTGTTGGATATTGCCTTCGGGCTTATTATTGTAATATACCTTTGGGTGTAAGACTATTCATGCACTTTGCACCTGATAATTTAGTATTGTATTCGTGGGTACCAAACTACTCGATCTAGGGAAATGGTACTATGAACACGAATGATTCCCGTCCTCAAAAAGGGGGTCGATAGTAGGAATCTCGACTGAAAGAAGTGGGCATAAATAATTCTTGATATAGAATACTCTTTCTTTTTTTACACTTTTTGCATGGACAATGTATAAATCCCTTATGCTTATTGGCATCGGCCACACTCAAAAAATAATGCACGTCTTGAATAAACTCTGTCGTCGTCGGTCCGTGCTGTACATCCATTGCTGATTCATCTACATGAAATACACAAAAATCGTAAAAAAATCCATGAAAGTCAAACAATTTAAATAATGTTACAATAATTAAATAAATATAATCAGACAATAATTCGTAATGTTTGTACTTTAAATTAAAAATTTAGAATTACTTTTCAAAGTTCTTTTAAAGTTGTAAATGTATTTTTGGTGTACGTAAAGATATTTTTAATGTACGTAGTGTATTTATTTATAACTATTTTAATGATCTTTAAATTACCTTAGTTTTCTAGTCTACTATCAAATTTTCTATATTTTTTTGTTTGTCATCTATTTTATAACATTTTTGTCCAAATATTTCTATGTTATTATTTTCCTTAAACATTTTTAGAGATAAAAATATACATAAAATATATCTATAACTATAATGTGTTAAGCATACTTTTCTCTCTCTTTATTTTCCGAAACAATGTTCTCAAACAAATTTAATGTGCTTAGTAAAATAATTTTTCCAAACAAATTTTGTTTCTCTTCATTTTTCCTTAACTTATCTAAAGATAAAAATGCTATGAAATAAACCATAAAAACAATATGCTAAGCATAGATTATAAGAGGATTAAATTTTTAACCTTATAGATAGCAAATATTTGTGTATTATCACCAAAACAAATTCACAAAAAATTTTGGCAGCATATCCCTTCTAGAGCAAAAGTTTGAAGACACTAGCTCGCGCTGAAGAAGAAAGATAAAGTATAAAAAGCACCTTCACTTTAGTCCCGGTTGATGTTATCAGCCGATACTAAAGATCAAAATGATCTTTACTTCTGGTTGGTGACACCAACCGGGACAAAAGATATGATCTCTAGTCCCGATTGGTGTTACCAACCGAGACTAAAGATCCCGACACCCTGACAGCCTCTCACAGAAATCTAACCGGGACTAAAGATCATCCCATTTAGTGACACCAACTAGGACTAAAGATCATAGAGAGATGTTGTCTTTTTTAACCGGGAATAAAAACTTTTTCTAGTCTCGGTTCCTATTGCAACCGAAACTATTATGAATTTTGGCAAGTGGAGCAAAGATCATCTCTCCAGTAGTGATTGCAGCACCGTATGTTATTCTGATTTCGTTTTTATAGCAAATAAGCTAAAATGTTGTTTATACAGATTACACATATATAGTCCGTCTATTTTGTGTATCCCAATTATTGAGAGTAATCCGTCTATAATTTACATTATCCGGGTTTGCATTTATGTCATAATGGTTATAATGGTTTATGTTGTTTATTTCTATATTAAATATAGATTAAATATTATGATGAATTGTTTATATTTGTAGAGGAAACGTGGCAAAAATTTGATGCTCCACGATAATGTCTGATCAAAATTAGTGGACAATCATCGTATCTGGCTTTTCTGCATAACGAAAACCCTCACGTAAGCCCATGCAACAGTGTCTGAGAAACGATGCTCGTTTGAGGCATAGGATTATTGGTAAGAGACCAAGGGGAAAAAAGGATTTTAATAGAAATGTCAGTGTAAAATAGATTGTAGGAAAAAGTACGTATTGAATGAGAGATAAATCCAAATAAAATTTTTTAATGTAAAACAGATTGTAGGAAAAACATAGGTAGGTATTGAATGAGAGATAAATCCAAATAAATTTTTTTAATGGGTTGGAGCTCGTGTAAACTTTTCTAAAAAATCTAAATACATTGAGCCATTTCTTAGTTATTTTGTAGGATTTGGAGAGTTCAATTCCTTTGTTTCAAAGGACAAATAGGAATTACTATAGGGTCTAAATCCTACAAAATTTAGGCCCCATCCGATCTGCTCAGGATGAGAATTAAGGTACGTAAAACCAAAAAAAATTATTGAAAGATGATTAACTGAGTTTTAATTATTTTAACTTAAAAATAGATTTATATATTAAAATAACTTCTATATACAAGTTTTGCACAAACATTGTTTACACAAAATATATTATTGATTTAAAAAATATGTTAACATAAATCGAGATATAAAGTTTTGCACAAACATTATTTATACAAAATACATTATTTAATGATATTAAAAATATGTTAACATAAATCGATATATAAAAAGAGCGGGATCTTACTTAGACTGTGTTCAGAGAACCTGGAGAAGGATTGGAAACCCCTCCTCTCTTATACAAAACGAGTATTAGCGTATAATTAATTATGAGCTAAAATAATTTAAAAATAAATCAATATGTTTTTAAATAAACTTTCTATAGAAATTTTTAAAAAATACATTTAATAGTTTGGAAAAAGTATGTGTGAAAAACAAGATGCAGCATTATAGGAACACTGCCTTCTGAACATTATAGGATTTAAATCCTACCAAATTCCTGTACAAATTATTTGTTTCAAGTGGACCTTGAACATTTTTTAGATAATGTAAATGGCAACTGCGAACCATTCGAAAACATGTACGTTAGTATTACTAATACTATACTACTGAGTACGCATCAGAATTGTCAGATTAAAATTAGCATTTAGGAAAATCTCCCTCCATGGACTATCCAACCGGTTACAATTAAGTAGCTGTTTGGTTGGGCTGTTTTTTTTGCCTGTATATGTTACCAACATTAATCAAGCCCATTACATATGTTTGTTTCAGTTGGGTCGTTATCGGGTAGTCCATAATCAAATTACACCCTAATACACTCCGGATTCCACCTCTGGACGGCCGCAAAGGGATTACGTTAGCGCACCGCCGCGCGTGACCTAGCGTCTCACCCCATGGGTAACATAGCACCTCACGCCGCACTCCCCACCTCACCTCGAGCGTTGGCGCCGCACTCCAGCTCCTCATCCCGCACGTCGTCCCCGCACTCCAGCGCCTCACCCCGCGCGCCGCGCCGCACTCCCCGCCTCACCCCACGCGCCGACGCCGCACTCCAGCTCCTCACCTCGCGCGGCGCTGCCGCACTCCCCGCCTCACCCCGCGCACCGCCGCCGCACTCCCCTCCTCACCCCGTGCGTCGCCACCGCACTCCCGCCTCACCCCACGCGCCGCCGGCTCCACAACTCCTCCATCTCGCCAGTGACGAGTTCTTAGTGGAAAGAAGGGTGAGGCCGCGGAGCAGGAGGCCAGCCGGAGCAGGACATCTCGCCCGCAAGCTTGCAGCAGGTATACCTTTGCCGTTCGTCCTCTCTCGTCTCCCTATCGCGCATCTGTTCAATCTCGGGAGGGGTGATGTTCTGGATTGGACACCACCATGGATGTCGATTGCTCGGAGGGTATGAGCAACGAAAAGCTTGTGAATGTCATTGTCATAAGCAAAAGATTGATACGTGCAAGCTCAGCTTGGATTGTGTAGTACAAGCTTGTATGAACCATGGAAGTTGTATTAGTTATTTTTGAACGGATGAAAGTTGTATTAGTTGTATTAGTTAGGTGACTAGGTAAGGGAGGAATAATTTTTTAGATTGGTCCATGCTCCATCTATTCAATGAAGTGTCTAATCTTCATAAAGAGTATCACATGAATAAACATGATATTTAATGATGCACTTCACTTAACTCCAATGGTGACAAACCTGAAAATGTTTGTACTGTTTTTTGGGCACGGTAGAGTACACCCTTGTTCTTCCTTCACCCCTGTTCCTTCTTTCTCTGTTCTTTCCTGTGCTTCCTGCATGCCATCTGCGTACATTCAAAGGATTATGCAGTGGCTTTGTATTGCAAGATGATTTGATTTTGTGTTGTTTTATGAAAAAGTGTGATACTTGTGGGTTCTGGAAGCATGCTTGTGGTTTGTACACTCCATTCGTGACTGACCATGCATGCATTATGATGAGTGTGTGAGGTCAACTGTTAATTAAGCTCCAGAGAGCTTGGAGAGTTATCAGTTTATTGATTAGAGATACGTAGATTGAGCTGTCAACGCATGGATTAGTGTGATGCTTATGCGTTCTGGAAGCCCGGAACATCAATGTCAAGAGAGATGAAGCTAGAGAGAGGTTTCATGTCCTCTTGTTCATTGCCCTTTTTCCTGGTTTTTTTTGTTTCAGTAAATTAGCAATCTATTGAAGAGGTTGGGGAAAAAGCTGTACTCCGATTTGATTTTGGCATTTCTCCTAGTTTTCTTGTCTTTCTTCTTGTTTTCTTGACTTGTATAAAATGTATAATGTAGTGAATGGATTGGTTGATGTAAATTCTCTCTTCAAAGTGGAGGCTGGATCAGGAAAGTTAATTAGGCTCCATCTAGCTTTTAGGCCTGATGCTATATGCAATGGCAACTTCTATAGTTTATAGTATCTGAGTCTGCAAATGTCTTCAAAACATTGGTCTATCAAGCATTGTGGTTAGCTGAGCAGATATTGCAATTACCAATGGAAGACATACTTGTGTTGACTGGTTAACTTGTTGATTTGGACTTGACTTAGAATAGTTTTCACACTCTTTTCTACTTTTTTTGTCTTATTTTAACATCTGAATGTATGTGCATTACTTCTCCTAACCACTGCTAATCTATATTCTGGATATAGGTTTAATGCTTTTGTTTTATATTTTTATATACTTATGGCTCGTCTTCCCTTCAGTACCAGAACACGAAAAAGAAATTTAGGGCTTAGAAATATGATGATTGTTGTTATACTTATGTATTATTATGTTGTTGTACTGTTCTTAATTTCATATAAGAGAAAATGTTGGAAAATAGAGAGGAGGATCAGAATTAGAGAACTTAGGAGTGAGAGACTATTCTAGCTTATTTGTGAGAGTGATATTGCTTGTATAAGCGAGCTCCGAATGGATAGGAGGACATTTCACATTTTATGTGACATGCTTAGAGACGTCTGTGGTATGAAGGATACAAGAAATATGCCATTGGAGGAATCAATAGCTTCATTCTTATATATACTATCTCACCATTTAAAGAATAGAACAATAGGAAAGTTTTTTTACCGAAGTGGAGAGACTATAAGTAGGCATTTCAATTTGTACCTACTACCTGTTCTAAGGCTTCATCAACTTCTACTTAAGCCAGAACCTATACCTGAGAACACCACCGACGATAAATGGAAGTATTTTAAGGTAATACGTTCTAAAAATAGATCACATCTCTCCACTATTAATTGTACCATATTGTGTTGACGTTGTATTCTGGATTGTAGAATTGCCTAGGTGCATTGGATGGTACACACATAAAAGTAACTGTCCCAACCAGGATAAAAGGAAGATATAGGTCAAGAAAAGAAGACATTGTTACAAAATGTATTAGGTGTTTGTGCACCAGACATGCAGTTCATTTACTTACTACCCGGTTGGGAGGGTTCTGCACATGATGGTCTTGTACTTCGTGATGCAATTCATAGGTTGGACATGCTTCGTGTCCCTCAAGGCGAGTTTTTTTCCAATCAATTTATTTTTTGAAGTTTGACATTCCACTGCCTGAATTGTACTGATATTTTTTTAATTTAAAAGGTTGCTATTACCTTGTTGATGCTGGTTATACAAATGCAAATTGTTTTTTAGCCCCTTACCGAGGCCAAAGGTATCATCTAGGTCGTTTCACAGCACTTAACCCACCAAATAGTGCAGAGGAGTACTTTAATATGAAGCATGCAAGTTCTAGAAATATTGTAGAGAGGTCTTTTGGAAGATTAAAGGGTTGTTGGGCAATTTTGAGGTCTCCATTCTATTTTCCTATCAAAACTCAGTGTCGAATTATAACGGCATGTGCTCTATTGCACAACTTGATTCTGCAAAAGATGTCTAGAGATCCATTTGAGGATGAGGATGAGGATGAGGATGAGGTACCATTGGATATTCTTGAGGGAGAACTTGCTGAACCTGAGTTTATCTCATCTATTTCGACGTCCGATGACTGGACGAATTTTCGCAACACTTTTGCTCAAGGGATGTATAATAGCTATAGGGTTCATTAAGGTTTGTGTTTTAAGTGGAATTTCTAATTGTTTGCATATCAGAACTAAAATTTTTTTTGGATGCTTATTGATGTTAGTTTTCTATTGAATTTCAAATATTGCAGTTATGGAGCATCTTTGAAGCTCAAGCATTGTGCGTGGGAGAGGCAAGAACAAAAGGATTTGGACGTCCTTTGAGGATGAGGAGTTGATCAAGGCTTTGTTCGAGCTTGCTTTAGATCCAAGTTGGAAATCAGAAGGGGGTTTCAGAAATGGATATTGCCAAGTTCTAGAGAGTGCACTTGCTAAGAAGTTGCCAAATTCTGGCCTTACTGCTGTTCCGCACATCGAGTCGAGAGTAAGGCACTTTAGGACCAAGTTTGGTGCAATTGAAGTGATGCTAACCAGAAGTGGCTTTTCTTGGGATTACAACAAAAAGATGATACAATGTGAGAAACAACAATACGATGATCATTGCAAGGTAAGTCATCGAAATAGCTGCATAGTAGCTGCATAGGTCTCTTTTCTGCTTGTTGAACCATGACCTTAGTTTTATGTCATTGTTTGTATTTTACAGAAAAAACAATGAGACAAAGGGCCTATATGGTGTATCATTCCCTCACTATGATACATTAGCTGCAATTTATGGCAAAGACATTGCTACTAGAGAAGGTGCAGAAGGATTTGGTGAAGCTGTTGCTAATATGGAGAAAGAAATTATTCAAGATATTTAAGATGAAGAGGATGAAGAAAGAGTGTGTAGAGAAATGCCTCGACGAGGCGTTGATTCAACTACACCTCGACGGAGCGTTGATTCAATTGCACCTCGATGGGGCGTTGATTCAACTGCACCTCGACGGAGTGTTGATTCAACTGCTTCAAGCTCTAAGAAGCGGAAGAAAGACAACAACAAACTGAAGAATACCTTGTCAAGTGAACCCTTTAATGGATGTCTTTGCCGATGTTCAAGGTGATTTGAGAGATGTTACCAAACATGTGGGAGCAATGGTGGCATCTATGCAACGTGAAGTTGAGATTCAAGAGAAGGCTATAACAGAGGTGGACCCACTACAAAAAATGCAGAACGATGCTATTCCTGAGTGTCAAAAGCTTGGATTGACTGGTACCGAAGTTGTCAGTGTTGCAGTTGCTTTTGTAAAAGTCCCGGCTCAAATGAGTATGCTTCTCGCTCTTCCAGAGTCTCTTCGGAGGGAGTATGCGCTGAAAATACTTGCTGGTAATTCACTTGACATATTTGCATGCTATATTACGTAGTGTCTTGTTTACATACTGAAAATGCGATGAGAACTTGTTTTCTAGTTCATCTTCAAATTATTAATGTTGTGCATAAAGGCACAAGACATCTGTTCTGGTGAAATACTAATGTTTAGCAGAAAAAATAATTTGTCACCTGTGAATGGTAGTTTGATGTATTGTGTGCCAGTGGGATATATTTTGTAGGACAAGTATTATGTAAGACAGTTTGCTTGTTCTTCACTTGTGTACACCATGTCAGAACTATATAGAGAGGTGTCAGTAGGATTATGGAGTTGATTGCATGCACTTTACCCTACATATATATGTACTACCTTTTTTATTATCATTTGTAATGCATTTGTGCTTGCATGACCATGGCATTTTATAATCTTTTACTCTTAGTATGCTGCCTCACCTAGTTAGCAAAGCTGGTTTCTTGAAGCGCTATAGTTTTTACTTCTGAAAAAATGCTACCTTTTTTCTGAATATTATTTATGCCTTGTATGTGCGAGAATATTCTTAACTTGATATAGTGCTGAGTGTTATATATTCTTTCATCTGATCTTTCACTAATTTTGTCAAAATTTTCGTTACCAGATGACGCAAAAGGAAAACCGATGTGCTGAGGCAAATTAACTGCAGGATGTTCATCTTCTGTTTTTGAATTCCTAGAACTCTATATGTGCACATGTGGACATTCTAAACATGTTTATTTTTAGTACTGCCTGTGAGAAAAACCAATGTGCTGGCTGTGAGGCATTTCATCCACAAGCTTTTCATTTTATGTTTTTCAATTCCTATAACTGTTGCACATGCCTAGGGGGATTGGAGACCGTTATGTCCTAAATATGTTTATTTTCAGCACTTTGGGCTTCATTTGCTTGCACTATGATAATTTATAACATTCTGTGATCGATTAAGTGTTGTCATGTTCAATGCAATGATAATTTATTACTCTTGTCTATTGTTCAATGAACTTTTGTGAAGTTCTTCCATTCTCAACATTGGTCAATTGTTCCACTGCTTTATTGATAAAATATTCGACAAAGTGAAAGTGAAATAATTATGCATATTATATACATTTGTTTTGCTCTTGTTCACTGTGTGTGAGTCACCTGTTTTATTCGTTGGATCTATTACCTGGCTACACATCCAAACAACATAAATGAATCCATATACATTATAACAACAAAAACAACAAAGCAAAGGACGTGAACTGATACAATGTTATTTGTTACGGCTGGGATCATTTTCATTATCGTTTGCATTACTTGACCTCAACCAAGCACCATCTAAGTACAGTGTTCTTCAACATCGTTTTAGAAAGATTAAATTTGCTTTTGTTCTTGTATTGATCCCAGGTCCCATGTGAAGTGCACTACTGGTCTTATTCTTGTATTTACATTATTAATTAATTTGTTGATGTGGATCAACCGCTGAGCGAAATAATAATGAATTAACTGGGTCTGATGGGACCATCTGCATATGCAGTTTTATGGATGAGATACGTACAAATTGGTTGACTCGAAAATACGATCGAGCAAGGTTGTTTAACTTACGTGCTACACGCATGGTATAGACCTACAGTTGCAGCGTTTTGTTCGTGGATTGTGATGTTAATTTGTAGTCAAATTAGTTGACCTGGAATAAGTAAAATAACATTTTACTTTGTGTTTGACTTTGAAATTATGCTTATTGACACGGGATACAAGTCCTAAACTAATTTTTATGTTTACTTTGGAATGTTGTGTGATTGCATCCTCGATCACAAGTTGTTGTTTCTGTTGGAACTTTCTGCTTTGCTAGCACGCAAAACAGAAATTTTGCCATAGGAAGAATTTACATTCTAGTCAATTTGCTTTTTTATTCGTGCAACATAACATTCTGTATAAGTCCTAAAATTTACAACTGGTGGAGCAAGAAGTCCTAATGAAAACTTATTTTCTTAATGAGGGACCAGTAGTCTTAATCTGTCTGAAATCTACTTCGCCTACCGTGATTACGGCGCTAATTTTTGCTATATCTTGTTTCAAATTTCACTCTTTACTAATTATAGGGGTCCGTAAATTAATTTTGAAGTACTATAGTGATTAGAGTGAGTACAGTTAATTAACAGTACATACTTCCCTCGCTTCTATATTATTTCATTTTAGTATGTTATAACTTAATTGTTTAAGTTTAACTAAATCTATAAAAAATAGTAATATTTTTAATGTAAAATAAATACTATAAAAATTGTTTAACCATGGATCTATTGAAATTAATTTGATGTTGTAGATGTTATATATATCTATATCTCTATAATATATAACAGAGGAGTAAAATAACAGAAATCTCTTTTTATAAAGTTAGAGGATATTTGGTAGAGCTTAACTCTAAGCTCCACCTCAGTTTGGAGCTTGTGAAAGTTACCTCTAACTTGCTAATTCATTTTTTAAAGTGCTTCACCCAGATCTGTTTAGAGTTGAAGTGTTTGACAGGGCTCTAGCTTCACTCCATCCGGATCTAGGATCTGGAGTCCTGCCGAACGTAGTGGCCTGAGTCTAAATCTGAAACCTGAGTATGCCACGTCATCATAAATCTTGAGTCGTTAGTTCAATGAGATTAGGTCATCTTTCAGCCGTAGGATGAACGAGATTAATCAGAAAAAAAGAAAATCCATACATATGCTTGCAGCACAAGCCCACCAAGTTCAGGCTCATATCTGCTGACCTGCAAAGAGTCCCGTGCAACAAGAGCCCACCAAGTCGAGGCCCATATCTGTCGGTCTACTAAGTGGACTGGTGTTCAAAGTGGACTGGTGTTCAGGATATGGAATAAGGTAATCCCTTAACTCGTCAACGAATCTGATTTTCGTTTTTCATCAAAAAACCAGATATAACGAATCTCTAAATTTATAAAATCGATGTAAAATTCATTTTAAAATAATATTGTGATTGGTTTTATCTAACGTGACATTTTGACTTGTCATTTTGTTCACGTGCTCGGCTACTCGCGCTGCACCCTTCTGCAGACGACGTGGACGCTCACGTTAGGGGTTGCCATCTTCGGCGCCAGCTACCTCCTCCTCCGCCCCATGGTCCTGCGGCTGGCGAGGCTCGCCGCCGAAGGGGAGGCAGTCGACGAGGACCGTGAGTATTGGATTGTAATCGGCATCATGGTGGCGGCGCTCGTAGCGGACGCCGGCGGCACGCACGCCATATTCGGCGCCTTCGTGTTCGGGCTCGCCGTGCCCAACGGTCCGGTCGGGGTGGCCGCCATGGTCACAGCTATCTTGAAGGTCGTCGCTGATATCCGCGTCGTCGGTGTGTTCGGTATGCCGCTCAGTGACGGCACGTCCATCGGTTCTGCTGCTCAACACCAAGGGGATCATCGAGCTCGTCATCCTGAACATTACAAGGAACAAAGGGGTAATCCATTTACTAATTCAATTCTACCAGTTAATTAATTAATCCTGAACATTACAGGGAACAAAGGGGTAATCCATTTACTAATTGAATTCTACCAGTTAATTAATTAATTACTTCATTGGCAATGCATGTCGTGACTAACAAGTCATTAATAAAGTCAGATCATGAGTGACCAGTCGTTCACGGTGCCCTTTCCTCGCCATGGTGGTGAAGCCGGCGTGGCGCCTCTTGTTCTACAAACGACGCACAGTGGCCATCACTACTGAAGAAACCATCATTGGTTGAAGTGGCAAAAACCACAGTAGTCTCGGTTTAAGTTGCACTCGGGACTAGAGATGATCTTTAGTACCGGTTTAAAAATTCAACGGCTCTCTAAGAACTTTAGTCCTGGTTCGTGACAAAACCGGGACTAAAAATCATCTTTAGTCCCGGTTCAAATATTGTCAGACCTGTCAGAGCACCGGGACTAAAGATGCTATTTTTTGTCCCGGTTCTTGTTACCAACCGAGACAAAAAAATTTCACCATCCTTATCTCCTCGTCCTTCGTGCCGTCCTCCTCTCACATCCATTAATTACTCCCGTGCATGCGCCTCTCCCTCTCCCTTCCTCCCTCTCCCCCTTCCTCAACTCAGCAGCTCTCCTCTCCCTCTCGCTTCTCTCTCTCCCCCCCTCTCCTTCTCTCCGGCCCGGCGGCGGCGGGCTGCCGCGCGCGGCGGCGGCGGCCCCACGCCACGGGCGGGCGGCGAACACGCGCTCGGCCGGCGGGTGGCGGCGCCGAGGGCGGGCGACGGCTGGCAGGCTTCTGGATCTGGATCCGGATCTGGTTTTTTTGTTGCTTTTTTAGTGTGATGAGATGTGATTTTGATCTGGGATGTATACATGTTGTATTTGATCTGTTATTTTGCGATTTCGTTGTTGTATTTGGTATGTGACTTGAACATGTATTTGATCTCTGGAGAAAAAATGAACATAAGAATATGTGATATGTTTTGTGAGGTTTGATTTCATCTTCTATGATGATTTCGTTTTTGCCAAAAAACAAAAAAATATGAGAAAAGTGAGATGTCGGGGGAGGACAATTCATTTTTTCCCGGTTATCTAACTGGGACTAAAAGAGTGACTTTTAGTCCCACTTCTGTAGTCCCGGTTTGACAACCGGGACTAAAAAAGGTTATCAACCGGGATAGATGTGGGGTTTTCTAGCAGTGCACGCTGGCGACGCGCATGGTGAAGAACCCAACCATCGACCTGACCGTGCTCTAGCGAGTTTGATCTGCTGAAAGAGCGGAAGGCCGATGAAGTGTGCCTGCGTGAGTTCCTGGAAAGGGCGAACGAGGGTGGCGACGCGACGATGGAGTATAGAGAGTGCGACGTGTTCAACGCGAACGAGATGGTGGGGGAGATACAGAGCGTGGAGGCCATGGGGAACAAGAACCTGTTCGTGGTCGGTGGGGGGTCGAGGCTGACGGCGGGGATGGCGGAGTGGAGCGAGTTACCGCCTACAGAGAAGAGGCCACGTAGGACAAGTCAAAATGTCACGTTGGAAAAAGCAGTCATCATACTGTCTTAGGACGAATTTTGCACCGGTTTGTAAGTTTAGGGATCCGTTGTATCTGGTTTTCTGGATTGAGAACGAAAATCGGATTCGTTAATAAGTTAAGGGACCTTAAGCGAACTTATTCCTTAGGATATTTGTGGTTGGCATTGTTGGGGACGACGGCGGCTGTTGAATCGCAAGCTGGGCGGAGCCCTCGCACGCCGCGCGGTCCATGAGAAGGGTGGCACGCTTCGACGCTCGACGCCAATTAAGTTTCTCCTACCGCCGGTCACAGCACGATTACCGCGTATTACAGGGGTACGATTTTGGTAACCAGTATGGTTTGGCTAAAATTTGCGGAATTCAAAATTTTCAAAAAAGATTTGAAAAATTCAAAAAATTCGTAGAGGAAGTGTTAACGACTAAATTTGGTAACCAAATCCCTAGGTCCCTGCCGAGATAGAGACGGAATCGGATTGGAAGAACAGAGGTCAAGTCAGCTACGAAAAGATCGGCTACGAGGTCAATCGGCTGAGGTTGGGTCGGACACGGATAGCCGATAGCAGATGCTGAGTCAGAGGAGGGGATAAAACCGTTTCCGATGAAAGTGCTTAAATATAAATAGAAGATTCGGTTCGCAAATTGCGCGTTAAAAAATGTTGTCATCTACGGATAGAGTCCTGCAACGGCAATTATATTTGTAAATTAGAAATTTGTTTAGACTGTCTATTGTAATGCGGCATGGGTCCTTATCTCGAGATATTGTCATATTTTAAATAGTCGATTAGATAGAGACCAGGGTCTATACAGATAATGTTATTCTTGGGTATAAATAGGACCCGAGATCCATGTAATTAAAACATTCACACAATCAATACAACCTTCGGCGCATCGCCTCCTTTTTCTTCAGACGAACAACTGATCCGGCTTCGGGCTGCATCGTTTCGATCCCCGAATTAAGGTAAATGTTTGTTGTTAGTGGTGTATCTCGTCGAATTTAGTGCTTTCATCGCTATGACACTCTAAATTCGATGATTTATGCTGCGCTAGTTATCATATATCACATATAATCTAGAACAATGTTTAGATGCCGGTATGTATGATGCGATCAAAGCCGAAATAACTCGGCTATACGATGTTGGATTCATTCGGCCTTGCCGATACACCGAGTGGGTCTCAAACATTGTCCCAGTATTGAAAAAGAATGGCAAACTTAGGGTATGCATCGATTTCAGAGACTTAAACAAGGCTACCTCCAAAGATGAATACCCAATGCCTATAGCCGATTTGCTCGTAGACGCTGCATCAGGCCACAAAATCATCACCTTTATGGATGGCAATGCAGGCTACAATCAAATCTTCATGGCCGAAGAGGATATTCACAAAACTGCTTTTCGATGTCCTGGGGCAATCGGCTTATATGAATGGGTCGTTATGACGTTTGGGCTGAAAAATGCTGGGGCAACATATCAACGGGCAATGAATTATATCTTCCATGACATGATCGGCTCTCTGGTGGAGATCTACATCGACGATGTCGTTGTCAAGTCCAGGGAGATAGAGGACCACATAGCCGATATGAAGCAGGTTTTGGAGCGGATAAGAAAATATGGTCTGAAGATGAATCCGTTGAAGTGCGCGTTTGGCGTATCAGCCGGGCAATTTCTAGGGTTTCTTGTTCATGAAAGAGGAATTGAGGCCACACCAAGGAGCATCAACGCTATCAAGACGATACAACCTCTGAAGGACAAAAAGCAGCTTCAGTCATTGATCGGCAAAATCAACTTCATCAGGCGGTTCATAGCCAATCTTTCAGAAAAGATGGAGTCGTTCATACCGCTGCTTCAACTTAAAGCCGATCAAGCATTCACATGGGGGGCAGAGCAGCAGAAGGCCTTGGACAATAGCAGGAATTATTTAAGCTCACCTCCAGTTTTAATTCCTCCACGAAAAGGAATGTCGTTCAAGCTCTACTTGTCAGCCGATGACAAGTCAATCGGCTCAGTCCTAATCCAAGAGGTTGAGGGCAAAGAAAAAGCTATCTTCTATCTCAGCCGATGGCTACTGGACGCAGAGACAAGGTATTTACCAGTGGAAAAGCTATGCCTGTGCCTATATTTTTCATGCACAAAGTTAAGGCATTATCTGCTACCCAACGAGTGCACAATAATATGCAAAGCCAATGTCGTTAAATACATGCTATCGGCTCCGATTTTAAAAGGGCGGATTGGAAAGTGGATTTTTGCCCTGACAGAATTTGATCAGGGGTATCAAGCACCCATGGCAATTACAGGGCAAGCTATAGCTGATTTTATCGTGGAGCACAGAGATGGCTCAATCGGCTCAATCGAAATTATGCCTTGGACATTGACATTTGATGGCTCGGTGTGCACCAACGGCTGCGGTATCGGCTTGGTCATTATTTCGCCTAGAGGGGCATGCTTTGAATTTGCTTTTTCTATCAACCCCCATGCTACAAACAATCAAGCCAAATACGAAGCAGTGCTCAAGGGATTGCATCTTCTCAAAGAAGTCGAAGCCGACGCCATAGAGATAATGGCGGATTCACTATTGGTCATCAGCCAGTTGTCAGGAGAGTATGAATGCAGAAATGATGTGCTGATGGTCTACTATCAACAATGCCGAGAATTAATGGATAGCTTTCGGCTAGTTACACTAAAACACATCCCCAGAGAGCAGAATACAGAAGCCAATGATTTAGCTCAAGGGGCATCAGGCTACAAGCCGATGGTAAAAGAAGTTGGGGTAGCAGTCGCTGCCATGACAACCGATGACTAGAGGTTTGAGGTTTACAGCTATTTACATAGCCCCTCTCAATCGACTTCAAGGAAATTATGATACAAGTGAAGGGTTACACGGAAGCTACGCTAGCCGAAAACAAAAAATTTCTACCGCGCAAACCAGGAACACTTGCAAGTAAGGGCCGATAGATCGTTACCGATTGGAGTAGAGTGCAGCGGAATAGCCAATCAGGGCAATCCGATCCGGAACAGTGTAGCCGGTGACAGCCGATTCCTGGAGATAGCCAATTCGCGTCGTCTGGCCGCGTTCTCACTTCCTCTTGGTGCAAAGTTTCTTGACAGGTGGTTTGCGCTTAGCCTTCTGCATCATCATCACATGATGACCGTTTTTCTGGATACTCTCCTCAGCTGTCTTTAGCATCCCATGCAATTCAGCCAAGGTCCTATCCATATTGTTCATGTGATAATTTAATATGAATGGCTCGAAGCTCGGAGGGAGCGACTGGAGAATCACATCAATAGCCAACTCTTGGCTAAGGGGAAAACCCAGTTTTTCCAGACTCTCAATGTAGCCAATCATCTTTATCACATGCGGACTGACGGGATTCCCCTCAACAAGCTTGCACGCAAACAAGGACTTTGAGGTGTTGAACCTCTCGGCCCGAGCTTGGTTCTCAAACATGCCACGCAGTCCCTGAATAATAGTGTGAGCATCGCTGCTCTCATATTGCTTCTGAAGCTCAGGGGACATTGTAGCAAGCATGAGACAGCTTATATCTAGGGCATCATTAGTGTGCTTCTCATAAGCCCTCCGTGCAGTTGCAGTGGCATTAGTTGGCAAATCCTCAGGATAGGGTACTTCAAGAACGTACTCCTTACGCTCTTGCTTGAGAACAATTCTCAAGTTGCGATACCAATCCATAAAGTTTGTTCCATTTAATTTTTCCTTTTCAAGAATAGATCGCAAATTAAAGGTACTGGGTGTAGTATTAGCCGCCATTTATTCTACAACAGAAAAAGCAAAGTTTAGCACAATGTTTATGCTATGTCTATTGTTAAACAATTTAACATAAGACTCCCATTACGTATTTTCCACCTTCCCTCTAGGTTACGTATTGGGTCAAGATCCACATGTTAGTTAATTTTCTAGTGAGCTTTGGCATCACTGCTAGAAAATTAGTAACATCGGTAAGCAACACCTTGCTAATCACATCTCTATGTGACTCTTGTTGTTGGTGTGGCATCTCCATGCCCCGGCGCCAACCTATGCCCCAAGGCCCAAAACTGTTTTGATAGCCTTGTTAAGTAAACCAAATGCTCCTGCATGTATATGTCTGACATATACCCCCTCGTGTTATGATAGAGAATGGCACTCTGCTTTGGCAGACCCACCATTGACGAGCATAACGGTGACGGGTGCAACATTTGGAAGGGCATCATTACTACTTAATTTTGAGAGGGATGCTATCCTATCAAACAAACATATCACATATGAAAGCAAGAAGAATAGCATGAAATAGTATGGCCCCCTTCACATGGTGATCTCCATCTCCATGCCGGTGTACAGGATCTCCATCTTCATCACCGTTCTCTCGAGCGCCGAATGCTTGATTTCTTCAAACTAAGCTACTACTATAGAAGCTCTAATTGAAGATTACATCGACTCGCAGGTCGTGAAAGAATATTACAAGCATTGCACGTATGAAAGAATATTACAGGGATTGCACATATGAAAGAATATTACATGCATCACATGCATCTCATACATACAATAGGGCCATACCATCTCAAAGCATTCTCTGCAAAAACAAGTTAGGCGTAGAAACGTTTTCTACCTATCGCAGAGATACGGCATCGAGACGACCTATAAGGGGGTACGCACACGGCGGTCCCGCTTACGGAAACCATATCGGCATAATCATATTATGCCGTCCCGATACACTATCAAGGGAGATGGTTTGCGTAGGCGCGAGGCAGCAACAAAGTCGGACTACGAGATAGCTTCGGTATAATCACATTATACCGTTCCGATACACTATCAAGGAACGCTATCTCGAACCCAACTCAAACCGAGTTATTTGGAAATTGCTTCGACGTAATCACATTACGTCGTTCCGATACACTATCAAGGAACGCAATTACCATCTACTCTCCTCAACAGATCCCGTAAAACCGATTGATCTAATCAACCCGTGCGCAAAACTTGTTCCAGATCCAATCTAAAACCCGAACTAAGCAAGATTAGCTCTGATACCACTGAAGGGTTACGCGGAAGCTACGCTAGCCGAAAACAAAAATTTCTACCGCGCAAACCAGGAACACTTGCAAGTAAGGGCCGATAGATCGTTACCGATTGGAGTAGAGTGCAGCGGAATAGCCAATCAGGGCAATCCGATCCGGAACAGTGTAGCCGGTGACAGCCGATTCCTGGAGATAGCCGATTCGCGTCGTCCGGCCGCGTTCTCACGCCTCGCTCCGATGCGCCTGACCGCAGCCGATTCCACCACAGCCGATCGCTCCGATTGCAGCCGATCCGAAGCCGATCAACAGCGCGCAACGTAGCAGCGCCTCTACCGGTATCCACACGTCCGGGGACAGAACGCCGGACACCCGTGTGCTAGCACGCGATGCAAGGCTAGGGTTTGGCTCGAAAGTGGGGAGGGTTTCCGTGGAAATTGATCTCGGCGACTTACGTTGCACGCGATGCAATTGACCTCGTCGCTCTCCACCCCTCCCTCCTTTATATAGAGTTGGCCGCGGGACTAGTGGCCGATTAGGACTCTATTTTGAATCAGATCTCATCCGTATCTCATAGAGTCGGCTGCCCATACGTCGTAAGCCCATAGGACTCTATCCGATCGGATCCCTATCCGATCGAGCCGTATTCGAGTCCAACTCGAATATCTATTCTATCCCCTTAAGCGTGCGACCACGTAGGTTCAGGTATACTCGGTTTCGGCTATAGTCTAACTTAGCCGACCGTCGCTCGAGTCCAACTCAGCCGACTGTCAATAGCGGCGCCTAGCAGCACATATTGACACCATAGTATACAAGAATAATATCGGCTCGAACCTGTAATGTGTACACAAATCCCTTTGCCTCACGATACCGTTAAGCTATAGGCAAGATGTGTGCCATCCCTTCAATAGCTTAACCATTCACTCGAACCGTATTGGATTATCCGTCCTTTGATTGACTCCTCAATCAACTTAGCATGGCCATGCATTTCCATAATCCATTACCTCGAGGGCCCAGAGATATCTCTCCAAAGGAGGGGCAAATTCCATCTTGATCACTCACATCCCACTCCATGTTTCATAGCAAACCCGAAAACTACCTTTATAACTACCCGATTCACGGAATAGCGTTTGGTAGTCCCAAAGTAGGCTACTACACATGTTGGAATCCATGGTGATCTCGAGTCTAAGGACTTTGTACCAACACTACCCGAGACCAACTAATGGCACATTAATTCTGTAGTGTCTCATGGTGGGTCTATCCAACAATGTGTTCTCCAACACATATGTCCATGTTTATTGATTTGGTATCTCCATACCCATGATCTATGAGACATGATCATCAATCAATAAACATGCCGATCTTAGAATCATATTTGTTCCAACAATACGACATATGATCAGGGATCATTTAGAAATAGATTCATTCATATCGAGTCTCATAAATAAGTCACGTACTTATTGATCAATACAAGATGTCTATTTCATGGAACTGAATAACACTTTATTCATTTATACATAAACATTGACGTGATATCCAACATCTCCATGTTGCCTCTAGGGCATATCACTAACAATAAGGCTTTAAGATATGTTTTGCTCGACGAAGATCTCTACTATCGGATGATTGATGGTGTGCTGCTCAAGTGTCTTAGTGCCGATCAAGCTAAGGTGGCTATCGGAGAAGTACATGAAGGGATATGCGGCACGCATCAATCGGCTCACAAGATGAAGTGGTTGCTTTGGAGAGAAGGATATTTTTGGTCGATGATGCTGGAGGATTGTTTCAAGTATGATAAAGGCTACCAGGATTGTCAGAAATTCGGCACCGTGCAAAGAGCACCAGCCTCGGCTATGAACCTGATCATAAAGCCTTGGCCGTTCAGAGGATGGGGTATCGACATGATCGGCCAGATCAATCCACCCTCAAGCAAAGGGCACAAATTCATTCTGGTGGCAACAGATTATTTTACAAAATTGGGAGGAGGCAATTCCTCTGAAAAAGGTTGATTCTAGGGACGCAATCGACTTTGTTAAAGAGCACATTATCTACCGATTTGGCGTCCCACAAACAATAACAACAGACCAGGGATCTATCTTCATATCGGACGAGTTTGTTCAGTTTGCCGATGGCATGGGGATCAAATTACTTAATTCTTCACCATACTATGCACAGGCCAACGGGCAAGCAGAGGCTTCAAACAAAAGTTTGATCAAACTAATAAAGAGGAAGATTTCTGAGTACCCTAAGCAATGGCATAGCCAATTAGCCGAATCACTTTGGGCATATCGGATGGCATGCCATGGATCTATCCAAGTCCCTCCATACAAGTTAGTCTATGGGCACAAGGCAGTGCTGCCATGGGAAAATATCATCTGCTCGAGACGAGTTCAGCTACAAGATCAACTTACAGCCGATGATTATTATCACTTGATGGTGGATGAATCAGAAGACCTAGTTTTATTAAGGATGAGGGTCTTGGAAAAGGTAACAAGGGATAAAGAACGAGTAGCCCGTCATTATAATGAGAAAGTTGTACCTAAGTCTTTTGAAGAGGGCGAACTCGTTTGGAAACTGATATTGCCGATTGGAACAAGACATAATAAATTCGGCAAGTGGTCACCAAATTGGGAAGGGCCTTTCAAGATCCACAAATACGTCTCTAAATGAGGTTATATGCTAGAGGGTCTGGATGGAGAAGTGTTTGGAAGGGCTCTGAACGGCAAATATTTAAAGAAATAGTACCCAAGCGTATGGATCAACTCATGATTCGGCTCTGTTTGTTCAGCCGATGCGTTGTGACGCACGCATCGCCTTTAGGTAATTTTCAAGCCAAGCTTTTCCCCTAGTTCCCAGGATCGGCTGGTGGTGGCCGACGGTTACGACAACAGGACGCAAGTGTGTTAAGTTCATAATTTCATCGACATCAAAGACATCAACGAAATTAGGGGGGCATATGCATATACAATACAATATGATATCGAGGAGACGGAGCGAATTTTTCAAAAATTTTCACGTCTTTAAAAGTTTAATGTGATCAGCAAGCATGCATTAAGTGGGGACCAAGTAAAGCAAGCCGATTACAGAAGATAATTCAAAGCAGTTGCAAGAGACAATGTTAGCCGATTACAAAAGGTGGACAATGTAAGCAGACTACAAGTGATAGTTAGATTGCAAGGTTTACAAGTTCTGCCCCAACTATTACAACCAACTCAGCGCCTAAAGAAGTCCTTGATGGCCGATATTGCCCTGCGGCAGATCACGTCTATTTCTTCTATGGCCATTGCATCGGCTGCGTCGCTCCCCGGGATCGGCTTCATCGCCTTGGCCATGTCCGACAGGTTTGACACGGCTGCCTTGATCTTTGCTCGCTGGTGCTCGATCTTCTTCGGTAGGCCGACCACGTGTTGTTCTTTGACCACGATGTCGGCATCGATCTTGGCAAGCTCAGCTATTAGCTCTTCCCGGCGTTTGCGAAGCCGATCGAGTTTGGCAATCGGCTCGGTCTTTAGAGCGTCGAATTTGGCCTTTTCGGCAGTAATGTCTTACTGGCTGGCCTTGATGGTAGCTTCTAGGGCCTTGTTCTCACGGCGATCGGCTATCCTCTATTTAGCTCGTTTGAGTTTGCGCCAATGCGCCTCCAGAAAAGTAGCTGGCACGATGGTGTCAGCCAGCTGGTCCGGTAGCCGATCTTGGATGTCTTTGAACCGACTACGGATGGAACCGCAATCGGTGACCAAGAAATCCAAAGAACACTCAGCCGTTTGGCTATATCTGACAAGGTGGCTTGTAGCTCATTGTCTGATACAACCACGGCCTTATCGACGCTCTCATCGGGATCAAGGAATTCTGATAAGTCAAAGTCCAGGAGATCGGCTACAGACTGCAAGTTGGAAATTGGTTAGAGAGCCGACATGACTAATAAGCCGATTTGTAAAGTTAAGCATGACTTACTCGGACAGCTGGAACTAAGGTAGCCACATCCTCAGCATCATCGGCGCGCATGGCCATCGGCGTCAGCTCCCTCGATGCACGGGGGGCAGATGTTGGAGCGCGGGGAGGCTGTAAAAAGAAAATGTGAGTTAGAAATTTGGCTATGCTAGTGAGAAAGAAATGAGGATTGAGTTTACCGAAGGAGGGGGAGCAGTTTTCTTCTTTGTGGCTAACTTCTTGGCCTACGGACGCCAAAAGCCGATAAGTTGCAATGTGAAAAAGGCGAAAGATGGCAGGATTGAGCAATAAAAACACTTACCGGCTGAGGACGAGGGATGCGTTTTGGAGGGCTTGGAGTTTGCTCAGTGGTCTGCTCGGCCGATGGAGTTTGGGCGTACTTGTCGGAAGAACTTGTTTCAACTGCGGCAGCGTTGACGGCCTCCTCCATTTCCTCGTCCCCGACTTCTTCTTCAAGGGCCACATCCACGTCCGGATGGGCAAGTCATCGGTGGGGTTGTCCTCGGCTTCTTTGAAGCACGTTTCTTTTTCTCGCGCCGAGTAGTTGCAGCCGACGGTGCCGCCCTTTTTTGCCGATGCAGCTGCGCACGGGTCTGGCCGTGGAGCAAAGTGCCCACCTTCCGCGCATGGCAGCCGATGATGGACGGGGCCAGCCCGTAGCCGCCAGATAATAGCCCAGGGGCGTAGTGGATGGCCACCCCTGTATTGCTTATGTGCAGAGGAGAGGAGTCGATTGTCTGCAAAGAAATGAAGCACGATCATCCGATAATATAGAGAGGGGCTGAAAGAAAAACAGGGACTAAGATGAGGAAAAAGATACTTACCGATGGAGTCATTTCTGGGTCGATGATGGTCAGATACATAGAGGCCGACTGGTGGAACAAGTGCCGCTTCCATTCATTCCACCATCGGCTGAAGATTGATGTCCTCCTCACTGCCAGATCGATGTTGTCAATACTGCCTAGAGGGGGGCCAGGTATATTAAGTAGCTGATTCATCATGATGTCACCATCGATCTTGCCTCTGGATTGGATCTTGTCTGCGTAATACAAGCCGATCGGCAGTTGACCCATACCAAGTTGCCTTGCGGCTACCATCGGATGATAAAATTCATAGGACTTTTGAATGTTGCGTCCTTGGTGAATGCCGACTGGAAGTATGCAGGGTGTGATAGCCGATGTATAGATTTCCCTCGGCTTGTCATAGCTTTCAGAGTTGAGTTCGTCCAGCCGAAAATCATCTGGGAGTTCAAATCTTTCAAAGTCCGTATAGGCTAACCATATCCTTGAAGTGCTTGGGAAGCCGTTATACAGGTTGCCAAACCAACTTTTGAAATGATCGGCTATTAATTTGGATCCAGGATAGGTTGCTGCTTCCCCATATGATAAGCATCGGCAGGTGGTTACCTCATCATCATCTTCAAATCTCGGCTCTATTAAGGGAAAATCGGCCTCTAATGGGGATAGCCTTTCTGCAACCCGGTGGAGGTGAAGGTTTAACCACAGTTGTAGCAACCACCAGGGCCCTCCTGTGTTGACAGCTTCTTGATAAGCTAGCCGAGCCGATGCACTACTTAACATTTGGTATAAGTAGCCGAGCAAATATTTCCCCAAAGGAACTTGTTTCTTGCTTACTAGGGCTTCGGCTACATGTTGCCAGTTGCTTGTCGGCCCACAGCTCGACCCGCAGAAGACATATTTTTCTAGCCACATTAACAGGAAAGTGGTGTGTTCTCTCTCAGAAATTGGGCCGTCCTTCATATTCATGGAAACAAATCCACTCCAACCCCCTATGCTTTTGGTCTTGAAATTGTGAGAACACTTTATATTGAGGCCGATTGTGTCTACGATTGATGTTATGTCCAACCCTGTGATCATTATTGTATCCATAAGGGTTGGTGTCATTGGCCCTTGCCTAAAAAGGAACGCATTTAGCGTATCCGACCAGAAGTAGGTGGCAGCCGATAAGAGAGGTACGTCCTTCGAGACATCGGCTATGGTCAGGGCTAGGCATTGATTTATCACTATCTCAGTCCAATGGGTCTGTAGCCTAGTCGACATCCGTGAGAACCAAGCTGGCCAAGTTTTGTCCGTTGAGGGCCAGGATTTGAAGGCACTAGACCAGTGAGCTAGGTTGGGAGTAGAAAATCTGAAGGGGATTCGGTTCGTTTTGGCATTGATGAGCTCGCTGGGGTCTATGTTGCCGATTGGCCCTAATAAAAACTGATTGGGGCTGGTGAGGTCTGGGATTGCAATTTGGTGGGCAAGATGCTGTGGTTTAAAGGATGGAAAAACAAGATTACAAACGATGAAAGCCGAATTGGTAGAAGTAAAGGGGGATAGCCGATGAGACTTACCTCTGGATATTCCGTCTGGGTTGCATTGGAGTGGGTGCTTGAGGAAGCCATTGTTGGTGATTGCCGCTTCTTAGGGTTCGCCGGGGAAGACGAGGTCGTCGAGGTCACCAAGGAGGTCGCCGGAGAACTCAAGGGATTGCTGAGATGGCTGTTGGTTTTTGGTAATGTGACACGTGCGGTGGCCGCGAAGGCGGTATTTAAAGAATATTTTTTGGCAGCCGAAATGGTTTAGGTCGAAAAGGGCGAGAATTTGGAAAAGCGGCAAATCCACAATATTATCTTATCACGGACTTGGGGCATGTGTTAACGACTAAATTTGGTAACCAAATCCCTAAGTCCCTGCTGAGATAGAGACAGAATCGGATTGGAAGAACACAGGTCAAGTCGGCTGCGAAAAGATCGGCTACGAGGTCAAACGGTTGAGGTTGGGTCGGACAAAGATAGCCAATAGCCGATGCTGAGTCAGAGGTGGGGATAAAACCATTTCCAAAGAAAGTGCTTAAAGATAAATATAAGATTCGGTTCGCAAATTGCGCATTAAAAGATGTTGCCATCTACGGATAGAGTCCTGTAAGGCAATTGTATTTGTAAATTAGGAATTTGTTTAGATTGTCTATTGTAATGCGGCATGGGTCCTTATCCCGGGATATTGTCGTATTTTAAATAGTAGATTAGATAGAGACCAGGGTCTGTACAGATAATGTTATTCTTGGGTATAAATAGGACCCGAGATCCCTGTAATTAAAACATTCACACAATCAATACAACCTTCGGCGCATCGCCTCCTTTTTCTTCACATGAAAAACTAATCCGGCTTCGGGCTGCATCGTTTCGATCCCCTAATTAAGGTAAATGTTTGTCGTTAGTGGTGTATCTCGTCGAATTTAGTGCTTCCATCGCTATGGCACTCTAAATTTGATGATTTATGCTACGCTAGTTATCATATATCACATATAATCTAGAATAATGTTTAGATCTGTCTTGACATCGGCTTGTTTCTGTCAAGAATCAGTAGCCGATAGAGCTAGATCTAAAGGTTGTCCTAGATTATATGCGATATCCACCGTCTCGAGGTATTTACTTCAGCTACAGTAGATCTGGTTGTTCTTTTTATACTTAATGCTGCATCAGTATTGATTTATTAAGTCGTTTTTAGAGCTTTTATGATCTATTCGGCTAGATGTCTATGTTTAGAGACAAGTGTCGTGGTTTCGCCGGCCTTATCCTGTTTTAATATTCTTTTGATATATTTGCTATCAGGTTTATTAAAACCACCTCTTATGTTAAGATCTTGCTCTAGTTAAATGCCCTAAGCCAGAATCAGTTTGTCAGCCATAGCCGACAGCCGACTGATCTAGGTTTAGTACATTTAGCTTAAATCAATATCTTTTCATAAGATGAATAGGGGTACTAGCCGATTCACAGTTGCACTTACGATATCGGCTAGGCTGTTAAAGCATATATTTATTATACCATTGTATATTTGGATTAAGTGGTTAATACTGCCTCGGCGCAGCCGATCTATTCTAGTCACTTAGTTTAAATACACTTCGGGATAACATATATATGTAAATTGACTCTTGCAGCCGATCCAGTAGGATATAACTTAACACTTAACGCATATACCTTTATTTTTCTTGTTGGTTAACAGATCAAACCAACTGGCACGCCTTGTACAGCATAGATAGCCGAGAAGGACCTGCACTGGAGATAAGAGGATCTCCCAGGCCAGCGCGTGAGAGAAATTTCTCATCAACAAGAAGCTCTTGAATTATGGTGACCAGTGGTGAAGAATTTTTTTGAAAACAAACGAGATAAAATCACTTTTGTAGTTGAAACCGAATTCAGCTTAGAAAATAGGAAAAAAACTGGCAGTGCAAACACTACATTAGGCCCATTCGGCCCATTTTCCCCAAAAATATCTTCTTATCGAACTTCCATCTTCTCTCTCACTCGGACATAGATAGGAAACATGTGGAGGGAGTCCCTTGCGGTGGGGAGGAGCCGGCGACGTCAGATCTGTGCCCTCCTCGCCGGCGACCGCGGTTACCGGATGGCAAGCAGCAGTAATCAGGCGACAAGACGAGGTAACCATCTGGTTTTGTCGGTGAAGGTAACCTCTCTCCCCCGTGGTTAACGCGTGATAAATCGTGGTTACCACGGTTTTGTATGGTTAGCGGCGGGTTTAGTGGATTAGCGCGGTGAGGAACCACATTTATCATGTGGTTACCATTTCTATTACCGCGATAACCGTTTTTATTTCCGCGATAACCATCGGTTTGCAGTTAGTATTAGGTTTGAATGGCACATGATGTTTGCTACTAGTATTATGGTTAGTATGATGTTGTGCAAGTAATAGTATGTTTACAACAATAGTTATTTGTATGATTTTTTAAAGATCTTCGCCAGTAATATTATCTATGCATTAAAACTTTGGAAGTTTTACTTGTCAAATTTGTAGAGTAGTTGTATTCGAAATGCAGTATGCGAAATAGATCAAATATTGGTCTTGTACTTAACTGTTGTTGTACCAAATGGTATGTGTTATTTGCTATTATGATGCGCTATGTCGGCTTAGTGATTTATTTGAATGTTTATTCTTGTATGTTTATGTTGTGCAAATGTTCAGTGTTGTGCAGATGTCAGATAGCGTGGACGCTATGTGGGAGCATGGGGAGAACATAGCGCTAGGGTTTCGTTGCAAGTTTTGTTGTTAGTGATATGCCCTAGAGGCAACATGGAGATGTTGGATATCACGTCAATGTTTATGTATTTATGAATAAAGTGTTATTCTCGGCCCATGAAATAGACATCTTGTATTGATCAATAAGTACGTGACTTATTTATGAGACTCTTTATGTATGAATCTATTTCTAAACGATCCTCGATCATATGTCATATTGTTGGAACAAATATGATTCTAAGATCGGCATGTTTATTGATTGATGATCATGTCTCATAGATCATGGGTATGAAGATACCAAATCAATAAACATGGACATATGTGTTGGAGAACACATTGTTGGATAGACCCACCATGAGACACTACAGAATTAATGTGCCATTAGTTGGTCTCGGTAGTGTTGGTACAAAGTCCTTAGACCTGAGATCACCATGGATTCCAACATGTGTAGTAGCCTACTTTGGGACTACCAAACGCTATTCCGTAATCTGGGTAGTTATAACGGTAGTTTTCGGGTTTGCTATGAAACATGGAGTGGGATGTGAGTGATCAAGATGGAATTTGCTCCTCCTTTGGAGAGATATCTCGGGCCCCTCGAGGTAATGGATTATGGAAATGCATGGCCATGCTAAGTTGATTGAGGAGTCAATCAACGGACGATAATCCAATACGGTTCGAGTGAATGGTTAAGCTATTGAAGAGATGGCACACATCTTGCCTATAGCTTAACCGGTATCGTGAGGCAAAGGGATTTGTGTACACATTACGAGTTCGAGCCGATATTGTATTCTTGTATACTATGGTGTCAATATGTGCTGCTAGGCGCCGTTTGTGATGTGGTCGGCCGAGTTGGACTCGAGCCGATGGTCGGCTAAGTTAGACTATAGCCGAAACCGAGTATACCTGAACCTACAGGGTCGCACGCTTAAGGGGATAAGAACAGGCATTCGAGTTGGACTCGGATACGGCTCGATCGGATAGGGATCCGATCGGATAGAGTCCTATGGGCTTACGACTATGGGCAGCCAACTCTGTGAGATTCGGATAGGATCCGATTCAAAATAGAGTCCTGATCGGCCACTAGTCCCAGTCGGCCAACTCTATATAAAGGAGGGAGGGGTGGAGAGCTGCGGCACGTCAATTGCATCGCGTGCAACAGAACGCTCCCCACTTTTGAGCCAAACCCTAGCCTTGCATCGCGTGCTAGCACACGGGTGTACGGTGTTTTGTCCCCGGACGTGTGGATACCGGTAGAGGCGCGTTTGAGTTGGGTTCGAGATAGCGTTCCTTGATAGTGTATCAGAACGGTATAATGTGATTATGCCGAAGCTATCTCGTAGTCCGATCTTGTTAGCTGCCTCGCGCCTACGCAAACCATCTCCCTTGATAGTGTATCGGGACGACATAATATGATTATGCTGACATGGTTTCCGTAAGCGAATTCATAGATTGGATCGCCGACATGGGACCGCCGTGTGCGTACCCCCTTATAGGTCGTCTCGATGCCGTAGCTCTGCGATAAGTAGAAAACGTTTCTACGCCTAACTTGTTTTTGCAGAGAATGCTTTGAGATGGTATGGCCCTATTGTATGTATGAGATGTATGAGATGCATGTGATGCATGTAATATTCTTTCATATGTGCAATCCCTGTAATATTTTTTCATACGTGCAATGCTTGTAATATTCTTTCACGACCTACGAGTCGATGTAATCTTCAATTAGAGCTTCTATAGTAGTAGCTTAGTTTGAAGAAATCAAGCATTCGGCACTCGAATGAACGGTGATGAAGATGGAGATCTGTACACCGGCATGGAGATGGAGATCACCATGTGAAGGGGGCCATACTATTTCACTATATGCTATTCTTCTTGCTTTCATATGTGATATGTTTGTTTGATAGGATAGCATCCCTCGCAAAATTAAGTAGTAATGATGCCCTTCCAAATGTTGCACTCGTCACCGTTATGCTCGTCAATGGTGGGTCCGCCAAAGCAGAGTGCCATTCTCTATCATAACACGAGGGGTATATGTCGACATATACATGCAGGAGCATTTGGTTTACTTAACAAGGCTATCAAAACAGTTTTGGGCCTTGGGGCATAGGTTGGCGCCGGGGCATGGAGATGCCACACCAACAACAAGAGTCACATAGAGATGTGATTAGCAAGGTGTTGCTTACCGATGTTACTAATTTTCTAGCGTGATGCCAAAGCACAGTAGAAAATTAATTAACATGTGGATCTTGACCCAATACGTGACCTAGAGGGAAGGTGGAAAATACGTAATGGGAGTCTAATGTTAAATTGTTTAACAATAGACATAGCATAAACATTGTGCTAAACTTTGCTTTTTTCGTTGTAGAATAAATGGCGGCTAATACTACACCCAGTACCTTTAATTTGCGATCTATTCTTGAAAAGGAAAAATTAAATGGAACAAACTTTATGGATTGGTATCGCAACTTGAGAATTGTTCTCAAGCAAGAGTGTAAGGAGTACGTTCTTGAAGTACCCTATCCCGAGGATTTGCCAAATAATGCCACCGCAACGCACGGAGAGCTTACGAGAAGCACACTAATGATGCCCTAGATATAAGCGTCTCATGCTTGCTACAATGTCCCCCGAGCTTGAAGCAATATGAGAGCAAATGATGCTCACACTATTATTCAGGGACTGCGTGGCATGTTTGAGAACCAAGCTCGGGCCGAGAGGTTCAACACCTCAAAGTCCTTGTTTGCGTGCAGGCTTGTTGAGGGGAATCCCGTCAGTCCGCATGTGATAAAGATGATTGGCTATATCGAGAGTCCTGGAAAAACTAGGTTTTCCCCTTAGCCAAGAGTTGGCTACCGATGTGATTCTCCGCCGCTCCCTCCGAGCTTCGAGCCATTCATATTAAACTATCACATGAACAATATGGATAGAACCTTGGCTGAATTGCATGGGATGCTAAAGACAGTGAGGAGAGTATCCAGAAAAACGGTCATCATGTGATGATGATGCGAAGGCAAAGCGCAAACCACCGTCAAGAAACTTTGCACCAAGAGGAAGTTAACTCCCGATGAGATCGCGAGTGCCTCCAATGCAAAGAAGGGCAAGAAGGGGTCGGCGGCATCAGATGCCGTTTGCTTCTATTGCAAGGAGACAGGCCATTGGAAGAGGAACTGCAAGAAGTACATGGAGGATCTCAAAAAGAAGCAAAGTACGACTTCTGCTTCAGGTATTAATGTTATAGACATTAATCTTGCTACTTCACCTACCGACTCTTGGGTATTTGATACCGGATCAGTAGCTCATATTTGCAAATCGTTGCAGGGAATGAGAAGAAGTAGAGGATTGAGAAGGGGCGAGGTGAACCTGCGCGTCGGCAATGGAGCAAGCGTTGCTACAGCTTGCGTCGGCACAGTACCACTTCATCTACCTTCGGGATTAGTTTTGGAATTGAATAATTGTTATTGTGTTCCAACACTATGTCAAAACGTTATTTCCGCTTCATGTTTGCAAGCGGAAGGATATGATTTTAGATCAATGGACAATGGTTGTTCAATATATCTCGAGAGATATGTTCTATTTTCATGCTCCATTGGTGAATGGATTATACGTTTTGAATCTTGAAGCGTCTCCCATCTATAACATTAATACGAAAGGCAACTCTCTAATGATATAAACCCCACGTTTATCCGGCATTGTTGCTTAGGCCATATAAATAAGAAACGCATGGAGAAGCTCCATAAGGATGGATTGCTTCACTCTTTTGATTTTGAATCATTTGAGACATGTGAGTCTTGTTTACTTGGTAAGATGACAAAGGCACCTTTCACGGGGCACATGAGAGAACAAGTGACTTGTTGGCACTCGTACATACCGATGTATGTGGACCAATGAGCTCAACGGCCGAGGTGGTTATCGTACTTCATTACCTTTATCGATGACTTTAGTAGATATGGCTATATCTACTTAATGAGGCATAAGTCCGAATCCTTTGAAAAGTTCAAAGAATTCCGAATGAAGTACAAAATCATTTAGGGAAAACAATCAAGTTTCTACGATCGATCGTGGAGGGAATACTTGAGCCAAGAGTTTGGTAATCATCCGAAAGATTGTAGAATTGTTCCACGCTTGACTCCGCCAGAACTCCACAATGGAACGGAGTGTCCGAACGGAGAAATCGCGCCTTGTTGGACATGGTGCGGTCGATGATGAGCCAAAGTGATCTTCCGTTATCCTTCGGGGATATGCTCTTGAAACATTGCGCTCACACTAAATAGAGTTCCATCTAAGTCGTTGAAAAGACACCATATGAGATATGGACAGGGCAACCCCTAGTTTGTCTTTTCTCAAAATTTGGGGATGTGAGGCTTATGTAAAACGTTTACAATCCGACAAGCTCACACCCAAATCGACAAGTGCTTCTTTGTGGGATATCCTAAGGAAACTAAGGGATATTACTTTTATAATCGGGAACAAGGCAAAGTGTTTGTCGCCCGACATGGTGTCTTCTTGGAGAAAGAGTTTCTTTCAAGAAGGGTTAGTGGGAGCAGGTGCATCTTGAAGAAGTTCAAGAAACACCGAAAACGTTTCAGCGACCACGGAACCACAACAGAGGAACAAAGTGTTGCACCACCGTTGTAGATACACCAGCCCCACGAAGGTCGAAAGATCACGTCGTGCGCCCGATGTACACAAAAGGAACAACGTGATATATTGTTGTTGGACAACGATGAACCTAAGACCTATGAGGAAGCGATGGTGGGACCCGATTCCAACAAGTGGCTTGGAGCCATGAAATCCGAAATAGAATCCATGTACGACAATCAAGTTTGGAAGTTGGTTGATCCACCGATGGTGTCAAAACCATTGAGTGTAAATGGGTTTTTAAGAAAAGGCCGATATGGATGGAAATGTTCACATCTATAAGGCGCGATTGGTGGCGAAAGGATTTAAACAGATTCAAGGAGTTGATTATGATGAAACCTTCTCGCCCGTCGCAATGCTTAAATCTATTCGGATTATCCTAGCAATTGCTGCATATTTCGATTATGAGATATGGCAGATGGATGTCAAAACGGCTTTCCTAAATGAAAACCTAAGCGAGGATGTATACATGATACAACCTCGGGGTTTTGTCGATTCGAATCACTGGAAAGATATGCAAGCTACGTAAATCCATTTATGGATTGAAGCAAGCATCTCGGAGTTGGAATATTCGTTTTGATGAAGTAATCAAAGGGTTTGGTTTCATCAAAAATGAAGAAGAGGCCTGTGTTTACAAAAAGGTCAGTGGGAGCGCAATTGTATTTCTAATCTTATATGTTGATGACATATTACCGATTGGAAATGATATCCCTATGCTTGAATCCATCAAGTCTTCATTGAAAAATAGTTTTTCCATGAAAGACTTAGGGAGGCAAAGATATATATTAGCATTCGGATCTATAGAGATAGATCCAAGAGGCTAATTGGATTAAGCCAAAGTACATACATTGACAAGGTGTTGAAAAGGTTCAACATGCATGATTCCAAGAAAGGTTTCTTGCCCATGTCACATGGCATTAATCTTAGCAAGAATCGGTGTCCTCGGACACATGATGAGCGGAATAAGATGGGTATGGTTCCATATGCTTCGGCAATTGGATCCATCATGTATGCCATGCTTTGTACACGCCCGCATGTCTCGTACGCTTTGAGTGCTACGAGCAGATACCGCGACCCGGTGAAGGTCACCGGATCGCAGTAAAGAATATCCTTAAGTACTCGAGAAGAACTAAGGATATGTTCCTAGTCTATGGAGGTGAAGAAGAGCTCGTTGTAAGTGGTTACACCGATGCTAGCTTCCAAACAGACAAGGATGATTATAGATCGCAATCGGGTTCGTGTTCGCCCGAACGGAGGCGCAGTACCTGGAAGAGTTCCAAGCAGGATACCGTTGCTGATTCTACAACGGAGGCCGAGTACATTGCTGCTTCGAAGCGCAAAGGAGGCTGTTTGGATCAAGAAATTCGTTTCGAGCTTGGTGTGATGACTAGTACGACTGGTCCAATGTCTCTCTATTGTGACAATAGTGGAGCCATTGCACAAGCCAAGGAGCCGAGGTCACATCGAAGTCCAAACACATACTTCGGCGATATCATCTCATCCGCGAGATTGTGGACAGAGGTGATGCCAAGATATGCAAAGTGCACACGGATCTCAACATAGCCGATCCGCCGACAAAACCTCTCCCTCACCGAAGCATGAGGCGCACACAAGAGCAATGGGTATTAGATACTTACATGATTGACTCTAGTGCAAGTGGGAGATTGTTAGTGATATGCCCTAGAGGCAACATGGAGATGTTGGATATCACGTCAATGTTTATGTATTTATGAATAAAGTGTTATTCAGTTCCATGAAATAGACATCTTGTATTGATCAATAAGTACGTGACTTATTTATGAGACTCTTTATGTATGAATCTATTTCTAAACGATCCTCGATCATATGTCATATTGTTGGAACAAATATGATTCTAAGATCGGCATGTTTATTGATTGATGATCATGTCTCATAGATCATGGGTATGAAGATACCAAATCAATAAACATGGACATATGTGTTGGAGAACACATTGTTGGATAGACCCACCATGAGACGCTACAGAATTAATGTGCCATTAGTTGGTCTCGGTAGTGTTGGTACAAAGTCCTTAGACCCGAGATCACCATGGATTCCAACATGTGTAGTAGCCTACTTTGGGACTACCAAACGCTATTCAGAATCGGGTAGTTATAACGGTAGTTTTCGGGTTTGCTATGAAACATGGAGTGGGATGTGAGTGATCAAGATGGAATTTGCCCTCCTTTGGAGAGATATCTGGCCCCTCGAGGTAATGAATTATGGAAATGCATGGCCATGCTAAGTTGATTGAGGAGTCAATCATGCAGACGATAATCCAATACGGTTCGAGTGAATGGTTAAGCTATTGAAGGGATGGCACACATGTTGCCTATAGCTTAACCGGTATCGTGAGTCAAAGGGATTTGTGTACACATTACAGGTTGAGCCGATATTGTATTCTTGTATACTATGGTGTCAATATGTGCCGCTAGGCGCCCGCCGTTGACAGTCGGTGAGTTGGACTCGAGCCGATGGTCGGCTAAGTTAGACTATAGCCGAAACCGAGTATACCGAACCTACGTGGTCGCACGCTTAAGGGGATAAGAACGCATTCGAGTTGGACTCGGATACGGCTCGATCGGATAGGGATCCGATCGGATAGAGTCCTATGGGCTTACGACTATGGGCAGCCAACTCGTGAGATTCGGATAGGATCCGATTCAAAATAGAGTCCTGATCGGCCACTAGTCCCGCCGGCCAACTCTATATAAAGGAGGGAGGGGTGGAGAGCTGCGGCACGTCAATTGCATCGCGTGCAACAGAACGCTCCCCACTTTTGAGCCAAACCCTAGCCTTGCATCGCGTGCTAGCACACGGGTGTACGGCGTTTTGTCCCCGGACGTGTGGATACCGTGAGGCGCCGCTACGTTGCGCGCGCGTTGATCGGCTTCGGATCGGCTGCGGTCGGGCGCATCGGAGCGAGGCGCGAGAACACGGTCGGACGACTCGGATAGGCTACGGCATCTGCGAATCGTCGATTGGCGAATCAGCTGTCCCGGGTATCGGTGTCGGCTTGCGAGAATCGGCTACACTTGTTCCGGATCGGATAGCCCGATTGTGTTTCCGCCGCACACTCCAATCGGTAACGATCTATCGGCCCTTACTTGCAAGTGTTCCTGGTTTGCACGGTAGAAAATTTTTGTTTTCGGCTAGCGTAGCTTCCGCGTAACCCTTCATTTGTCACCAGAAAAGGAGCGAGGGTTGGGCAACCCGTCTCAAAATTTACTTGGCTGGAAAAGGGAAGGGGACTACTTACTGCAATTCAGTTCCTCCCGATGTCCGTGATTTCTTCAGACGCGACCTTGACAGGATCAAGGACTCAGGTGCCAAGTGGAAGGGTGACAGAGCTAGAACAGTTGAGTCAGCAGGGGTGAACTATTATGACCTAACAGGATATGCAGACGGGGAGGAACAACTAGAGGCGGCCATGCAAGCCTCCAAGCAAGAGGAAGAATTTAGGAGGGAAGTGAAACATCATGATGGCACTTATGAGCATGGCGGTGGTAGTGGATCCTCTCAGCCCCAGCCTAAAAAAGGTAGAAGCAACCCAATTGCTAGTATGCTCCGAAGGGCTACATCTTAGCGGGAGTCACCTACTGTTAGAGACTACAATCTAGCAAATGTGAGGTCTCTTGTGCAGACAAAAATTGACACTGGTTTCGTCGTGAAGAAGGGAAGGCAGGCTAGGGAGATGATTGGCGAGTCGTGGGCAAGGTTCTTCTTCACCTTTAGCATTCCTGCAAGAAATGCCAATAATCCTTACTTTGTCAAGCACCGTGGGAGAGACGCAAAAGTGGGGTACATATTCAGTTAATATGGATTTCATTATTTACGTGAAGATTATAGACTAATTTCATACTCTTTTAATTGTAGGTGAAAACATACCTTCTCCTACTGGTAGGGGATAGATACCAAGTACCTTGATTCCACAGAGAGGGATGTGAAGAAACAATTTGATTGATTCAAGCGTGATTGGGAAGAGTACGATGTTACTCTAATGTGCAATTCATGGACTGGACCGACGAGTATGGCTGTCATCAACTTCTTGATATATTGCAATGGCATAATGTTTTTCCACAAGTCCACTGATGCGACCGGCTATAGCCAGGATACTAACTTCGTATTGAAGGTGATAACTTTAATGGTACAACTCAGACTTACATGTTATTAATAACTGGTGGACGATGACCTAATTTTTATTTTGTTACGTAATAATGCAAGAGATCCAGAAGGTTGTAAGGGAAGTTGGCCCTGAACATGTTATGAAGGTTATCACCGACAATAGGTCAAACTACAAGAAGGATTGTAGACTTCTATGCCAAGAGTACCCAGCAATTGTGTGGCAACCTTGCGTTGCCCACACAATTAACTTGATGCTAAAGGAGGTTGTAAAACTACAAGATCATGCAATCATGATTGCCAGTGCTAAGAAAGTTTGCAGCCGGTTGTATAATCATTCAAAGCTACTGATAGCACTATTGTGGATGTCTTCTTCTGCCATGAAATTTAATTGTATCCTGCATTGCCATCCATAAAACTTTATGATTTTGTGTCCTGAAGCAACATCCACCAATAAATCGGCAATCGGCATTGGGTATTCATCCTTAGGGGTAGCTTTCTTTAAGTCTCAAAAATCGATACACACCCTAAGTTTGCCATTTTTCTTTATCACTGAAACTATGTTAGAAACCCATTCAGCGTATCGGCAAGGCCGAATGAAACCGGTATCATACAAAGGAGTGATTTTTGCCTTAATAGCATCATACATATCGGCCTTGAACCTTCTAGGTGCTTGCTTAAACGACGATATGTAGGCTTGATAGGAAGCCGATGTTCAACAATCGATGAGCTAAGTCCTGGCATCTCAAAATATTCCCAAGCAAAACAATCTTTATATTCCTTCAAAAGTTCTATAAGCTTGGTTCTAAATTGAGAAGACAAATTTTTACTAATGAATGTTAGCCTAGGCCTATCTCCTGAGCCTATATCGACTTCTTCTAAGTCGTCGGCCGACATGAAGCCTTGTCCTAGCTTGCCATCGAGATCATTTACAGTGTCCTTTGTGTAGAAGCTTGACCCCTCCACGACGCCCTCAAAGCAGTAGTTGGGGCTCTTCATCTCCAACTGGTTGTATTTCAGAATCAGACACTTTTAGATAGTCGGCTTCCCAAAACTTGTCGGACAAGCAACCAATGCCATCCATCTCCCAAAGGGTTAAGTCAGCATTGGCAACGTTTATAGACCTGTCGGCTTGCACAATTTCAACTTTGTCGCCTTGTCATTGGATTAAGCTCTGGTGCGTGGTGGAAGGGATGCAGCAATTGGCGTGGATCCAGTCCCTTCCCAGCAACAGGCTATATGATCCCTTCCCATCGATGGCAAAGAAGGTTGTAGGCACGGTCTTGCTGCCGATTGTCAGTTCCACATAAAAAACCCCTTTGGCCTCTTATGCATTGCCTCCAAAGTCTTTTAGGATCATGTTGGTCTTGATGAGGTCATTAGAACTCTTGCCCAATTTTTTGAACGTAGCATAGGGCATCAAGTTCACAACGGCTCCCCTATCGACCAACATCTTCGACATTAGTTTGCCATTGACAAATCCTTTAACATGTTGTGGCTTAAGGTGTCGATGTCCTATCCCCTTTGGTTTTTCAAATATAGCTTGCTTTGGGGACAAAATTAACCTGGCCAAGGACTCCTCAACCATGTCTGATCAGCCATAGCTGCTTCATACTCGGCTGGCAGCACGAAAACTATGTTGACCGATGTAGAGGCCACAATTTTTCCCTTGGCCAATCTTTTTGCCTAGTCGGCTTGAGCTTCATCGGCTGAAACAACCTTGCTCTTCACGCACCAGTCCTTCCTTGGGTGCTCTTGCTTCTTCTTCTTATTCTTCAGCCGATGGTCGATTTTGGCTTGCACCTCCTGCAACCGACCCATGCTCTTCATCTATTTTACCCTCCTTTTCTGAGTCCTGGTGAAAGTATAAAAAAGGCACCATTGCGGGTTCATGGTCTCGTCTTCATCTTCATTATCATCGTCCTAGAAAAATCTTGATGAATCGGACCCAACCTTTGGTGAACAGGAGTCTCTTCGTGGCGCCGATTCCTCTCAAAACAAGATCGGCTAGATTCCCGCGTAGTCGACACTACGATTGCTGCAAGCTGGGCAGTCTTCAATTGATGGCAGTCTCATGCCCTCGTTCCAATCGAATAGGAAAAATTCACAACCCCAATGAGGATCAAAGCTGTCAACGTCTTCCTGCCTATCACATCTTCTTTGAGACTTATTGATGGCCCTAGCAGAATTGGGCTACCGATAATTCCCTCTATCGGTTGTTCTACCATTTGTATGGACCATGTTGACATGGAAGGGACTACCATTAACTTTCATCGGCCTATCATCTCCCGCCTATATTTCCGACGGCCTTGGCGTAAGGCGTGTTTCCCTTTCTATGAAGTCCTTCATGAATTTAACCAGGCTATCCATCTTCGGGGGTTCACTACTAGCTGTCCTGCCATTGGCGTGAACCATGTTGACAGGGAAGGGGTTTCCATCAACCTTCATCGGCTTCTTTGGGTTTTCAAATATAATTTTTCCCGTCTCTATAGCCGATTGAATCTGTTGTCGAAACACGTTACAGTCGTTTGTGCTGTGAGACCTCGTGTTCTGCCATTTGTAGTATTTTCTCTTTTTGAGTTCCTCAGCCGATGGGATCACGTGACCGGTTAGAAGTTGGATTTGCTTCTCCCGAAGTAGCAGATCAAAAATTTTGTCGGCCTTTGTGATGTCAAAATCGTAATTTTCTTCTTTGGCCGAATTCTTGACCCATTGGCAGTGATAACGTTTTGTTTCTTGCCCAATCGGGCTCGCTACTTTGGAGTCACTTGTTTTCCTCAGATTCGAAGAATATGCAACATGGTTAATCTTCTTAAGAGATTTCTTGGCCTCATGGAATCTTTGTTCATGTGCCGATATTCTCTGAGCCAAGTGAGCTAAACTCTCGAAGTCCTGAGCCAAAAACCCTTCCCTTATCGGTGTCAGCAGACCCTGGAAAGCAAGATTGACTAGCTATGAATTTGACAAAACTAGGCAATAACATCTGTTCCTCATATCTATAAATCTCTGAATATAATCCTGAACAGACTCATCGTGTTTCTGCTTGATGGCTATCAGATCGGACAACTTCATCTCACGAACACCGCTATAAAAATATCAATGAAACTGTTTCTCCAGATCGACCCAGCTTTGCACAGAGTTGTACGGTACAGATGAAAACCAGGTGAAAGTCGATCCAAAAAGAGAAAGAGGGAATAGCCTAACCCTCAGGGCGTCAGTAGCCAATGCCTCACCACACTCGGCTAAAAATCGTCTAATATGTTCATATGTAGAAACATTGTACTGCCCTGAGAATTTGGAGAAGTCTGGCACCTTGTATCGGCTAGGCAGTAGAACCCTTTTAAAATATTCTAGATAAGGGTACCGATACATGTTGCCTGTGTCCTTGGGCTTGAGGCCAAATTGTTCCCTTATAACATCTGCGATCATATCTACCCAAGGTTTCTGTTGCTGTTCTCCTTGCACCTGCTGTTGTATCGGCTCAAATTGGTCGAAGTGAAGTGGTGCCTGCCGATATTGCATCTGGGGTAAGTGAGGCTGATATTGTGAATGAAAATTACCTCCCATGTGATGCTGAGGAGGCTGATGTGCCCCATGAGTCGACTGATCATTGTTGGTGATATGCCCTAGAGGCAACATGGAGATGTTGGATATCATGGTCAATGTTTATGTATAAATGAATAAAGTGTTATTCAGTTCCATGAAATAGACATCTTGTATTGATTAATAAGTACGTGACTTATTTATGAGACTCATTATATATGAATCTATTTCTAAACGATCCCTGATCATATGTCATATTGCTAGAACAAATATGATTCTAAGATTGACATGTTTATTGACGAGGATCATGTCTCATAGATCATGGGTATGGAGATACCAAATCAATATACGTGGGCATGTGTTAGAGAACACATTGTTGGATAGACCCACCATGAGACACTACAGGAATTAATGTGCCATTAGTTGGTCTCAAGTAGTGTCGGTGCAAAGTCCTTAGACCTGAGATCATCATGGATTCCAACATGTGTAGTAGCCTATTTTGGGACCGCCAAACGCTATGAAACATGGAGTGGGATGTGAGTGATCAAGATGGAATTTGCCCCTCCTTTGAAGAGATATCTCTAGGCCCCTCGAGGTAATCGATTATGGAAGTGCATGGCCATACCGAGTTGATTGAGGAGTCAATCAACAGACAAATAATCCAATATGGTTTGAGTGAATGGTTAAGCTATTGAAGGGATGCCACACATCTTGCCTATAGCTTAATTGGTATCGTCAGGCAAAGGGATTTGTGTACACATTACAAGTTTAGAGCTGATATTATATTCTTGTACACTATGGTGTCAATATATGATGCTAGGCGCCGCTATTAACGGTTGGCTGAGTTGGACTCGAGCCGAAACTGAGTACACCTGAACCTACAGGGTCGCACGCTTAAGGGGACAGAACAGACATTCGAGTTGGACTCGAATATGACTCAATTCGGATAAAATTCGATTTAATATAGAGTCCTATGGGCTTACGAAGTTCGACCGGTCAACTCTATAAGATTTGGATAGGGATCCAATCGGATAGAGTCCCGCTGGGCCTATAGGCCCAGTCGACAACTCTATATAAAGGGGCGAGGGGTGGAGAGCCGCGTGATCGCACTTGAACTGAATCAATCTAATCGGGCGGCTTCAGAAGTCGACGAGTTTGAGATCTCCACGGAAACCCTCCCCACTCCCGAGCCAAACCGTAGCCTTGCATCTTGTGCTAGCACACGGTGTCGCATTCCGTCCCCGGGACGTGTGGATACCCCAGAAGGGCACCGCTACATTGCGGTGTTGTTCGGTGGCCGCAATCGCCGCGGCGCATCGGAGCGAGCGGCTGCGGCGGATCAGCCGCCGCGAGCGTAGTTCGGCGAATCGGCGAGCCGACCGAGGTTGATCGGGCCCGGCAGACGGCGAATCGGCTATGTCGGATTTGTTGCGGTCGATTCGGCGATCTTGGCCGAATCGGCTGTGGAATCTAATGGCGCCGAATTGCTATGATCGACCAAGATCTTGCTCTGGATCGAATAGCTCCTAATTGGTTATTTTCGCTGCACTCTACCCCAATTGGTAACGATCTATCGACCCTTACTTGCAAGTGTTCCTGGTTTGCATGGTAGAAAATTTTGTTTTTAGCTATCGTGGCCTCCGCGTAACCCTTCAATGGTATCAGAGCTAATCTTGCTTAGTTCGGGTTTTAGATTGGAACTGGAACAAGTTTTGCATGCGGGTTGATTAGATCAATCGGTTTTATGGGATCTGTTGAGGAGTGTTGATGGTAATTGCGTTCCTTGATAGTGTATCGGAACGACGTAATGTGATTACGTCGAAACAATTTCGATAGAACTCGGTTGAGTCGAATTCGAGATGGAGTTCCTTGATAGTGTATCGGAACGGGATAATATGATAATGTGATTAGCGGGACCGCCGTGTACGTACCCCCTTTTTAGGTCATCTCGATACCATATCTCTGCGATTGGTAGAAAACGTTATATGCCTAACTTGTTTTTGCAAAGATTGCTTTGAGATGGTATGACCCTATTGTATGTATGAGATACATGTGATGCGTGTAATATTCTTTCATATGTGTAATCCCTGTAATATTCTTTCTTACATGCAATGCTTGTAATATTCTTTCACAACCTGCGAGTCAATGTAATCTTCAATTATAGCTTCTATAGTAGTAGCTTAGTTTGAAGAAATCAAGCATTAAGCACTCTCGAAAGAACGGTGATGAAGATGGAGATCCTCTACACCGGCATAGAGATGGAGATCACCATGTGAAGGGGCCATACTATTTCATTTATTACTATTCTACCTGCTTTCATATATTGATATGTTTGATTGGATAGTATCCCTCATAAAATTAAGTTGTAATGATGCCCTTCCAAATGTTGCACTTGTCACCGTTATGCTCATCAATGGTGGGTCTGCCAAAGCAGAGTGCCATTATCATAACACGATGGGGTATATGTCGGACATATACATACCGGAGCATTTGGTTCACTTAATAAGGCTATCAAAACAGTTTTGGGCCTTAGGGCATAGGTTGGCGTCGGGGCATGGAGATGCCACACCAACAACAAGAGTCACATAGAGATGTGATTAGTAAGGTGTTGCTTACTCATGTTACTAATATTCTAGCAGTGATGCCAAGGCTCACTAGAAATTAACTAACATGTGGATCTTGACTCAATACGTAACCTAGAGGCAAGGTGTAAAATACGTAATGGGAGTCTTATGTTAGATTGTTTAAAAATAAACATAGCATAAACATTGTGCTAAACTTTGGTTTTTCTGTTGTACAATAATGGCAGCTAATACTGCACCCAGTACCTTTAATTTGTGATCTATTCTCGAGAAAGAAAAATTGAATGGAACAAACTTTGTGGATTGGTATCGCAACCTTAGAATTGTTCTCAAGCAAGAGCGCAAGGAGTACGTTCTTGAAGTATCCTATCCTGATGAGTTGCCTAATAATGCTACTGCTACTGCACGGAGGGCTTATGAGAAGCACACTAATGATTCCCTAGATATAAGCAGTCTCATGCTAGCTACAATGTCCTCTGAGCTTTAGAAGCAATATGAGAGCAGGGAGAGGTTCAACACCTCAAAGTCCCTCTTTGCGTGCAGGCTTGTTGAGGGGAGTCCCGTCAGTCCGCATGTGATAAAAATAATTGGCTACATTGAGAGTATGGAAAAACTAGGTTTTCCCCTTAGCCAAGAGTTGGCTACTGATGTGATTCTCCAGTCGCTCCCTCCGAGCTTTGAGCCATTCATATTAAATTATCACATGAACAGTATGGATAAGACCTTGGCCGAATTGCATGGGATGCTAAAGACAGCTGAGCAAAGTATCCAGAAAAATGGTCATTATGTGATGATGATGCAGAAAGCTAAGCGCAAACCACTTGTCAAGAAACTTTGCACCAAGAGGAAACTAACTCTCGATGAGATCGCGAGTGCCTTCAACGCAAAGAAGGGCAAGAAGGGGTCGGTGGCATCAGATGCCATTTGCTTCTATTGCAAGGAGACAGGTCACTGGAAAAGAAACTGCTACTTCACCTACTGACTCACCTACTGACTCTTGGGTATTTGATACCGGATCAGTAGCTCATATTTGCAAATCGTTGCAGGGAATGAGAAGTAGAGGCTTGAGAAAGGGCGAGGTGAACCTGCGTGTCGGCAATAGAGCAAGCGTTGCTACAATTGCTATCGGTACTACATCACCATCTACCTTCAGGATTAGTTTTGGAATTAAAAAATTATTATTGTGTTCCAACTCTATGTCAAAACGTTATTTCCGCTTCATGTTTGTAAGCGGAAGGTTATGATTTTAGATCAATGGACAATGTTTGTTCAATTTATCTCAGAGGTGATGTCAAGATATACAAAGTGCACATGGATCTCAACATAGCCGATCCGTTGACAAAACCTTTCCCTCAGCCGAAACATGAGGCACACACAAGAGCAATGGGTAATAGATACTATCATGATTGACTCTAGTGCAAGTGAGAGACTGTTAGTGATATGCCCTAGAGGCAACATGGAGATGTTGGATATTATGGTCAATATTTATGTATAAATGAATAAAGTATTATTTAGTTCCATGAAATAGACATCTTGTATTGGTCAATAAGTATGTGACTTATTTATGAGACTTATTATGTATGAATCTATTTCTAAATGATCCCTGATCATATGTCATATTGTTGGAACAAATATGATTCTAAGATCGGCATGCTTATTGATTGATGATCATGTCTCATAGATCATGGGTATGGAGATACCTAATCAATATACGTGGGAATGTATTAGAGAACACATTATTGGATAGACCCACCATGAGACACTACAGGAATTAATGTGCCATTAGTTGGTCTCAAGTAGTGTTGGTGCAAAGTCCTTAGACCTGAGATCATCATGGATTCCAACATGTGTAGTAGCCTACTTTGGGACTGCCAAACGCTATTCCGTAACTGGGTAGTTATAAAAGTAGTCTTCGGGTTTGCTATGAAACATGTAGTGGGATGTGAATGATCAAGATGGAATTTGCCCCTCCTTTGGAGAGATATCTCTGGGCCCCTCGAGGTAATGGATTATAGAAGTGCATGGCCATGCCGAGTTGATTGAGGAGTCAATCAACAGACAGATAATCCAATATGGTTCAAGTGAATGGTTAAGCTATTGAAGGGATGGCACACATCTTTCCTATAGCTTAATTGGTATCGTGAGGCAAAGGGATTTGTGTACACATTACAGGTTTTGAGTTCGACTTGGGCCAAAACCGAGTATACCTAAACCTACAGGGTCGCACGCTTAAGGGGATAGAACATGAATTCGAGTTGGACTCGGATACGGCTCGATCGGATAGGGATCCGATCAGATAGAGTTCTATGGACTTACAACGTATGGGTGGCCAACTGTATAAATTCAGATAGGATCCGATTCAAAATAGAGTCCCGACCGGCCACTAGACCTAGTGGACCAACTCCTTATATAAGGGGGAGGGGTGGAGAGCTGCGGCAGGTGCATTAAACCGAATCAATCTGGTTTGGCGCAACAGAAGTCGACGAGATCAATCTCCATGAAAACCCTCCCCACTCCCGAGCCAAACCCTAGCCTTGCATCACGTGCTAGCACACGGGTGTTCGGCGTTCTGTCCCCAGACGTGTGGATACCGGTAGAGACGCTGCTACGTTACGGTGCTGTTCATCGGCTACGAATCGGTTGTGGTGGAATTGGCTGCGGTCGATCGCATCGGAGCAAGGCGCACGAGCGCGGTCGGACGACTCGACGAATCGGCTACTCGGTGAATTGGCTGATTGGTGAATCAGCTGTTCCTAGGAATCGGATGTCGGCGTGCGGGAATCGGCTGTCGACAAATCGGCTGTCATTGGCCAGCACTGTTCCGGATTGGATAGCTCCTGATTGGCTAATCCGCTGCACTCTACTCCAATCGGTAACGATCTATCAACCCTTACTTGCAAGTGTTCCTGGTTTGCACGGTAGAAAATTTTGTTATTAGCTATCGTAGCTTCCGCGTAACCCTTCAGCCAACTTTTTATGAGTGAGCTTCTTCTAAGATATCAATTGAGAATGGAGTACGACAGTCTATTCGGCCAACAGAGGGATAAGTTTGCTACTTACATGGAAATTGTTGACCGAAGGATGCACGACCTTACACATGAAACACTCGTCCATGTCGGTAAGTACCTAGACCTTACGTTCTTAACAATATAGTCAATTCGTAGTACATGACTCTTCATGTAAAATGTGCATTACGCGTACAATGCTAGTGCGACCGTCTTCCAAGATCTTCGTCAGGCTTTTGAGTGAATGACGGACATCGATACGGCTGCTGCCGCCTTGCTTGAGGTTGAGATGTATCAATGTAAAGTTGGCGAATTTGGGAAGACACTTGCAAAAAAGATGGCCATTGATGGGAAAACTTCCCCTGGTTCGTTTCTCATGATCCAATTATGGAAACTCCAAATGTTTTCAACATATTTCTATTGTAGAGTTACGTAATGACATAAAACTCATTATTTGCAGCACAATGGTGGTCCAATTTTGCCGCAGACACGCCAAATTTGTAGAAGCTCGCATTGCGCTTGGTTAGTCATGTTGTTCTTCTAGTGGATGTGAACGAAATTGAAGCACGTTCACATTCATATATACCAAGGTCACGAACAAGCTTACACACAAGAAGCTAAACAAGCTGGTGTATGTGAACTATAACCTTCGCCTCAGAATTCTGCAAGCAAATGCGCAAGTACGGAGGGAGGATTACGACACCATTCAAAGACTAGCGGACATATCATTCTATCAGACTAAAAATAAGATTAGAGACTGGATAGACAATGCTAGGTCTAATGCTTGCCCTGAGCTAGACGAAGACTCCGCAAAGAGTGATGCTCATGTTCCTAGTTGTTAACGACCAAATTTGGAATCCTTAAGACCAAGCCAAGATTGGAGCGGGATCGGATCGGGAAAGTAATCTGCGAAGAAACTGAGACCACGTCGGCTACGATTCAATCGGCTGGGAAACCAGTCGGCGAAGGCCAAATTGGCTAGGAACAGCCGATAGCCGATTCTGATCTAGAGAGGAAGATGGGATTGTTTTCGGTGGAAAGCTTGAAGATAAATGGTAGATTCGGTTCCCAAATTGCGCGTTAAAGATATTGCCATGTACGGATAAAGTCCTGTAACGGCAATTGTACATGTAAATTTGGGGTTTGTTTAGATATTCCTATTGTGATGCGATATGGGACTGTATCCCGAGATATTGTCGTATTTTGAATAGTAGATTAGATAGAAACCGTGGTTCACACGGATAATGTTATTCTTGGGTATAAATAGGACCCGAGACCCCTGTAAATGATATCATCATCACAATCAATACAATTTCGGCGCATCGCCTCTCATTTTCTTTTGGACAAGTTCTTGATCCGGCTTCGGGCTGCATCGTTTCGACCCCCGATTAAGGTAAATGCTTGTCATTAGTGGTTTATTTTGTCGAATCTAGTGATTCCATCATCATGATACTCTAGGTTTGATGTTTTAGATTGCGCAAGTTATCATATACGGCATATAATCTAGAACAATATCTAGATCTATCTTGCCATCGGCCTGTTCTTCTTAGGAAGCAGCCGCCGATAGAGCTAGATCTAGATGTTGGCCTGGATTATATGCTGTATCCACCGTCTTGAGGGGTTTACATCGGTCTATATAGATCCAATGCTATTTTTTGTACTTAATGCTGCATCATCCATGATCTATTAAGTCGCTTTTAGAAGTATTATGATCTATTTGGCTAGATGTAAACTTGTAGAGACAATGCCGGGGTTTCAGCTGGCCTTATCTGTTTTAATATTTTTTTAGTATTATTTGCTATTAGATTTATTAGAGCTGCCTCTTATCTTAAGATCTTAATCTGGTTAAATGCTTTAAATTAGTATCAATTTGTCAGCACTAGCCGACAGCCGATTGATCTAGGTTTAACTCATTTAGGTCAGATTAATATCTTTTCATAAGAAGTATCGGAGTACTAGCCGATCCACAGTTAGGTCTACAATATCGGCTAGGCCATGAATGCATATGTTTACTATCCTAATATATATTTAGATTAAGTGATTTATACTGCCTTGGTGTAGCCAATCTATCGCAATCACTTAGTTTAAATATGCTTTGGGATAGCAAATATATGTAAATTTGTTTGCTTAGCCGATCCAGGAGGATCTAACCCTAACCTTAACGCACATCTGTTTGTTTCTTGTTGGTCGACAGATCAAACCAACTGGCATACCTGTTCACATCAGACAGCCAAGAAAGGGACCTGCATTGGAGTTAAGCAGATCTTTCAGGCCAGCGCGTGAGAGATTTTTCACATCAACACTAGTCCACTTGTAACCAACCTAGTGGACTTAACTGACCTGAGTAGAAGCATGAGAGCTGGAAGAGTTGCTGAGTGGGCTGATAAGACTGTAGGAGATACTCACATTGGAAAAAGGAAGACTAGACAGATGCCACAACAACCTCCTTCCAAAAAAAAGGTCCAGCAACATGGTCTACACGTGCGGATAGCGACGATGAGACTGAAGGTAGCCCTGAATACCAAGAGTCCGATGATAGTTCGTCGAGAACTGATACGAACGACGAAGGTGAAGGGGGTCAAGGTGGCCAATGGACCACTAATGTTCCTTCTAGGGGGCACACAACACAGTCAGAGCAGCAAAGCCAAATTCAATTCACTGGTATGATGTAGTTTACTTGCTATTTCAACCCTTGCAATTCACGACTAATTTTTTTCTTCCTACATTTTGATTTGCAGGTGAGGCTGATTTCACTCATGCTACCTAGGACACGGATCATGGTGCTCCAAGCTCCCAACGAACTACCACTACTCTGGGAGGTTGGCAACAACAACATTTTGACACACCATAAGATAGCTACGTTTCATTTAGTTCCTCCAGCATTGATAGTGGATATCCTACGTACGTGTACAACCGTCCCACCGCTTCTGAGTATCCTCCTCCTACTTGGGTGTATGAGTAGCGAGAGCCTCAGTGGTATGCTGAATTGTACAACCAATGGCGTTCCACAACCTCATGGACAGGTCAAAGTTGGCAGGAATACAAGGCTGGGTTGCTTCACTCACATAACTTAATGCTGATGTCTAGTGAGGAGTACAACATGACATATAATCAGTGGAACAACTTTGGCGGTTTGATTCAGGTGCCATATGAACTATCATCTACCTTGTTGTGGACATTATATTGTGAACACTATATTTCATCTACATGTCGACTTCGTGATGCATTGTGTTATTGAATTGTTGTGATATGAATTATTGAATTGCTTTGAAGTCCGTAATATCGGAAAGATCATGTCGAAGTTTTTATTCCACATGCACAATTTTGGTTTGCAAGTATCCTACATATTATTCTAATTATCCCTAATTTCTCCACACAATTTTGTGTGTTTTTCTATTTTTCACTCAATTTTCCATCTGCATAACTACTGGCGGTTGCCACAGCATAAACCGCGGTTACCGCGTCTTACCACGCAGTAATCGCGGCAAAACCACGCAGTAACCATTTTGAAATATTGGGATGAATTTCGTGTGGTTTTTGGCTGTTACCGTGGTCACCGCCAAACCGTGGGGGGGGGGGGTAACCCCCCATAAAACGGTTTTTCAAACCCTACGCTCGATCAATGTCAGGCATGATCTGAACCACGTGGCTTCCGCGGTTCTGGGGAGCGGCGCTAGCACACACCGGCTTTCTCATGCGATTCGCCTTTCAGGACGACGTCGGCTTTCATGCCGCGGATCGATACCGGAGGTTCGCGTGGTCCCGAACGACCTTCTCCCTCATCCTCTTCCTTAGCGCCCACACCTAAGGGGGTGTTTTGTTAGGGGGGACTAAAATTAGTCCCGTCACATCAGATGTTTTCACATCAATTAGGGGGGACTAAACGTGAACTAATTATAAAAATAATTGCAGAATCAGAGGATTATGCGCGAGACTAATCTATTAAGCCTAACTAATCCATGATTAACAAATGTTTACTGTAGCATCATATCGTCAAATCATGATGTAATTAGGCTCATTAGATTCTTATCGTGAATTATCCATTGATTATGAATGGGTTTCATAAATAGTCCACATTTAATACTTAAAAATAACATCTAAACATTCGATGTGATGGAAACTGATTTTAGTCTCTGTCGACCAAATAGGCCCTTAATCATGACCATTTACATTAGAAACTGTCAAAATCAATTGGGACAGCAGGTGGCAGATACGGCTGCGTGGATTTGCAGTTAGTTCTGCTTCTGTGGAAATCATTCACCATAGCAGAAAACATCGCCACAAAAAGAAGAGGTGAGGGCTCGTGTTAATTTCTTTTATTTCTCTCTCCCATGATTATTTTCATTCTACCACTAGAACCCATGATATCCTCACTATCTAAGCATTCTACCAGTCATTCTGGCTGACTAGATCAATACGCGACCACCGCATATCGATAAGAGGACCTTCTGCATCTCTCGACATCTCCATCTGATCATCAAACAGACCACATATACCAAGAGGCAAGAACACGGACATTACTACATAATTGATTTTTTTACGAGACCACTTTTAGTTATAGACGAGTCATAATTGTTCTCGCATACAAAAATACCCTTTATCTTCCTTTTTTTCCTCCCCTCCTCTCTCCCCACTTAATCTGGCATCTCTCCCTCTCCTCTCCCCTCTCATTTTTTATTCCCACTCTCCCACTCCTCTCCTCTCTCCTCCCTCTCCCTCTCTCCCTATACCCGACAATGGCGGTCTTGGGAGATGGCGCAAGTAGCGCCGGCGAGGTAAACGAGAACGACAGTGGTCTCGGGCAACAGCGGGAGTAGTGTCGGTGGCATCGACGACATCGACGAGGGCTGCGACCTCGGGGAGGATCCGCTGCCGCTGGGCCTCGGGCGCATGGATCCACCGGTGCTAGGCCTCGTTCAACGACATCTTTCCCACCCGCGTGAAGTCAGCGGCCTTGAGCAACAATCATGGCGATGGATCTCGACGCGATGACGGTGGCAGCTTCGACACGACAGTGACGGTAGCAGATCCATTGTGACGGCGGTTGTGAATTAGGATTTTTGGATTTTTGTGGGGACACCCGGGCTATATATTTTATATGCTATTTGGAATAACAGCGTGAAATATTTAGTTGGACGGGATCTCAATAAAACCCAAATAAAATAGTAACCATCCAACCTCATCGCTGCCCTGGCATGCCAACAACACACACAATACAAAACAACATTGAGTATAGAACAAGAGAGATATTCGATGAGAGAAGCGTGCCATTCTACTTTAGCCTAAGATATACCCGTCAAACCAAATGAAGGCAATGACCAAATGTGTTATACATCACAGGAGACTTGACTAATTTGCTAAACTCGTCGATCATCTTAATTGGTCTAAACCCATACTCGTGTTGGACTAGTTCCCAGGATGAGGTGTAGTCCCACACTTTCATCTCAAACATTGACATACACATAAAAAATTCAGATTACAATTAATTAGAGATAAATAGGCTGACCGGCCAAATATTCGGAATTCAGCGAAAGCTTGTCTACCTATTTCCACAAGCAAGCCAGCTAGGGGTAGGCCCCAAATGAACTGTCCTGAAGAAGCAACAAAACCCACAACACTTAGCTACCTGCAACACAACTAAATAATACCCAAAAAAGCAAGTGTAATCATATTAACACAGCTAATGTACTGGCGTGGCAATACAATCCTAAGTACATGCAAGCTCTAAATATAAAGGAATGACTATTTGTGATCTTATATTTACATAAAGCTAGATTTGTTTCACAATCATTTTTGCAGTGAAACTGATAAACATTTGCAAGTTTACCATAGATAACATGGCATGGCATCATGCATCATTATATCATTCTTGTGCCCTTTGCGGCAGCAAGCAACATATCTCAATCTCAGCCCACACCGGGCAAAATCATCATTTCGCCCATACCAGGCAAAATAATCATTTCTAGTTTATAAATCTAGTGCAAAAGCATTTGTAAAACATAAAACTATAAGTTTTACACTTCACTATGTCGCTCATGACCATGAGTATAGCTAATCAATTAGTTTTAGACTTTGCAGAGTTTGTAGAGCTTTACCATACGATATGAATACTTTAGTTTGTTTTGTGCTTGCAAGGCACCACCACACTCTACACATTGAATGTGGTCTAGAAGCCACAACGAGTCTGTTACATTATCTATTGTCTAACCTTGCTTTAGTGACGGCAAACATGACTCCATCCTGGGAATGACCTAGAGCCATTAGGTAGCAGGCCCACGCCTTAAACCTAACGCCGTGGTGACAAACGCATCTGTTTCCCCACGAGGCACTATACTGTTGTATTGGACAAACTTAGATGCCTAGACTACTCTCATCGAGCAAATAAGTAGCTGCTCTGAATCATCGCAAAGACTAATTCATACAACTTTGACCTACCATATACAAGATTAGACAGTATCCAACTAATAGACCAAGTGATGTGACCATGGCTACTATGGATACAACCTTTTTCATATCATATGTCAACAAGAAGACATCAAGATTAAGCTGCCCAAGTTCTTGAATCCAAATCGGCCAATTTCTACAGTGATGACTTCAAATGGCTATCAAATATGCACACGAGCTCCGTTTTGGGCCTATGAGTACTTGATGGAATGCACTCGGTGTCCTCTTTCCAACGGATCTGGCCTCATCTTCAAGTTCCATCCCAGTCAGCCGTAATCATGGAAACAAAGGGTTGTATATGACACCCACCCATTTGGATGTAATTATGATCACGGGTCTGGATATAACAGCATCGACTAACCCGATCAGTTTATATACTAAGGGCCAATTTTACTTTAAGACTCGGGCCATCGGCTGTTGGAACGGATTCATTAGCCAGAACAAGGGAATAGGGCCAGTAACGCCCAAGGAACATGCAACCTTCGAAGGGTTACGCGGAAGCTACGCTAGCCGAAAACAAAAATTTCTACCGCGCAAACCAGAACACTTGCAAGTAAGGGCCGATAAATCGTTACCGATTGGAGTGTGCAGCAGAAATGACCAATCGTGGCTATCCGATCCGGAAAAGTGTAGCTGATTCTCGCAAGCCGAGACCGATACCCGGGACAGCCGATTCGCCAATCAACCGATTCACGATGCCGTAGCCGATCCGAAGCCAATCAACAGCGCGCAACGTAGCAGCGCCTCTACCGTATCCACACGTCCAGGGACAAAACGCCGTACACCCGTGTGCTAGCACGCGATGCAAGGCTAGGGTTTGGCTCGAAAGTGGGAGGGTTTCCGTGGAGATTGATCTCGGCGACTTCGTTGCACGCGATGCAATTGACATACCGCAACTCTCCACCCCTCCCTCCTTTATATAGAGTTGGCCGACTGGGACTAGTGGCCGATTAGGACTCTATTTTGAATCGGATCTCATCCGTATCTCATAGAGTTGGCCGCCCACACGTCGTAAGCCCATAGGACTCTATCCGATCGGATCCCTATCCGATCGAGCCGTATCCGAGTCCAACTCGAATGCCTGTTCTTATCCCCTTAAGCGTGCGACCCGTAGGTTCAGGTATACTCGGTTTCGGCTATAGTCTAACTTAGCCGATCGTCGGCTCGAGTCTAACTCAGCCACCTGTCAACGCGGCGCCTAGCAGCACATATTGACACCATAGTATACAAGAATAATATCGGCTCGAACCTGTAATGTGTACACAAATCCCTTTGCCTCACGATACCGCTTAAGCTATAGGCAAGATGTGTGCCATCCCTTCAATAGCTTAACCATTCACTCGAACCGTATTGGATTATCCGTCCGTTGATTGACTCCTCAATCAACTTAGCATGGCCATGCATTTCCATAATCCATTACCTCGAGGGCCCAGAGATATCTCTCCAAAGGAGGGGCAAATTCCATCTTGATCACTCACATCCCACTCCATGTTTCATAGCAAACCCGAAAACTACCTTTATAACTACCCGCCACGAATAGCGTTTGGTAGTCCCAAAGTAGGCTACTACACATGTTGGAATCCATGGTGATTTCAGGTCTAAGGACTTTGTACCAACACTACCCGAGACCAACTAATGGCACATTAATTCCCGTAGTGTCTCATGGTGGGTCTATCCAACAATGTGTTCTTCAACACATATGTCCATGTTTATTGATTTGGTATCTCCATACCCATGATCTATGAGACATGATCATCAATCAATAAACATGCCGATCTTAGAATCATATTTGTTCCAACAATATGACATATGATCGAGGATCGTTTAGAAATAGATTCATACATATAGAGTCTCATAAATAAGTCACGTACTTATTGATCAATACAAGATGTCTATTTCATGGAACTGAATAACACTTTATTCATTTATACATAAACATTGACGTGATATCCAACATCTCCATGTTGCCTCTAGGGCATATCACTAACAATCTCCCACTTGCACTAGAGTCAATCATGTAAGTATCTAATACCCATTGCTCTTGTGTGCGCCTCATGCTTCGGTGAGGAGAGGTTTTGTCCGGATCGGCTATGTTGAGATCCGTGTGCACTTTGCATATCTTGACATCACCTCTGTCCACAATCTCGCGGATGAGATGATATCGCCGAAGTATGTGTTTGGACTTCGATGTGACCTCGGCTCCTTGGCTTGCGCAATGGCTCCACTATTGTCACAATAGAGAGACATTGGACCAGTCGTACTAGTCATCACACCAAGCTCGAAACGAATTTCTTGATCCAAACAGCCTCCTTGCAGCTTCCGAAGCGCAATGTACTCGGCCTCCGTTGTAGAATCAGCAAGTATCCCGCTTGGAACTCTTCCCATGGCGCCTCCGTTCGGCAGAACACGAACCCGATTGTGATCTATAATCATCCTTGTCTGTTTGGAAGCTAGCATCGGTGTAACCACTTACAACGAGCTCTTCTTCACCTCCATAGACTAGGAACATATCCTTAGTTCTTCTCAAGTACTTAAGGATATTCTTTACAGCGATCCGAGTGACCTTCACTGGATCTCGACTGTATCTCGCTCGTAGCACTCAAAGCGTACGAGACATCTCGGGCGTGTACAAAGCATGGCATACATGATGGATCCAATTGCCGAAGCATATGGAACCATACCCATCTTATTCCGCTCATCATGTGTCCGAGGACACCGATTCTTGCTAAGATTAATGCCATGTGACATGGGCAAGAAACCTTTCTTGGAATCATGCATGTTGAACCTTTTCAACACCTTGTCAATGTATGTACTTTGGCTTAATCCAATGAGCCTCTTGGATCTATCTCTATAGATCCGAATGCCAATATATATGTTGCCTCCCTAAGTCTTTCATGGAAAACTATTTTTCAATGAAGACTTGACGGATTCAAGCATAGGGATATCATTTCCAATCGTAATATGTCATCCACATATATGATTAGAAATACAATTGCGCTCCCACTGACATTTTTGTAAACACAGGCCTCTTCTTCGTTTTTGATGAAACCAAACCCTTTGATTACTTCATCAAAACGAATATTCCAACTCCGAGATGCTTGCTTCAATCCATAAATGGATTTCGTAGCTTGCATATCTTTCCAGCGATTCTGGATCGACAAAACCCCGAGGTTGTATCATGTATACATCCTCGCTTAGGTTTCCATTTAGGAAAGCCGTTTTGACATCCATCCGCCATATCTCATAATCGAAATATGCAGCAATCGCTAGGATAATCCGAATAGATTTAAGCATTGCGACGGGCGAGAAGGTTTCATCATAATCAACTCCTTGAATCGTTTAAAACCTTTCGCCACCAATCGCGCCTTATAGATGTGAACATTTCCATCCATATCGGCCTTTTCTTAAAAACCCATTTACACTCAATGGTTTTGACACCATCAGTGGATCAACCAAGTTCCAAACTTGATTGTCGTACATGGATTCTATTTCGGATTTCATGGCTCCAAGCCACTTGTTGGAATCGGGTCCCACCATCGCTTCCTCATAGGTCTTAGGTTCATCGTTGTCCAACAACAATATGTCACGTTGTTCCGCACTGTGTACTGTCGGCGCACGACGTGATCTTTCGACCTCCGTGGGGCTGGTGTATCTACAACCGGTGGCGCAACACTTTGTTCCTCCTGTTGTGGTTCTCGTGGTCACGAAACGTTTTCGGTGTTTCTTGAACTTCTTCAAGATGCACCCTGCTCCCACTAACCCTTCTTGAAAGAAACTCTTTCTCCAAGAAGACACCATGTCGGGCGACAAACACTTTGCCTTGTTCCCGATTATAAAAGTAATATCCCTTAGTTTCCTTAGGATATCCCACAAAGAAGCACTTGTCGATTTGGGTGTGAGCTTGTCGATTGTAAACGTTTTACATAAGCCTCACATCCCCAAATTTTGAGAAAAGACAAACTAGGGGGTTGCCCTGTCCATATCTCATATGGTGTCTTTTCAACCGACTTAGATGGAACTCTATTTAGTGTGAGCGCAATGTTTCAAGAGCATATCCCCGAAGGATAACGGAAGATCACTTTGGCTCATCATCGACCGCACCATGTCCAACAAGGTGCGATTTCTCCGTTCGGACACTCCGTTCCATTGTGGAGTTCTGGCGGAGTCAAGCGTGGAACAATTCCACAATCTTTCGATGATTACCAAACTCTTGGCTCAAGTATTCCCTCCACGATCGATCGTAGAAACTTGATTGTTTTCCCTAAATGATTCTGTACTTCATTCTGGAATTCTTTGAACTTTTCAAAGGATTCGGACTTATGCCTCATTAAGTAGATATAACCATATCTACTAAAGTCATCGTAAAGGTAATGAAGTACGATAACCACCTCGGCCGTTGAGCTCATTGGTCCACATACATCGTATGTATGAGTGCCAACAAGTCACTTGCTCTTTCACGTGTCCCGTGAAAGGTGCCTTTGTCATCTTACCAAGTAAACAAGACTCACATGTCTCAAATGATTCAAAATCAAAAGAGTGAAGCAATCCATCCTTATGGAGCTTCTCCATGCGTTTCTTATTTATATGGCCTAAGCGACAATGCCGATAAACGTGGGGTTTATATCATTAGAGAGTTGCCTTTCGTATTAATGTTATAGATGGGAGACGCTTCAAGATTCAAAACGTACAATCCATTCACCAATGGAGCATGAAAATAGAACATATCTCTAAGATATATTGAACAACCATTGTCCATTGATCTAAAATCATATCCTTCCGCTTGCAAACATGAAGCGGAAATAACGTTTTGACATAGTGTTGGAACACAATAACAATTATTCAATTCCAAAACTAATCCCGAAGGTAGATGAAGTGGTACTGTGCCGAAAGAATCGTAGCAACGCTTGCTCCATTGCCGACGCGCAGTTCACCTCGCCCTTCTCAATCCTCTACTTCTTCTCATTCCCCGCAACGATTTGCAAATATGAGCTACGATCCGGTATCAAATACCCAAGAGTCAGTAGGTGAAGTAGCAAGATTAATGTCTATAACATTAATACCGGCGAAGTCGTACTTTGCTTCTTTTTGAGATCCTCCATGTACTTCTTGCAGTTCCTCTTCCAATGGCCTGTCTCCTTGCAATAGAAGCAAACGGCATCGATGCCGCCGACCCCTTCTTGCCCTTCTTTGCATTAGAGGCACTCGCGATCTCATCGGGAGTTAACTTCCTCTTGGTACAAAGTTTCTTGACAGTGGTTTGCGCTTTGCCTTCGCATCATCATCACATGATGACCGTTTTTCTGGATACTCTCCTCACTGTCTTTAGCATCCCATGCAATTCAGCCAAGGTCCTATCCATATTGTTCATGTGATAATTCAATATGAATGGCTCGAAGCTCGGAGGGAGCGACCGGAGAATCACATCGTAGCCAACTCTTGGCTAAGGGAAAACCTAGTTTTTCCGGACTCTCAATGTAGCCAATCATTTTTATCACATGCGGATCGACGGGATTCCCTCAACAAGCTCGCACGCAAACAAGGACTTCGAGGTGTTGAACCTCTCGGCCCGAGCTTGGTTCTCAAACATGCCACGCAGTCCCCGAATAATAGTGTGAGCATCACTGCTCTCATATTGCTTCTGAAGCTCAGGGGACATTGTAGCAAGCATGAGACAGCTTATGTCTAGGGCATCATTAGTGTGCTTCTCGTAAGCTCTCCGTGCGGTTGCGGTGGCATTATTTGGCAAATCCTCGGGATAGGGTACTTCAAGAACGTACTCCTTACGCTCTTGCTTGAGAACAATTCTCAAGTTGCGATACCAATCCATAAAGTTTGTTCCATTTAATTTTTCCTTTTCGAGAATAGATCGCAAATTAAAAGCACTGGGTGTAGTATTAGCCGCCATTTATTCTACAAAGAAAAAGCAAAGTTTAGCACAATGTTTATGCTATGTCCATTGTTAAACAATTTAACATTAGACTCCCATTACGTAATTTCCACCTTCCCTCTAGGTTACGTATTGGGTCAAGATCCACATGTTAATTAATTTTCTAGTGAGCTTTGGCATCACCGCTAGAAGATTAATAACATCGGTAAGCAACTCCTTGCTAATCACATCTCTATGTGACTCTTGTTGTTGGTGTGGCATCTCCATGCCCCGGCCCCAACCTATGCCCCAAGGCCCAAAACTGTTTTGATAGCCTTGTTAAGTAAACCAAATGCTCCTGCCGTATATGTCGACATATACCCCTCGTGTTATGATAGAGAATGGCACTCGCTTTGGCACCCACCATTGACGAGCATAACGGTGACGGGTGCAACATTTGGAAGGGCATCATTACTAATTAATTTTGTGAGGGATGCTATCCTATCAAACAAACATATCACATATGAAAGCAAGTAGAATATCATGAAATAGTATGGCCCCCTTCACATGGTGATCTCCATCTCCATGCCGGTGCAGGATCTCCATCTTCATCACCGTTCTTTCGAGTGCCGAATGCTTGATTTCTTCAAACTAAGCTACTACTATAGAAGCTCTAATTGAAGATTACATCGACTCGCAGTCGTGAAAGAATATTACAAGCATTGCACGTATGAAAGAATATTACAGGATTGCACATATGAAAGAATATTACATGCATCACATGCATCTCATACATCTCATACATACAATAGGGCCATACCATCTCAAAGCATTCTCTGCAAAAACAAGTTAGGCGTAGAAACGTTTTCTACTTATCGCAGAGCTACGGCATCGAGACAACCTATAAGGGGGTACGCACACGGCGGTCCCTCGCGGGGGTCGAGGGGAAGCCGCCCTCGCGGGCTTCGGGCAGCGCCGAACACCACACGAAATTCATAGATCCAATCTATGAAATCGCTTATGGAAACCATGTCGGCATAATCATATTATGCCGTCCCGATACACTATCAAGGGAGATGGTTTGCGCAGGCGCGAGGCAGCTAACAAGATCGGACTACGAGATAGCTTCGACATAATCACATTATACCGTTCCGATACACTATCAAGGAACGCTATCTCGAAGCCGACTCAAACCGAGTTATATGGAAATTGCTTCGACGTAATCACATTACGCCGTTCCGATACACTATCAAGGAACGCAATTACCATTAACTCTCCTCAACGATCCCGTAAAACCGATTGATCAAATCAACCCGTGCGCAAAACTTGTTCCGATCCAATCTAAAACCCGAACTAAGCAAGATTAGCTCTGATACCACTGAAGGGTTACGCGGAAGCTACGCTAGCCGAAAACAAAAATTTCTACCGCGCAAACCAGGAACACTTGCAAGTAAGGGCCGATAAATCGTTACCGATTGGAGTGTGCAGCGAAACAACCAATCGGGCTATCCGATCCGAATGTGTAGCCGATTCTCGCAAGCCGACGCCGATACCGGGGACAGCCGATTCGCCAATCAACCGATTCACGATGCCGTAGCCGATCCGAAGCCAATCAACGCGCAACGTAGCAGCGCCTCTACGGTATCCACACGTCCCGGGACAAAACGCCGTACACCCGTGTGCTAGCACGCGATGCAAGGCTAGGGTTTGGCTCGAAAGTGGGGAGGGTTTCCGTGGAGATTGATCTCGGCGACTTCGTTGCACGCGATGCAATTGACATACCGCAACTCTCCACCCCTCCCTCCTTTATATAGAGTTGGCCGACCGGGACTAGTGGCCGATTAGGACTCTATTTTGAATCGGATCTCATCCGTATCTCATAGAGTTGGCCGCCCACACGTCGTAAGCCCATAGGACTCTATCCGATCGGATCCCTATCCGATCGAGCCGTATCCGAGTCCAACTCGAATGCCTGTTCTTATCCCCTTAAGCGTGCGACCCGTAGGTTCAGGTATACTCGGTTTCGGCTATAGTCTAACTTAGCCGATCGTCGGCTCGAGTCTAACTCAGCCGACGTCACGCGGCGCCTAGCAGCACATATTGACACCATAGTATACAAGAATAATATCGGCTCGAACCTGTAATGTGTACACAAATCCCTTTGCCTCACGATACCGTTAAGCTATAGGCAAGATGTGTGCCATCCCTTCAATAGCTTAACCATTCACTCGAACCGTATTGGATTATCCGTCCGTTGATTGACTCCTCAATCAACTTAGCATGGCCATGCATTTCCATAATCCATTACCTCGAGGGGCCAGAGATATCTCTCCAAAGGAGGGGCAAATTCCATCTTGATCACTCACATCCCACTCCATGTTTCATAGCAAACCCGAAAACTACCTTTATAACTACCCGCATTCGGAATAGCGTTTGGTAGTCCCAAAGTAGGCTACTACACATGTTGGAATCCATGGTGATTTCAGGTCTAAGGACTTTGTACCAACACTACCCGAGACCAACTAATGGCACATTAATTCTGTAGTGTCTCATGGTGGGTCTATCCAACAATGTGTTCTTCAACACATATGTCCATGTTTATTGATTTGGTATCTCCATACCCATGATCTATGAGACATGATCATCAATCAATAAACATGCCGATCTTAGAATCATATTTGTTCCAACAATATGACATATGATCAGGGATCGTTTAGAAATAGATTCATACATATAGAGTCTCATAAATAAGTCACGTACTTATTGATCAATACAAGATGTCTATTTCATGGAACTGAATAACACTTTATTCATTTATACATAAACATTGACGTGATATCCAACATCTCCATGTTGCCTCTAGGGCATATCACTAACACCTTCCTCCTGATGTGGTTAGAAAAATTTCTCTTTTGTGGCCCAAACTGTGGCCCTACAACCAACTGGCAGCACATAGCTGAAGCCCTGGTAGAGAAGAAACATATTACTTTGGGCAAATACTTATTAGGATATCTCTACTAGATGTTGAACAATGCATCGGCTAGGATTGTCACAAATTCGGCTATCGGCACCGGCGGCCCATGGTGGCTATTGCAGATATGGCTGAACTTGCACACATATAAAGTTGCTCAGAGGCCAGAACTAATCGAAGACAGCTTCCCACTAGCACAGCCGACGATAGACGAGGATAGAAATGAAATCTTAACATGCCGATGTATGTCTTTTGGAGAAGCAACATCCTCATACGCCGGATCCAAACTATCGGCTGATCTTTTCAAGGTCTGGTTTGGTAATTTTTATGATGAATTTCCAAGGGCCTCAAGGATCTTGTTTGCATATGAGAATTCTGAGGATTTCGAGCTCCCTAGTGATTTTAGATTCGACGAGATCAACTCTGAAAAATTTGACAAGTCTAGGGAAGTCTTTACATCGGCTATTTCTCCTTGCATCCTCCCGGTCGGCATCCACCAAGGAAGAGATGTACAAGTCTCATACGAGTTCTATCATCCCATGAGCGCTGCCAGACAATTGGGCATGGGACAGCTGCCGATCGGTCTGTATTTTGCTGACAAGATTCAAACCAGAGGCGAAATCGGCTCAGGCCTCATGATTCACAGGTTACTAAGTATTGAAGGCCCCCCACTTGGTAGCATAGATAATATCGAACTAGTAATAATGAGGAGTGCAGCCTTCAGCCGATGATGGATTTAATGGAAGAAACACCTATTTCACCAATCGGCTTCAATGTACCTGACACCATGTTCCCGGACTTGATCCCACAAGTAAGCACTTCGCCTTCTTTTGTCAAATTATTCATTATCGGCTGTCCTTCTTCAACATTTAACTCTATCTCTCCCTATGTGCAAACTACCGATTCCTCCCCTCCTCATGCCAGCAACACCGGGGACACCATCGGCTATGCTCCAGGGATCATCCCAAATGGTGGTGGCCTCGCTCCTTTAGTGATTGGCTTTAATGCCCCCAAAGTGGCTTCTCTACTACATGGCCAAACCTGCGAGCCACTCCAAAGAAAGAAACGATCCAAACCATCGGCTGCCAATCCATCGGCTATACAGAAACAAACTTTGAAGAAACAGAAGATAACTACAGTCGATGATCTACTGCCCTTGGATCCAGATGTGGAAGAAGTCTTGAATCAAGAAGTAATGGAGGAAGCTATCGATGAAGCTGTAGCTGAAACAAGCGATCCAAGGAGATCCATGCAGACACCGCCAGCCGATGACCAAGCTTCTTAGAAAACACCATCCCCTCATAGACGTCCGATTCGTCCTCAGTCGGTATGCACTTTTCTTGAAGTTTGCTTCTTTTCAAATATTTTTCATTTGGATTCTAACCATTAAGTTCTTTGTCTTGCAGAAAAGAAATTGGCCACAAGGAAGAAGCCGGCTCCACCTCCATCGGTAAGTCTATACTCAAACTCCTCTCATTTTTCAGCTAACCGATGCTTAATCAGTCTTGTCTCTCGTTTTGTGCAGCCTCCTTGCTCTTCAACACCTGCCCCCCATGTATCAAGTGAACGAAATCTATTGGCTAGGGGTAGCCATAACGTCGAAGCAGAAGCAACGTCGGCTCCAATCATCCGTGTAAGTCCTTTTTCTTGATTTCATATTGGCTACTTCAAGTTTTTCAACGTTTAACAATCTTAATGTTCTCTTCTTCGGGATTTATTCGACATGTTTCCTTTTGACATCAAAGAGTTCATGGATGATGAGGAAGACACTACTGACAAAGCTCTAGCTGTTGCTGCCGATGACTTGAAGGCTTTACTGCAAGACTTGGCTCGTCGGCTAGAAAGCTCCTTGGATTTCCTTGTTACCAACTGTGGGTCAATCAGAGCTAGATTTGAAGAAAACCAAGACCAGCTTCTAGATCACATAGCCAATGCCATCTCTCAAGTTGCATACCTCGAACAACATTGACACAAGTTTGAGAGAGCCAAACAACGGATAGCCGATCGGCGAGAGAGAACGACCCTTGAGGCCACAACTGAAGCCAATCGGCAATCCATACTTGAAGACAAGGCCAAGCTTGACAAAATGACTGCTGAGCCCACCTCCAACCTTGATCGGCTGCGCAAACGCAGATAAGAGCTGCTAGCTACGCTTGGCAAGTGTGATGCTGATATAGCATCCGAACCGCAAAGGATTACCAATCTCCCCTGGGCAATATCTGAGCAAAAATCCAAGTTGAATGCTTCAATGAGGAATTTCTCAAATCTCACGAAGGCCTTGAAGGTGATCGCTGGGAACGATGCAGCCGACGCCAAAACCATTGAAGACATTGATCAAATTCGGCAAAGAGCGATATCGGTAATCAACGAATTTATATCCGGCTAAGCCGATTCATGTAGTAGGGCTAGAGCTTGAACACTTATGAACTCTTGTGCCGAATCTTGTAAATTTCTGCAATATAGCCCCTTGTGTTGATCCTTACGAACTTTTATGAACTCCTGCAATGTTTCTTGTAATATAATCTCTGCTGATTCTTGCAATTTCTCATGCGTTGAAAATTTTCGATGTCCACAAAAATTTCGAAGTCCACTTGAGTTCACTTTTTGTGTGTATATACGCCTCCCTAATTTTATAATGTCAACCGATCATTGATAAAATCATGGCCTGATTGAGCATGATATCACACAAAATCGTCCATCATACATCGGCAAAAGCATAACCGATTATGATAAGAATAACAAGACTAAGGGCGATATAACTTGTATCGGCCATCACATATCAGCACAGCACAGCCGATTATGATAAATTTGAAGAGACTAAGGTTGATATAACTTATATCGGTCATCTAAAGGCGATGTAAATGTAGGATCAAATTCCCAAAGTAAAGCCAACCAGAGAGGGGTGAATGGTTGAAGTAACCCAAAAACAAGTTTTAGCGGGAATAAAACTTTACCTCTAATCTGAAGCAAGTCGGTCTGACCGAAAGTATACTATCGGTCTGACCAAAAGTGTACTGTCGGTATGACCGCCCTGTAGTGTCGGTCTGACCGCCCGATATACGCCGGCCTGACCGCCCGTGTAGCCGATCGCCGTGCCTTAGCCGATTCCCCGAATGCAGCCGATCGCCGATGAAGCCCGGTCTGACCGCAGTCGTGCGTGCGGTCTGACTAGTGAGTTGAGTTGGTCTAACCGCTGTTTAGACCGCCGCACCGAGAAAGAAGAAAACACAAAGAATTCTCCAAGAAGATTGATCTTTATTGAATCTCTCTGTGTTTACAAAGTGCAGAAAAAGCACTTCTCACAAAATCTCAAGCTAAACTTGAAATCCTAATTCGAAACTCTCTAAAACTTGGATTCAAAGCGATACAAAGAGGCCATGTCTCCCCTAACTATTTATACACAAGACCCGCAGCCAAAAGCCATGGATCGAACTCATATAGAAAGTCCTAAACACCTAGGAAACCTTCTCATATAAGTACAAACTTGATATAAACCAACCGTCACAATCTCGGTCTTTCCAAAACCGAAATTCTGCTTTCCATAGGCACACAATATCTCCATCGTATGCCATATAGAAACTTCACCAATTATGTGCACTAATCTCTACCCTTCAGCATCCCGCATGATCTCCATCTTGGACGTCACCTTATCTCCAAGTTGACTCCAACTCGATCACCGGGAATACTTTCCCGAGGTGTAAAAATTACCTGCACACAATTAAACAAAGAATACCATATCCGAGCATAAGCTATCTCTAGCTTGACTCATTGTTAGCATAAATGAACATACACGTGCATAGGAACACGAAACTCCCATGTATATGCAAGGAAACAAACCGAAACCAAAACCGAATCGAAATCGGTACACGGACGAGCCCGACCGGTCGGGACCACGCAAACACCGCTCGGTCCGACCGCACGTAACACCTCCGGCCAGACCGGGCAAAGCCCTGGCCGACCGGGTTGTGCAGCCGACCGAACACTATTCATTGTCCGAAAATTCAACTATCTCCAAAACCACTTTGTCAATAAATCTCCAAATAACAAAACACACAAAGCAATAATCCCATATGCCAATTGTTCATCAACAAATGAAGAATCAAACACACTTTGATTTCACAATCTCCCCCTTGATGAACACATGGGCAAACAAAATAAAAAGTGTTGTTTTGGTGTTTGTAAAATTAAAAACAAAAATGATAAAAAGCATTTGAGTGCTCAAAAATCAAAGAAAATTTCACCCCCTTTTGAAAAGAAAGAAAATCCCTTGACCCCAAAAAAACTTGCACTTTGTCTTTGTGACTGTTATTCTCCCATGAAAAAATCTTGCCTGTTCTCCCCCATGTGATATTTAATCAAAAACAACATTTGTTCTCCCCTTTTTGACAATATTTTTATCAAGCATAAGAATTATGGTTATGAATGTTCAAGAGCTTAGCACCATACATAAAGCAAGTCATGTCATGTGTTGCAAGGATACGAAGATAAACTCATCAATTATATAGCAAATATGCATTAGAGTATAAGCATGAATCAAAGAATTTAAAATTAAGATCAATAACGCAATAAAAATTCATGGATTCAAACGATTTATAATGCAACATATTTACAAGCACATAGGTTGAAAAATAAACCCAAATATATCTACCTATTGCAACCATTACTCTTTCTCAAATTTACCTTTTTGCACATAATAAATAAGAGAATTTTTGTCATATTGATTTGCGCCAAAAATTTCTTTGCCCATATTGTTTCTCTCAATTATTCCGGGTACGTCCTTGTCATCAAGACTGTTTTCAAGGATTCGGCACCCATTATTTCTGCTCACTTCGAATACGTCCTCGTCGTCAAGACTGTTTCCAAGGATTCGGTATTCATTTTTTCTCTCAAAGATAATATTTTATTCTCTTTATACAATGAGCAATTTTAAAGCAATTTGAGGAATAATAATTCAACATAATATATATAGAAGCATTTATAATCCAACACATGCACTAGTATCAACATTGCATATTTCTTTATTTCAAGTATGATTTAAAGTGTCATGCATTATTTCACTTAAATATAAAATTTAGATCACATAAAAATACTAGAATACATACTAGCTAGCTAGTGAGAAATAAACCTTCATAATATTGCTAGCATGCTCATTAACAATAATATGTATGGATAAAGCTCTCTTTTTAGGTTATTTTAATCATGTATAGCTTGATAAAACAAAGAGCAAAAAAACTCCCCCTCAAAACATGCCAAAAGGATGAATGATTCCCAATTCCCCTCGAAGAAAAGCAAAGCGAGAAGAATCCAATGGTTTTGTGAAAATATCAGCAAGTTACAATTTTCTGTCCAAAAATTTCAATTCAACATCCTTCTTCTCAACATGATCCCGTAAGAAGTGAAAGCGAATATCAATGTGTTTAGTGCGTGAGTGTTGAACAAGATTCTTAGCAATATTTATGGCACTTGTATTATCACAATAAAGAGGCACTTTTTCAAAAGCAAGACCATAATCTTTCAAGGTAGAAACAAGCCAAAAATCTATGAACAACAACTAGCAGTAGCAACATATTCAGATTCAGCAGTGGATTGAGCTCCACTAGATTGTTTCCTAGAGGACCATGCAATCAATGAAGTTCCAAGAAAATGGCATGTTCCACTAGTACTTTTTCTATCAATTCTACAACCCACAAAATCAGCATCGGAATATCCACTTAAGCAAATAGAAGATGAAGTAGAATACCAAATTCCAAACTCAAGTGTATGATTCAAATACCTCATAATGCGCTTGATCGCTTGACGATGTGAAGCACGAGGAGAAGCTTGAAAGCATGCACACAAACACACAACAAACTGTATGTCTGGTCTAGAAGCAGTTAGATACAACAAAGATTCAATCATGCTTCTATATTCCTTTTGATCCATAGCTTCACCATCTTCATCGGGATCAAGAACAACAGTAGAACCAATAGGTGTAGATATTGGCTTACAGCTCTCCATCTTAAACCTATGCAAAAGATCTTTGGTGTACTTTGTTTGATGGACAAATGTACCTTGTCGTGTTTGCTTAATTTGCAATCCCAAAAAATATGATAGTTCACCCATCATGCTCATTTCAAATTCCCTGCGCATAGTCTCGGCAAATTCTACAACCGAAGAGTGAGTTGAACAACCAAAGATGATATCATCAACATAACTCTGAACGAAAATTTGATTTTCACCATGCTTAAGAACAAAAAGCGTTTTGTCAATTTTTTCCATTTGAAAACCTTTTTCAAGCAGAAAGTTCTTAAGTCTATCATACCATGCTCTAGGTGCTTGTTTCAAACCGTACAAGACTTGACAATTTAAAAACATGGTTGGGAAAATCAGGATTTTCAAAACCCGGTGGTTGTTTAACATAAACTTCCTCCTGTATAAATCATTAATAAAAGCACTTTTAACATCCATTTGATATAATTTAAAACCTTTGGAAGCAGCAAAAGCTAGCAAAAGTCTAATTGCTTCAATCCTACCAACAGGAGGAAAAGTTTCACCAAAATCTAAACACTCCACCTGAGTAAAACCTTGAGCAACAAGTCTAGCCTATTTCGAGCAATCAAACCATCCTCATTTTGTTTATTTTTGAAGACCCACTTGGTTCCAATAACATTATGTCCAGAAAGAGGCTCAACTAAAGACCAAACTTTGTTTCTTTCAAAATTTTCAAGTTCTTCGTGCATGGCGTTAATCCACGATTCGTCAGTTAATGCATGAGTAACATCTTTGGGTTCAAAAGAAGCAACAAAAGCATAATTCGCAAAATCATGCGTAGTTACCTTAGATCTCGTCGTCCGCTCATGTAAATAACCTATAATTTGTTCCGGCGGATGTTGTCGCTGAATGTGCAAAGGTGCAGTGATCTCAGAAGTTGATTCACGTTCTGGTTCAACACTGGTCGTAGTCCCCAACGAATCCTCTTGATTGGAATCGACAGAATCCGCAGCAGTCGGCCCCTACCGGTCTGACTGTGTCTCTGGCCGGTCTGACCGGGCAGCCTCCTCCAGTCTGACCGGCGGCACTCGGCCGGTTGGACCAGGCAGGTCGACTTCGTCGTCTTCTTCATTACTTTCGTCTTCAAAGATGCGACCATCCTCCCTCCTGAGCCTGTGGCAATGTACCTAAAAATTCTGGTCTAGTACCAGGACTAGCCTCATCAAAAGTGACCTCACAAGTCTCGACAATTTTATTAGTCTCCAAAATAAGAACACGATAGCCACGAGTGTGTGTGGGGTATCCAAGAAATAAACCATCATTTGAATGTGATTCAAACTTGTCCAAATTTCCAGATTTTAAAACAAAGCACTTGCAACCAAAAACACACAGATGTGAAACTTTGGGCTGACGACCAAATCGAAGCTCATAAGGAGTTTTGCGAAGTTTAGATCGCAAGAAAATACGATTAGAAACACAGCAAGCAGTGTTAATAGCTTCGGCCCAAAATTTTCTAGGAGTGTGATATTCATCTAGCATTGTCCTTGCCATCTCAACCAAAGAGCGATTTTTTCTTTCAACAACGCCATTTTGTTGAGGAACACGAGGAGAAGAAAATTGATGTTCAAAGCCTTTTTCATTGCAAAATTGTTCAAAAGAAGTATTTTTAAATTCACCACCATTATCGCTTCTAATTGTTTTCAAAGAATTGAGAAATTCACAATTTAAGCGAAGAACCAAACTCCGAAAGTGTCCAAAGGCCTCATCCTTGGTTGCCATGAAGAAAACCTAAGAATATCGAGAAAAGACGTCAACAACAACCAACACATACCATTTTCCTCCGACAGATTGCACTCTAGCTGGACCAACAGTGTCCATGTGTAAAAGCAGTCCCGGTGCATCCGTCATCACAGAAAGAATCGGTGTGTGTGAAGAAGCAACAATTTTACCAGGACGACATGGTGCACAAACCAAATCACAATCCCTTTTGAGTTTAGGCAAACCACGAACAAGATCCAAACCACTTAATCGAGTTAAATGATCAAAACCAACATGCCCAAGTTTGCGATGCCAAAACATCAAATCTTTGTTTAATTTCGCAACTAAGCATGTTACAACAGGAGAAACAGGGTTTTCAAAATCAGCTTTAAAAACTCTCCCATAACGAGAAATGTTCAAAACATAATCACCGCAAGAATCAAATATTTTACTTCCAGTTTTCTTAAAATGAACTTCAAAGTTTTCATCAACAATTTGTGGCGAAAGTAAATTATACTTTAAATCCTCGACCAAAGCTACCTCTTTTAATTCGCTACACACTTTAGATTTGTCCAAAATTATGTTAAGTTGTTTCTTACCGTCAGAAAATTTTTGCAAAGAACTTTTCAAGTAAGAAACTTCTTTTTAAGGATTACCACAATTTTCACAACCAATCATGACATCTTTACCTTTGCGACATTTAGAGCATGAAGCTACCTCATCTTGTTTAACTATCTTCCATGTGCTTAACATGAGCTAAAGCATCTTTTGATTTTAATTCATTAGCATCACAAGTTAAACAAGGTTTAGTAGCCAAATCATGTGAATCTCTAATTTTTGAAATCTCAAGCATTAAAACCTCACAATTTTTGCAATCATCATCATTAGGAATAAGAGATTTCAATCTAGCAATTTCAGCATTCAAAGATTCAATCACAAATTCTTGTTTTTAAACATCTTTTCACATTTTTTATTCTTTGCACTTAAAACAAGAATTGCTTCCTCAAGCGAGCTTACCTCATTGTCTTCTTCTTGAGAATCTTCATCTCCACATGTCATGAGACAAACGCCGGAGATGTTCTTGCCATTCTCTTCTTCGCTATCGGAGTCTATGTCGCTTAGTGCTTCAAAAGCGGCATAGACTTGGCTCAATACCTTCTTGATCATCTCCTTCGAGTGCCTCCCCTTGGGCTTGTCGTCCTTCGCCTTCTCCCCGCTCTTGTCCTCCTTTTTGCTTCTTCCAAGCTTGGGGCAGTTGGAGCGGATGTGGTCCAAGGCGCCGCATTCAAAGCACCGAGCTGGTCCTCCTTTTTTCCTGAACCTGACTTTGTTCATAGCTCGAGAAAGTTTGTTAGCGGCAAGAGCCAAATCCTCCTCCTCGAATTGCTCGAATTGTTCATCGGACATGGCATTAATCAAAGCAAGGGCACTTGGAGACGATGAAGATGCAACATCAGAAGAAGTTGAAGAAGAAAAAACCAAAGCATTTGACCCTGACTCAATTTTTCGAGAAAGAATGTTCATCTCATGAGTTTTGAGTTTAGTGTAAAGAGAATCCAAAGTCAAAGTAGCCATATCGATAGATTCTTGAATTGAAGTCACTTTCATCTCCCAAATAGACATGTCAAGACAATTCAAAAAGTGACGAGAAATCTCAGATTGTGGATAATTAGTGTCATAAGAAGAATCAACAGATCTAAGATTGCTCAAGATTTTATTAAACCTACCAAGATAGTCATCCAAAGCTTCAGCAGGTTTCATCTCAAATTTTATGTATTCCTTTTTAAAAAGGTCTCGACGAAGTTCTTTTATATTAGTAGTTCCTTGATGAAAGTTTTTCAAAGCATTCCAAATCTCGTTGGCGGATTGAAGATGTGAAACGCGATCAAAATCCGAACGAGACATCCCATTTAACAAAATATTGCGAGCTTTGCAATTGTTATTAAACTCAGTTTTCAAAGAATCTGAATTAATCGCTTCGGGAATAGTGTAGGGAAGAGCAACCTTTTACCACACATCATAGTCTTGAGCCATGATGTAAGATTGCATCTTACTACACCAATAAGCGAAGTCGGTTCCATCAAAAACATGCGGCTTAGTGGAAAATTTATCTGACATGGCGAAAAACTTTAGATCGATAAAAATCCAAAGCAGAAAACCAGGCTCTGATACCACTTGTAGGATCGAATACCCAAAGTAAAGCCAACCAGAGGGGTGGTGAATGGTTGAAGTAACGCAAGAACAAGTTTTAGCGGAAATAAAACTTTACCTCTGATCTGGAGCATGTCGGTCTGACCGAAAGTGTACTGTCAGTCTGACCGCCCTGTAGCGTCGGTTTGACCGCCCGATATACGCCGGCCTGACCGCCCGTGTAGCCGATCACTGTGCCTTAGCTGATTCCCCGAATGCAGCCAATCGCCGATGAAGCACGGTCTGACCGCAGTCGTGCGTGTGGTCTGACCGGTGAGTTGAGTTGGTCTAACCGCCGTTAAGACCGCCGTCCGAGAAAGAAGAAAACACAAAAAATTCTCCAAGAAGATTGATCTTTATTGAATCTCTCTGTGTTTACAAAGTGCAGAAAAAGCACTCCTCACAAAATCTCAAGCTAAGCTTGAAACCCCAATTTGAAACTCTTTAAAACTTGAATTCAAAGCGATATAAAGAGGCCACACCTCCCCTAACTATTTTTACACAAGACCCGCAGCCAAAAGCCACGAATCCAACTCATATAGAAAGTCCTAAACACCTAGGAAACCTTCCCATATAAGTACGAACTTGATATAATCCATCCGTCACAATCTCGGTCTTTCCAAAACCGAAATTCCGCTTTCCATACACATACAATATCTCCATCGTATGCCATATAGAAACTTCACCAATTATGTGCATTAATCTCTACCCTTCAGCATCCCGCATGATCTCCATCTTGGACGTCACCTTATCTCCAAGTTGACTCCAACTCGATCACCGAAAATACTTTTCCGAGGTGTAAAAATTACCTGCACACAATTAAACAGAGAATACCATATCCGAGCATAAGCTATCTCTAGCTTGACTCATTGTTAGCATAAATGAAAATACACGTGCATAGGAACACGAAACTCCCATGAATATGCAAGGAAACAAACCGAAACCAAAACCGAATCGAAATCGGCAACCCGATCAGGCCCGACTCGGCCGGTCAGCGCGATTGCACTGCCCGGTCTGACCGCGGACACCTCCGGTCGGACCGCGGTAAGCTCAGTCAGGCCAGGGCACGTGCCAGCCCGAACACTTGTTCATTGTCTAAAAATTCAACTATCTCCAAAACCACTTTGTCAATAAATCTCCAAATAACAAAACACACAAAGCAATAATCCCAGATGCCAATTGTTCATCATCAAATAAAGAATCAAACACACTTTGATTTTACAGTAAACACATCGGCTACCATGTATCGACATTACACAACCAAATCATGAATTGATCCAAACGCTTGGATAATGTTTTTTCAAATACTTTTCGTTGAGAGCCCTTGCAAAAACTTCTCCATCAAGCCCTTGCAACATGTAAGCTCCGTTAGAAACGGACTTGTAGATTTGAAAAGGCCCTTCCCAATTTGGTGACCACTTGTCGAATTTATTATCTTGAGTCCCAATCAGCAATATCAACTTCCAAACCAGCTCGCCTTGTGAAAAAGATTTTGGCACAACCTTCTTGTTGTAATGATGAGGGATTCTCTCCTTATCCCTTGTCACCTTTTCTAAAGCATGCATCTTGAATTGAAAAAAATACTTCCAATTCATCTACAATGAGATTGTGATAGTCATCGGCTGTCAACTCATCTTGCAAATCAATTCTTCTTGAGCCGATGACACTTTCTGTAGGCCCCCGTTTTTGTAACAGGAATCATTCGTGTTCATAGTACCATTTCCCTGGATCGAGTAGTCTGGTACGCACGAATTACATTACTGAATCATTCAGCGCACAAAACAAATGAATCGTCTTACACGAAATATTACATTATAGCGCCCGAAGGTATTGTCTAGAACATAGGACCGAACGGTCCGGAATACAAGCAAAAGTAGAATGCAGATAAGGCGGCGGAGATAAGGCAGCGGCACGCCATTGCCACAGGCAATGATCGAAGTCTAAGGCCTGCTGAGCGCCATCATCTTCCATACCCTCCTGGTAGTATGCGTACGGATCTTCAGGGTGTTTCGCCCGCATCTGAATGTTTGTGCATGTAGCAAGGGTGAGTACCAACTGTACTCAGAAAGCCACCATAACAACGATGCATATGATAGGGGATAATCAAGGAATGGTTGTGGTTCTTTTGTATAAAGCCAGTTGTTAATGACCAAATTTGGTAAGCCAGATCCCTGGGTTTGAAGTTACTATCGAAGCAGAATTGGAGTGCGTGATTCCAAGGAAACAGAGTGCGCGTCGAATGAGTTTGAATCGGCTGAGGGGTCAGTCGGTTGAGACTAAGTCGGATGAGGATATCTGGTATAGCCGATTCTGATTGGGAAACAGATATGAACGATCTCGGAAGGAAGATATGAAGATCATAATTAGATTTCGTTTTTAAGTGCTTCAAAGATATTGTCATCTATGGATAAAGTCTTGAAAAGGCAATTGTTTCTTTAAATTAGGATATTTTGTATAGTTTCCTTGTGGAGTGCGGCAGGGGACCCTGTCCCAGATATTTGTTGTATTTTAAATAGTAGTTAGAGATAAGGGTCGTGTCCTACAAGGACTCTGTTTGTAATTGGGTATAAATATGACCCGAGACCATGTAATTTAAGAACGAATCATAATCAATACAATCTCGGTGCATCGCCACCTTTTTCCTTTAATAGTTTCAACGAGTTCTTGCTTCTAGTTGGGCTGCATCGTTCGATCTCTAGCGAAAAGGTAAGTCTTGTCACAATGGCTTGCGTTGTCGGGGTTAGTGCTTCCATCATCATGATACTCTAATCCTATTTTCGTAATCTGTGTAGTTATCATATACGCTATATAATTTAGATCGGTGCTGGTCTAAACCCTAATCGGCTAGCGTCAATTGCTAGATGATAGTCGGTAGGTTTAGATTTCAATGTTAATCTAGATTATATAGTATATCTACCATCTTGAAAGATGTTCATAGACTCGTATAGATCCTATGCTTCTTTTGGTCTTAATGCTGCATCGATTAAGTTTGATCTATTAAGTCGCATTTAGAATCATAAGAGATCTATCTTGTTTCATGATCATTATTAGAGATAGTATCAGAGTTTCAGCCGATCTTATATGTTTTAACTGTCTTGTATGTTTCATATTTACTTGATATGTTAAAGTTGCCCTTTATATTAATATCTTTCTATAATTAATATATTAATCTTGTAGTTGATCTGTTACATTATCTTAGTATATGATCGGTCCTTGTTTAATATATTTGGCTAGCAGTGATATCTTAGTATAAAGCGGTATCAAAGTACTAGTTGATACATGTTAGATTAATCTCTTCGGCTATGCTGTAAACAAGTATAATCTTTGTCTTATAGTATTTTTAGGTGTTAGTGATTTATATTGTCTCGATATACTATCGATCTATCCCAGTCACTTGATTTAAATATGCTTTAAGATTTAGATTATATTCTGTTAACATTTGCAGCCGATCGGACGAATCTATTCGTAGCCAAGTCAGTATGCACCGCATCGGCTTAATACTAAATGATATGTCATCAGTCACCAGCTGATCGGCTATCTTTGCAAGCTAATTCTTTCGATTGTTTTTTGTTGATTGCAGGATCAAATCAACTGGCATGCCTATGAACCTTGAAGCAATAATTTGGACCTGCACTAGAGTTAAGTAGA